>OY728147.1:1786442792-1787692792 GCA_963277665.1 Viscum album
AGAGGAAGTCGATATCATATTGAGTTTGATCCATGCTCGGAAGTATCATTGGGTGTCCATGGTTGTGATGATGCTGGGTGGAGTAGCGAGAGAGTGGTGGTTTTTGTTCCTCGGTGATCACGAGGAGTCAGGGGTCTCATGGGAGGGGTTATAAGACATGTTTAGAGTCAAATCTTATTCTTCAACTGTGAAGGCATCCATTCACGAAGTGATTCTTAACCTTCGATAGGGGAGCTCCAGTGTGCATGATTTTTGAATCTGTTTCTGGTACTGTTTACGATATGTTTCGGACCTGTTGCCATATGAGGATGATAGGGGGAGTCATTTCGAGGATACTTTATGTCTAGAGATCCATTTCAAGGTCAAAACAATTATGTTGAAGACATATCTTGAATTTATGGAGAGGATAGAGGTTATCGAGAGGACATTGGCCAGAACCAGGTCATCATGAGAGGGGAGTCATCGTGATTCCTCGCGAAGTTGAGCTGTGGTCCAGGGTTCCTAATTTTCAAGACAAAGGTTTTTCCGTTCGGCCGAGGGTAGGTACCAGCCCTCACCAACTTGTTTCTATAGGGTCAGTATATCTCAGGCTTATTCCAAAGTATCTGGCGCTTTTTGTTTCTTGTGGTTCTCAAGGTCATCAGCAGCAAAAGTGACCGGCCTTTCAGAACAGTCATCATGCACATGGTTTTCTGCTCGCGGTTTCTCCTTTGAAGTAGTTACAGCCGAGGCAGCAACAGCAGGTTGCACCAACTCAAGATCCTGAGAGGGCAGATGGGATAGTGAGAGGACAACCCCATGACGCTCTGTGTCCTCAGAGAGTATAACACGGCCATGGTGGTAATTATTTTCTGTGTTAGAGAGGACATGGATGTTTTCGGGGTTAGCTTCGTGCTTCAGCGTTGGCAACGCCAGGCAATCCAGATGTCGGTTGAGGTACCCTTAGCTTGTTTTCTACCATGGTGTATGCCTTTTTTGATTCAAGAGTGACACATTCCTTCATATCACCGACCATTGACCATGCATTGGGACATGATGTAGAGAGGATTCCAGTGACCTTTGTGTTGACTACACCAGTTAGTGTTCATGCTGACATTTTTGAAGTATGTAGAAACTGAGAGATACTATTGGGGAAGCACTGCTCTTGGTAATATTTCCTAGGTTTATGAGTACAACAATATGATGTCATCCTCAGCATGGATTGGTTTTATTTATTGTAGGATATCGTGGATTACTTTAAAAAGATGTTCATTTTCATTGGTATGGATGGAGAGCTAGTAGTGTTTGTTGGAAAGCGATATCCTCAGATGGGTCATAGGCGTGCTTCATCTTTATCATCCATGATGGCTGAGATGATGTGGAGATAATCATAGGTTCAGCAGTTGTTGTTTCATAGGGTATTAGAAGAGTAACCTAATGTCTTTCCAAAAGATATTAGAGCATTACCACCTCGATGAGATATTGAGTTTGGGATCGAGCTAGAACCAAGAGCATCTCCTATCTCCATGTATCTATATACGATATACCCTTCTGAGTTACAAGAGCTACGTATATAGCTTGATGGTCTGTTGTAGTATGGTTTTGTTTGTCAAGGTGTGTCACCTTGGGGTGCACCAGTTTTGTTCGGGACGAAGGATGAAGGAAGTTTGCGGTTGTGTGTTCATTATCATCGCTTAAACAAAGTGACAATAATGAATCTATATCCTCTTCCACTAAATGATGATTTATTCAATCAACTAAAGGGTGAATATTGGTTCTCAACAATCAACTTATGGTCAGTATATCATTATATGCGTGTAAAGTATTAGGATATCCCGAAGACTGCTTTCTGTTGTCGTCATCGGCTTTATGAGTTCATTTTAATGTTGTTCAGCATGATGAATGCTCCAGTTCTGTTCATGGAATTGATGAATGTTGTCTTCCGTGAGTTACTGGACATGTTCATGGTAGTTTTCATCGAAGTCATCATTGTGTACTTGATTTCTAAGGAGGAGCTTGTAGAGCATCTACATGATGTTTTTGGCATTCTTCATCAATATCAGTTTTTTTGGAAGTTTCTGAAGTGTGAGTTTTGGGTTCAGGAATTCTGTTTCATGGGGCATGGTGTGTCCTAGCAGGGATTAGTTGTGGATATATATATGATAGATTCATTTTTGTCTTGTGAATCCCCCAAGACAACATCAGAGGTGCGATTTTAACTTGGTCCCATAGACAACTATAGGAGGTTCATAGGTGGTTTCTCACGAGTTGTGACACCTGTGATAGATTTGACCAGGATGGATCAGGCATTCATACGGACTGCTTAGTGTCTGGAAGCTTTCATGTATCTAAAGGAGAATTTATTAAGTACTCCATTTCATTGTCTTCCAACTGAGGGTGTTCAGTTTGATGTTTTCTGTGATGCTTAGCATTTGGGGTTGGGCTGTGTTTTGTTGCAGAAAATATATGTTTCTGCTTATGGGTAACGGTAGTTACATCCCCATGAACATAACTATGCCACTCGTGTTTTTGATTTGGATTTTGTGGTTTTTTCTCTGATGTTGTGGATACATTACCTCATTGGTGATCGTTTTGTGGTTTTCACTGATCATAAGAGTTGGAGGTATGTTTTCTTCCAACGTGACTTAAACATATGGCAAAGATAGTGGATGGAGTTATAACAAGAATAACACATCTAAATATCATATACACCTAGAAAGGGAAATGTTGTAGCTAATACGCGGAGTCGGAAGTCTCGTAGTGATGCAATTCATGAAGCTGGTGACTCCTGGAGAGTAATGGAATAATAGTCAGCATTACATCTTAATATAGGAGAAGGTTGGGGGAGAGTTTTTATTTTTTCTGATGATGGTTTACTCCTCTCTTTTGAAGAATGGGGAAGTTTCTCAGTTCGGTATTCTTGAGGTGGAGGTGTGAGAGACAAAGTTTTTTGTGGTGGGGCCGCTAATGGTTGGTCCGAGGATGAACAACACCGAGTGTTGTAGCAAGAAAGGTTTTATCATCATTTGATGATTCATGAGATAGTTCTCGAAGAGTTTTATAGTACTTCTGTAGCGGTACATCCTGGCGTGACAAAGATGTACCAAGCCTTGAGGAGCCAGTTTTGGTGGCCAGGGATGAAGCGTGTAGTTGAAAAGTTTGTGTCTCGATGTTTATTTTTCCATAAGGTGAATGATGAACACCATTTTACTGGTGGTCTGATCTAGCCATTAAGGATTCCTTAGTGGAAGTGGGAGGGCATCTCAATGGATGTTGTTTATAGTTAACCTCGAGCTTTGGGAGGACAAGATACTATTTGGGTGGTAGCGGATATCTTATCAATATATGCCAACATTATTTCAATAAATTAGTCATTCTCAATGGAAATTTTGTCAAACCAGTATCTGGAGGAGCTGGTGAGACTTCATGGAGTCCCAAGGATGATCATTTCTAATCAAGATTATCACATTTCTTATAAGTATTTGAGAGGTCTCCAACATGATTTTGGTTATTAGTTATTCCTTATCACTTCTTTTCATCCCCAAATGGATGGTCAGGCAGAATGAACCATCCAGACTCTTGAAGACATGTTACGCTCTTATGTTCTTGATTTTGTATGTTCATGGATGTGGAACATACCCTTGGTGGAGTTCACTTACAATAATAGTTTACACTCCACCATCGGTATGGCGCCATTTGAATCCTTATATGGTCATCCTTGTAGCTCACCACTGTGCTAGACTAGGGTCGGAGAGTCAGTAATTCTCAGACTGGAACTAGTACAGAGTACAATAGAGATGGTTCGGGTGATTCTTGAGTGGATGAAGACATCGCATGATCATTTGAAATCATATTCTGGTCAAAGGAGGAGACCCTTAGAGTTTAATGTTGGGGATCATTTTTTCTGAAGGTGACTCCTTGTCATGGGAAGTGAAGTTTTGGTCATGGGAGTATGCTTTCTCCCAGCATTGTTGGGCCTTTCCAGGTGTTAGGTTAATGTTTGAGTTTTGGTGTTTCCACTAGCACTTCCCCTATAGACGAGTAGTATTCATGGTGTTTTCCATGTATCACAGCTTTGTCGTTATCTTCATGATGACTCTAACGTCATCGATTGGGGAGAGAATGATGTTGATTATGATGCAACCCTTGAGGAGAAACCTATGGATATCCCAGAATGCCAGGATAAGGTGTTTCACAGATATTCTACCCCTTTGGTTTGTGTCTTGTGGAGACATGGTAGTATGGTGGAGTGTACCTGGGAACTTGCAATACAAATACGTGCTCAGTACCTAGAGTTGTTTGATTTTTAACACTTTTTATGTATTGATGTACCCGTTGTGGTTATAAAACATTCATGTTTATGATATGTCTTCTTTTGTTGCTTTTGTGTCTTGCTCTCTTTTGAGAGGTATCTCCATTGGTAGTTGTTTGGACCCTATTTTGATTTCACTTTAGGTGGGTTTTGAATTCTTGGGGACGAGAATATTTTGAGAGGTATATGATGTAATGGCCCGAACCTCCCCTGTCCATTCCATTGTGAAAATATATTGTTTGAGGTGTTCTGAGAGGTCAATGTGACTTATCCCCAACACTGTGACAATTTTCATTTCTTGTGAACAGTTATATCGGTAAACAATTCCAGCAGTAGATAGTTGTAAATAGTGCATTAGTAACTTTCTGTGAACTATAACATTGGTGACCCTTGGTGAACAGTTCCAATGGTAGACCATTGTGAACAGCGCATTGGTAACCTTCTATGAACAGTTCCAATGGTGAGGTTTAATGGTATCATCTCCTTACATTACCAAATTTCCAATTCTATGAATAGGTCCATCGATGAACAGTTATATCTAAAACCTCTAACTGTAGCCTCTCTTCCCCTTCCCAACTTTCCAATTCTATGAACAGTTCCATCCGTGAACAGTTCTATCGGTAACCTCTAATAGTAACCACTCTTTCAATTGCAAAATTACCAATTCAATGAATAGTTTCATCAGTGAACAGTTCTATCAGTAACCTCTAAAGGAAACTTCACTTTCCGTTTTCAAATTTAGAGTTCTGTAAACAGTTCAATCGGTGAACAGTTCTATCAGTAACCACTAATGGTAACCTCTCCTTCCTTTTCCAAATTTCCAATTCTGTGAACAGTTCCATCGGTGAAGAGTTATATCGGTATCCTATTTTTTCCATTTCCAAATTTTGAAATCTTTGAACATTATTCCAGAACAGAATGTGCACAGTATTCCATCGGTGAGGTTCTAATAGTGAGGTTCATGAATAGTGTTCTAATGGTGAGGCTCATGAAGAATGTTCTATCGGTGAGGTTCTAACAGTGTGATTCATGAACAGTGTTCTATCAGTGAGGTTCATGAAATGTGTTCTATCGGTGGGTTTCTAATGGTGAGGTTCATGAATAGTGTTCTATTGATGATGATCTTGAAAAATGATATATCGGTGGGGTTCTAATGGTGAGGTTTATAAATAATGTTTTTCCATTTACATATTTTGATTTCATGAAGAGTGTTTCAAGCTTCCTACAGTTTCGCCCCTTTGACATTACCATTGACGTAAAATACATTTAAATCCTTATTTTTAAGGACTCTAAGGCCGATTCAAAGGCTATAAATCCAATAATAATTATTCTTAAGGCTGGGGGTGTTTTTACTTTTTCAAACCATGTGGTTTAATGTGATACTCTTTTAATGGGAAATTATGTGTATCATAAATCGTTGCTCTATTAAATCATCAAAATGGAAATGATATCTTCCTCCCTATTTCTTCCATCTTGTTCTCTGGTTTGATATTCTCAAACCAATCCTTCTATCCTATAGAAATCGTGAGATCATACTTTTCCCCATGTATTGGTTTCCTCGATATCCTTCTTGGTACATGTGCACCGCCTATTTCTATGCAACCAAGTAGTATCGATCTGTCATTAATATAAGGTATGTTTTATAGTCATTATTAGGGGGTTCATAATCTCACTTTTCTCCATTAGAAGCATGGAGCCAAATACTTAAGATGTTGGTTTTCTTGGTGCCTGTATTGTAATGTGAGCCTGGATGGCTATTGTGATATGTTAGGGCATGGATGCCTTTTGGTTTTGGCAACATATGATGCTTATGGTGGCGAGATGCACTAGATTATTCTTGTCGGTGTCAGGGAGGACACCAAGGATGATGGAATGTGATGGATGTGATTATCGGATGCATTCTGTTTCATTTTGGTTTATTACCTGTTTTTCTTTTCTCCAATGCAGAATGCAGCTGGTCTTATATAACCTTCATCCAAAATAGGCGAAGACAAATAGGATAATGAATGTGCTTCCTGTATTTAGCTTCTAAAGAGAGGATATGTCTACGATCTTTCTATATGCGGCAAGGAATTGATAGGTAGTACATCTACTGACTATGTTTATCCTCCTTGGGTTTAGTAGAATAGAATATTTTTCTAGAATGCTTGGGAATGTGGGAATGTAATTTTTTAATGAATAATTGAATAATTGGTCTTAACCCATGGGGTTGTAGTTTTCTGGAACATAATGATGAGGTTGTAATTTTGAAGGAATATTTTACTTTGGGTGTGAGGATAATGAACTTTAATGTGGAATTAGTACTAGTTAATTAATGTATAAATAATTAATAAATGTAAAGTGCAACTTCTAAAAAGGGAATTAAATAATTTATTAAAACTCTTTAAGTGGTTGTGTGCTTATAGGATACCTAGTCTTAGAATTAGCTGTCGTTGACCGAGAGATGTTATATTTAGTTGACTCTAATACTATATTATTTCCATAGTGTGGTTGTGAGATATAATATATCATATAATTTTTGTGTTTCTAAATGCTACTCCACCCAGTTAGTAAAGAAAACTGACACCCCTGGGATTCTGAGCATTGGGTGGTCTTTTCCACAATATTCTGGTGAGAGGATGAATAGATGACTACCCACTTTGGCCCCCCTCCCTTCTCTTAGTTGTTACTTGTGCTGGTAGTCACATCGGTATGTTTTCCCCATAAATGTGTGTAGAGGGATGTAATGGCTTATGGTTATTCACAAAGCTATATTCTAGATATAGTTTCTTATGGACTACTATAGGTCTAACATGTATAGGCTATGATGGCTGGAGGATCTATACACGGTGTAAGGGATGTAATTGACTAAGGTATAATACCCTATATATGATACACATTATGCGGGTTGTAGTGGCTCCTAGAAACGACCTGGTTACATTGCTTAGTTGGATGTGGTGGGTTTGTTGCACGAGGTACATGTTGTGGTTCTTCTCCCATGTGTCTGCGGGCAAGCCTTTTTGGAGAGAGTTTCTTTGTACATGTGATGTTGGGTAAATGTAGCAAACCTATGGGGATGTGGTATCAGGGTACCCTTGATAATCATTATTATATCTTATAATCTTGTAATCATTACACGGTAAGAGTAGAAATGCTGAGGTTGGGAACATAGTATACCTATTTAGGTGATGAGTTAATTTCACATGTTGTTCATTGTGCTTTAGCATTCATTCTTTACAATTAAAGGAGAGGCTTCAGGGAGGATCGTACTGAGTATACTCTTTTCCTCACCCAATGTATATATAAACTATTTTAGTTCACTTGGAGGAGGTAGGAGATCAATCTGGTTTCTACAAGCATGGGGTTGTAGGACCTGTTCGGGCTTGTGGTTTCTACTATTTTTACTTTCATTTGGGTACTTTTAGTTTTCCCCTTATAGTGGTAGTAGTTTTGTATGACATTACATATGTGCACTTTGTTTTTCTTTTATATTTCAGTTCATAGTTGGATTTGTTTGGTGTTTATCTTATCTCTCGCTTCCACATGTGTTCTATTAAAGGGGAATGCCTCTCATTTGAGTGTTTATTATACCGTCGGTGCTAGTCGCCAACACGGGGCGGCTGCAGGCCGTACTGAAGGGTCATTATTTCCCGTCTCTCATTGCCTACCTAGGAGGGGTACACATTGTGGGGAGGGGGTCATGATATTTATAATAATTAAAATTATAACATTTACGATATACATTATTAAAGGGGTTTTATAAACCTCAAAAAAATGTTTTGAACATTAATATGTATCCATAAAATATAATATAGAATAGAAATACATTTCCATAAGTATCGAATTCATTCATACATGTTCGATCCATGAGTTAAAAAATAAAACTTTTTAAAAATATATTATAGAAACATAATTACATATATTATACCTTGTGTGGTATATATTTAAAATTTTATTATTATTTTTATTAATAATTATTTCTTAGAATCACATTTCGACAACAAATAATTTGTTTTTATAATATGTTTAGAATTATTATTTTCGGTAAACATACATTGATTGTGGTTACGTCATCTAAAAAAATAATTATTTTATTATTTTATTTTTAAAAAAAATTATACTTTTAGGACCTATCAGAAAATATGTTTTGGGGAAATTAATTTTTTTACCATCACATATATGGTAGGTCATACGTAAATACGATAAATTTTTACATTTTTCATAAATAATTATGGAAATGTAGTATTTAATATATTTTCATTATATAATTATAAAAATATCATAAATAACATATTGTTTCATTAAATTTATATATTCGCATCGTCTAGTGGCGTGGTTTGGAAATGAAGTCATATCCCTTTGTGATGGTTGTAGTGAACACGTACATGAATGACGTTGTCATCCTTAAAGGAGTAAAAAGGTAATAAAAAATGATATATTTATATTAATTAATGATAAAATTTTATGAATATAATAGTTATGACTTTTATATTATATTTAATAATTAAAATATTCCTTGTTATCTTTCGTGTAAAGAGTAATTAAAAATTAATCACATCATGTAGTGGGGCGGTAGTCTGATGTAAACACAAATGACAGTATTGAATTTACTAAAGAATAGTATGTAATAAATTTATATATGATATAATGTCACATTATATATAAATATGTAATAAATACTAGATATATGATTTATATAGATCATTATAACATTCCTTGATAGGGGGTAATGAAAAAAAATTGTTGACACCAACTCGCGGGATGGTAGTCTTCTATACATAAGAATGATGATATCTAAAAAATTGATGTAACTGTATATAGTTATAAAAAATCATAATGAAATAATATATTATTATTATATATATGATAATGAGTATATTTTATGATAATATTTTTATAAAAATTGATGTTGATAGAGGAATGTATAAAAATTCACAATAAATAACATTACATTTTCTTAGTTAAGTCACCATTGGTTTTCCCCAAAAGTATTCCATGGATACATTTATTTTCAGAATAATTCTTATGTTATGAGTCGAGATTTTTTGGGATGGTTTTGGGTTTGATCCAGGATAAATCAAAATGTTTTTTATTTTTGAAGAAGATGAAATGGAGGGTGGCTTATTATATGTTAGGCAAGGGGCAGAAATCTAATGTTATTAAAAAGTTAAATATATACTGATACATTTTGTATTCAAATGGGATTCAAAATTCATTATTCAAGATCCATATTCCTTCTATCATGTAAATATTTAAATAAAAATTGTATTTTAAAATTTATGACTTTTTAACACATATCAATTTTTTTTACCTCTAATAATACAATTTTTATCTTAACATGACTATATATTATTTTAAATTTTTACTAATCATTATGGTTAATATTTATCTAGAAAATATTAAAAATTATAAATTAATTTGATTTTCTATATTGAATCCGATTTTTCAAATTACCCTAACATTAGGGGAAATTTTTTAATTTTAATGTTACCTTACATCAATGATGAAAATAATTGATTTCAAAGAGAAATTTTTTAAAGGTTTTCATGGTTATTATATCAAACTTCAATATAAAAATAACTATAATGGAATAAACTGTATTCATATATATATATAATATGACTAAAATTAATTTATAATAAATATAAAATAAAAATTTTGTTCATAAATAATATTAGAAAAGTTGAAATTTTCAAATAAATTTAACTATTGCCTATGCATTATAAAATATTATTAATTTTAGAAAATCATCATAAAATGAAACTACAATAGATTTCACATGATGAAAAATATTACAATAAATTATACATATTTTTTTAAAATTATAATTCTATAAAATGTTAATAACGGAGAAAAAATATCATTTTATAAAAATACATTTTTATCTTCATATTGGTTTTATTAAATATATATTCTTGAAATTACATAAGTAGAGTGTAAATTTATTATTGAGTATATAAAATATATATATATCTATGAAATCATCCAATATTTTCTTTTAAATGTTAAATGAGTTTGTTCGTATAAAAATCATTTTCTTGAAAATGATCTCCCATTATTTCAAATGGTTTTTATTTTCATTTTGAATTAATTGGTCACTAAATATTTCATTTTAAATATCGTTGTACTAATAATATTCCTATAATTTATTCCATCATAATCATTTATCGCATTATCATGGCTAGTTTATGACTATCAGTCAATAATATTTAGAAAATATGACATTTTTTAACATTGTGTTTCATTTAAAACTTATTAATCTCAGTGTTACATTTAACAAAAAATATTACAAAACAAAATATCTCTTAAAAACATTTAACAAAATATCAGGGTGTTATATAATTTATATGACATGAAAAAAACTTTCAACCATCATGACCAACTCATTATTTCAAATCATTCGTTATACATTTCAATTCTATATTTAAAATAAATTTATTTAAATTTCCTTAATGAATATTTTGTTAAAAATACATATTTAACCAAATACATAGTTTATTTTCCTTAATAAAAACATGAATTGATAATTAAATTTTCCATTATTACTATATGATGTTATATTCAAGGTAATATATTTTGAAAATGTTTAATGTTTTAATTATTTTTGAAATTTAAAATTATAATTACCTTAATAAATGATCATAGAGACCATTCCAAATCATTTTCTATCTATGAGGTAATAATTTGATGTTACTTATGATTTACTATTGATAATATTGAATTATAATATACTATTTTTCTATGGATAATGTCTATGTTGAGGAAATATTCATAAACTGTTTTAATTTTTCATGGGTTATGAAATGGTAAGTTGAATAAATGTATTTCTGACCCATTTTAATAAACCATGTTATGATGTTTTTATATTATATTTATTTATGATATTAAGGAACAAATATGTATGGTTTTCATTATTATAATCAGTGATCCTATATCTATATCAAATTCAACAAGAAAAAATATTTATATTTAATGAGAAAACATTGGGGATCAATTTGATGGGCTTGATTAACTGTAGGAAACATGTGATTTTCAAAAAACTATGGGAAATATATTAATCATGATCCATAATATGAAATAGTAAATATATGATAACTCACTATTTTAATGGTCATAGTGTTTAGCATATACATATTATGTTTTTTTCTATAGTTATGTTTTTCCCAAAAATATAATACAGAAAAATTTGTTTCGTAATCGAGTTATGTTGATTTCCGAACGCTAAAGGGCATGTTTTTAAAATAATTATTTTTATTTCATGAGTCATTTTTACGAACTATAATATGATGTTTTTGATCATTTTACATTTATATAATGATCAGATATCATTATAATTATCATGGCCATTAATATAAATATATATTGAAATGTATTATTCTTAACATTACATTGAATATGAGCTCATCATTATTATAATTACATCTCCAGGTTATAAATAAATTTTTTTATGATATATTCATAAGAAGGGTGTTGTGTCAGAATATCATTTTTAAATTTTTTAAATATCTTTTAGGAAATAAGAAAAAAATTACAGTATCCAATGAAACCAAATTATTATCTTCCATGGATGCATGTTTATGATATTAATTGAATATTAATATAAATTGATATTTTATTTAATAATTAGTTGATTGTGTAATTATAGTCCACAGTATGTGTGATCAAAACCTTCACATATAACCCAATGTGAAAAAACACAACATGAATGCACATGCTAATGTGAGAAAATCTGTGTGGCCCACAACTATGTGGAAATATCATTATGTCTATGACAAACAGACTCATGAGATATAATTTAAAACTAAATAATTTTAGAGTGATGTTATAGGAAACCAGAAATCATTAACACGTCATTGTACCACATAAAATAAATAATAATCATAACATAATTACAACATTCGAAAATATTGGATTTCAAACACAATTCACATAACATTATCATAAAAAATCAGATTATACAAAAATATAATTTCCAAAATGGATTCACAAGAAATATAAAATATATAAAATAATCATTATATTACATAATGGGAGTTAAATCATATAATAAATATTTAATTTAATTTTTTTACTAAAATAAAATTGAAAACATTATTATAAAATGAAATGGTTAAGTTAAATTTTAAAATAAAATACTTTAGAATGTAATGAAAATTAATTTTGTAAATGGTATTTTAAATAATCCAAATCAAGTATCCTAGAATATGCATTTATAGAAATAAATACTAATAGGTAATAATAAATTAAAACCTTTTATTTAAAATGATACATTAGTATTGATGACATAGAATTAGCATTAGCTATAAAAAATGGTAAATGAAAATAGATAAAAAAATACAATTATAATGATTATTTAGAAATGAAAACATGAAAAAAATAGTACTGAATATAATTTGAAAACATTTAATTTTAGAAATATTATTTAAATATATAATATCAAAAATAGAGCGTTATATTTATATATATATGTATATATATTATTATACAAATATGTTTTTGGTGATAAGATATTTTATATTGAAGGATGGAAAATGATATTGATGATTTTTAAATAACACTATTTAATGCACAAAGAAAAAATAAGATAATGGATTATTTTATTTAAAATTATAAAAGTGGATAAAATTATTATTAGACATAAATTTTGTCATATTTTACAATTATTAATGTAGAATATTGGTAGAAATTAAAAATACTGAACTGGATAACAAATCAATTTCATATAATAGAAATTATTCTAAAAAAATAAATTTTTTCAGAACATTAAAATCATTTATGAAGCAGGGATCACTGTTAAAGATATATTCCCATGAAATTATTTTTCAATTAAACATAGAATCATCATGTAATATAATTTATCAATTTTGAAATTCAATATTAAATCATTACTGGTTATGACCCATTGAAGAGAATTAATTTAGGAAACCCAAGTGGAGGATATAATAATTCTTGAATAAAAATTTATTGAAATCATGATAATTATATGGGTTTTTAAATACCATTGGTTAAATTATATAATATAAAAATATAATTTTGTATATATATATACACTACATAAATAAAAAATTATTTTTATACATTAATACATTTCTCAATGAATAGATGTTGTGGATAAATATGTACAAACATTGCATCTTTTGAATCAAAACCAAATCTGAAAAAGAAAATGAAAGTAAATATTAAAAGTAATGAAATAAAAATTACATAATAATACAAATTTAAAATGGGGTATTACGTTGAAAATATAAAATAAAATATGGTGTATATTAAAAAATATATCTTAGGGATTCCAATTTGAGACATGAAAACACAGACTTTGTTTCCATGTATAGTTGAATGAACTATAACACCTTATAAAAAACATAAATATCATAATATACTATTTTATTACCATTTTCATACATAAAAATTTAAATAATTTTATTGTATTAATATTATCAATAATTAATTAGTTAGTTTTTTTAATTCTCCCACATAGTACTTCTTAAATTGTTAATATTTGTATTAATTGGTAGGATTAATTTTTTTGTCTTATATTATGGAAATATTTATTTTTGATTTATTTAAAGTTAGTATAAATAATTATATACATTTCATTAGGATTTCTACATTTCCTTCCATGTGTACATTATTCTTTATCTAAGAAGATGAAATCAACAAAAATTATTTTTTTGTTATTTTTAAAAAATGATTCATGATTTATTAACTAATGTGTCACATATATATGTATAAATTAGAAAAATATATTTATATATTTTTGTTAGATTGTAGTGTAAATTATGTTTTTAGAATAATTTATGACCTAAATTTGAATCATTACTATATTAGGTGTCCATACATTCCCAAATATGAAGACACTTCAACATGTTTTGTCAGTATTGTTAAAGCGGTGTGTATGTTAACATAAAATTATTATAAAAAGAAAACATATTTTTTTATGTTTTCAGAATATTGAAATATATGTTAGTTTTTTCTTATATTAATAATGATATATATATATATATAGATATATATATAATTCTTTAAGGAGTATATATTTTTGAAAATGAACTATTTAAATTTTTTTAATACAATAATGAGATAATTGAAATAAGAAAATATGTTGTAATTTTAGAATAAAAAAATTTATATAATCATATTTATTTAAAAATTTAACAATTAAATCAATCCATTATTGGTTTTAATGAAAAATCAAAAACATTTATTTTTTGAGGTAGAAATCTATACTCCCATACTAACGATGATTCTTGTTTGTCATAGTATATGGAATATAATTATTAATAGTATTACAACAATTATAACATCATATAAATAAAATAAATATTCTGATGTTATTAATATGATTAACATGTTGTAACCATGTCCATTATCTTGATAAAGGCTCTACATTTGACAGGATGAAGGAAATTATTGTTTTATATGGGAGTTTTAGAATTTAATGGAATTCAAGGAGAATAAATTTTAGTTGGAATTTCAAGATATTTATAATTAATGGTGAAGTCTAGAAATGATGAAAGTAATACTCTTTTTTAGGTGCAGAAGAGGGACATTTATGTATAAAATAATTGTAAGTGGTAAGAATATTATGACATGATAATTAAATGATATGGGTAAAAAAAAATTTGTATGACATGCGGTAATATATCACAACATATCAAATGCTATTTAAAAGTTATAACTCTGATATTAATTTATGATTCATCAAGACACATTAGATATGTTATTTAAACAAATATACATTCAAATTAAATATTAATCATATATATTTTTATAGTTAAAAAATATAAATATACAAATATTAAAATAGATAAATGTGATGAACACAAAAATTGGATCCATTAATACTAATTACATCACAATATATAATTAATTTCTATATAAAATATACAAAATTAATTAGTTGAAAAAAATTATTGTGTCATTTTTTTTCAAATATAATATTTTCTTATTAATATATATCATTTATTTCTAATTTATTGTTTGTTAAATAATTATTATAAAGGAAAAACAACATATTAAATATTTTACATAATATTTATTAAAAATATTATATATATATATATTAAGAATGGTAAAAAATTAAAAATTACAATTATTTTACAAGGGGACCTAATTTTAATCTTAGGAAACATAATTACATTTCCTGAAAAGGTGACTGTAAATTATAAAATACTAATGTAGTGAATATAAATTGAAAACCCATTTCAATAAAATCATGTTTAAAAAAAATTAAATAATAATTTATGTTGTACTAATTGATATTGTGAAAACATGTCTTCAAATTTTAAATATCAAATATCGGGTTATAATTTGAAGTTGTTGTTATAAAATATATAATGTTAAATAAAATTCATATATTTATCTAATAATAATGTTTAATAATTTATATGTTAATATTATATCTGTGTGGTATCAAAAAATCAAAATTATTTTCAAAATACTGTTTTTTAAAATATTCATGTAAAAAAAATTTCGAAAAAATTCAAAAACCAATATGGGTAAAATATGACAATGAAAATGAAAATAATAAATATAATTTAATTTTTATATCTGAAATAAGTATATTAATATTAAAAATTATAACATAAAATATCATAATAATAAAAATTATTCTGAATCATTTTTTTCTATATTAAAACATTCTTTATCATTTATGCTAATAATAAATATATAAAAGACCAATATAGAACAGTTTTTTTAAATCATATTTTAAAAAGATATTTTATTTTTTTAATATCTAAAATTATTTAGTTTGATGTTTATAAATAAATATATATATATATATATTAATTTTATAAATAAATATGATAAAATAGTTCTATGGTTTTATACCTTTTAATTCTAAATCTGCATTATGAAGGGTTAAATTTTTTATGTTTTTTTAAGATTTATTTGTATACAATAATATATAAAATCATCTCATTATAGAAAATAATTCAGGCCAGTATATCCAACCACAATAAAATAAATTTTTTCCAGGTAATTTAATTATCATTTACACTTATAGGTATATAAAAGTGATGAAATGATTGAAATATTTCATTATATTATCTATAATTTTATATTATCTTTTTTATTAGTATGAATAATATAAAATCTTATACCCCCTAAAAATTTCTATTGAATTTTTCTGAAATGGCTATTAAAAAACATTTTAATGATTCTATTTATTTATTAATTGTTCACAGCTAGAAATGTGAAAATAGATGGTTAGAGTGTATATATATTGTTTTTTATTATTATTATAGAGGTTAATATTGAGTGATATTTATCATATCCATTATTAATCAAAAGTGAAATATTTTTTTAATGAGACTGTTAATACAAATCACATTATATTTAAAAATATTATCAATCATAAAACTAATGATTTCCTTATCATTTTTATAACCAAGTGTGGTGACTTGATGTTTATTGAAATTATCATTGATATAGAAAATATTATATAACTTTGATAAATAAAACAATTTGTATGATTTGTTAAACCAAAATAACTAGGACTTTTTTTATTGATAATCATAATATATGTCATTCCATTATTTGGATGTTTATGAGGATTTTTATTCCCATTATCCTCAACAATTTTTGAATAATGGTATTCATAATATAATTTTTTATCACTCCACATATAATACATTGAATTATTATTTTATTCACTTTGATGGTTTATATATATATTCTAGATTTTAACTACAGTACTCAGTTTATCTCTACAATATGATTATTGTAAGCCTTAATTTCTATAAATAAATACTATTTTTATCTTGTGGAGAAAATTATATTCTTGTGTCATTCCAAACATTTATATATAAATGGTTGAATATACATTCTTCAATAAACTAAATTTCATAAATTTTCACTGGCTTCCATCAAAAAATTTATTTTATAGTCATTATATCAATAATGGATACATTTTATATCATTTTTTAATTTTTTTTTGAATATTATTTATATATATTATTAAATCACACATTCTTATGTGTTTATTATGGATGTAATTATTTCAAAATCCATCACATAAACTCAAAATCCAGTCCTTCTACTTCCATACCTCACTAAATCGAAATAAGATCAACCAAGTGATATGAAATTAAATATATGAGGGTAATTTTCATCATAAAAATTTAAATTAATATATAAAATGTATTATTCAATTACATTATTATTTTGGAAAATATTTATTTTCTATTAACCTTTAACCATATTAATTTTACCTATGTGATGTTCTCTTATGATTCTCAACATAATCACTTTTATTACAAAAGAAATAAATCATTAAAAGATATTCATACTAAGAATTTGATAATCAAAAACATAATCCCTAATAGTGTTAATCTATTTGAGAAGTATTGGTTACTATTTTCATGAAATATAATGATGACCAAATCAATAATCAACCAAACTGTTTTAGGATAATATCACCATGTAGTATCTATACCACATATGAATCCACATATATTATACAGATTAAGAGGCATTTCTTTCCTAGATCATACACTTAATAGATTTCCACAAATTCAAAACATCATCCTATATGAGGACACATCAATATGTTTTTCACAAAGGCAAACTAAAATCATAATAAAATATGAGTTATAATCTCTAAAAATAACTAAATAGTGATATGAAAAAATTGATGTACCATATGATAAATAAAACAGACATGATACATTAATATTAGGGTGTGCATAATACAAATTCCAAATAGTCTCATAACCTACATTATGAAATTTTTAGTGTCTTAGAGACTATGAAAATAAATATCATATTTTGTAAAACATGTTAATATTTCACAAAAACTATACGCCAAAATAGGAGTTTCTAAATAACTCACATGACACAATCTTCCAAATTACATAAACATTGAAATCATAAGAAAGTGGCGATGAAAAATACCTTATAAGGGGGAAGACATATCGTCGGTCATTAAATAATAAGCATGATACAGAGTAATATGAATAAATATAAATCCTATTAAATGATTATAAGGAAATATATAACAAAAATTAAACTTGATGGAGGAAAATATGACCATAAAATTATCCCTAAGGAAGCATAAAATATATTTAATGTATCAAAAAACATATCTATAATCATTAAAACATGTGATCTAATATTATAAGTTCATAATAAATTAATAATTATGCAAGCACTTCAAAACATGGACATTCTTTCACACAAACTGCATCATTTATTAATAAAATTACATGATAATCAAACTATAAATAATGATAAATCTTATTCAAAAAAATTAAAATGTCAAAACACTATAAGAATAAGAAAATAAATGTACTAAAAAAATATTCCCACACTTATGTGAAAAAATAAACAGTTTTACATAAAAAATATGGGAAAACCATCATTATAAATCAATTATAAAAAAAACCTTCGGTACATTATAGAAAATATAAACAATGACATCATCCTCAATACCATTTGAATAATCTCTATTTGTCCACAACTAACATTCTTAGGGAGTATAAGAATAAAAAAATGAATCTAATTGTGATATATGATCCAACACATTTTAATCCAAATATATGTCATCCAAATAAAATAAATAATCATCATAAAATAAATAAACAATGGAAACACCAAACATGCCACATAATGTGAATATAATAAATCATATGATAACTTAATTGTATTTAGCAAACAGATTCATAACATTAAGACATATTGAGGATGATATAAGTATCTCTTTATAGGAGATAACCGATGGTGGTAAAATTTATCTTAATGTAACAAATTATCATTCACTGATTATTAATAATGAATATAAATTATTATGTGTAAATTACATTAAAAATTGATTTTTGATGTAGAAAACTACTAAAAATTTGATAAAATTAAATTTTAAAAACAATAGATAATATATCATATAAATGAAAACATATTTCTTCAAAAAAAGCATTAGTTAAATTATTTTTAAAATGTTAAATTTCAATGATTCTTTAATAAAATCGATTGAAAACATATATAATTATCATATGGAGGAAATGAAAATACATTGAAAAAATTTACATATTTGAGAAAAAATTAATGAGTGAAATAAAATAATTAAATAATATCATAAAAAATTGGGATAATAAATATATTGATAACACTTAATTTTTTTGAATGTATTTAATAAATGAACCTTATAATTAGAAATTAATTTTTCAACATGACTATTTTTAGTGAATTATAAAATTAAATTAAATTAAAAGTAATAATAAAACTTATGAAAATTTGGGAATAACATTATTGAAAACTAATATCATTTAAAATAATATCGAAATTTTTTATTTGGAATTCAATATAGAAAATACAAGGATCACTGTAGATAAAAGTAATTTAAATATTATGTAGTGGAATGATATATTTAGTTAGATGTAAAAATATAGTCCTAGAATAAAAATTTATTAAAATTAAATAAAATTATTCATAACAAACATATACTTCGAAACACATTAAAATAATTGATGGATGTTAAATTGGTTTGAAACATGTTATATATAGAAAATAAGGTGTCATATATAATGAAAGTACCATAGTTGGAGTAGATAAACTACAAAAGATAGTATGCAATTATATTTGATTATAAACCATTGAAGAAAATTGTGTCATGAAAACCCACAATAAAAAGATATTAATTATAAAATCAAATGAAAATGTAATATTTATAATTATAAATTTATGAAAATACTAAGGATTAAATATTATATTATTTCAAAATATAGTTATGTGTTGTATATATATAATATAAATATAAAATATGTGAAACCATTAAAACATGTTTTAATGAAGAGAAATTATGATAAAAACCACTTCACCATTATTATATTTTTAATAAGAACCCCAAGGGAGAGTTTAAATGACAAAAATCCATATAATAAATTATAATAAAATCATGATTGAAAATAAATTATAGATTTAGTAAATAAATTACCAAAAATTAAATGTGGAAAATAACATAAACATTTTTAAAGGGATAAATTTTTTTGATAATGATACCATTACCATGTTTCCCTTATTAGCAGATTCATCTCTAAACTCTTGTAAAAAAAATTAATAACATATTATTTTTAAAGCCAATTTGTACTTACAATTTATAATAATTATCAAAAAAATTTACTAATTATTGTTTAAAAAATTCTATAGATCATGTGATTATAGTTTTTATTATTTTTTGTATCCTAAATGGAGTTGTTTTGGTGTTATTTATTTTTAAATTGATAATAAATAAATTTTCATTAATGTTATTATAATATAATATATAATAATAAAAATGTTGTTAAAATTTCCATTCATGAGTATAATAATTAATAACATATAAGATTATATCATTAATTTGTATTAGTAATATTCACCCTATAAATGTTGTTTATTTAATTAGTGAGTCAAATATGACATTACATTTAATGGAAGAAATATATATTTCAATTTAATATCATCTTATTAAAAGAATTATTTTTTTTTAAAAAATCATTATAAATTTTGATAAAATTGGTAATATATGTGGGATAACAGATCCTATTATAAAAACATTTAAAATTAGTAGCCTGATATTTTTATAGTGGTGATTATTTTAGGAAATTATCATTACATCAAAATATTAAATTTATCAAATTTTTAGTTTCATAGTTTTTTAAAAAAAATTAATGATGTTGGTGCAATAATTTAATATTAGGAAAAAAATTAAAAAACAATGTTTTATATACATATTAGTCTACAACACCCACGATGGTAGATTCTATAACACAAATACTGAATTGAGTGAATACATATGCTTCATGCTAATTTAAAAATATTAATACCATATATAAATCATATTTATTCACATATAAAATCGTAAATTTCATCACATTGAAGGTGGAAATGAAAAGGAGAATTTTTCTATTGATTTATATATTAATGATTAGACATTTAGTATGGCTGATTATTGTCATCAATTGTATATGGAGTATAACAAATAATTTTTGTTCCATTATTTTGTTTAAATATCAAAATAAAAAGGAAATAATAATGACTAATTGTGTTGCATTATGTGATTCATGTCACAACCTATCCACTGGGTCCCGTATCGTGACTCCCCCAAGCCTACCATCCATAGGACAAGGGCTGGCGACATGCACCAAAGGCAAGAAATCCATATATCTGGGAATGAATTCCCTTTATAAATCATAAACACACACAACCAGAGTACAAGGGGAAGAAACCACTAAGAAAAATGTGTATAACAAGTATATTGAATGTATAGTGGGCCTAGAATACAAGCCCAACTGTAAAGTACAAAAAAACTGAAAACAAGTACAGCTAAAAAGGGATAAATAGCTGAATGGTGAAATCAGCTCTTGGATCATCCTTCGAGGGTTTCTACCTATAGGTTAGGTATATATGGCCAACATCGCACTCCACAGCTGTCAGACTCCATTTTGTATCGATACGTCATACGGTCCTCCTCCGGGTACTGTCCAGGCATGGTGCTCTCGGACTTCGTCAGTGATGTCCGTCATTTTCATCCAACACAACATGGTGCGGGCATAGCCTATACATGGGTGAATATAACGATACTCCGTATGGAACCCGAGACCCTCAAGGTCTCACAAAATCCAACAAAGATAAACCACAGTGTATAAAATCAACGGATAACCATAACTTAGGTATATGTTCATACATAGAAATAACTAATCAAGTAACCCATCTCAATAATGATGAAAACAAAAATGTCATTAACTCAGGTCAAACCATGATTTTCATTATCAATATCAGGGCTGCTGGAGAACTCCCCCTCTGTCGAGTACAGTGGGCTTGTCATGACACTGAGGCTCTTCTCACTAACCACGGACTGATCAGGTACTCCTCCTGTCGAGTACCGCAGGTCTACGGCCAACTACCAGGTGCTCCATCCATTGTGGGAATGTCTCCAAATACCAGGTGTTCCCCCTAAAAGCCTATAGAGTTACTTCTCTTGTTGAGTATCGCAGGTCTGCTCCCAGCTACTAGGTACTTCGTCCGCCATGGTTATACTATCTAATACCGGGAACTCTCCATGGCGTTAGTCAAATCACTCCGAGTCGAAATGTTCAAGAAGTCATCAGGTCTGTCAGGTACTAGGTCTAGGCACTCTGTCTACTCATCGCCATAAGGATCTACTCCATGAGATTCTGGTAGATTCTCCAATTGTCATGAAGTATCTCATAGAAGTATCTCAAAGGACCGTCAAGAAATATGGGTCTCAACACAATGGTCGACACGACAATCGGACCCATGTTCTATGAGTTATTAGTATTTTAGTACCGGGGGCCCGGTTGGATTTGTGTACGAACCATCCTGACCGTGACACAACTAGACCCCGAGCAGCAGTGGGGTGTACTCAAAGGGATGACTGTGCTCCAAGAATACTGGTGCCACTGAAGGTTCATCAAACAGACATTTGCTGCCAAAGGTATGGCCCAAATTTAATTGGTCATTAATGGGCTAGGTTCCGGTCCGACCTAGTCGGACCGACTCAGCCCAACCCAATCTTGGCTGACCCGGTCTGGGTGGACCCGTTCAAACTCGTAGGGGTCGAACCTGGCCCATTGGGCGGGTCGGCCCTCTATATTTTGACCCAGTCCGTTGGGCTCGCACTAGTGGACCGCGAGGGTGGTTCAACCCTATAGTCTCCATATAGGTGTCTCGGTAACTAAGCCCGAGAGACCGGTCCAGTTTGGCCAGCAACACCGCGGGGGACACCACAGGTCAGCTCGGGATGCCAGTTGTCAGGATTCCAGTAGCCAGGCCGCGTGGGGTGCGGGCAGGCCATATGGGAACCGGCTGGCCATGGGTTCCAAGGTGTGAGGTAGGCCGTCAGCGAGGTGTTGGGGTGCCGGGAAGGTTGCCGGCAGGGCGCGGTTGTGCTGGGAAATGCACTGGCCGGGGGTGGGGGCACTGGGCAGAGCGCCGGTGGGGTGCGGGGGCCCCATGCAGCGTGTCGGTGGGGTGTGGGGGCAATGGGAAGCATGCAGGCAGGACGCCGGTAGAGCCGGGTAGCAGGCGGGGAACACGTGCAGTGCGCCGAGGCAAATCCCCAGGGCGTGGGAAGCGCGTCGGGGCTCCACGGGGGCGGCACATTTTGCGGAGGATGTGGGGATCAAAGACCTAGTTCTCCTTCATCGTTGTCTCCTCTTTTCCAAGTCATCAAGATCAAACATGAACAAAAAAGGGGAGGGTCGGACCGTGTTCGTGCATCCCGAGCCCTCCTCATTACATTCATAGAAATTGGAGATTCCCATACCATATCTTTGTTTGAAGAATAACATGGTTTATAAGAAAATTTAACATGACACAAAACTCTCTATCTTTGATCCACCCTTATTCGATTGTTGACATCGCGGAAAGATGGATGAAAATCCATGGTAGACGATCATGTCCCACACCGAAGGGGGTTCATGGAAGAAAGTCGGAGAAGAATAGCGTCGCCAGTGTTCTTCATATTCTTCCCTTTCTTTGTTGGGAGCTTTCTCCAAATATCCCACTAGAAGAAAATTCCATCCCAAATAAAATAGTATTTTTCCTGTTATTTTATGTGTTGTAACATAATTCAAAATTGAGAATTAAAATCATATCTCCTCCAAATTTAATGCTCGAGTGTTGTCTCATTAATTTGGAGGATGCCAAGAGGCTCTCCTTATTAAAACAAAAGTTTTGGTGCAATTAATTGTGCAGGGAGGTCAAAGGCTCTCTCTCGTTAATGAGGGAGAGTGGAGAGGTTTCATCCTCCACCATCAATAGGTGTCAGGTGGTCCCCACATTTATCATTAATATGGAGGTCTTGAAACTCAGGTGGTCCCCACATCAAATATACTCCCATGGGAGGTTATTCTCAAGTGGTCCCACCACCATAACCTCTCATGGGAGGTTAGGGTGTTGTTGTACCACCACTAACTTCCAAGGGGAGTTTTTAACCAACACACTCAACACATGGTAGCTTAAAAGTAAAATTATGTGTTTTACTTTATTTAATTATTGTTTTTATAAAAATCCAAAACCAAACTTTTATTCCCGACTCACTATCGTCGAAGTGAATGTATTACTAATAGAAAATCGGCGCTACGAGTTCAACGGTGCCCTCGGATGTCCATTCTGAGCACATGTTCAGAAGTTATAAAATCCCACTAACACGTTTACTGAATGTACCTGAGAAAAACTTATGAAATTGATTCTGGGTACATCGAGCCTCAGAATCAAGCACCGTCAAAAAAATTGGACTCGTAAAATTCACATGTATTTAGAAAAAAATTCACATAAATTTCAGGTCATCACATTCTACCCACCTCAGAATTTACTTCCCCATAAGCTACAACTCAAACTAAGGAAACAATTGGGGTTACTCAGCACACATCTAATCCTTCCGCTCCCATGTTCTCTCCTGGAGGTTCCCGTGATGCTAGAGAACGTGCACTAGAGGTATCAAAAATCCATGTGGGACCTGCTTTTGTCGATCCTAAATCTCTAATAAAACTTCCGTGAAGGTCGCACCGTTATCGATGTCCAGCTCCCTGTGGACGATGATGTGGGATTGGTCGTGCACGTATCTCCCCAACTGAGATACATGGAAGATTTCGTGCCCCCGATGTAGCTAAGGTGGAATACCCAAGTAGTAAGCCACCTCACCTACTCTACTAAAGACCTAGAAAGGTCAGATGAACCTCGGAGATAGCTTACATCCTCGACAAAATCTCTGTAGACCTCATCGATGCGTGGCCCATAGAAAGATGTGGTCTCCATCCTTGAACTCCATAGGTATTTTTCTCCTATAATAATATGTGTTATGCATGATCTATGCTGTCTTAATCTACTCCTAGATGATCTTCACCTTCTCCATGGTAGTCTGTACCATCTCTGGTCCTCCTATTGCTGACTCACATGGGTCTATGCAGCACAATGGCGATCTACAAGGTCTTATGTACAGTGCCTCAAAAGGTTTCATACTGATGGTGGAGTGATAGCTGTTATTTTAGGAAAACCCCCCAAAAGGTAGGTTATCCTCCCAGCTGCAACCGAAATCAAGGACACATGCACGAAACATGTCCTCGAGGGTCTACATGGTTTTTTCGGTCTGACCATCCATCTGAGGATGGACGGCGGTGCTCAAGAGAAGCTATGTCCCAAAATATTCCTACAATCCCTTCCATAGCTGAGAGGTAAACCGTGTTCATGGTCGGAGACAACAAAAGAAGTTACACATTGTAACTGCACAATCATCTGCATGTAGAGGCATCCCAATCTCTCCACTAAGCCATGCTATCTGATCGGTAGGAAGTGGGCTGACTTGGTGAGTTGGCCAATGATAACCCAAATCGAGTTGTGACCCCTACACATATGTGGAAGACCCATCAAGAAGACCGTGGATATCCCATCCCACTTCCAATCCGGGACCTCTAAGGGCTGAATCAAGCCTGCTGTTACCTCGTGATTTTCCTTCACTTGCTAACAAGTGAGAATCCATGACACAAACTCTACTACCACCTCCTTCATAGTTGGCCACCAATGCTATCATCTGAGGTCCTGATACATCTTCACCACACCTGGATATACCGCTAAAGTGGAAGTATGGAACTCACTCAACACTTCCTCTTAATGATCAACTGGTTCCATGGTACTTCCCCTGAAGAGGATGATGTGCTCCCCACCTTCATAAAATCCATTAGGTTCATTCCCTATGGATATCTGAGCACGTCGCATCTCTTAGTCAGTGTCCCCATACTGCGGCTCCCTGAATCGCTTAAGAAGTAGTGGAGTGACTGTAAGAGATTATAGATAGGCTGTTATATCTCAATCCATAAAAGATATCTGTATGGCAGCCATCTTCTATGTCGCCTCTCCTATAAGTTGAATACTAGCCCTCCTGTTGAGCATATCCGTATCAAAATTCCTCTTCCTCAGAGTATAGACAATCTCGAAGTCATAGTCCTGGAAGAAATCAATTCATCTCTGTTGTCTCAGGTTCATGTCCTTCTGAGAGAAGACATACCTGAGACTCTTGTGATCAGAGTAAATGGTAAAATGTTCGCCAATCAGATAGTGTTGCCACATCTTATAGGTGAAGACCGCTGCAGCTAACTGCAGGTCATGAGTAGCATAGTTTTACTCATGTTGTCTCAACTGTCGAGAACCATATGTGATCACTACTCGCTCCTTCATCAGGACACACCCGAATCTGGTACCTGATGCATCAAAGTAGACTATGTACCCTACTTCTTCCTCTAGAATCCTCAAGATGGGGGTAATAGTCACCCTCTTCCACATCTTTTGAATGCTCTGATGGTATCTCTCCAACAACACAGAGGGTTTCCCCTTCTTCTTCAAGGCTAATAGCAGTGCTGAAACTCTGGAGAAATCTGGAATGAGTCTTCGGTAGTATCTAGCCAATCCCAGGATACTATGTACCTCTGTCACACTCCTTGGTGGCTCCCATTCATGTACCGCCATGATCTCTAATGGATCCATAACAACTCTACCCTCCAAAATGACGTGCCCCAAAACGTGAACCTTTTGAATCAAAAATAGGCACTTCAAGAGCTAACAATAAATATGGTGCTTTTTGGAGTGTGTCCAGTACTACCTGCAAAATTGTAGGCATGCTCCTCCTTAGTAGTCATGTAAATCAGTATGTCATCTTTGAATACTATGATAAATCTTTCGAGGTAAGGGTTGAAGATCATGTTCATGAGAATCATGAACACTGCTGGAGAGTTGGTTACGTTAATGGGAATAACCAAGAACTTTTGGTGGTTGTACTGACATCTGAAAGTCGTATTCTGCACATACATTTCTCGAACTCTGAGATGGTGATAGCCTGATATGTGGTCTATCATTGATAACCATCGATCTCCCTTAAGCAAATCAAAGAGGACGTCAATCCTCGGATGTGGGTACATGTTCTTCACGGTCACCTGGTTCAGGAAACGGTAGTCTACATAGATCCTCAAGATCCATCCGCCTTCTTGATGAAAAGAATCAGTGCTCCCAGGTAGAAACATTGGGCTAGATGAAGCCCTTAACCTGTAAGTCCTCCAATTGTACCAGTAGCTCAAAAAGCTCAGTGGGAGCCATCTGATATGCTGGAGTTGATATCGGTGTTGTAACGGGGTAAAGGTCATTGTATAAGTCCACCTCTCTATGAAGAGGTCGTCTTAGAACATCATAAAGGAAAACATATGTGTATTGTTCCACCGTTACAGGATTTTTCGGACAATCCACATCAACTGATCTGAGGGTAAGGCAAGCCAACTGGTGAGTGATCGGCTACACCCTCATTCGAGTAAGTTAGTCGTGCACTGCAAAGGTTCCATTCTCGAGGGTGAAGGTGTACCTGAACCAATCCATGAAGACACACTACACTTTGCTCCTAATAAATTCGATCTGACCTTGGACAATAGATAACCAGTCCAAACCCATGATGGCGTCATAAGGCCTCGATGCCTCTACGAGGATATCACAGTCGAATCTATCACCTCCTAGAGTAAGCTCAAAATACCGGAGCCAGTGCTTAATCATCGAGTCTGCTCCCGAAGAAGTCTCTAGACATAAGTATCGAGCCAAAGACTCTGTCAAAATCTCTGAGCACCAAACGATGGCAGAGGATATGAACGTGTGACTAATACATGTGTCTATAAGAATTGCAGATATGGTGTAGTAGACACGGATCGTACCTCGAATAATCTCTGGAGCACCATGTTCATAGGCCTCAGCTTCTAGAATCTATGCTCTTCCCTCTCCACCCACTCCTTGTAGTTAGGGTGGACCACCTGGTGGTGGTGGCGGTTGCACCTCGTAACGTCATCCATCGCCTTATGCACAGCCATATCCTCTTCCATGTCCGCCTGCACACCGTGGACTACCTCGATCGTACCTCTGCCTCTTCCTAGGAGGTCCCTCCACTGCCTTCTGATCGTCATAACGGTGGGTCGGATAGTAACAAGCCGTGTGACCAAGCTCACCATAGGAGTAACATTGTCCACTCCTGGCATGATTGGTTCTGTCTCCACTCTGGGTGCCCCACACAACTGATCCTGAGTCATGCAGTCGACCACCTGGGGGTCTGGTCCTCTTGAACCTTTGCATCATCTATCTACTGGCCACTGGAGAGGACTCTGCTTCATGTCTACTAGTGGTGGGTATCATTGTTGGAGACTGCTCAGCAAGGAAACTCTCCACTATGAGGGATCTCTCTAACTCCCATGTCTCCGTCGGGATGTTGTGGGATACAACTGAATCTCTAATCTCTCGACTAAGTCCCTGCTCAAAGGATCAAGCACTGAAGAATGGGTCGCATACCATATCAGCAGAGTAGCATGAGAGGACTGTGAACCTCAATGCGTACTGAGCTACACTCATGCTACCCTAGTGTAGATGATGTAGCTCATGTATCCACACCGTTCAAAGGGTAGCTGGTACAAACTCCAAATAGAACAGGCTCTCGATGTCTTCCCATAGAAGTGTTGTCTCGTTATGAACCTGGATAATCACGCTCCACCATCTGCATGATACTGCGTAATGGAGGATGGCAACAAGGATCACCATATAGGTTGATGGTGTCCCTAATAGTATGAAGACTCTCACCATAGCCTCTAGACAATCCTCAGACATCTGCGGGTCTATCTCTCCCCTGAACCTGTGTGGCCTCTGGTACTGGAACTCGTGCAGCGCGCTCAAGTGGCATGCACTCTCTACTTCTTGGGCTTCTAGAATCATTGGCCCAGTCGTGAGTAGTACTGATGGTGCCTCCGCTGGTGTCTCAACTGGAAGAGGTCCATGTAATGAGGCCTCTTCGCTCGGCGGGATGTCAGTACATACAACTCTAGGGGTTGTAGCTGGTCATCTGTGGCGTGGAATCATGAAAGAAACATATGTGAAACGGTCAAAAAACTACCTGGTGAGATGACCTGGTTGAGATGACTTAGAGAAAAACTTTTGAAAACACACACACAATCAATGTTTTCATGCACTTAGATAGAAATCAAAAGTCAGGGTCCTGGTGTATGGATATGTCGGCCGCCCGCACCAACACTGGACTCCTGGAATTGAAAACCACACATAGAACGATTAACACTATTGCTTCATAGAAAAAAAATATATGAGTCCGAAGTTCAGAGGTAGAACTGACTCCTATGATACCAATTTGTCAGGACCCATCCCCCGAGGCCCGTATAATGACTACCCCAAGCCCGCATTCAATAGGCCAGGGGCTGGAAACTAGTACTAAAGGCGTAAATTCCTATATCTGGGAAGGCGTTGCCTTTATAAATCGTAAACACACACAACGAGTACATCTAAAAATGGACAAACAACTTATTGGTGAATGAATCTTCTGCATCATCCTTTGGGGTTCATACCTAAAGGGTAGGTAAAATGGCCTCCACTGCACTCTACATCCGTCAGACTCCAGTGTGTATCGATTCGTCGTAAGGTCCTCCTCTGGTTACTATCTTGTCCTGGGGCTCTCGGCCTCCTCCAGCGTTTTCCTCCATCTACATCCAACACAATAAGATGCGGGCATAGCTCGTGAACGGGTGAGTATAACGATACTCAGTAGGGACCCCGAGACCCTCAAGGTATCACAAAATCCAACAAGGATAAACTACAAAGTATGAAATAAACAGATATCTATTACATAGGTATATTCCAATACATATACCTAAATTATCATGTAACCAATCTAAATCATGAGGAAAACACAAAGGTCACTGACTCAACTCAAACCACGATTTTCATCATCAAAACCACGGTTGCTAGAAAAATCTTTCTCTTTCGAGTACGATGTGCATGTCCCGACACCGAGGCGCATCTCACTAACCTAGGACTTATGAGGTACTCCTCCTCTTGAGTATCACGGGTCTGATTCCAACTACCAGGCACTCCGTCCGCTGTGGGTTTGCCACCAAATACCAGGTGCTCCCCCTAATAGCCTACAGAGGTACTCCTCCTGTCGGGTACCAGGGGTCGCCTGCCAACTACCAGGCGCTCCGTCTCCCATGGGTCTACCACCTAATACTAAGAACTCCCCACTAGGCCAGTCGAATCACTCCAAGTTAAAAAGGTCAAGAAGTCATCAGGTCTATTAGCTACTAGGTCTCCACACTCTGTCTGCTAATAACCGTAAGATCCACTCCACGGGCTACTGTTAGATACTCCATTTGTCACTAAGTCTCATGTAGAAGTACCTCAAAGGACCTCCACATCATAAGTGTCTCAACGCAATGGACGAAATGACAATAGGATGACCAGTCTGTGATTTATTCGCATTTTAGTCCCGGGGGCCCGGTTGGATTCGTGTACGAACCAACCTGACTGTGACCCAACTATACCCCGAACTACAGTGCGGTATAATCAAAGGGAGTTCTATGCTCCAAGAATACATTTGCTGCTGAAGGTTCTTCAAATGGATGTTAGGTGACATAGATATTGCCCAAGAGGGAAATTGGTGATTAATGGGCTCGGGTCCGGTCTGACCAGGTCAGACTGACTAAGCCCAACCAAATCTGGGATGACCTGGTATGGTTGGACCCATTCAGACTCACTAGGTCTGACTCGGCCCATTGGGTGGGTCATCTCGCTATGTTTTAACTAGGTCTACAGGGCCCTGCCGAGCGGACTGCGAGGGTGGTTCAGCCATGTAGTCGCCAAATAGGCGGCTCAGTAACTCTACCCGAGAGACCGATCCGTTTATGCCAGCGACAACGTAGAGGACGCCATAGGTCGGCTTGGGAGGACGGTGGTCGGGAGGCCTGCAGGCAGGTCGTGTGGGGCCCAAGCTGACCTGGAGGTCACCGGCCGGCCGCGGGTGCACCGGGCAGGGTGCCGGGCAGTCCACCGGCAGGGGCCGGTCCGGCTACCGGCAGGGTGTGGGGGCGCCGGTCAGGCCGCCAAGGGGGCATGGTGGATCCGGGAAGGCTGTCGGTGGGTTGCGGGTGGGGGGGGGGGTGAGTAGGCCGTAGGCGGGGGTGGGGGGGCACCGCATAGGCGGAGGGTGGGGTTACCGGCCATCATGTCAGCAGGTAATGAGGGCGCCGCACAACATGCTGGTGGGGCACGAGGGTGCTGGGAAGCGCGTTGGGGCAACCCTCTAGGGCGCGAGAAGCTCTGGGGAAACGCGGGGGTGGCACGGTTCACGGAGGCCGTGGGTATTTCAGCCCTAGTTTTCCATCTTCGTCATCATCTCCTCTTTGCCAAGCCTTCATCATCGAACAAGAAAAAACAAGGGGAGGTTCGGACCATGTTCGTGCGGTCTGAGCCCTCCTCGATACGGTGGTAGAAATTGGTGATTCTCATACCATATCTTTATTCGATGATGAACGAGGTTTATAATCTAATTAAGAAAAACACAAAACTCCCTACCTTTGATCCCCCAGTATTTGATCGTTGACGTCACAGATAGATGATCGACAATCCATGGAAGACAATCACGTCCCACATTGAAGGGGGTCCATGGAAGAAGGTCAGAGAAGAAGAGTATCGCAAGCATTCTTCACATTCTTCACATTCATCGCATTCTTCATTGGGAGCTTTCTACAACAATCCCACCAGAAGAGAATTGCAACCCAAATAAAATAATAGTTTTTCTATTATATTAAGTTTTAGAACATAACTCAAAAAAAATAATTGAAATCTCGGCTCCTCCAAAATAAATTCATGAGTGTTGTCTCATTAATTTTGTGGATTCCCAGTGGATTACCTTTTTAAAACATGAGCATTGGCGCAATTAATTGCCCAAGGAGGTCAAAGGATCTCCCTAATTAATGAGGGTGATTAGAGAGGTTTCATCCTCCACCATCAATAGGTGTCAGGTGGTCCCCACCTCTATCATTAATAGGGTGGTTTTGCGACTCGGGTGGTGCCCACATAATATATCTTCCCATGGGAGGTTATACTTGGGTGGGACCCACCACCATAACCTCTCATGGGTGGTTTGGGTGTGGCGGTCCCACCACTAATCTACAAGGGGAGGTTTTAACCAAAACGCTCAACACATGGCAGCTTAAAAATAAAATAAATTGTTTTAATTTATATTATTATTTTTTATGAAAAGAAAAAAACTAACTTTTATTTCTGAATAACTACCATCGAAGTGAAAGCCTTCTTAAGAGAAAAATGGTGATACGAGGTCAACGATGCCCTTATAATTCTATTTCGAGCACCAGTTCAAATGTTATAAAATCTCGCTCGCACGTTTACTTAACGTACTAGAGAAAAAATTATGAAATTTATTCTGGGCACACTGGGCTTCATAATCAAGCACCATCAAAAACATCGGACTCGTAAAATTCTCATGTATTTAAAAAAAATTCACCAGAATTCTGTGTCATTACAATTAAAATATTGATACCATGAATTTCCTATAAATAAAGTTCATTTACTTGAGGGAAATGGGTTATTTTTTCACTAAATGGATATATTTGGAAGTGTATATAATATTAATTCGTAAATTTTTTGTTTTATATTTATGGATAGTAAGAAATATTATTAGATTATGGAAGACATGAAATTTATTTACCTTATATAAGATCGGAAGTGTGAATTTTCCATAGAGATGAGTTGTATTTAAAGGGTATGAATGGAATGGAATGGATTTTTTTGAGTTACATGAGGGATGGTAGGTAATACATGCCGGTAAGACTTTAATACCTTGAAATTTCTTTCAATTTTTTTCATGTTCATTATAATTAAGGAAAATTTCATTTACCTTTGTTTATTCATTTCAATAGTTACTGCACTCAATAAAATATTAATCATGTAATTTATTTTAGTATTACAAAATTTTAATTTTCAATATTTGTATAACATATCCATTTATTACCGTTCAATATCAAACTATTATAAAATATAATTTTAATTAAAAAAAGTATGAAAAATAAATTCTTTAAGTATGTTTAATTATTATGATTTTAGAGTAATATTTTAAATTTATTATCCAAAAAATTAAAGTATTATATTTTATTATATGTGTAAACAACATATTAGATATTAAATTTAGGATTTATTTATTTATCATAATAAGTATACAATATTTGGAACCCTGTTAATTTCAAAATCTATCATTTTTATTTATTTTCATAAAATTTATCCAATGTCACATATTCTTCATGTATAAATAATGGGAACCCAATTAGATGATTAAGATTCAATGATTATAAATATATTATATATATTTTATTTTATTTTGTTAATAATGTCTAATTTAAAAAAACAATGAACAATGTAATCTATTTTTTTTAAAATATAGTGTATATATTTTAAAATAACAAATATTGGTATCTTGTTTGAAGATTATATTTTAAAATATATAATTTTTATAAAAATATACTTATTTTATCAAGATAATTATTTCTTATGTTATATGTTTTTTTTAGTTCATGTGTTGTTACAAAATACATGTAATTTTCAAAAAATATTCTTTGTTACTTTTTAGAAAAAATATATTTCATTAAAAATAAAAAAATATATAGCTCAAATAAAAATATCTTATTAATTCCAAAAAATGATGTTAGTTATTTTTAAATAAACATATTTTTTAAAAATTATATTCATTATAAAATTATATAATATCATTAAAAACTGATTTTTCATTTGAATATTTTTTTATAATTAACTACTAATATAAAATTAGTGATAATCATATATATATATATATATATATATCTGAAAGAACGATTTCTAGATTGTAAAATTATTTCTATAACTAAATATAATTATTCAATATATCTTATTTATAATACTTCCATATCATGTATAAGATGTATTTTTTTTATTAGTTTTATATATATATATATCTTAATTTTTTGATGATAATTTATACATCATATATATATATATTAAAATATCGCTTATTGGCTTTGATTTCATTGATTCATGTCATTAAAACCATATAGAAAGTTGTTTGTTTATGGAGAAAAATCATGTCATTACATGCAATGTACATGAGTATGTCATCGGTGGGGGCAATTATTTCCCCCCGATTACCCGGTATGTCTCATGAGAAATACATTATTCACTATTTTTTTAATATACCTATTTATATGGGGTATTTTTTGAGAGGACTTAATGGTTTAATAATAATTCTTCATTGATAGGTCTAGATTAAATGAAATATATCTTTGTTGATCGTCCCAAAATATTTTATTTTGTTATATGACATTGTGCATTCTAATATTTTGGAAGAAGTTATAATTTTCCAGGCCATTACTGATTATTTTCAATAAATACATGTAATTATATTATTATCAATAAAATTGACTATGTATTTATTATAAATTCTTTCAAAAAATTTTAATTGATATATTTATGATTAGTAAATTGATAATAATTTCATTACTAAGAATCAGATTTCACCTTTTATTTTTTAGAATGCTTTAATGGAAATAAAGATAGAAAATTTATGAAATATAGTGAGGAAAAAAGTATCTCAAGAATTTTATTGGATTTTTATTTTATTCCAATGAAAAATTAATATCATATAAGTATCTAGTATCCGATGTCTATTAAACGATTCAATCCAATTGGATTTATTCTCATGTATCATAAAGAAATATTATATTAAAAACACTACTTATGGGATTCAAGATAATTCATTATTATAGATGGTGCTGAAAAATATTATTATCATCGTGGGGAACTATATTTTAATAGAACATAGAGAACATGATTATTATTCAAAAACACCAATATATTCTCATAATTTTTAAAAATTATTATGTTATGGATCAATATTCACAATGAATTTATCTAATTATTTGTATTCAATTTTGAAAAATTATTCCGTGTGGTATAAATAAAATATTCATCATCACCCATAATAAATATTGATATATCCCATTATAACAATACATCAATGCTATAGTTGGTAATTTATAATTACAACAGCACAATATACAAAGGTAATATCGAATAATCACTCTAGTATCGATAAAACTATTACCGGAAAACATGATGAAATAATATTATTCGCCATCATATGTTAGAGTCATTAATAATTGAATAGAGCTTAAAATATATTTATAGAGAAATAATGGATCATGTATTTTAAAACAAATATGTCTTTGAGATGTAATGGAATATAGATGGTTATACTGGAAGTGTATTGTCTAAATGTTGATTATGTGTAGTAGTGTAATTTTATTAAAAATACAAATGTGGATATTGAAATAGTGGGATTGAATTTAAATACATGAAGATAGTTTTACATTAGAAATATTTTTCATAAGATCAATAAACATATATTTAATGTTAATTATATAATTTCTGAAAAAATAGGAAAAAATTTACCATCTTGTGTTCTTAAAAAGAGGTGATATGTCCAATAGCATACATAATACAGTAGATCCAATTTTAGCATTATTATGTTACTGTATTACCAAGCTGTTAAATTGGAATTGATGATTTTTTTAATTTATTTATGAATATTTCGTTAAAAAATTTATTTAATAAAATCTTTTTTGAACAATTATTTAATTACTAAAATAAACCCCTTATAAATAAAATGGAATTGTTTTTTCTAAAGAACTATATAAATGTAAATAAGTGAGTTCAAGAAATAAAAAATTAGTATTTATAGAATTTTTAAATTAAATTAATATCTAATATTTTGATTATAATGTTTAAAATTAATCTAATATTTGTACATGAATGATATTAGAAATTATACTATTTTACGAATTTAATGCATGTTTTTTCTCTAATTATAGATTTACAACCATTTGATAGTGAACCTACACTTAATCTAGTTTTTGAAAATTCTATTTGTAATTTTGATCAAAGTAAACTTTTTATTATGATGTGGGAAATCAATAATTACTTTGGATGAATTTTTAGTTTTTTTATATATTATTTATTTTTATTAATATTTAATAATATTTCTTTTTATTTTAAAAATGTTTTTTATCTAATATATTTATCAAAATATGTTATCCGTTTAATTTCATTAAAAGATTAATTATATAATTTTTTTATTTTAATATTATTATTGTTATTTGATGATATTTCACATTGAAATTATATATAAATGAAAATTAATCATTTTATGTTTTTTACATTTAAAAACCCACATTTTTCAATTTTGACAACGTGAATAAAATTTAAAATAATTAATAGAACCTTTTTGTTTTAAAATTTGAAATATTTATTCAATATTTGGATTTAGTTGGTCTAAATTATGTTAATATATCCCTTTTTTACTATATTAATGGAAATTTTGATAATATTTATTTAACACAATTAAACATCAATTAGGTAAAATAGGGTAACAAATAATATGATAAAGAAAACAACTTACCCTAACACATGAAAAAATAAAATTAGATGAATTAAAGTCATCCAATATCACCTAGGGATCAGAAATGATTCAATTAGTGGTATTTTTTCCGTGAATGTGATGTAATTATTAATAATTCATAAAAAGTGACAACTTGTTACATATATCTCAAACATGTATTATAATATTAATGTTGTTATAAACACGATGAATCTGAAAACATAAATAGTATTAAGAAATATAGTGAAATTATCTACATAATGTGAATTTAAATATAATTGATATATATTATATAATTAACATTAATATTGACACAACACTAATATAGTAATTATTTTATTATGAAAAATATCAAATAAATTATATTATAATTATTATTTGAAATATTTTATGTCATATAAGATTTTCTTTCTGAATATAAAATTTTATAATACTACAAAATATTATTTTATTAAACTTAAAAGACTTATAATATATTAATATAATATTTGAATTATAATTTCATTTTTATTCATCAAATATGATATTGATATTAATGAATTTTTTATTCGTACGTACGACTACCGTCACATTGAACGGTGAATTTTTTTCATACCTCAGAATATTATGGATTTTTATAAAAACAAATATATGAGATATATATGATATTTATGTCAAGAATAGTAGTATGGTTATAATTTACTTTTGGCAACATAGATAATTTACATCAAAACATGTTCATTTTCAACTCAAGTACCAAATATCTACAAAATATCCACTATGAACATAAATAATTATATAATTTTTATAACATAGTAAGAAGTGATATAAAAGGAATAATAAACATGAAAATGTTCTCATAAAGGTATAAATAATGTTATATTTAATATTCAAGAAGACAACTAATAGTATGTGTCAAGTTGAACTCAATGTAAGGGATTTTTCCACAATCTACTTTCATTGAGGAATATATTCATTTCATACCCTCCCTTATTTTCTATGGTGTATAATAAACCCCTATGTATTTTAATTTCAATCAATGTGAAATTATTTTCTATTAATCGTATTACTATATGAAAAAATGGAATGGTTTTAACATATGTGGCGACAATGACTTCTCTGCCACTATAACTATTCTTTGATATTTGGATTCCTCTATAAGACTATTTGTTTTTTAAAAAATAAAAAAAATCCTTATTACAATTTCTTGTAAATTGGTATTGAAGATTTTCTAATGTGGATGGACTTTTTTAAAATCATGATATCATTTCTTGTGATGGTATATAAAATTCTATTTGTGAAATGTTGATAATTTCAATCTTTTATATGTTATGATATTATTATTATACCGGGACATTGGATTGGTTGTTACATGATAATCCGAATATGCGAGGTTCCAGGGTAATCCTAGAGAGTTTTGTTACATTATAACCTATATCGAATGGCTTTGGATATCATTTTAATGACTATTCCCCATGTAAGAGTGGTATTGTTTCATTCTGTCAGATGGTTATTCCATTTAAATATGACAATGTATCATTTCATATTATTTATGATATGTGTGATTTATATTGATTTTATGGTAACAATATTGTTATAATAGGGTAACAAATTAGATAACATTTAGTTACAGTTATATACTACTTTATAAAGTTTGAATTCATTACTCTATGATAATATATTCATGGTTTTCATGTTTTAGTAAGTCTAATAGTTTTCCATCCTTGTGTATACCTTATTGTGTTTTTATTCTCATCCCAATTATTTTTTAAAAAATTCACTAGGTATAAGGATGAGTAAGATAATGGAAAGAGACATGAAGATCTTTATCAAGAAAAAAATTCATGTTTTATTTTTAAATTGGTTTCCATTACTAAAATAAATGGTAATATTTTGATAGTATCCTCTTGTATGATTATGTGTTGATATGTACAAATAATGGCCTAATTAACAAAAAATCTATCTTTAAAAGGATCCTTGATGAGAATTGAATGTAATATTATTTAATTTACTAAAATTAATTAATGTTTAATGTCGAGGGCTTAATTAGGTATCAGAGGTTGATTTTTTCCACTTCGGAGATTTTGATTTTTTGGAGACTTTGGTATATCATCATACATATATAATTTTAGGTTTTATCATATGTTCTATGTCATATAAACCAATTTTGATCCTTTAAAATCGGAAATATTAAGGTGACTAATTGTATATTTGGAGACATTCATTGTTTAGGATATTATAGGTTTTTAGTTTTCTGTAATGAATAATGTGAGGTTTAAAATAACCATTGGATTAAAAAGATGTTATGGTTATTTTTGAGGTCTTTATAATATTTTTTAAATATTATATGAATTATATTTTTTTAGGTAATGTACAACATGTAGTATGGGTGACAACACATCGTGTTCGACAAGGCTATAGGGATCAAACCCATAACTGAATGGTGACATGGGTGTATCACCCATCACTGGCCTATGTTAGTTTCATGGGTAGTATGACTTATAATTTGTAGTAAAATTATTTTATGAAATAATTTTTACTTAATTGTGAAGAAAATTATTATATTCAGTAGATAAACATGAGATTAGAACATGATTATTTTATTAAGTGCTTTTTTGGAATACGTCCACAATTTTGGGAAGATTATATGATTACAGTAAATAGAAAAATATGTATATTTAACTAATTGATTATGTTTCAATTATTTTTCAATAAATGAATGATTTAATTATGGACATATGGTGATTTGGGTTATTTATGAATCTGATTAACCTATCCAATATAATATATGATTTTGAAAATTACATTTTTGTGTGATACATTATTAGTGGTTGAGGTTATTTAGAGATAAATGATCAAATTGTTTTAGGAAGACTATGTGATCAAATCCTTCTTAATTTTTTATTCCAGTCATGTTTTGGATTATTTTGAGGAATTTTCAGGAAAGTAATTTATTGAATGGTTTTTGTTGAACTTTGTATATTATGATTGAATTTTTGATATTACATGTATTATTTTATTATTATAAAGGAATATTTTTTCATGGGAATTATATTATCTTATCCGAATTTTTTTTGGTTAATTATTCATGAAAAGATAAAAATATTGTTAAAATTTTATGGATTAAGTGATTCTCAAGAGGTTGATTCTAGTGTAACATATATGACCAAGTCATCTTGGAAAATCATAATTCTGAAAAAAGATTAGTTTTTTTGTAAAAATTTTTAATTAATAAATCTCTACGTTACATGTGACAATGTTTACCTATGTTATCAGTAACTCTTGTAAATAATTTACTCAAACTTTTGAAAAAGGATCATAAAAACATTTTCTGGATACATTACTATGGTGAAATAATTGACTCTTTAACCGATCACAACATTTTGGTTTTCTGATTGTTAAAATTTTCTTGATCATTTGATTATTATACACTATCAGAAAAATATGGTCATACATTTCTATATCCATGCTTTCCTACGTGTATTCCAAATATGTGTTATTTCATGTGAACTTTGTACTTCTCCTACATTCTTTTAATTTCACGGTTTTATTAATACTTCTTCTGATGTGGGAGATAAATGAAAGTGTTTTTAAGTGTTGTACCTTAGTGACTGAACACACATTCAAATTTATAGGATGATTTTTCCAAATTGGAGGATAATTGAATATCCCATGTTCTTAAAAAGAGACAATATGATTGATGGCGTATAAAATACACCACGATGGACATAAGCATTGTTATGTAACCTTATAAGATAACTGTTAAAATGTGGGTAATTAAGAGTATTAATTAATAAGTATAAATATTTTTTACACATGTATTTAATAAATTTAATTGTAAATAATTATTTATAAATGAAATTAATGCCCTATTTAATTAAAAGAAAATGATTTTTTCAGAAAATTCATTTAAAATAAAAATATGTTAGTTTATAAAATAATAACATCAATAGTTATGGTTTATATTATATAAATATTTATGTAACATATTAAATTGAATGGTCTGAAATAATATGATATGTTTTCGGGACATGATATTAGATCAAATTCAATTTTATGGATAAAATGAGTGTTTTTATAAATATGCAGTTTTGTCGCCTTTTGATAGAGAGCCCATTTTATATATAGTTTTTTACATTTTTATTCGTTATTTTTGTAAAATCAATATTATTATTTGGAATCAGGATATCAAAATTTATTTTGGTTTATTTTTGTTTTATTTTTTTGATATTATTAATTTTTTTATTACTATTGAAAAACAATGCATTTTAATTTATGAATTATTTTACATTTGATTTATTTTAAAAAAATGATCATAATTTTAATTAGTCATAAAGAAAAATAATATTATGTTTTTATCATTTATTACAATTTTTCAATGGATGTAATTTATTTTGAAATTGTATTTAAACACACATCAATGTTTTGACAGTTTTATCTTTTAAAAAACCAATTTTAACATTTTAACAACATGAATTAATATTAAATTAATTACAGAAAATTCAATGTCATGAATTTGGAAAATCTTGAATCCATTTTTGGATTTGGTGTGTCCAAATTTTGTTAATAGGGTTTTTTGGTCTTTATGATTAATAACTTTTGTAATTTTAATTTACTACATTTAAAGGTAAATTTGGTAAATTAGTGCGACAAATAATATGACAAGACACAAGAATTACCCTAACAACTGCCATTATCATATTTGAGTAAATAATGTTGACCAAAATCACCTAAGGATATTAATTGATTCTTTAAATTGACATTTTTTAATGAATGTGATGTAATTTTTATTAAAAAAATGTAAGGGACACCATGTCACTCTCTTATCTATTATAAATACAATAATTTTAATGTATTAATAAAATTTATGAATCATCAAACATAAAAAGTTTAATGTAAAATAATATAATAATATAATTATTTTAAATTAATTTTTAAATTTTGGAGATTAAAAAATTACATTAAATATTAACTCAATATGGATATAAATATTTTTTTATTATAGAAATATCAAATAAATGATATTATAATTTTTATAAGAAATATTATATGAAATAATTTATGTCATATAATATTTTTATAGTTTAATATGAAATTTTATATTACTATTTAATTTTTAGTTCTATGTTATATATTTTTTTTGGATTTTACATTAATTCAATGAAATCCATAGTGTAAAAATTGACAATATTAATATTTTATTAAAATAATAATTTATCAAATTATTTATATGTTTTAAAAAAATTTAAAATATTTTTATATGTTATATAAGTTAATAATGGGTCTATTTATGAGAATTTTACCCAAAATAAGTGACATTAATTACCTCATTATAATTATAAATCTATTAACTCAATTAAAATTAAAAGAGATTAATTAACGGTAAACCGAAAAGATACAGTCAAAAATAAAGTAAATACATGTTAAAAATTATTTTATGATATTATAACTTACTATAATCATCTTATCTTCAAAATAAATGAGTTTGGTACAATTTAAAATTGTAATTTATTTTATATTAATTTATTACATTAAATAATTCCATGGGATCCCCTCCCATATCAAATAAAAAAGCAACATTTACTTAATACTATTAACACATAAAAAGAACATTTATTATACACAAGATCATTCAAAAACTCTTCCTAGAATCCATACTGCACTACCAGAATCCATATCATGGGCATATATAAATTCAAGAAATCTATTTTTCTTAAATAAAAAATAGTGACCCGATTTAGTTGAAATGACTTCTCTCGTGATTTTTAGAATTATTTCAATTATAAACTACCTATAATATTAAATTTTATGATTATGTAACATAGTTGGTATCCCCAATACTCACACAATTATTTAATGGGTAACAGAATATTGTTTCTTAGTACGATTAACTACTTCCACACAAAACCATGATAGTTAAATTTTAACATACCACCTCACATGGTGGAAATTATGATGAACACAATATTTATATATAATATATAATATATTTTTATTTTATATAAAATTCAGTAATTTTTTTAGAACATACCTTTATGATTTCCATGTTCTGTAAATATGATAATTTTATTAGTGAAATTCTAGACTACCTCCCCCTCAAAACGATATGAATTGTTCTCGTTATAATGAATCATTTAAATTATTGTTTTATTAAACATATGATACATATATAAAATTAATATATATTTATAATTTTAATTTAATTATTATTATTTAAATATGCCAAAGATATTAAAGTAGCATTCATGTGTAAATACGACCTAATATCACCATGAATGATGCATTTAATTTCATATCTTTAAATATTATGGATTGTTATAAATAAATATATATTGGATATATATTTTATTTAAATCATGGATTGTATTATTGAGATAATTTTATTTTTTACCACATGACAATATTCATAAAAAAATTCACTTCGACTCAAATACCGAATATCGAAAAAATATCTAATATGAACTTAAATAATTACATAATTATATTAAAATAGTAATAAGAGATATAAAGATACTAATAAACTTGAAGAATGTTCTAAATTAGGTTTAAACTAACCCATGTTTATTATTCATAAACATAATGATTTTATGTGACGATTCATACTCATGTTAAGAGACATCGTCTGAATCATCATTCATGGAGGCATATCTTTATGTTATTGACAACCATAATTTATATGATGTACAATAAACCCATTTAAAATTTAATTAAATTCATATGGAATATTTTTTCTAATAATAATTTTACAAAATAAAAATTGAATGTTTTTACCATATTAATAAACAAACAACTTCTCCCCCGCCGAAACTGTTATTTTATATTCAGCATCCTCTAATAGCCTTATTTTTTAAAATGATAAATGAAATCCATTTTTCCATTTTTTTGGTAATGAAAATGTTTTTTAATCCGGATTGAGTATTTAAATTTCTCAAAATGATTATTGGTGAAAATTAAAATAGTTTATATGTTATAATAATGTTATGGTACTTTGATATTTTGATGGGTGGTTATGGGATAAACCAGAAAAGGGTTGCTCCATGTGAAATCAATGATGGGTGGTTATCTTACAACCTCCCATTTATTCGATAAAGAATGGATTTGTATGTATCTTCCATGTGTAATAATGATATGTGTGGAAGTCAACCATATGGTTATTCTATTTATGTTTGATTATGTATTGTGTTCCCTTTTATATTTTATGTGTTCTATTTATTGGTTTTATGGTAATATTTGGATAAACTGTGTAGTAAATGAGCTTATATTATGAGAAGAATATTTACTAATTTATATATTTTAAATGTATTAATTTATGATAATGGTTTCATAGTTATAATGTTTTTCTAGGGCTAACCGTATTCCTTCTGTACGTATCAGTTTATAATTTTTATGCTCATTCCATGTTTTTTTAAAATGATTTCATAGGGTATAAAGATTAGTATGATAAATGAAGATGTAAATGAGAATATTATCATGGAAAGAAGTCATGATTTATTTCTAAATGTGTTTTCATTGGTGGAAATGATAGATACTATTTTTATAGTATTGTTTTTATATTATGAGATGATATATATTAATAACATCCCAATTCATTAAAAATATAAATCTGAAAGGATCCTGGATGTTAATTGAATTTGAAATTATTGACTTAACTCATGTTTAAGTATTATATAAGGCTATGTCCTTATAAAAATATATCTAATTATGAGGAAAACATTTCTATTTTCTGAGGGAAATATATAGTCTAGAAAATTAATATGTAATGTATTAAAAATCAATTAATAGTTTTAGTTAAATCCAATAAAGAGACTTATTGTCTAAATTTTTTTAGACATATATTGATATTTTGTAATGGGTTATTAGAATAAAATATTATCAGAACTATTATATAGTTTAAAAGGAAATATAAGGAAGAATATATTGATACTTTAGAACCATAGATAAATGAATGGAGGGAAAGATAATAAGTTAATTAATGAACTTCCATCATGTGATAATTATATAAAAAACAATGTGGTAATTTACTAAATAGAGTCGGAGACTGCTTCATGTGTTCCGATAGAGGCCATATGAAATAAAATTAAATAATTAATAATGATGACATAAATATATGGTGTATGATCTATAAAAAACTATCAATCTAATTTAAGTAATCTAATAATAAATAATGGAATTTACCTCAAAATATGTCAAGAGGGAATTTCAAAAATAATGCATTTACTATAGGTGATTTAGCTATTGCATTTGATTTGATGGAAGTTAAATTGATCTTAACTGAATGAATTATTTAATTACAATATAGATTCTAATTTTTCATTGATGTTGTATAATTCATCCATTCTCTAAATAATGAGTTTTCAGTTTATAAACATAATTTATGAATGGTTACAATGAGAATATATCAGGTGTGATAATCTACTATTAAAAATTTCTAGTAGTAAATGAAAATTTTCAAATAAATAATTAGTTTATGAAGCAGAAAAAAATATTTTTCAAATTCATTACATTTCTTATAATGAATTTAATTTCCCAAATTGTATTGTATTTATTTTGGATATAAAATGAATATATATAGAATTATTGTCATACCTTATTTAATTAGCGTTCATTCAGATGGATTTTTTTCATATAATGTGATAGACATTTTGGTTTTATATAAATGAAATAACATAACAATCCCTTACGAAACATTTGATCTATTAATATATTTTTTAGGTTTTTATGCCATAACAATCAATTTTACTCATTTTTCATTATTATCATATGGGAAAACACATTTATAACATCAATCACAGAAAAAACCACACATAGAAATTTATGAGGAATCATGTATATATTTAATAATATTCCATAAACTAAGGGGGATTATAATTTTGTTATGAGGAAAACAAAACTCAACAATGCATAGTTGGATACATATGAACACTTATAAGTCTTATATGATACATATATGTTTTATAAAATATATAAGACATATTTTCTAGTATAATATAATATAATATGGTCTTTTTTATAGAATATGTTTCATATTGTGTCTTATATTCATCATTTTGAAAAAATTTAAATATAGTGGATTCCATTTATGTAATGGGTAGAATATTGCACAAAATATTCATGTAATGGTTTTATTTTTTAATGGAATACTGATATCATTCCATGAAAATAAATATCCCTATATTAGAGAAAAATATACATAAGTCTGAAGGTAGAAGATTTAAAAAAATCTATCCTATAAAAGGAAGGGAGTCCTCTCGTACATGATAAACCCAATGAAAATCATTAACATTGACACCTTTTCTAGGAATCCCAACCTCCAAAAAATTTTCCTCTTAATACACATGAGTAAAAAATGATATCTTGAGTAGAGAGAGTCAAGACATCGAGTCTAGAGATTATTGAGCTTCTAAGAATGATAGAAACCCGAGTTACAATCGTAGAGAATATTTCTATGGGGTCACATTCAATCCAAATCATGTTTGAACCCATCAATTCCACTTTCTACACCACCATGATGACACCAAACACTTATATTTCATAGGAAGAAGCAATACCTCATGAGCCAAAGGTGCACCCAAGAATGCTTCCCTGATTATCCCTAAAGACAACACCAAAGCCAGAGGGACCCAAATTTCCCCTTGAAGCATAATCGATGTTAAAATTAATAAACCCATGAAATTTTGCCTACCATATCAATTATATTGTATCATGTAGAGGTTAAAAAAAATACATTTCATCCAATCATTTGATTGAGCACCGATAAAGCATGAATAGAGATTGAGAAAAACACACATCTCGTTGTTTCATCCTCACGACCAACAGCAAGAATCCCTATAAGAATATCACTGAACCAAAGTTGCTCAATTTTATGTATGAACAAGTTTTTTAATTCCAATATTAGATTTAGTGCCTCCTCAGCTACATCCTGAATGAATATTGGGAGATGCGTTGGCAGACTCAGTGAGCTCCTCCTCTTTATGAAGTCTCTTATTGTTTTAAAATAGTACAAAGAATCATCAAACATGTATTAAACTGCTCTCTACATCACTTAATCCTTATCTAAACAGATAAATATATTTTCCACATCTTCCCCATGCTTAAATCCCAAAGCACATATAGAGAATAGAGATATACCACATAGCTGCCTAAATTCAACAGTTTGTATTTTCTTTGAGCTAACCTCCATGCAAGAATAGATCAGGATGGACATAAAAACATCCTCTATATGCTTCCCATCAATTTTATATTAGTTGATCTTTCGATGAAATAATTATAATACACATTGGAGGTGATAATTCCACTAACAGAAGGTTTCTACACACAAATATCGCTCATAGAGGACCAAAGATTTCACCCACAATTAATATGATATGATCTTGAAGGTTATCCATACAACCAAGCTGTTTCTTGACTGACAAATCAAAATCCTGATTTGAGTCCCCCTCTATTACCAAGTCAATTAGATGAATCACAATATAGTAATATTTCTAAAATTTAAGAGAGGTATCCTTGAAAACCATCCCTCAAGAGTCAATATAATGTTTTGAGATAATATTCATGAAGGCATGCCACACTGAGGAGTTAACATAGTTGATGATTCCTTCCATAATCCTGTAAATGAATTGGACCAAAGAAATCAAGGGGCCTCAAATTTCTTGATTATAATCCTCTATAAATCATAGTTTCTAAAGATTAATTAAAACCCCTTATATTTTTTATACCCAAACCAACCGCATCATGAGGTTTTCAAACAGCATTCCATAGAAATGTATCCAAACTTCTTTCCATTATATTGCCACTCCAAATAAAATTCTCAATGTATGTTTTTATACTATATATTATAGGATCCATACATTTATACACCATAAAATTTTAAATAAATTTGCACATGATAGATGATTTCACCATCAAAACCTGACCATCCATTGATAAAGATCTTCCCTTCTTTGTGGAGAGTTGCATATTAATCATGCTAACAATGCTAGGGGAGTTACTGACCATTTTTCACCCCCAAAACATGGGCACACCCAAATAAGTGAATGGAATATGTCCCTCTAGAATGATACAAGGTTTCTTGTACAAAAAATTTGTGTCGAAAATATCATAACACATAGAAAAAATTATATAATTAGTTGATGAATTTTTAAATAATTTATTAGAAAATAGAATGATATTTATCAATTATGATCATGACATTTTATTTTCACTAATTAAATATAAAGTCTATAAAATATATAAATTGTTTTATATGACTAGAATAATTCATTGTTAAAAACTTGTTTAAGAAACATTTTTTATTTGATTTATAATTAAAAAATTTATCACATTTAAAATCAATAAATGTATTAAATAATAAATTAAGACTGATATATAATATGAAATTAATATTCTATTTTAGATTGATATATTATATAATTATGTTATTTTTAATATTTAACATTTTTTTAATTATTATTGATACCATATTCATTATTGATTAAGTTTTCCAAATATATATTTTTTAACCGTTTCCTTATTGGGCATCGAAAATATTCTTTTGTTGTTGGTATTGAAGATTATCATTTGACCACTCACCCATTAGACATATATTTCCCCATTCATAACTAAAAATGAATCATAAGAAACATTTAACACCATCCAAGTTAATGTAATGATATAATCAATGTATTAATCAACATCACTTTGTCAATAGAAAGTCATTCTCTCATGAATGTGTAGTCATTATATTTTCATCCTCATTACTCTTAGTATTCATCAGTTCTTCCAAACTAGTTAGGTCCTAAGAAGACCTCAATAATAAATGATAAATAATAAAAACAATGAAAATCATCATTTTTATTCTATTTATAAACATTTAATTATAAAATAAACCCAATGATTCAAAAATTTATTAAAAAAATGATATATGTAAGAAATAGAATAATTATCCATAACAAATGATAGACTAATAATAAATAATGGGAAACAAAAATAGAAACAAGATGTATCAAATAATGACATGTGGTTTACTAATATGAAATATTACTATTTGATTCATTCCCAAAAAAGGAAGATATATGATGATGAATAGAGTAACAATGGGAGGATATAATTAAATTTGGTATATTATCATTATTTTTGTATAATGTATTTATTTTTTGATAACTAAAATACTACAATATAAAATTTAATTATATTTGATTGAAATATTTATACAAAAATATGTATTGATATAATGATGTAGTTTTATATCTTGTATTGACTGAAATCATTCTACAAATTGTTCTTGAAATGGAATATTTGTTTATTTTATTTATAAACCATTAATGTATTGATGATCATGAAGAATTTCATAATATTTATCTTATAAAATATTCATGGAGTGTTATAATATAATTTCTGATCATATAAGTGGAGTGTCTCACTGTTTAAGGCCATATATTAATGGAAGAATCCAATTTTTTTGTCATATTTTAAAAGTACATATCAGTGTTGTATGTTATTATGGTAAAAACTAAAAGTCATTCAATATATGTTCTTCTTACCATAACTAATACATGTACAATTAGATGACTTAGAAAATCCAAAATCATGTTCTCCATGGTGTATGATTATTAGAGAATGTTTTTATACAATAAAATATATGATCATATTAATTTTATATTTAAATCTATAATATGCAATTATTTTTCATCATTCATAATTAATATTAACATTGTAGGACGTGTTACTGACAATTAATTGAGGAAGATTCGGGTTTACATGTAATTTGTGAAATAACTTTGTATTCTATAATTTCAATTATATTTTTGTTATATATTTATGTTGTTATTCCCCATTTTATTTTTATATCATTATTATAAATCTAATTTATAAAGAACAACTATGAAGAGGATAAAATTATAGCATAATTGTATGGCTACACTTTTATGTGTAACAATAGAAATATATAATAGAAATATTATTTTCCTTTTTTCATTATAAAAATACATAGTAAAATTTGTTATAGATTATCATTAGTAATATGATCCTAGTTTATTGTATGAAAATATAGTAAATAATCATCAATAAGGGATATATCATTCGTCAATTAGTATAATTAATATGGATTTTATCATTTAGGAATATTAATTTTTACATGGTAAGATTAAATTGTATGGATTAATTTAAATAATTATATCATATTATACGTATACAATATAATTTTAAAGGTAATTTAATATTTCCATTAATATTGTTCTATTTTTTACACAATGATACACAATATTAGAAAGGATTCATCAAATGAATATTGAGAAATGAATAAAATCACATTAACTCTAATACAATAAACCGGATGACATTAACAATTGGGATAATATGGAAGAAATTATATTTTTTATATTATGTTAAATTTATCATAATTAATCATGGAAGATTTAATGGTCAACCTTATGGATATTTCTCCATCGATTTTGGTAAAGAAAATAATGACAATTATTATTAATTGAAATGGTGTATTATTTATTCTATTGCAAGAACACCAAAAATATATTTCTATATTAGAAATATTCAATATTAAAGTGTATAAAATATTAACTCATAAGGTTAATAATGAAAAATGTAATAAACTTGTAATATATTAAATTTATTTTTGATTTAAATGAAACCCTATATCATAATGAAACAAAATTATCCAAAATTCATTATTTACTAGTAGAGCATGGTTTATATCATATTTTCATCAAAATTATCTACAATAATACTATTTTAAAATTTTTGCAGAATATTTTCCTCAACCAAACCTTGTAAGAACCACATAAAAATATTACTTTTAGTGGTTGAATTGTTTTTTTATCATTTAAAGAACCAATTATCTTTAATTTTACACTTAGGGTACATCTCTACAATAAATATTGTTAATAGATAGAGAATGAATATATATAAACATTTTTTTGTATGAATTTTAACTCTTCCTAATAATATTATATATAAATATCATAAAATATAAGTATTATTTGTTAATAAATATAATAAAAACTCTCTAATTTTGAATAAGAATGTTTATTACATTGTTGTTTTAGTTGACTTAGTAGTTGAAAGGATAGATACTGGTCCTCCATTAGTATTTTGAAGTCTATGGATTTATAACAGAAACACATATCAAGGAATATAAATAATAACTGAATGAACATTCTCAATAAATAGTATATGTATCTCTTTCATGATTTTTACTCCCAATTATTCAATTTCACCATAAATCATTTGCAACCTTAATTGAATAGTAGTGAGACAAATATTGACAATTAAAATTCCAAACCAGTTAAGAGGGAGAAATAATATATATATTCATTATAGAATCCCATTGAATGTATAATATATATTAGAAATATTACTTTTCTAGATGATTTTAACAAGGCTACAAAAATAGAATGATTGTAATTTGGGTCCTTGTTATTTATTCATTTGGGAATTGAAACATACAACTAATGTATGACTATAATGATCAAATGTGGGTTATTATAAAATGTTACATTCTCATTAATGATCTATAAATCTAATGGTGATTAAATATAGTTCGGGATTATTACTATACAATAATAAGTTTTTTTAAAATTAGTATCTTTCACTGAAGGACCTTAAATATCAAACAACTGAATCACAATAACGCCCCATTTCAATCACCCAATAAAAATTTAATGATTCATGTTGTATTTAAATGGATCCACATTAGAAGATAAGTGATTAAAATTATATTTTAGGATACACATTTTATTATAAATTTAAAATATATAGGAAGGCATATTCATTAGAACAAATCTATATCATATTGCAACCATAAATTTAATTAGTTTTTTAAATATATAGAATTTTTTTATACCGGAATAATATGATTGAAAGTAGGTATATTATTTTATTTATTAAATTATTCGATTTTAATGATTAGTTGATATGTATCATAAAATTAAATTTAAATGAAATGGATTATAAATATAGATATATATTTTAAAATTACATTGATAGTACATTTATGAACAGTATGACACTTAATTTTAGAAATGTAATTGAAGATAGAAATTTTCAATTAATGTTATCAATCAAAATAAAAGTATTATGAATGGATCCAAGAATTTCATCCTAATATTCCAAAACAATAATGAGGTTTTTTATTTTAACATCATGTTACCTGGATAACGTAATTTAATATCTTTTCTATGTTCTCATTTGGTTAAAAATCATGTTATGTGATTTTTCATTGTTTAATGTAGACTTTTGAATAGGTACATTCCATGTACATGGGGATGGTTTCATATTATTTTTTGGGAGATAACATCATGATTGGGGAGATAATGTTGTTATCTGGTACACACTGTTTACATGAGTTGAACATTCTTAAGTGATTAAATATTCATTCATCAACCACAAGCAGTGGGTTTTTTGGTATAGTTGTCCATCATGGATTACACATCATGAATCATTGGTACAGGTCGTGACATAGCCCATTACCAACATAATGTCATGTTTTTGGATTTTTTTATCTCAGTAATTTTCATTCCATACTTCACATATGATGGTATAGAGAATTTTTAATGTGTTTTTCACTGACTCAAATCCTTTCGGATCGAACCAAATGGCTTGGGAGCTTTATTCTTCTTCATATGTGATTCCTCGGTATGTGTTCCCCCACATTATTCATGTTTCCATAATCCTATACACATGGATATTAAATGGATCATGTTGGGAATGATGGATCACTATCATGTGGTATTGGATATTACTACTAGGTACAGTTTCGAGGACATCTATGACTTTTTTAACGTTGATGAGTGCTGTTGGGAGTGTCTTTCTTCAAGAATGATATAGGTGGTTTCTTTCCATTTGGAAAAATTTATAACCATTGTATTATGTGGTTGATTAAAATTTTTTATTTAAATTCATATTCTCAACCATTCTGGCAATTGATTTGATAAAAACCAATTCCATTGAATTTGGAGATGTGAAATTATATTGGCAAGAAAACATAGAGAACTATGATTGAATTAAATTGTGTTGTGATTAATGAAATTGATTGATATATATTGTTGAATTTAAATTTTTTATTTTAATTGAAATGTTTTTAATTATATTTTTCAACTTAATTAATGAAATTTATTTATAAAAGTATGTAATTAGTTTTCATTGGATTTCAAACTCACAAAATTACTTATGATGTTTTGAAATAAACCGAATGGTTTTATCTTGTGAAAAAGGAATGTTTTTGGATAAAACCTATTTTGGATATAAAAGGAAATTATATTTTATTTATTAAAAGGTAGAATGGTATTGATAATATTTCTTTTGTAGTCTTAAACAAGTTCTCCAATAATTTAATAGCTCATGCAATCCTTAGGTATTTATTGAGTTATTTCGATACACACTACCCTATGATAATGTTTTGAATCATATTTTTGGCATGTCTCATCCCCAACTGGTGGGTGACCTATCCCCATTGGAAAGTTTCATTGGTATGTGTGTATATGAATTTTTCGAAGTTCACATAGAAAGTGTGGATTCATATAACAGGTTAATACTATTATGCCAGTTGGAAGATGACCATGTGTCTTGCTTATTTATTTATATTTGATATATAAATAATGGTCAATGTCTATTAAAAATGATTTAAATTACTTCTTATGTTATATAAACATATTTTATATTATTGGTGTACATGATCATTTATATAATAAATATCATATGCCTTGTAATGTTTATCATGTTCTTTGAATGTATTTTCAATTATTTTGAAAATGTATATTATGTTTTATTTAAATATGATTTGATATTTAAAATCCATTTTATTATTAAAAACTGAAATCATTTCCTTGGAAAATATATACCTAGAATCTATTATAGATTATTTTTGGATGTCCTTCCAGGAATAGTCTCACACCATAATTTTTCATTCTGTTGTTTGTATAGTTTCTTTTACTAAACACAGGTAAAATGACAGGTCCTTTAGAGGTTGATCTAGTTGTTGATCTCTAGATGTGGTAAGGATTTTCCTTAGAGACTTAGGGTTTTTTTTCAATTTATTACATTGGTTTTTAGTTCTTTGAATTTTATTCCTCATTGTATTTTTCTAGTTTTTCCACTACTGGAGTTTTCCATTTGATATGCATACAAACTTTTATCTTTAGCTTCCCCATTTTTGTGGAAAAATCGCTCCCACTTGTCTGTTTTATGATGCAAGGAGCTAGTCTCCAACCCTTAGGGATCAAAAACACACACTAGGTAATGTCATGTAGGATTCAGTTACTGGGTTACCATGGTACCCCTACATGTTCGTGAAAAATTGGTATCAAATGAGGATATTGACCCTTTTTCATGAAGTCATAATGCATTTTTGAAATCCTGTCCAGACATAAGAGGTATTTTTATTTGACTGTCTGAACATCACTCAACAAAATGAACCATATGTCTCAATGGTTGGTTTAGTAAAGTGTATTGTAAATTATTTCTATATTATCTATATTAATATTTGTAAAGTATGAAATCAAAATCATGTTTTACCTCATATTGAGTATGTTTTCTATTTCTACTATGTTTTTTTGTAATCGAATGACTTATTTAATGTAATTATATTTTGTATCATCATGAATCTGATAAGACACATGGATATGAATCAGTATATGGGTGCTTCTGAACAAAAGCAAGAAAATCCTTTTTCTGACCTAAATCCAGATGAGGTGATTGTGCACACTATCTACGCTATTGGACATGCATCGCCTCAAGTTCTTGCTTAATATCTAATAATGGATCCCCATGGGGATGTTCCTCAGAATCATATTCATGATTTCATTCACCAGAATCCACCCGTCTTCAATTTATCCACTATTCCTGAACGAGTCAAGGAATTGTTTTTTCAAAAAGAATGCCTAATAGAGATTTGGGATACACCGATAGTAGTTAGGGTGACTTTTTCCACCATCATGCTGGAGGGACCAAGAAATAGATGGTCGGAAATGATGGTAATGACAGGGAATCATGGGGACACTATGTGGAAAGATTTAAAGTTTATTTTCACAAATCAATTCTATCCAGCTTCTATGTTATTGGCTAACGTTTTAGAGTTATTCATGCATGAGAAGGGTGAAAAAATTGTGGTTGTGTTTTCAAAAATTTTCTGATCTTGTGTAGTTTTCTTAATATATTGTATATTATGAGAGGATAAAGTCTCAATGCTTTTAGTGGGTACATAAATTAGTTATTCATTAATATGTTAACTTTTTAATGTTTCTCAATTATGCTGAAGTGCTGAATAGGGCGATGATGGTTGAGATGTACTTGGTTGGAATGTCAGGGTTATTGGATGAAACTTTTTATCCCAATGGTATTCATGGTTCCATTAAATTAAAATCTAATGTATATAATCCTCCTGGATGTTCTTGATGGTAGATTAATTCCAGTCCTCCTATTGCACTATGATGATGTTATTTGATAAGCTACTGTGTGGAAACAAAGGAATCTCATTGAGGGTTTTCGTTGAGGCACACAAGAAATATTTCTCTTGTGGGTGTTTAGGGAACTTATAGTGATTTTTCCATCACTTCTCTACTCCACATACTAGTTTAGGATCATCAAATCCTCATAAAATTGTTGTGAAATTAGATTCTTTTATGAAAAAAGGGTTAAATAAATAGGCATTTGAAACGAAGATTCTTCTAATTGTAGAAGAGTCTCCAGAGGAAGTAGATATGAGTCCTGTGACTGTGAGAGGTACAATGACCATTGATTCATTATTATGACTATTCTTTTTTTATAATGGTTCATCACACAAGTCTATTTTACCAAGTATCACTAAATAAATTATTCTTCCAAAGGAATAACTATCTTGTACATTGGATATTACAACACCCCTTAGTATGAAAAGAGAGTAGGCTCTTCGTAGTCCCACATGTATCTTCCCTCTATCAGATGTTGAGCTATCATGGATCACGTTGGTTATTTATTTGAAATCTCTTGACATTATATTTTGGTTGTATTGGATCATTACCAACAAGGTCTGGATTGATTTTTATCTCTAAAGGGTCTATATTACTACACCTAATGGTGTGAAACTTATCTTCCAAGGATAATGTGACCCATGGTCATGTAGTGCTAGACCACCTTATCCAGATTTTGGTAAAAGAGATATTTGAGTTTTCATTTGGAATGGAAGAAGATTAAATGGGTGGTGATCTTCCTCTAGTCATAATTGATTTTTCCAATTTGTTTCTATCATATTTTTTTGGTTTATTTCTAGTGAGATAGGATTAGTTTTATATTATCATAATTCAATGTACTCAACTGGTCATTATCCCCTCTTAACCTATGGCTTTATTAGAGACAAGAAAGATGTTGTCTTAGTTGGATGATCAAATTGAGAGAGGCATTATTCGTATATGTGTGTCACCATGGGAAGCACTGATTCTCTTTTATAATTTGGGTGATTCTTACCATCACCTATTTGTTGATTAAATATAGTTTAATCATGATACAATAAAGAACAAAACATGTTACCGTCGATTGATGATCTATTTGATCATAATAAAGATGTGATGTGATTTTCAATGATCGAACTTCAACCAGGTTACCACCAATTGAGGATAAAAGAATTGATCATTCAAAAAACCACCTCTTGGAGAAGGTATGGGAGCTTCAACTACCTTATTATATGCTTTGGTTTTACAACTAATCCTTCTATTTCTGTGGATTTAATAAACATGATTTCCAATGAGTTTCTGGTTACCATTTGGGTTAATCATTGTAGATGAAATTCTATTTTACTCCATCTTGAAAGAGGATCAGGTGCTACATCTGAGAATAGATATGAATCTACTATATAATAACCACCTTTATTCCAATTATTCAATGATTGATTTATCAATTTGTGAAGTGAAATTCCTAGGTCGCGTGGTTTTTTAAAAAAATTATCAATTGACCATGAAAAAATAATGGCTATTATGACTTGGGAGAAACCATGAGATGTCTTCTTGATCTAGAGGTTCATTGTATTTGTAGGATATTACCACAGGTTCGTGATTTACTTCTCGATGATGGATTCTCTAATGACTTCTCTAACTCGAATGGGGGTGATGCATGAATGGAATGAAAAATGTCTAAGTTCTTTTGTCATGTTGAAATGTTTTTTTGAATATTGCGCTAGTGTTGACTCTCCCAGAAGCCATGCTAGGCTATGTAGAATTTTTTGATACATGAGGTTTTGGCATGGGATGCATTCTTATACAGGGTGATCATATAGTAGCATATGGATCTAGTCAACTTAGGCCACAAAAAAATAATTATCCTACACAGGATATTGAACATGTTTTTTTGATGCATGCGCTTAAAATATGGTGGCCCTGCCCCTTGTTTAAAGGTTCATGGAGTATTCAGACAAAAAAATCCTAAGTTATATCTCCTCGTAAAAATATTTTAATATTATTCAAGGGTATTGGTTGGAGTACATGTTGTATTTCAATTTTAACATCGTTTATAAAATGGAAAATGGTAATGTCATTGCTGACACTTTGGGAAAGAATATTCTAAACTATGTAGTGAATGATTCATCAGAAGATTGGAATTTAATGGATCTATTTTCACAGTTTCATATTGGATTTCAGGAAGAATGGGACTATATTTCGTTACACAATGATCACATGAAATATAACCATATCAAGATGATTTATCAAGATCATGATCCTGATGATGAGTTCTGCAGTGTTAGAGAATCCCTTAATAGTGGGGATGTTGTTTCCTAGTTGTAATTCTCAAATGATGGTTTTCTATGCTATCAGAATTACATCATTGTGCAGAAGGAAGAAAGGAAGTGATGGGGTATTTCCATAATATTCAGGGGGTTATGAACCCATGATCAAAAAAATGTTCTATGACATGAGGCAACAGTTCTGGTGGACATGTATGAGATTATTCATCGATGATATTATCTCTCATTGTTTTATGTGTAAACAGATAAATTTCAAGAAACAGATACATTAAGCTTATTATCAATCGCATCCAATCCCTACATGGATGTAGGATGAGATCTCATAAGACATTGGGGATGAGATTCCTCATACCCAAAAGAAGAATAATGAAATATAGCGCGTGATCGACATGCTACACATGTCAGTTCATATTAAACCTATTCGAGATACAGAAAATATTGAGTGGTTGGGAAATCACTATGTGAATGTGATTTTTATTGTTCATGGTGTTCTATCTTCTATAGTCTCTGATGGGGATCCTCAATTTACTTCATGTTTTTGGACCGACCTTCATGAGGGACTATGATGTTAGGTTCGTTTGGGTAGAACTAACCATTCGCAGTCGTACGACCATGCAGAATGATATATATATATATTCATGAGTATATTCCTCACTCCTTTTTCCATAACTTTTTTGGAGATTGTGATGAGAACTAAGGTACTTTTGAGTTCAATTATAACCGTAGTTAACAGTCTATGATTATAATTGTGCCTTTAGATGCCTTTTATGGAAAACATTATAAATCTATGTTTTTTTGTCGTGGGTTGGTGAATGTTCTTTGGTTTGACAATGCACGGTGAAGGATATGACAACAATAATTCATCTAATACTAGTGGGAATTTTGAAATTATAAATCTGTTATATATCTTATGATGAATGATGCCATAAAATATTGGAGTTTTCAATTGGTAACTAGGTGTTCTTGAATGTTTCTCCCTGATTAGATAATCGACAGCTTTGGTGGAAAGGGATTCTTTCCCCTCACATTGTGAGACCTTTAACAATTTTTTTAGAAATGGAATGTTTTGTACTACTAGGAACATCCATCTTTTTTTATTTAAATACATAATTTGTTCCAATCGTTGATGAAAATGAATGTATCTGATCCAGATCACATTTTGAGCATTAGTGTTCATGAGATTGATCATAATTTTTTAGTGACTGAGCAACCAGTCAGGATAGTTGATCTGAGACACTAATTTTTCATAGGAAGTTAATACCATTGATTTTTGAACTATATAAAAATGGCTATGATAATCATGAGACGTGGTAACATGTGGATCTAATGAGAGATCCATGGCCACATCTTTTTTTGGATGGATTCTTCTACATAGGATTTATGGGGACTGAATTTATTTATGGTGGGGGCGTTGTAACATCTTGTTAAATTGATTATGTAATATCACACCTTATCTATTTTCTTATTTGGTAAAAAATATTTATATGGGATCTTTAATGGTTTTATGCTAACATAAGTATAGGTACATGTTGTCTACCTCTATCATACATCGGGTACATGATGTTTATTACATGTCATGGAATGATAGGCCACACCTTGAATGGGGATATTATTCTTTGATTTGGATCACACAATGTACTTGATATACATGTCGTGATTGGATTAATAATCTATTATTCAACATGAGGAAAAAATATTCGTGACGTACTTATCCTGCAAGGCCTACATGTCGTGACCCCTTGGTAATCAATGTGAATCGGCCCACTCCTAGCTTAATGTCACACATTTTTCTTTATTGGTCGGACCTTTTAATTCCATAATTTTTGGATCTGAACCTATTAATGTTCTGGGGTATTTTTGAGAAACTCAACTCTGTCTAGATCTAACAAAAAAGTATGGAATCTTCATTATTTTTAAAGTGTGATTTCCAGATTTGTGTTCCCCCCCGTATTTCTTGTCTAACTCTTCCTCTCTTCTAGGATATTCTATGCATCATATTGGGAATGATGGATTGATGTTTTTTAGTGTTGGTTGTTTCTACTAGGTATTGTTTTGAGGTCTTCTACACCTTAATTCCCATTGATAAGTGCCATTGCGAGTGTCTTTCTTCGTGAAAGAGGTAGGTGGTATGTCCCATTTTTTCAAATTTATTACCAATGTATTGCATGGCTGATTTGACTTTCTTATTTAAATTCAGATACTATTACTGATTTCAATTTAATTAATAAAACCAAATTCCACTGAATTGGGAGATTTGAAATGGTTTTCGCACAGAGATTTGGAAAACCCACAATTCTATTGAATTATGGTGGGTTTATTAAAATCGGATGATTTATATTATTGAATATAAATTATAGTTTTTATATGAATGATATCTATGATATTGTAAATTTTAATTGTAGAAGTTAATTTCAAATAGAATGTAATTAGTTTTGAATGGATTATATACTCATGAAAATGGTTTAAAATTATTTTATAGTAACATAGTGGTATTATCTTTTGACGTAAGGAATTTTTTTCAGTAAAACCATTGGTGGATTTAAATGGAAATGAATTCGAATTTTTGAAATTATATAATGGGATTGATATTATTTTTAATTAGTCTTAAATTAGATCTCATGTCATGTAAGAGTGAATGCAAGCCTTAGGTAGTTAAGGAGTTATTTTTATACACTATATTATATAAATATGTTTTAAAACTTTCTTTCATCGAGTCACATCCCTGAAGGCTTGGTGATGAGTCTCCATTGTCCAATTTCATATGGATTTTTGTATATAAATTTTTTGGAGTTCAGATTGAGTGTGTGGAATTCTATAGTTGGTTACTATTGTCATACCTTTCGAAATATTACCATGATGCTTTCTAGTTTATTAGTATTTGAGATATAAAAGTATGCCAAAGATTGGTTGAACTTATTTAGATTCTTGATGAATTTATATAAAATATTTTATATAAATGTTTAACTTAATACATTGTTTCATAAATACTCCATCCCTTGTAATGTGAATCATTTTCTATGAATGTAATTTCAATTATTTTGAAAAGTCTTGGCATGTTTAGTTTAAATAAGAATTTAAATTTTCAAACATTTAAATTCTTAAAAATATTAAGGTATTTATTTTGGAAATATATATTTGGAAGCTTTTATGGAATCTTTGGTTATATCCAATTGGGATTAGGCTCAAACCTAACTTTTTCCATCGGTGATTTTATATTTTCTTCCTCCATGATCGAGAAATAGGAAGGGATCTCTTTAAGGTGGATCCAACTATTGTGCATTAGATGTGGTGAGTTATGTCCTTATGGAAGATGTGGAAATTTTAATTTTTAGTAATTTGGGTTATAATATTTTTTCTTTTATGACTATTTTTTTTCTTGTAATTTTGTTCCCAGTGGAGTTTTCCTATTTGAATCCAGATTGACAATTATCTTATTCTTATGAATTCATGTTAAAAAACATTCCCATTTTTTTTTGTATGATGGTAGGATCTAGTTGCCATCCCATGAGGATCAGGAATAACCTTCAGGACTTGTCATGGATAATTTGGTTATCCGGTTACCTATGTACCAGGGCTAGTTCGTGACACATATTTACAAATATCAAGATTTTCGCATGTGAAATTTCAATTCCATTATAATAAAAATATAATTAATGAAATTTCAAACAAGAAACTCCACACGTTATCTTCATTGTGTCATTATTTAAATTTTAGGATCATCATTTTATATGTTCAGTCTATTTATGATGTTATTATTAAGAAAAATAAAATAACATGATTATAATATCATTAAAAAATATACCATGGTTTTTATTATGATTAGATTCTTGGTGTAGGGTATCACCAATGTTATTTTAAATTTTATTATTTATGTTAAAGTTATTCTACAATAATTGTATAATTTTTGGGTTTCTATAATGTTCATGTCCATCACATATTTGCGGCCTATTCAATTTTTCTAGCTCCTAAAACACCCATTCATTAAAGAGAGTGATTAGATGATAGTTAATATATAAATTAATTTTTTTATATTTATTTAAATTGATAATATTTATTTAAATTGTGATAAATTTTATTGAATACGATACCTTCTATGATAATTTATTTACACATGATTATAAAGATTATATTAACCATCCATTTAGGGTATTACTCATCTCAAATGAATTACGAAATGATTATTTTATCCAATACACCAAAAACAATAATATAATGAGATGATTTATTTATTATACAATCTAATATGTTACCAAAATTTTATATTGGGAAATATATTTTGTGGATGACTGCATCCAGATTCAATGTTCATATTGTTTTGGAACATTGTGTAAAAAAACAAAATTTGACATTATAGATTTTAATATATTACTAAATTATATTGAATATCAATGAAATTTTAATTTTAATATTTCATTACGTTTGTAACGTGAGTTCTAAATTGGATTTAATCTTAATTTCTAAAAAATATGAACATAGATCTAGGGAAAACACTCCATAAGTTAGTATTAAATTTGACTTCTCATATGGGTTTTATTTCAATAATTGTATAACAGATAATTTGAAATTTTCCTATGATAGAGTTTTATACAATCTATATAAATTTTATTATTGGTTCAAAATTATATAAACCAATAAATAATATTTCATCAAGGCCTAAAAAAATTTATATCATCTAGATTTAAAGACACATATAGTGATCTAATATACCCTATTGTTGTTTTCCTGTAGAAATTGAAAATAAAATTGTTAACTATGTTGTGATTGATTAAATAATTCAATGAGTAATATTTCATGATATAAAGAAATTACATCTTGAAATAAAATGTATTTGGAAGGTTATTGATATTGGATTGTATGAGTTTAGTGAATAAGTTGAAGATTTCTAAGAAATAATTTCATTTCTAATCAAAAAAATATTCTAAAACTATTCATATATCCTGGATAATGTATGGATGTTATGTTCAATTATTGTTATTGTTTACTGAGACATATTTTGTTTATTGACATTAATATAATTCATTATGTGTAAGGTATGATATTTATACTATGAATAATGATTTGGTGGGATTATATAATTTTTTACATTGAGGTAAATTTGGCACTTCTTTATTGTTTAATACATCCCCTAATTGAATATGACTAGGGTGGGAATTGTAGGGTCATAGATCAAAATATTTATCCTAATTGACTTATTATATAATACATTCTTTGTTTAATTCATCATGTATATTAATTAAAGAACACATGTTGGTTCCAAACCATGATTCAGGTATGATATCCTTCACATTTGATCCCACTATGGGAATTTCAAAACAATCATTGTATATAAAACTCATCTTCCTATATATGAATATAGATTAGTTGTTTAAAATTTAAAGATGGAAATGGATACCATTATTAATAGTACTATTCAATTTACTGGTAATCGTCCATCATCCCATTAATATGGGTAATGAATTCATTGTATGTCATAATAAATATATATACTCACATGATTTCCTCATATAGTTATATATTTACATGTAATCTATTTTTATGTTATTTTTGTTGATTGGAAAAATAAGATATTGATATAATATTTTTAGAAGTAATTAGTTTCATTTTGTTCAATCCCATAAATATTTTATTTTCATAAATTAAAATATATTACTAAATTTACATTACAAGTATATACGATCAAAAACATGACAATTATTAATATTTTTTATGTTATTTAGGGGGGATATTTACCAAAAAATTAAAAAAAAATGTTTGGGATTATACAATTATTCATCCAATAATCTATAATTTTTTAAATAAATACATGGATGAAAGAAAATACTAAATTATATAGCTCATCATGCGATAATATATGTACTAATTATGTTGATCATGCATTATAAGCTCTTTAGTAATTTTTTACTCTTGAAATATGATAAAAAAATTCTTGAAATGTAATGAAATACCCTTTACCATGATAAATAAAAAATGTTTTGGCATATTTTTCATTTTCTCTAAATCATTATATATTTATTCAATGGAAAAATACATTGCAATTTGGATTAGTGTGTGTGTGTTTGTTGTTATTGTTAAGGCGAAATTGATAAAATTAGGATAATAAAATCTTCATTGGATATTGGACTTAATATTATAATGAGTTTATGACTTTGAATTGAAATATCTAACATCATAGAAAAGATTTTTTTTAATTTCAATGTGATTTAAAATATTTCATTATAGTATAGTATATCATGTCCGATAATGTTCACTATTTTAGACAACTATCAAAATCATCCAATATTTTAATTCCGAATTATCATTGTAGTCAAAAAAACATATTGTTTTTTAATGCATATCATACAACAAAAAATATTGAATTTCTTCATTTGGGAATATGTACAAATCATTCATATGTAAATTTAATTATTCTATATCACATACAAAAGTATTTTTTCCTACCAAAAAATAGTTTAGAATCTTCAATTGAATATCAATTTGAAAACAAACAAATTAATGTCAGATGTATTTTGAAATATTTTTATAACAATATTATATATATTTTTTAATGTTCCATAATATTATATGATCATAGATAAAACTAGTTTTTATATATTTCATCACATTGTTACACACCACGATGAAAAATTTGTCAGATATGTCTCTTAGTACTGTTTTCCATTGAATGATAAAAATTGGGATAACTGAAAATTGTTTGCAAAAATGCCAAGTCTACCCACATGAAAAATGGATTATTCTAAAATTTTATTGGTGAAAAATATGAATTTATGAACCTTATCTAAATTACAAAATCTTAAAACACAATGCATTGTTCTTTCTCATCCACTCTATATTGAGTACACTATTTCAATTAACTATATAGTCCAAATCTCATATTCATTCACAATAAATATATTCAATGGGGAGAATATATCTCAAAGTAAAAATATATTTCATTTAATAGTTTCTTTTATAAAATTTTAATTTATTACAATGAGTGATGTCACCAATAAATTTGGGTGTTTAGTGAGTATAAATTATTCAATTTTGTTACAATTTTCATTTGCATCTTGAGAAGATAAAAACTGATGATCATATAGGAATCCTGATTTTTGTGTATGATTGTCATGTAGAATATAGCCATTAATGGAATATTAAAATTTACATAATATATTATTCTAGTTACTACTTTATAAGTTGTATATATTATATATAACATAATAGTTAATCAAAGGGGATAGTGGTGATAAAACTCACAACCATGATTATGGTGGGAAATAAGCCATTATTTTTAACTATTATTGATAATTATTATTGATATTATGATTAATTATCATGTATAAAATCATTATATACCCTCACTATATTATAATAGGATGGATTATGTATTTATAAATATTTCTTAGTTTATAACTATATTTAAAATGAAAAATTGTATGAAATCTATGGGACTCTTTTTGAAAATAAATTTTATGGTAAATTAAATTTTCTTCATTTGAGAATTATCTAAATATAGGTTTCAAATAATATATATATATATATCTCCTTTCAAATAATTTTACCACTAAAAGTTTTATTAGAATAACCATAGTGAAATGGGAGTTTGTCTGATTGATTAATGAGATTTATGTAGAGTTCTGGTTAAAACGCCTATCCATCTTGAAAAGTTATATTTCCAATGTATTTTTAGATAATCCATGTCAATTCATATTTTTTATTTTTTTTATTACCAGATAAATATTACATTTTATAGATACTCATGAGTGGTACCTTGAAATTAATTAACACATATAATATTAGCTTGACACTTCAGAAAATATTTTACAAAGGCCACTTCATATTAATAATCACTATATTGTATAATAAAGTGTTATATGAAATAGAAATCTAAATTTACTTATGATTTTCTATGATATAAATTTTAAACCAATATGTTTCTAAATATCAAATACATCATTTACATTAAAAATGATCATTATAACAATCCTATAAAATATGATTCTAAATGAAAATTAATATCTAAATAATATAATTTAGTAATATAGATACAATTCATTATTTAATGACATTCAACTTTTCCATAATTACAAAAAAAAATAGATTTTTCACTTTAATATATTAAAAAATAAAATATTAATATTTACTTACATGAAATTGAAATATGAATAATTTGAAGAGGGAAGTTAGAAATATATAACTGAAAAACACTAATATTGATGTGATAAGAAAAATATGTACACATCACACATCCCTCAAAATCAACGAAACACAATGATCACTTATTATATCCAAGGGGACTCATTCTCATTGCAAAAATAAATAAAATAATGTCTATATACACAATGTGGTATAAATATTGTGTGTTAGAATGGAACTCAATAAGGTAACCCATGAGATTAAAAGTAAATAATGAATTAAAAAATATAGAATATTAACCTGAATATATAGTTCTATATTATAAAAATATGTTTTAATTATTGAAAGAATGTAAAAAGGTGAAAACCTACATTTTAATTTATTGGATAATATTTCATTTTACAAAATTATGTAAAATAAATTGGAGAAATATAATTCCATAAAGGTTTTAAAAAAATATAGGATCACAGATCACAATGGGATAAATTCTTATGTTCCATAGAAAATGACATTTTATATGACACTTGAATCTATCAACATTATTTCATCAATGTGATCCTAATAACCCATAAAAATTACTATCCATATCATATAATGATTTAATCCATTAGTAAAAATTTAATATCATCTAAACGTAGTATTCATATTAACTATATATACACTATTACATTTCACAAGCTTGTCACTTAGTTACCCATGGTTACCCATGAATTATTTTAAATCCACACATAAATATTTCATATTTATAAATTAATAAAATATCACATATCTTATAATTGAACAAATAAAAGAATTGACACCACACATATCATTATTATATTTGAAAATAAAATAAATATATTATTGAATTTTCCAATAATAAATGCAATCATTTAGAAGTAATATATCAAAAATAACACCATTATTTTAATATAAAATTTATTTCTATTTTATATTAAATAATAAAACTAATATATATTATAATTCAAATTCATAATAAACTATTTAATTAATTTTAAATTTTGTATCACACAAGTTTTGAATTACTGAAATTTCAATAAATAAATATTACATGAAATAATATTTATACTATAATTAAGACAGTATTCGTGGAATTCCCCTTTTATGTTATTTAAAATTATTCATGATATATTAAAATAAAATAATAATCCTAAAATATATTTTAATTATTGGTAATATATCATTAAAAATATAATATACAATATAATCATTCAAGGTTAAGATAATAATTTGAACATATATATAACTAAAAACTAAAACATGATAAAATTAAGGTAGAACCTTTCAAATACACCATAATGAATAATATAAGGTTTGTAAATGAGGATAATAACCCATTCAACTAATAAAACCAGAAATTATTTCAAAAAATATGAATCAAAAGTCTTCCATAGTATACAGAGGAAATATATAGGGATAAAAATGGAATGGAAAAATAATATAGGTATATTATGGATCAACTATAATTGAATCAAGAAAAAATTAATAATATTTATAATCATATCAAATTGGAATGGAAGACCAATTATGGTATCCCAATGAAATCCCCTAAATCCAATGAGATAAAAAAAGATTATTGGAATAGGATGTATTCGATTTATAAATAAAAAATAGTTATATTTTTTATATGAAGAATGATTTATTCACATTGTTTTGAAAATAATGTTTTTAACTATGGAAAAATATTATTCATTGATTACTGGATATAAAATATATTTATTGTTTTTTGGGTCATTAATTATGAAATATAAAATTTTGTATTGAAATTACAATGAAATACCATATTAATGTCATCGATAATTTAGATTTGGTTTTCTGCCATATTCGTTAATATTTTAAATTACAATTAAATATTATCTTTAAATTGAGAGGGATTGCGGTGAAATATTTTCAGTTTTTGTGATAGTTGGAAGATTATTGATATATATATATATAAATTATAGTGGTAATTCAAAAATTTATAAAACATTTCCAAGCCTCTATAAAATTTCAATGTGGTCTAATATACCTTGTGTTGATCATACAGTATTTTCAAATTCTCTTATTAATCATGTAAAAAACATTCAAAAACACTTGATCATATATTGAATACTCAAGTAGCCTATTATGATAAAAAATGAAATGTTTTAGGTGACATTGTGGCATTATCAATTTTTTTAGAAGATGAATTTAATATTTTATCCTCATAAAATACCCCATACCAAAAATATAATATTTAATAATTTCACCCCACATTGAGGTCAATAATAACAAATACCATTTAAAAAACTGAAAGGATCTATATTTAAAAAATAATTATAAAATGATAATATTAATATTTATCTATTCATTAATATTTATCTCACGAAAATCAGAAACAAAAAAGACAATCCTAGATAATATATATAAGACTATTTGATCAATTTTTATGAACATTCATTTTGGGATGATGTTATATAATAATATCCAAATATATTCCCTTGGAATCATGAATTATATTGAAAAAATTATATGTATTGTATAAATATCTGTTAGAAATAATGGTTTATTAAACACCATGATGATGTGGGGATATCTCTTCTAAATATCAATAATGAATTGGTGTGGGATGGTTCATGAAAATAGACCATTGGTATTTTGTATTCTATTTATTTCATTTGAAGAAATGATAAGAAAATAGATATATCCATCTCCATTCTTATAACAACACTACTACTATTTCCTATCATAATAATTGTTTTTCTTCATTACAATGAATAAAACATTAAGAATGGTATATTATAATCATAAATTTCATTCTTGTAAAAGGTGGAACTACAAAATGTAACATTATATAATAAATATTATTAAATTAAAACAATCCATCGCTTTATGGTTGAACCATTAACTAAAATAATTCAAATATAGTAATATTCATTATTTTGAAACTATTCTTGAAAAATGAAATAAATAGCATAAGATATAGTAATAAACATTTAATCGAAATTATTTATTCATTTGAATAAAAAAATATAGTTTGAAAAAATAATTATTAGTTTCCCCTCATTATGAAAATCCATCAATATCTACACTATTAAAATATACTTTATTTGATTATCAACAATATTACATTTTGAATATTATATGTGAGGTAACTATAAAGATTTATAAAAGTCCACCAAACACCTATGTCTTAAAATCTAATACATATATTGAAAAAATTATAAATCACAATGTTAGACTAGAAATATAAAATTTAATAATAATAAACTAATGATATAATTATAAATATAGAACATAACGAACAAATTTTAATTCAATATCACAGATTGTGTTTTTTTCTCAAGTAATTGTAGTTTATGAGAACCATAAGCTACTACATAGAATTTTTTTGTTCAAACTACCTAATACATTGATTCGTAAAATGCAATAGATAGCACTAAATTTTACATTTTCATGAAAGATTTAAACTAGAGTTGATTCCGATATTATCCTAATATTATCAAATGATTCCAAACATTATGGTCATTAGAAAACAATTACCACATTATAGGAAATAGTGTTCAATTTCTATTCAACAAACAAAAATAATTCACAAACAAATCATAATATACTAGTATATCCAAAAAATTTCTTATGTAAATAATTTCATTAGTGGTTACAATGAAATGATAGGTAATACCTTGTTAGGATCAACATATATTCTGTTAATGAAATTTTAATATTAACATAGCATAATGTAACATTAAATAGAATTTATATATCATATCATCAATGTATTTATCGTAAATTACTCACATTATGAAAAAAAAAATTAGTGATCATTTTCTCCTATAGAATTTTTAAAGAATAAAAAATTCCCTATGAATACCTTCTAGAATGATTCAATATATTGTAGAAAATATAGATTTCTAATGTTATTAATATGATAAAAATTATTGATAGTCCTAATAACAGAACCATATATTAAATATTAATATGTATAATTTTAAATTTTATCATCAATATATTAGATTACATTACTCTGAGATGATGATAACAAAGGATAAAATGGTTTTTTTATTAAACCACCATTCCCCATGTAATTTAAAAAAATAAGTTATTAAATATTCATATTGTGTATTTGTTCCTCATAGTCACATAGTTAATATTATAATTTTCCCTAATTTTGTCATAGAAACTGATCAGCATTCAATAATAAAATATTGGAGTTACTAATGGTATCGTCTAGGTTAAATGAATAATTTACCTCAAAATAGTATCATTATATCTCCAATCCTATAATAAATTTGAATAAATTTAAAAATATGGTAATTATGTTGGTATCATTCCTCAAATAAATTCAATAGAAAACTAAACATCCTCATTAGATTGAAATATATTGAAATGCTATGAGAAAATATTTATATATTCATTCATCACAATTAATTGATTACTAGATAATCCCTGGACAATTACTTTTATGATATGCCATTCTTTCTATATTATATCTCATAAGTAGGTGGAATAATAATTCTAGTTATATAAATAACATGAATGAATGTTTATTTATAATATTTATGTTAAATGATAATTCAATTCTTACCTTATCAATGATATTTTACATATTCATTTATTGACTGTTAGTTCATAACCCTAATATGAAAAACCTAGATTTATACAATGTGAACACTTATAATCAGTATACATTTTCCAATAATATGAAACATTATAATAGATTTTATTATTATTTTATTATTAATATTTTAGATTATCAAATTCACTTATTCATTTTCATTACTAATCCGTAAACAATATAGTTGAAATTATTAAACATTGTATGAGAAATAAATAACAAAAATGTACATAAATATAATGAAAGAAAATTTTAATCTATGAACACTTCTAATAATTACCTTTTTTTAAAATAATAATTTTTCTAAAAAATAACAAATATCTTCCAATGAAATAACCATCTCCAAAAAAATATTATGATAAAAAATTTACGTGATTTTTCATTAATGTTAAATATAAATCATACATTTAAATTCAAATCATTATAAATCCTTATAAATTTATCCAAAAGTAATACATATAAACAAAATAATGTATCTTATACATTAAAAATCATAATATAATTAACATAGCATGAGAACGAATTATTTTCCTTTGAAACACCATAGAATGATTTGATGAAATATATAGGTTATTTGAGGAATCGTTTTCATATAATTCAATAAATGAAAATACAATTTTGGTTAAAAATATAATATACATATTCATTAAATATAATCTTATCATCATAGTTAAAATCCAATTTAAAATTGAATTATATTACCATAATGTATTATGAAAATACTAATTAGTTATCCTTATATCATTACTGAGTGAATTGAAGAGTAATAGTGGGATTACCCTCCTTATAATTAAATAATATTTTTTATCCACATAAACAATGGCCATGATCTTTAATGGAATATATAAAATTGATTCTCACAAAAATATTAAATACCCATATATGAATAAATTTTCTGGTATAGATATATCCATTTCCTTTTAATATAATATTTTTAAATATATATATCATATGAGTGTGGTTTTTATAAATATAAGATTATGTATTTAAAAGAAATAAAAATATAAAATAATAGTTAAACTGATGAGAAATTTCATCATATCTATATATATTTTCAAATATACACTTTCAATTATTAATATTAAAATTGACATTATGAATACAAATAAAATATTCATTTTGATACAAATTGATGGAATGAAAAAAATAACATATATTTTTCTTTATAATTCTTTTATATCTCTTTAAATACACAAATAATATGATTTTAAAGAAAATGAATATGGAATAAATGGAATATTTAATTAGAATCTTTAAAATAATATATTTAAAAATAAATTCCATTACCACAAGTCCAACTCACAACGTATAATATTTTTTTATCTAAATAATAAATAATCGATAATTATTTTCATTCTTGATGTCATTTTATTGATTATTACACATTTTTTATCACTTATTACCATGTTTTAACAATTACATAATAATTTAAGTTCCCCAAATATGTTTTAATAATATTTGGATCATATGTCCAACCGGAAATCATTTGGATAACTACCATAGAATGATTCCTTATACGATAATATCAATGAAGATATTACTTAAATAATTATATCACCAACACATCAATTATAATTTTTAATATTATGGTTAAATTTACTTGTGAAAAATGAATTACTATTCAATGTTGGAGATGAAAGGTCATTTGTATGAATGATTAATGCTTACATTATCTTCAATGGTCATTTAAAAAAGTTTAACTATAATTTAATCATTTTATAAATATAAAAATTTTATATTAAATATTTAAATATACATATATATATATATATATTATCCATGTGATGTGGTGATGAAAAAAACTCACATCTATGTGTGGCGGTGGTTGTCTACCCAAACTGTAACAACCTGAAAAATGTACTTCTTTTATATATGTATCTCTTTTCTCTTAATATTTTTCTTATGTTTTACAATAAAAGAACATCAAATTACTTCGGACCCAAAATGTAGTATTCAAAAATGATATAATTATTGTTACAAATTAATGTACGTGTAATAATGATATTTTTAATTAGATAGCATGATTAAAAACAGCTTTTTTAATTTAAATGACAAAATAATTTTACAATTTTTTATGTTATAAATTTCACTATTCAATTTCACAATTCATTTTCTATCCGCTGTTATTTTTAATAACTATGGAATTTCATATTTAAAAGTTAAATTTATCATACTTATATTATTATTATGGTTAAATAAACATCATGTAAGAACCCGTTTTTTGCTGAGATAGACATTGGAATATTCTTGATGATATTCCAGGGCAGCGCCTTCAGACGGCGTGCGATTCCGAGCCCCGGAGCGGTCGTACCTAAATTTTCGGTGCGTTCACACCGAAAACGCTAAATAAAATGTATAGCTCCTAAACAGAGTTCCAGACCAGAGAACCGAGTGTATGGATGGGTCTGGAATGGGGTGTTTACCCTAGGAATTCCATAAAACTTATCGGCATGGGATGTTTGGACCCCTCGCCCGCTTCTGGAACGTTAAACAGATTAATTAATTAATCCGTTAATTCGTTTTATGTTGAAACGCGGGTATATTTTAAACGGTGGCTCGGATTGGAAAAATGAGGGTACCATTGAGTTCAGAGCGTTCCGTTTACCCTAGGAGGGGTGTAAGTTTTGCGGGCGCGGTCTGTTTGTGAAAAATGGCCCCAGGGGCGTTTTCGTAATTTGGTGACTTTGAGCGTTCAGTTTTATAACTTCAAAACGGAAGCTCGGAATCAAATTCCGAGACCTCCGTTGTGCTCAGGAGGAGGTTTTTACCCTAGGGGAGGCTTAACCTCGACCCCGTAGGGTGTTTCAGGTACGGGATATTTTGGGAGTTTTAATTAATTAATGTTTTAATTAATTATTTTTCCAACTTAAAGCCCTAACCCCCCTCCCATCTTCCTCCCTTATTCATCCTCTGGTGGAAGGCATCAACCAAAGGGAGTTATCCTCTCTTACCCCTCTTCGGCAAGACGCGGCCCCGACAGATCACCCGTGAAGCTTCGGGCAAAGCCCAGTGACGTAGGAGGTTTCGTTGCATTTTCATTTCCGAACCCCCCTTTGAGTTCGATTTTAGAGTCAATTTGTTATTTTCTTTTCGAACAAAGCCCATGGACGCCTAGTACACAATTTTAACTGTCCAACGCATATTTTGGAATCAAAATCTGAGCTCGGAGGAGTTTGGGGTTGATCGTCGAAGGTTGCGGGAATTCTGGGTTGTCTCGGCAATTTCGGGCGGTCCGGTGAGCTCCCATGGCGGCGCGGCTTCGGTCCAAGGAGGCGGCGGTGGCTTCCCAGCGGCGGTCCGGTGGTCTTCCAGGCGGCGGCGGGTTTGCTGGGTGTCGGCGTAGGTGGTCGAGCGGGGTGGCTGGCGGCCAGCGGCGTCGCAGTGGGGCGGGGAGCCGACGAGAGGGCGCCGGCTGGGGGCGCCGACGAGGGGACGTCCGAGGTCGCAGCTCGCGACCCCGCTGGGGAGACCGAGACCCGCCATAGGCGGGTCTCCGCGTGGATGCGACCGGCCGTGTCGGCCGGTCGGTGGAGGCGCCCGCGCGGCGCGCGGGCGAGGCAGACAGTGGGCCGCGGCGCAGCGGCCCGCGGGTTCGGCTGGGCCGGACCCAGGCGGCTGGGCCGCGGTCCCAGCGGGCCGGCCAGACAGGGCCGGTCCGGCCCGAAGGGTTCTCCCCAAATACCTTCGGACGACCGTATCATTTGCTACGAGCGTCCATTTTGCATGTTGTCTGCGTTGTTTCGGACCTAACAGCAATGCGGACTTTTTGAGATGGATTCAGGAATTTTTAATTACCGAAACAAGGGGCCACGGAGGCACGACATGTCTTTAAGTGGACGAGCGTTTCTCCCAACTTTCTTGTTTCGGACGGCGCAGACGCGCCCGGCATCCGTTTTGAGCGCCGTCTGCAGCGTTGGGTCCCTGGCGCAGGGGTGAAGCTTTCCACGGCGGTTCCAGGCGTTGAGGCTGAATTTGAGGCGTGGGCCCCACGGCCCGTCCCATGAGCTGCAGGCAGCGTTTCATGACTTTTTCACTATACGTCTATTCGGGGCATGCGAGAAGTCGTTTCTGGATGTTTTTCAGAGGGCATTGCAGTGGTGCAATCAACCCGCCCTTATTCGGCACGATGGTGCGGGGCCCATGAGGGCCGTTTGGGCGTCGATGGTGATTTTACAGCTTTATCACCGGGCAACCGTTTTGGACAAGTGAATAGTCCATCTTGTGTGCTTTTTCGAGAGGATCGCAACGGTGCAATCCGTTGGTTGAGTTTCGGGACCGAGATGTGGTTCTCACGTGGCACCGCTCTTGTGCGGTGCGCCAGAATGCATCTTTTTCTCCGGATATCCATTGCACTCAAGTGAGTAGTGCATTTAAAGTGTTTTCCCGAGGGGATCATAATGGTGCGATGCACCCGACTGTTTTTAGGGCTAAGGTTCGGGATCACGGAATTTCGTTTGGGCGTGAGGCGGTGTTGGTGACTTTTTCCGTCGGATATCCATGGGAGGCGAGTAAGTAGTCGATCTCGCATGTTTTTCTGCGAGGATTACAATGGTGTGATCAGTTTGGTTGTACGGAGCCTCTCGCGTGATCTTATTGAATGTGGAGCATGGAAGGTGCTCTAGTGGTGGCTCGCCCTACCTCGTTTGTAGCGGACCCTTGGCGTTTGATCGCGCACTCTTGGGAGAGTGATGTAAATGGATCACAAGTTGTGGTTGGCCGTGCCTGGGCCTTTGAGGTGGATTTTTTTACGTCACGCCTTCATGTTGACGCTGGGTTCCGTGTGCACGATAGCCTTTGGGCTGGAATGAGGTATACTCCAGGAGTATACAGGAGCACTTGGAGGTACGTGTGGTTTTTTGTACTTGAGGATGTTTGTGCTCTCAATTGGGGTTGACTTGGGGCCACATGTCGTGTGGGCCCCATGTGCATGTCGTGATCTGCTTTGCGTACTTGGACCTCTCGCGGCGTAGAGGGTCCGTCTGTGCTCGTTTGTTTGACCAGCAGGGTGGAGTTTTCCCCTGGATTTGTGCTTGCTTGTTTAAAAAGCAGGGTGGAGTTTCCCCAGGCCTGGTGCTCTTTTGTCTGACCAGTAGGTTTGAGTGGTCTCCCCCTAGTTTCTCTCTCGTTGGATTGGCCGGTTGCAGTGCTAGTGATACCCAGTGCTGGGGCAGATGCTGCACCTCTTTTGGGAGAGCTGTTCTGGAGTTGGGTGGTTGCACGACACCCACTCCGTGTTCGGTCGGCCAGTGTTGTACACTCCTGTAGAGATGGAAGAGCAGTTCTGAGTTTTACCCTCCAGCGGGGCTGGGCAGTGGGTTACTCATCGGCTTCTAGGGTTTACCCTCCAGTAGAGACTTGGCAGTGGGTCACCCGACGCTATTAGGGTCTACCCTCCAGCAGAGACTGGGTAGTGGGTCACCCGACACTATCAGAGTCTACCCTCTAGTAGAGACTGAGCAGTGGGTCACCCGACGCTATTAGGGTCTACCCTCCAGCAGAGACTGGGGACTGGGTCACCCAACGACATCTTAGGTTCTACCCTCCAGTAGGGCTGGGCAGTGGGTCACACGTCGTCTAGTTCCAGGTCTACCCTCCAGCAAGGCTAGACAGTGGGTCGCCTGTTGACTTATTCCTGGTTTACCCTCCAGCGGGGCTGGGTAGTGGGTCACCAGATGATGAGTTATGGTTTACCCTCCAACAAGGCTGGGCAGTGGGTCACCCAGTATCTTATTATGGTTTACCCTCCAGCGGGGCTGGGCAGTGGGTCGTCGGTTGATGTATTAGGGTTTACCCTCCAGCATGGCTGGGCAGTGGGTCAACTGATATTTGATTATGAATTACCCTCCATCGGGGCTGGGCAGTGGGACACCTGTTAGCATTCCAGACTCAGTCCTCTCTACTAGGATAGTCTGTGTCTTACCTCCGTGAATACCGGAGCGGGACCCTTGGTTGTACATGTCGATGATGGAACGACTTAACATCTAGGAGACCTCTCGACAGAAGGGCGGTGATGAGGTGTGGTTTTACTTTCCTAGAACTCTCAAGTACGAGGGGCACTTTCCCCACCGAGACGTGTTCTTGTGATGCGCTCTAAAACCGTGCAGGCGAGTCAGTGTCACCCAAAGAGGATAGTGTTGAGGTGCGGTGATTGAGACCCTCGGCTTGCGGTTCAGGGTAGACGTGTGGGATGCTGGGCATTGATGGGCTTATGTCAGGGACTATTGGAGACTCATTTTCTTGGACTGAGCTACGGGACGGAGATCCCCTTACGAGCTTGTTCAGGCTTCATGGAAGAGCGTATATATGTATATACCTTGTTCGAGTACCCACTTCTTGGGCCTGGTTACTCTCCCTCCAGGAGAGGCGAAGACGCACGGGGTATGCCACGTGCTTTCCGTGTCTAGCTTCTCGTGGTTGGATGAGTCTACTCTCCTACTATAGGTAGCAAAGACTCAACGGGAAGTTCATCTTCTCACAGTTTCCAGCTCTTTGTGCCTGGATGAGTCTACTTCCTTTCTCTTGTTGGGTTGAGCTGGACTCTTTACTGCACTCTATTGTACTTTTGTTCTACTCCCTGTTCTCTCTACTTCACACCCTTTGGTACCTCCTTTGTTGCTCCCTCGAGCCTTCGGGGTATCCTACTGAGTATTTTTATACTCACACCTGCTTGGGCTTTGCCCGCACTTGGCGTGCCCTTGCAGACGACGGACAGGTGGAGCGTGGCTTCAGTGAAGCTTGGGTGATTGGATCGCGTGCGGTGGTCGTGGTCGTGTTCCAGGTGGCAGACCCGTCATCTGTTTCTTTTCATTTACCTATTGCTGGGTTGTGGCACTTTTCGGTTGGGCGCATGTTTTTCCCCTTTTACATTCAGTTTGTACTTTTTACTTGTAGTGGTCGATGCACTCTTTGTTTTATTTGTACCAGTTGTTCTTTTCACTCGGCTTGTTCTTAATTTTTACTCTGCACTTTTTCATTGTGTGTGCTGCATGTGGGTGTGTACAGGTACTTAGGCAAATGCCTCCCCGAGTTGTTGTGCCTTCGGCGCTGGTCACTAGCCCCTGGCCTATGGAGGCGGGCCTGGGGTAGTTGCAGTTCGAGCCCGAGTAAGGTCGGGTTGTGACAAAGTGGTATCAAAGGTGGTTCGTTCCTTGGGACGCTGTTCGGACGTCCCTAAAATAAAAGGAATTGGTTGGGATTTAGGGCAACAGTTTTAATGTGTCTCGAGAGCGGCTCTCAGGCCAGGGAGTCCAGTGATGGTGCTGCGGTTGACGTATCCATCCACCAGGACCTTGATAACCCGCTTGTTGACTCGGCATGTTGAGACACTTGTTGTAGGTAAATTTGATTGTCCATCACATAGGACCAAGTCTTGACTGTCCTTCTCGAGTTAGCTCCCCATCGTTGTTGTTTTTGTTATATACATATATGCTCATTTGACTGCTGCACTCCTTGATAATATTAAGGATGTCTCCGCAAAGGCAGCCATCCCAGATACCAGCTTTGGTTCGTGACGATGACCCTGTGAGCTATGAGGCCTCAGTCCAGGACCCATCATGCAAACCCTTTCTCCGGGTGGGCCGGTTGCAGCACCCCCACCTGTTGAGCAACAGACAGCTTTATCAGAGCAGGATGAGCTTGAGCGCAGGTTGAGCGCGCTCCATGAGTTCCAGCGGCGGAGACCGCTGAGGTTCAGTGGTGAGCTAGACCCTCAGGCAGCAGAGGTTTGGCTCGAGGCAGTGGTTTGCCTTTTCAGGCTTGTGCGGACGTCGACAGATCAGAGAGCGGCATTAGCAGCGACCACTTTTTGTGGATCAACTTGGCGTTGGTGGAGTCTGGGGACTCGGTTTCTAGAGGAGTCGTCGCTTTTGTTGGACGACTTTCAGTTGTTTCTCCATGAGGAGTTTTTCCCCTCCTGGTTGCGCTCCGTTCGGATTCAGGAGCTCCTGCAGTTTCAGCAGGGAGAGATGACGGTGGCCGAGTACGCGGCTTGTTTTGCAGACCATGCACTCTTTTACCAAAACTTGGTCCATGACAACAACCTCCAAGCGCGGAAGTTTGAGCAGGTTCTCCGCCGAGAGATTCGTGCTTTCATAGTACCCTTTGGCATTTCCACATATGTCGGGGTGCTAGAGCAGGCGCTGGTGATATAGGGCTTCCTGTCACGTTCTAGTGTTGGTGGTGGCAGCAGGCACGTTGGAGACGAGACTTCTGTCGCAGCTAGTGGGCATCAGCAAGCAGAACCTCGACGCAGGTGGCTTACAGACAACCAGACTCATGGGAGTGGTTGTACACCATAGTGGTGCTGGAGGGCACCAGTGCAGCCCAAAGAGAGTCGGTGCTATGCTTGTGAAGGGAGAGGTCACATGGCACGGGACTGCCCGACCCGAGTTGCTGGGAGCGTCGGGCAGGCAGCAGGCGCACCGAAACGACAGAGGCAGCGTCATGATCGGAGTAGTGGCCAGAGAGCGCTGGTGCTATGATTGTGACGGGTGAGGTCACTTGGAACGAGACTGCCCGACTCGAGTTGCTGAGAGCTTCTGGCAGGCTGCAGGAGCACCACCACGGCAGAGGCAGTGCCGTGATCGGAGTAGTATCCAGAGAGGTGGTGCTAGCAGAGGAGCGGGAGGAGCTGGGGGTGGGGGACGACGTTACGAGATCTCCCCATCACCACTAGGCGGTCCACGTCAGGCTCTGGGAGCTGACGGTTGGGACCGCGGGTAGCCGCGAGCTTTGGATGTCTACGATCCTGCAGAGCATGGGATGGTGAGAGGTACCCCTTGCGACTCTTCTACTTCTTGCAGTAGAATTGATAGGCTCTGCGTGTGAAAGACATTTCTCCCTGCTCCTTGTTTGAGGTGTTACCAGGGTGACGCAGGGCGTCGGGTGTAACCCCGTGTTGGTAAGGTAAAAGGTGTGAGACCTTTTCCTTTAGTCGATGTTGTTGGCTCCTTCGCCTGTTGAGCGTTTAAGAGGTCATCGACTGTGGAATCCTGCGCCACCAGATATCCATGGGTGTTTCACCATATGAATATTCTGAAGGATGGAATCATCGGGCCTTGTTTCAGGTGCGGGCGGTGATTGCAGTCGCGGCGTGCGACGTAGAGGTTCGTTCGGGGAGGTGAGCTACCCCCAAGAGCCTTCGGGCCGTTTGAGACCGTGCAAAGGGATGGCGAGGTTGTCTATCGCCTTACCTTAACCCCAATGTCTGGAGTCGGTGCACGACATCGGCAAGGGCCGACCTCGCGTGAATAGATCAATCCTTTGGTCTGTGTGCGGTGACGCAGAGCTATGCTTGGGTTTCTTTTGGGTACGGAAAAGCCAGGTGTGGGCTCAGTACCCTGTGTTGCTCCCTAGTTTTTCTTTTCGAGGACGAAAATCATGAAGGATGGAATGATTTACGAACCCGGTTTTTGCTGAGAAATACTTTGGAATATTCTTGATGATATTCCAGGGCAGCGCCTTCAGAAGGCGTGCGATTCTGAGCCCCAGAGCGGCCGGAACTAAATTTTCGGTGCGTTCACACTGGAAACACAAAATAAATTTGATAGCTCCTAAACAGAGTTCTAGATCAGAGAACTGAGTGTACAGATGGGTCCGGAATGGGGTGTTTACCCTAGGAACGACATAAAACTTGTCGGCACTGGACGTTTGGACCCGTCGCCTACTTCTGGAACGTTAAACGGATTAATTAACTAATCCGTTAATTCGTTTCATGTTGAAACGTGGGTATCTTTTGAACGGTGGCTCGGATCAGAAAACTGAGGGCACCGTTGAGTTCATAGCGTGCCGTTTACCCTAGGAGGGGTGTAAGTTTTGCGGGTGCGGGCCGTTTGTGAAAAATTCCCCCAGGGGTGTTTTGGTAATTTGGCCGCTTTGAGCGTTCAGTTTTATAACTTCCAAACGGAAGCTCGGAATTAAATTACGAGACCGCCATTGTGATCAGGAGGGGGTTTTTACCCTAGGAGAGGCTTAACCTCGACCCCGTAGGGTGTTTCGGATACAGGCTATTTTGGGAGTTTTAATTAATTAATGTTTTAATTAATTATTTTTCCTACTTAAAGCCCTAACCCCCTCCCATAGTTCTCCCATGTTCGTTCTCTGGCAGAAGGCAGAAACCAAAGGGAGTTATCCTCTCCTCCTCCTCTTCGGCAAGACGCGGCCCCGGCGGATTGCCCGTGAAGCTTCGAGCAAAGCCCAGCGAGGTAGGAGGTTTCGTTGAATTTTCATTTCCAAACCCCCCTTTGAGTTCGATTTTAGCGTCAATTTGTTGTTTTCTTTTCGAACGAAGCCCATGGACGCGTAGTACACAATTTTATCTTTCCAACGCATATTTCGGAATCAAAATTCGAGCTCGGAGGAGTTTGGGGTTGATCGTCGAAGGTTGTGGGAATTATGGGTTGTCCCAACGATTTCCGGCGGTCCGGTGAGCTCCCGTGGCGGCACGGCTTCGGTTCAACGAGGCGGCAGCGGCTTCCCAGCGGCGGTCCGGCGGTCTACCAGGCGGCGGCGGGTTCTTCTAGGTGTCGGCGCAGGTGGTCGAGCGGGGATGCTGGCAGCCCGCAGCGTCGCGGTGGAGCGGGGAGCCGGCGAGAGGGCGCCGGCTGGGGGCGCCGACGAGGGGACGTCCGGGGTCGCTGCTCGCGACCCCACTGGGTAGACCGAGACCCGCTATAGGCGGGTCTCCGCGTGGACGCGACCGTCCGTGTCGGCCGGTTGGTGGAGGCACCCGTGCGGCGCGCATGTGAGGCAGACAGTGGGTCGCGGTGCGGCGGCCCGCAGGTTCGGCTGGGACGGACCTAGGCGGCTGGGCCGCGGTCCCAACGGGCCGGCCAGACCGGGCCGGTCCAGCCCGAAGGGTTCTCTGCTAATACCTTCGGACGTCCGTATCATTAGCTACGGGTGTCCGTTTTGCGTGCCGTCTGCGGCGGTGAGGACCTAATAGAATGGCGGAATTTTTGAGATGGTTTTGGGAATTTTTAATTCCCGAAACGAGGGGCCGCGGAGGCAAGATGTGTCCTTAAGTGGACGAGTGTTTCTCCCAAGTTTCTTGTTTCGGACGGCGCGGACGCGTCCAGCGTCCATTTTGAGTGCCGTCAGCGGCATTGGGACCCTGGCGTAGGGGTATAGCTTTCCAGGGAGGTTGCAGGCGTTTAGGCCGAAGTTGAGGCGCGGGCCCCACGGCCTGTCCCTTGAGCTGCGGGCAGTGTTTCACGACTTTTTCACCGGACATCTGTTTGGGGCATGCGAGCAGTCATTTCTGGATGTTTTTACTAGGGGATTGCAGTGGTGCAATCCGCCCGCCCTAATTCGGCACGATGGTATGGGGCCCACGAGGGTCGTTTGGGCGTCGACGGTGATTTTCCAGCTTTATCACCGGGAAACCGTTTTGGACAAGTGAATAGTCCATCATGTGTGCTTTTTCGAGAGGATCGCAATGGTGCGATCTGTTCGTTGAGTTTCGGGACCGGGATGCGAGTCCCACGTGGCACCGCTCGTGTGCGGTGTGCCAGAATGCATCGTTTTCTCCGGATATCTGTTGCACTCAAGTGAGTAGTGCATTTGACGTGTTTTCCCGAGGGGATCTTAATGGTGCGATGCGCCCGAATGTTTTCAGGGCTGAGGTTCAGGATCACGGGACGCCGTTTGGGCATGAGGCGGTGTTGGTGACTTTTTCCATCGGATATCCATTGGAGGCGAGTAAGTAGTCAATCTCACATGTTTTTCCGGGAGGATTACAACGGTGCGATCCATTTTGTTGTTCGAAGCCTCTCGTATGACCTTATTGAATGTGGAGCATGGAAGGTGCTCTAGTTGTGGTTCGCTCTACCTCGTTTGTAGCAGACCCTTGGCATGTGATCACGCACTCTTGGGAGAGTGATGTAAATGGTTCACAAGTTGTGGTTGTCCATGCCTAGGCCTTTGAGGTGGAGTTGTTATGTCACGCCTCCGCGTTGACGCTGGGTGCCGTGTGCACGATAGCCTTTGGGCTGGAATGACGTATACTCCAGGAGTATACGGGAGCGCTTGGAGGTACATGTGGTTGTTTGTACCTGAGGATGTTTGTGCGCTCAGTTGGGGTTGACTTGGTGCCACATGTCGTGTGGGCCCCAAGTGCATGTCGTGATCTTTTTTGCATACTTGGACCTCTCGCGGCGTAGAGGGTCCCTCTGTGCTCGTTTGTTTGACCAGCAGGGTGGAGTTTTACCCTGGACATGTGCTTGTTTGTTTGACCAGCAGGGTGGAGTTTCCCCTGGCCTGGTGCTCATTTGTCTGATCAATAGGGTTGAGTGGTCTCCCCCTAGTTTCTCTCTCGTTGGATTGGCCGGTAGCGGTTCTAGTGACACCCAGTGATGGGGCAGACACTACACCTCTTTTGGGAGAGCTGTTCTGGAGGTGGGTGGTTGCGCGACACCCACTCCATGTTCGGTCGGCCAGTGTTGTACCCTCCTATAGAGATGGCAGAGCGGTTCTGAGTTTTACCCTCCAATGGGGTTGGGCAGTGGGTTACTCATCGGCTTCTAGGGTTTACCCTCCAGTAGAGACTGGGCAGTGGGTCACCCAACGCTATTAGGTTCTAACCCTCCAGCAGAGACTGGGCACTGGGTCACCCAACGTTATTAGGGTCTACCCTCCAGTAGAGACTGGGCAGTGGGTCACCCGACGCTATTAGGGTCTACCCTCCAGCAGAGACTGGGCAGTGGGTCACCCGACGACCTCTCAGGGTCTACCCTCCAGTAGGGCTGGGCAGTGGGTCACCCGTCATCTAGTTCCAGGTCTACTCTCCAGCAAGGCTGGGCAGTGGGTCGCATGTCGACTTATTCCTGGTTTTCCCTCCAGCGGGGCTAGGCAGTGGGTCGCCGGATGACCTGTTGTGGTTTACCCTCTAGTAGGGCTGGGCAGTGGGTCACCCAGTATCTTATTATGGTTTACCCACCAGCGGGACTGGGCAGTGGGTCTCCAGTTGATGTATTAGGGTTTACCCTCCAGGAGGGTTGGGCAGTGGGTCACCTGATATTTGGTTATGAATTACCCTCCAGCGGGGCTGGGAAGTGGGACACCTGTTAGCATTCCAGACTCAGTCCTCTCGACTAGGATAGTCTGTTGCTTACCTCCGTGAATACCGGAGCGGGACCCTTGGTTGTACGGGTCGGTGATGGAACGGCATAACTTTGAGGAGACCACTCTACTGCAGGGCAGTGATGAGGTGTCGTTTGACTTTCCTATAACTCTCAATTACGAGGGGCGCATTCTCCACCGAGACGTGTTCTTGTGACGCGATATAAAACCGTGCGGGCAAGTCAGTGTCGCCCGAAGTGGATAGTGTCGAGGTGAGGTGATTGAGCCTCATGGCTTGCGGTTCGGGGTAGACATGCGGGATGCTGGGCATTGATGGGGTTATGTCAGGGACTGTTGGCGACTCATTTTCTTGGGCTGAGCTACGGGACGGAGATCCCCTTAAGAGCTTGTTCGGGCTTCTTCGCAGAGCGTATATATGTATATACCTTGTTCGAGTACCCACTTCTTGGGCCTAGTTACTCTCCCTCCAGAAGAGGCGAAGACGCGCGTGGTATGACACGTGCTTTCCGTGTCTAGCTTCTCATGGTTGGATGATTCTACTCCCCTACTATAGGTAGCGAAGACTCGAGGGGAAGTTCATCTTCTCACCGTTTCCAGCTCCTTGTGACTGGACGAGTCTACTTCCTTTATCTTGTTGGGTTGAGCTGGACTCTTTACTGCACCCTGTTGTACTTCTATTCTACTCCCTGTTCGCTCTACTGCTCACCCTTTGGTATGTCCTTTATTACTCCCTTGAGACTTCCGGGTATCCTACGGATTATTTTTATACTCACCCCTGCTTGGGCTTTGCCCGCACTTGGTGTGACCTTCTAGATGACGGACAGGTGGAGCGTGGCTTCAATGGAGCTTGGGAGCTTGGACCGCGTGCGGTGGTCGTGGTTGGGTTCCAGGTGGCAGACCCATCAGCTGTTTCTTTTCTTTTACATGTTGTCGGGTTCTGGAACTTTTCGGTTGGGCGCGTGTTTTGCCCCTTTTACTTCCAGTTTGTACTTTGTACTTGTAGTGGTCGATGCACTCTGTGGTTTATTTATACCAGTTGTTCTTTTTTACTCTGCTTGTTCTCCCTTTTTACTCTGCACTTTTGCATTGAGTGTGCTGCATGTGGGTGTGTACAGGTACTTAGGTAAAGTCCTCCTCTAGTGGTTGTGCCTTTGGCGCTGGTCACCAGCCCCTGGCCTATGGAGGCGGGCCTGGGGTAGTTGCGGCTCGAGCCCAGGTAGGGTCGGGTCGTGACACATCATTTTTGAATTCCAAATGACAAAATTAACATAGGATGAATTTTTAGAAATTTCAAAAGATGTTTCAATTTGATGAATAGTTTTTGATGAATAGTTTTTTTATGAATAGTACAATAATATTTTATTATTAAATAACATTTTTTTGTGAAATGATTTTTTAAAAAATGGTCTTCTATAGTTGTGATCAGTGAGAATTTTAAAGTCTAATAAGATCAACATGGTTTTTAGTGAATAGTACTGTATGAATAGTAACATACCCGTATAATTAGTAATGAATAGAAATGAATAGTAATTTGACAAAAAATAGAAACCTCACCCATGAATGTATAAATACATTTTAGACACCCTAAAAGTGAAAAAATGGTCATAGTTTATGTTTTTTATTTTTGATTGTCCTAAAAATTTTAGTTACAATTTTTAATTAATTTAATAAAAATGAAATGTATTTTAATAAAATATAATCATAAATTATTACTTTATTGTCTTATGGGTATACATTATTTTTATCTGACCTTGATTACTTTTTTATGGTGTTACAAAATTAGTTGTAGTTTTAATGTTGTATTTTTGGAATATATAATAATTTTAATTAAATAATAAATTAAAAGTATTTATAAAATTATTTTCATAAAATGGACTTCATTTTTAAATTCATAGCATCGATATTAGGATAGGGTGATGTTGTCACGACCCGACCCTACCAGGGCTCGAGCCGCAACTACCCCAAGCCCGCCTCCATAGACCAGGGGCTGGCGACCAGCGCCGAAGGAACAACAACTCGGGGAGGCCTTTTACTAAGCACTTGTACACACCCACACGCAGCAAACTCAATGCAAAAGTGCAGGGTAAAAATAAAAGACAAGAAAATAAAAGGGAAACTGCTATATAAATATACCACAAAGTGCTTCGACCTCTACAAGTACAAAGAATGCTGAAGGAACACTGAAAAGAAATTGGGAAAAACACACGCCCAACCAGAAAAGTGCCACAACCTGGAAACAGGTAATCAAAACAAACAGCTAACGGGTCTCCCACCTGGAACCCGGCTATGACCACCACACGCGGTCCAAGCTACCGAACTCCTATGCTCCACCGAAGTCATGAACAACCTGTCTGTCGTCTGCAAGGGCACACCATGTGTGGGAAAAGCCCAAGTACGGGTGAGTATAAAAATACTCAGTAGGATACCCCAATGGCTCGAGGGAGCAACAAAGGAGGTACCGAAGGGTGAGCAGTAGAGTAAACAGGAAAAGTAAAGGAGTACAACGGAAGGTGCAGTAAAGAGTACATCAAGAGTCCAGCTCAACCCAACAAAAGAAAGAAGGTAGACTCATCTAGGCACAAGGAGCTGGAAACGGTGAAAAGATGAACTTCCCGTCGAGTCTTCACTATCTATAACAATGGAGTAGACTCGTCCAACCACGAGAAGCTAGACACGGAATGCACGTGGCATACCTCGCACGTATTTGCCTCTCCTGGAAGGAGAGTAACCAAAACCCAAGGAGTGGGTGCATGAACATAGTATATAAAAATCCATATGCTCAATCAAGAATCCCAAACATGATCGTAAGGGGATCTCCATACCGTAGCTCATCCCAACAAAAATAGTCTCCAACAGTCCCAGAAGTAAACCATCAGCGATGCTCAGCATCCCGCACCTCTGCCCTGAACCGCATGCCAAGGGGCTCAATCACCACACCTTGACACTATCCACTTTGGGAAGCACTGACATGCCCACATGGTTTAAGATCGCGTCACAAGAACGCATCACGGTGGGGAAAGCACCCCTCATACTTCAGAGTTCTGGGGGGAACTTCAAACCACAACTCGACACTGCCCCGCAGTCGAGAGGTCTCCTCAAAGTAAAGCTGATCCATCACCGACCAGTACAACCAAGGTTCCCGCTCAGGTGGTCACGGAGGAAGGCCACAGACTAGCCTAGTCGATAGGAATGAGTCTGGAATGCCAACTGGTGTCCCCACTGCCAAGCCCTGCTGGAGGGTAATTCGTAACCAGATATCAGGTGACACACTACCCGGCTCTGCTGGAGGGTAAACCCTAATACATCATCAGGAGACCCGCTGCCCAGCCCCGCTGGAGGGTAAACCCTAATAAGATACTGGATGACCCACTGCCCAGCCCTCCTGGAGGGTAAACCATAATACATCAACAGGCGACCCACTACCCAGCTCCACTGGAGGGTAGACCTTAATACATCAGCAGGCGACCCACTGCCCAGCCCCGCTGGATGGTAGACCTGGAATAAGTCGACAGGCGACCCACTACCCAGCTGTGCCGGAGGGTAGACATGGAACTAGACGACGGGCGACCCACTTCCCAGCCCTACCAGAGGGTAGAACCTAAGAGGTCGTCGGGTGACCCACTACCCAGTCTCTGTTGGAGGGTAGACGCTAAGTGCATTGGGTCACCCACTGCCCAGTCTCTGCTGGAGGGTAGACCCTAAGTGCCGATAAGTAACCCACTGCCCAGCCCCGCTGGAGGGTAAAACTCAGAACTGCTCTGGCCATATCTACTGGAGGGTACAACACTGGCCAACCGAACACGAAGTGGGTATCACGCAACCTCCCATCTCCAAAACAACTCACCCAAATGAGGTGCAGTGTCTTCTTCAGCATTGGATGTCACTAGAACTGCTACCGGCCAATCCATCGAGAGCGAAACCATGGGGAGACCACTCAACCCTACTGGTCAAACAAACGAGAACAAAGAGAGGGAAAATAAACTCCACCCTACTAGCCAAACAAACGATCACCAAGGGACCCTTTACGCCGTGAGAGGTCCAAGTATGCAAAGTAGAACCCGGCACGCATGTGGGGCCCACACAACGTGTGGCCCCATCGCAACCCTAACCAAGCACTCAAACGTTCTTAGGTACGAACAACCACGTGCCTCCAAGCGCTCCCGTATACTCCCAGAGTATATGACATCCTAGCCCAAAGGCTATCGTGCTCACAGAACCTGACGTCAATGCAAAGGCGTGACGTAACAACTCCACCTTAAAGGCCCATTCACGGCCAACCACAACTTGTGAACCATTTACATCACTCTCCCAAGAGTGTGTGATCATACCCCAAGGGTCCGCTACAAACAAGGTAGGGCGAACCACCGCCGGAGCACCTTCCATGCATCCACATTTCCCAAGAATGCGCAAGAGGCTCCGCACAGCCAAACGGATCACACCATTTTAATCCTTGCGGAAAAACACACGAGATCGACTACTTACTCGCCTCCAATGGATATCCAATGAAAGAGTCACCATCACCGCCTCTCGCCTAAAGGGCGTCCCGTGATCCCGAGCCTCGGCCCTGAAAACAGTCGGGCGCATCACACCATTGCGATCCCCTCGGGAAAACACATCAAAAGAACTACTCACATGAGTGCAACGGATATCCGGAGAAAAGGATGCATTCCGGCGCACCGCACACTAGCAGTGCCACGTGGGACCTGCATCCCACTCCCGAAACTCAACGAACGGATCGCACCGTTGCGATCCCCTCGAAAAAGTACATGAAATGGACTATACACTTGTCCAAAACGTTCACCCGGTGATAAAGATTGAAATTCACCATCGACGCCCAAACGGCCCTCGCGGGCCACTCACCATCATGCCGAATTTGGGCGGGCTGATTGCACCACTACAATCCCCTCAGAAAAACATCCATAAATGACTGCTCGCATGCCCCGAATGGACGTCCGGTGAAAAAGTCAGGAAACGCTCCCCGCAGCTCAAAGGACGGGTTGTGGGGCCTGTGCCTCAACTTTGGCCTTAATGCCTGGAACTGCCCTGGAATGCTTCGCCTCGACGCCGGGGTCCCAACGCCACTGACGGCACTCAAAACGGTCGTCGGACGCGTCCGCGCCGTCCGAAACAAGAATCTCGGGAAAAACGCTCGACCACATGAAGATGTGTCGCACCTCTGAGGCCCCTATTTTTGGGAACTAAAAATTCACAAAACTATATAAAAAGCTTCGCCTCGACTCTAGGCCTGCGCCGCTGTAGACGGCGTGCGAAACGGACGTCTGTAGCAAAAGCTACGGACGTCGGAAGTTAGAAAAAAAGGGGGGGACCCCTTGGGTTGGACCGGCCCGGTCCGTCCGGTCCGCCCGCAGCTGGCACGCGGCCCGGCCGCGGGCCCAGCTCACTTCGCCGCGGCCAGCTGGTTGTGGCCTGCCGACACTCGACCAGCCTGGATGACCGGTCTCGCTGCGCCCCCGCGGAGACCCGCGGTTCGTGGGTCTCCGTCCACCAAGGTCGCGCCGCGCCACGACCCCGGGTCGCCGCTCCGGGCCAGCGCCCTCGGCCTGCCGCCGCCGAGCCAAAGGCCGCCGCCAACCCCAGCGCTGGGAAGTCCCACCGCCTGCTGAGGCCCCTACCGCCATCCCGGAACCGCCGTCTGCCGCCTCGGACGGAAGCCAGGCCGCCCTGGGAACCTGCCGGACCGCCAGAAATCGTCGGGGCAACCCAGAATTCCCGCAACCTTCGACGATCAACCCCGAAATCATCCGACCTCAGATTTTGATTCCGAAATATGCGTTGGAAAGATAAATATGTATAATATGCATATATGGGATTTATTTGATGGTTTAACATCAAATAGACTCAAAAAATAGAACTCAATGGGGGGGGGGGGTGGGTTCAGAAATGAAAACGCAATGAAACCTCCTACCAAGCTGGGCTTCTCCCGGAGCTTCGCGTCGATCTGCCGACACCACCGCACGTTGCTGGAGTTTCCTTGCCAGAGCTCACCTCACCGGAGCTGCCACTCCAGAGGTGGAGGGGGAGGATGGTTTGAGGACGAAGAAGAATAAGAAGAATGGGGGGTGGGGGTGTTTAATTACAAATCACTTAAACGCATGCCCGACAACCCCGAACCCGAACTCCTAACAGGGTCGGGATTTAGCTTCCCCTAGGCTAAGAACCATGCTCTGAGAACAACGATCGTGTCGGAATTTTAATCTGAGGCCCCGTTAAAAGGTTATAAAATTTTACTTCCGAAGCCGCTAAATTATGAAAACTCCCCTAGGGCTATTTTTCACAAACGGGCCTCGCCCGCGAAACTTACACCCCTTCTAGGGTAAACGGCACGCTCTGAACTCAACGGTGCCCTCGGTTTTCCTATCCGAGCCACCATTTAAGAGATACCTGCGTTTCAACATTATACAAATAAATTAATATAATTAATTTACCCGTTTATCCTTCCGAAAGCGAGTGAGGGGTCCAAACATCCTGCGCCGACAAGTTTTATGTCATTACTGGGGTAAAAACCCTATTCCGGACCCATCCGTACACTCAGATCTCTGATCCGAAACTTCGTTTAGGAGTTATACCATTTATTTGGCATTTCCAGTGTGAACACACTGAAAATTTGATTTCGGCCACTCCAAGGCTTGGAATCGCACGCCGTCTGAAGGCGCTGCTCTGGAATATCATCAAGAATATTCCAAAGTCTTTCACAGCGAAAACCGGGTTCTTACATAATTCCCTCCTTCAAGATTTTCGTACTCGAAAAGCAAAACTAGGGAGAAACACAGGGTAATAGGCTTACACCTGGCTTTCCCATACCCAGAAGAACCCACGCACAGCTCTGTGCCACCGCACACAGACCAATGGATTGATCTGTTCATGCGAGGTCGGCTCTTGCCGATGTCATGCACCCACTCCAGACATTGGGGTTAGGGCAAGGTGGTAGGGTACCTCGCCATCCCTTTGCATGGTCTCAAACGGGCCAAAGGCCCTCGGGGGTAGCTCACCTCCCCAGTCAAACCTCTACGTCGCCCGCCGCGACTGGAATCACCGCCCGCACCTGAAACAAGGCCCAGTGATTCCCTCCTTCAGAATATCCATATGGTGAAACACCCAAGGATATCTGGTCACGCAAGATTCCACAATCGATTCTCTCTTACACGCTCAACAAGCGAAGTAGACAACACCATCCACTAAAGGAAAAGGTCTCACGCCTTTTTCCTTACCAACACAGGGTTACACCTGATGCCCTGTGTCACCCTGGTAACACCTCAAACAATGAGCAGGGAGAAATGCCTTTCACACGCAGAGCCTAACAATTCTACTGCAAGAAGTAGAATAGTCGCAAGGGGTACCTCTCACCATCCCATGATCTACAGGATCACAGACATCCAAAGCTCGCAGCTACCCGCGGTCCCAACCGTCAGCTTCCGAAGCCTAACGTGGACCGCCTAGTAGTGATGGGGAGATCTCGTAAAGTCATCCCCCACTACCAGCTCCTCCCGCTCCTCTGCTAGCACCACCTCCCTGGGTACTACTCCGATCACGGCGCTGCCTCTGCTATGGTGGTGCACCTACTTCCTGCCTGATGCTCCCAAAAACTCAGGTCGGGCAGTCTCATGCCAAGTGACCTCTTCTGTCACAAGCATAGCACCGACTCTCTTTGGGCTGCACTGGTGCCCTCCGACACCATTGTGGTGTACGACCATGTCTCCAAAACAGGCAGTGGGAAGGCCACCTGCATCGAGGTCCTGTCCTTCGGCGCCTGATAGCTACGGCAGACGTCCCGGCTCCGTCGCGCCCACTGCCACTACCAACCGCAAAACCTGAAAGGAGGCCCTCTGTCACCAGCACCTCCTCTAGAACCCCGGCATATTTGGAAATGCCCAAGGTTAATATGACAGCACGAATCTCTCGGCGGAGACCCTGCTCAAACATCCACGCTCGGAAGTTGTCGTCATGGACCAAGTCCGGGTAAAAGCGTGCACGGTCTGCAAATCTAGCCGCGTACTCGACCACCGTCATCCCTCCCTGCTGAAACTGCAGGAGCTCTTGAATCCGAACGGAGAACATGCAGGATGGGAAAAACTCCTCACAGAACAACAACCAAAGTCGCCCCACGAATGAAATGTCTCTTCATGAAACAGAGTCACCAGACTCCACCAACGCCAAGTTGATCCAAGAAAAAGGATGGCTGTCAAATCCACTCTCTGATCTATCGGCGTCTGCACAAGCCTGAAAAGGAAACCCACTGTCTCGAGCCAAGCCTCTGCTGCCTGAGGGTCTGGCTCACCATTGAACCTCAGCGGTCCCTGCCGCTGGAACTCACGAAGCGCGCTCAACCAGCGCTCAAACTCAGCCCGCTCTGCTGAATCTGCCGACTGTTCAACAGGTGGGGGTGCTGCTACTAGCCCACCCGGTGAAAGGGGCTCACATGATGGGTCCTGGACCATGACCTCGTAGCTCACAGGGTCATCTTCATGATCCAAAGCTGGTATCTTGGCTGGCTTTCCTCGCGGAGACAACCTGAATATTATCAAGGAGTGCCGCGATCAGATGAGCATATATGTATATACCACAACAACAACGATGGGGAGCTGACTCAAGAAGGACAGTCAAGACTCAGTCCTATGTGATGCACAAACAAATTCCCTGCAAAAAGTGTCTCAGCATGCCGAGTCGACAAGCGGGTTATCAGGGTCCTCAGGAATGGATACGTCGGCCGCCGCACCATCACTGGACTCCCTAGCCTGAGATCCGCTCTCGAGACACATTAACACTGTTTCCCTATATCCCAACCAATTCCTCTTTTAGGGACATCCGCACAACGTCCGTAGGAACGAACCACCCATGATACCACTTTGTCACGACCCGACCCTACCCAGGCTCGAGCAGCAACTACCCCAAGCCTTCCTCTATAGGCCAGGGGATGGCGACCAGCGCCGAAGGCACAACAACTCGGGGAGGCCTTTGCCTAAGCACCTGTACACACCCACACGCAGCAAACTCAATGCAAAAGTGCAAGGTAAAAAGAAAATACAAGAAAATAAAAGGGAAACTGCTATATAAATATACCACAAAGTGCTTAGACCTCTACAAGTAGAAAGAAATCTGAAGGAACACTGAAAAGAAAAGGGAAAAAACACACGCCCAACTAGAGAATTGCCACATCCCGGCAACAGGTATACAAAACAAACAGCTGACGGGTCTCCCACCTGAAACCCTACTATGACCACCACACGTTGTCCAAGCTCTCGAACTCCTATGTTCCACCGAAGTCACGACCAACCTGTCTGTCGTCTGCAAGGGCACACCAAGTGCGGGAAAATCTCAAGAAGGGGTGAGTATAAAAATTCTCAGTAGGATACCCCGAAGGCTCTAGGGAGAAACAGAGGAGGTACCGAAGGGTGAGCAGTAGAGAAAACAGTAAATGTAAAGGAGTACAATGGAAGGAGCAGTAAAGTGTATAGTAAGAGTCCAGCTCAACCCAACAAAGAAAGAAGGTAGACTCGTCCAGGAACAAGGAGCTGGAAACTATGAGATGATGAACTTCTCGTCGAGTCTTCGCTACCTATAGCAGGAGAGTAGACTCATCCAACCATGAGAAGCTATACACGGAAAGCACGTGGCATACCCCGTGCGTCTGTTCCCCTCCTAGAAGGAGAGTAACCATAACCCAATGAGTGGGTGCAGGAACATAGTATATACAAATCCATATGTTGAATCAAGAAGCCCAAACAAGATCATAAGGGGATCTCCATCCCATAACTCAACCCAAAAAAAAGAGTCGCCAACAGTCCCAGAAGTAAACCATCAGCGATGCTCAGCATCCCGCACGTCCTCCCTAAACCGCAAGCCAAGGGGATCAATCACCACACCTTGACACTATCTGCTTTGGGTGGCACTGAGTCACCCGCACGGTTTTAGATCACGTCACAAGAACGCGTCTCGGTGGGGAAAGCGCCCCTTGTACTTGAGAGTTCTGGGGGAACGTAAACCACAACTCATCACTTCCCCGCAGTCAAGAGGTCTCCTCAAAGTCATGTTGATCCATCACCGACCCGTACAACCAAGGTTCCCGCTCCGGTGGTCACAGAGGAATGCCACAGACTAGCCTAGTTGAGAGGACTGAGTCTAGAATGCCAACTGGTGTCCCCACTACCCATCCCTACTGGAGGGTAATTCATAACCAGATATCGAGTGACCCACTGCCCAGCCCTACTGGAGGGTAAACCCTAATACATCATCAGGTGACTCGCTGCCCGACCCCGTTGGATGGCAAACCATAATAAGATACTAGGTGACCCACTGCCCAGCCCTGCTGGAGGGTAAACCATAATACATCAACAGGCGAACCCACTACCCAGCCCCGCTAGAGGGTAGACCTTAATACATTATCAGGCGACCCACTGCCCAGTCCCGCTGGATGGTAGACCTAGAATAAGTCGACAGCAGACCCACTGCCCAGCTTTGCTGCAGGGTAGACATGAAACTAGACAACGGGCGACCCACTGCCCAGCCCTGCCTGAGGTTAGACCCTACGAGGTCATCGAGTGACCCACTACGCAGTCTCTGCTGGAGGGTATACCCTAAGTGCGTCGGGTGACCTACTGCCCAGTCTCTGCTGGAGGGTAGACCCTATGTGCTGATGAGTAACCCACTGCCCAGCCCCACTGGAGGGTAAAACTCAGAACTGCTCTGGCCATATCCACTGGAGGGTACAACACTGGCCAACCGAACACGAAGTGGGTATCGTGCAACCTCCCAACTCCAGAACAACTCACCCAAATGAGGTGCAGCTTCTGCTCCAGCATTGGGTGTCACTAGCACCGCTATCGGCCAATCCATCGAGAGCAAAACCAGGGGGAGACCACTCAACCCTGCTTGTCAAACAAATGAGCACAAATCCAGGGGAAATAAACTCCAAACTACTAGCAAAACAAACGAGCACCAAGGGACCCCCTACGCTACGAGAGGTCCAAGTACTAAAAGAAGAACCTGACACACACGTGGGGCCCACACAACGTGTGGCCCCATCACAACCCCAACCAAGCTCCCAAACGTTCTCGGGTATGAACAACCACGTGACTCCAAGTGCTCCCGTATACTCCCAGAGTATATGACGTCCCAGCCCAATGTCTATCGTGCTCACAGAACCCGACGTCAACGCAAAGGCGTGACGTAACAACTCCACCTTAATGGCCCAGGCACGGGCAACCAAAACTTGTGAACCATTTAAATCACTCCCCCAAGAGTGTGAGATCATACGCCAAGGGTCCGATACAAACAAGGTAGGGCGAACCACTGCTAGAGCACCTTCCATGCTTCCACATTTCCCAAGATCGTGCAAGAGGCTTCGCACAACCAAACGGATCACACCGTTGTAATCCTCGTGGAAAAACACGCAAGATCGACTACTTACTCACCTCCAACGGATATCCAACGAAAAAGTCACCAACACCGCCTCACGCGCGAACGACGTCTCGTGATCCCGAGCCTCGGCCCTGAAAACAGTCGGGAGCATCGCACCATTGCGGTCCCCTCAGCAAAAAAAATCAAAAGCACTACTCACTTGAGTGCAACAGATATCCAGAAAAAAAGATGCATTCTAGCGCACCGCACACGAGCGGTGCCACGTGGGACCCACATCCCGGTCCCGAAACTCAACGAACGGATCGCACCGTTGTGATCATCTCGAAAAAGTACAGGAAATGGACGATCCACTTCTCCAAAACGGTCACCCGGTGATAAAGATGGAAAATCACCGTCGACACCCAAACGGCCCTGGTGGGACCCGCACCATCATGCCGAATTAGGGTGGGCATATTGCACCACTTCAATCCCCTCGGAAAAACATCCAGAAACGACTACTCGCACGCCCCAAACGGACGTCCGGTGAAATAGTCATGAACCGCTGCCCACATCTCAAAGGAAGGGCCGTGGGGCCCACGCCTCAACTTCAGCCTCAATGCCTGGAACCGACCTGGAATGCTCCGCCTCGACTCCAGGGTGCCAACGCCGCTGACGGAGCTAAAAACGGACGTCAGACGCGTCCGCGCCTTTCGAAACAAGAATCTTGGGAAAAACGCTCGACCACTTGAAGATGTGTCGCACCTCCGAGGCCCCTCATTTCGGGAACAAAAAATTCCCAAAACCATCTCAAAATCTTTACCTCGACGCTAGGCCCGGACGGCCGGTCTCGCTGCACCCCCGCGGAGACCCGCGGTTCACAGGTCTCTGTCCACCGAGGTCGCGCCGCGCCGCGACCCTGGGTCGCCGCCCCATGCCGGCGCCCTTGGCCTGCCGCCGTCGAGCCAAAGGCCTCCGCCAAACCCAGTGCCAGAAAGCGCCGCTGCCAGCCGCGGCCCCTGCAGTCGTCCCAGAACCGCCGTCCGCCGCCTCAGACCGAAGCCGCGCCGCCCTGGGAACCCGCAGGACCGCCGGAAATCGCCGGGGCAACCCAGAATACCCGCAACCGTCGACGATCAACCCCAAACTCATCCGACCTCATATTTTGATTCCGAAATATGCATTAGAAAAAAAAAGTATACTACACATCTATGGGATTTATTTTAAGGTTTAACATCAAATAGACACATAAAATAGAACTCAAAGGGGGGGGGGGTTCGGAAATGAAAACGCAATGAAACCTCCTACCTCGCTGGGCTTCGCCCGGAGCTTCGCGTCGATCCGCCGACACCACCGCACCTTGCCAGAGTCGCCTCACCGGAGCTCACCTTTTCAGAGTTGCCTCGTCGGAGGTGGAGTGGGAGGAGGTTTTGAGGAGGAAGAAGAAGAAGAAGAAGAAGGGGGGGGGTGTTTTTGTACAAATCACTTAAACGCACGCCTGACAGTCCCGAACCCGAACTCCCGACAGGGTCAGGATTTAGCCTCCCCTAGGATAAAAACCATGCTCTGAGCGCAACGGTGGTGTCATAATTTTAATCCGAGGCCCCGTTAAAATGTTATAAAATTTAACGTCCGAAGCTGCTAAATTATTAAAACGCCCCTGGCACCATTTTTCACAAACGGGCCGCACCCGCGAAACTTACACACCGCCTAGGGTAAACGGCACGCTCCGAACTCAACGGTGCCCTCGATTTTCCAATCCAAGACACCGTTTAATAGATACCTGCGTTTCAACATTAAACCAATAAATTAATTAATTAATTTATTCGTTTAACCTTCCAAAAGCGAGCGAGGGGTCCAAACATCCCGCGCCGACAAGTTTCATGTCATTACTAGGGTAAAACCCCTATTCTGGACCCATCCGTACAGTTGGATCTCTGATCTGGAACTCTGTTTAGGAGTTATACCATTTATTTTGCGTTTCCAGTGTGAATGCACTGAAAATTTAATTCCGGCCACTCCGGGGTTCGGAATCGCACGCCGTTTGAAGGCGCTGCTCTGGAATATCATCAAGAATATTCCAAATTCTTTCACAGCAAAAACCGGGTTCTTACGGATGTATAAGGATTTTTCTAAAACAATTTAATTTTTATTGAATAGTGAGATATCCTATGAGGTGTCCCATGTGGCGAAATCCAATGGAAAATACCCAGGGTAGGCCCACGGTTTTTCAAATACCATCGATGTGGTGTCCCATGGAAATTATTAATTTATTCACTCATTTTTTTATAAATACCAAGACATTTCCCTCATTAATTTCATTACAAAATCACCCTCAATGAAGTTCGGTTCTTTTTAACTTCCATGGAGTCCTCCCAAGGTTCCCTAAAGCCTCCCAAGGTCCTGACCTTCAAGCTTTGGAAGTTACACTTCACGGTAATGGATGCATTCACCATACTCTTTTTATGTCCTGACTTCCTTATGTTGTGTCTTCTCATTTCCATCTATTTATGTGGAGGGTATGTTCTTATATGTTATCATTACTATCCATTTCATGTCTAATTGTTTAGATACCCTTTCATCTCTCATCAATTTTTTTATACATTTTTATGTGATGCCGTTAGGCTACTGAATTTCTCGTAAAAGAAATTGCATATTCTCCTTTCATTCTTGTTTTCTTTTCATGTGGTAAGTCATTAAAATATCCATACCATGATCTTATTCAGTTCCCATAATGTAATATGAATTATTTATGAGTGTATTACCCTTGTCTCATCTCTATTAAATGTTTCCAAAAACCATGTTATATAGCTGTTATGCTGCATAAATTTCGTCTCAAATTTCTATCTCCTTCTCTCAAAAAATTATCTAGTTTAGTTTATTTTAATACCCAGACCTATTTTTTTCTACGGGTGTTCATAAATATATAAATATGATATATTTTATTCTTTAATTGACACACATGTAACCCTCAATCCCTTTACATGGGTTATAAATGACATAATGATCATGTTTTTAAGCTCTTTTTAAACGTCATTATTTTGACACGAAACTCATTTCATTGATTCATTTTGGGTTATCTATGAAATGCTTTATTTTGATATATGTATCTCACATGAAGTTAATGAAATATTAAGGGTGTGCCATGATAGTGCTCCAATGAATTGGGTAAAGAATTAATCTGGAGAGATGAACAGTTTTACGATACCTTGGTGAATAACCTTGGAAATTTTTATGACACCTTGGGGTTAATCCGTGGTGATATGTTAATGAATGTCTAAATGAAATGTTGTAGCCACATATAGATGTCATGATTCATGTTTTTTTATGATGTTCATATTCTTCCAATGTTCATACATTTATGTCTTTTATTAGGTTCTTAATAACAATGCTCAAATCACATGTCAACTGTTTCACTTGTTTTCCTTTCTAAGCCTTTTGCTCACCCATTCATCTGAATGTATGTCTCCAGGTTATGAGATGCATTATTTTTACATAGGGTGAACTTATTATGAAGACTTACAAGTGTATTAGATGAATATTTTAGGTTGTTTATATGTATTATGTTCCTAATTTACATGAAACTAAACCCAAAAGATATTCCGATATGTTAAATTTATATTATGTAAAAAAATCTATGTAATAAAAATGAGGGGTTCCATAATTGGTATCAGAGAATGGTTTAGTTATTTTTGGAAATTAGGCTATGAAAATTTTATGAAGAAAACTATATAAAATTTTAAATATCGGAAAACATCATGGTATTTTTGTGAGTATTGAGTAATTGATTTATCAAGCAAATACATCCCTGTATGGATACAAATAGGTAGAGGTAGCTCTGGCACAAAGGTACCTAGAAGTGAAATCTTTGACAAGGAGTATCGGGCTTGACCCGGGGTATCCTACTACATGATAACTGGATTTGCTTAACTCTTGGTTATGAAAATCCCAAGGGATATGTTTGGTAATTCATAAGCTTTTTATGAATCATTATGAATGATTTATAGAAAATTAAACTATCATTAAAGAATAACATTTTTTTTAATTATGATTTATAATACATTAAATTTATTTATAATTATGTGATTCATAATATTAAAAAATTTATAATAAGAGAAAATTGTGAGGACCCAACTTATTTAATGTGGGAAGAATGTAACGACATGAAAATGTACTTATTTTTTTGGATCTCTTTTCACCTAATAAATTTTTATGTTTTACAATAAAAGCACATCAAATTACTTCGGACCTAAATTGTAGCTTTCAAAAATGATATAATTATTATAACAAATTAAGTTATATGGAATAATGACTATTTTAATTAAATAGCATGTTTAAAAAATAACTATTTTTAAATTTTAATGATAAAATAATTTTACTTTATTATGTTATAAATTTCACTATGTTATTTCAGTATTCATTTTTGATCAAGTGTTATTTTTAATAACTATGGATTTTAGTATTTAAAAGTCATATTTTACATAATTAGATATTATTATGGTTAAATAAATATCATTTTTGAATTCCAAATGTAAAAATTATCCTAAGATGAATTTTTAGAAATTTTCTAAGAAGTTTCATTTTGATGAATAGTATCTGATGAATAGTGTTTTTTATGAATAGAATAAAAATATTTTATTATTAAATAAATTTTTTTTTGAAATGATTTTCAAAAAATGGACTTCTATAGTTGTGATCAGTGAGAATTTTAGAGTCTAATAAGATCAACATGGTGTTTAGTGAATAGTGAAGTATGAATAGTAAGATACCCGTATGAATAGTAATGAATAGTAATGAACAATAATTTGACAAAAAAAAAATAGAAACATCACCTATGAAGGTATAAGTACATTATAGACATCTTAAATGTGAAAAAATATCATAGTTTATGTTTTGGTATTTTTGTTTGTGTCACGAACCAACCCAGTTCAACCCTGAACCGGTCACCCGAGTCGGTCCGTGCCATGACCCGAGAGGCGTTCCCGATCCTCTCGGGCTAGCAAAAAGCACCAGGGAATCAACAGTGAGCATGTGGGAACTATTTATCCCAATAAAAATAAATAATTACAGCAGCAGAAAATAAACAGAGCAACCCAAAATAGATAAACAATGTAAATTAACTAACAGGAACAAAAGAAAATAAAACTAACCGAAAAAGACAACCACTATCTACATGTGACCTCACTGGTCACTCTCTAAATCATGACCAAACGTCGCCCAAAGTGAATTCACCCAAGTTGTAGCATGTACAAACACTAAAAATAGAAAAGAACTATAGGCGTGAGTATTAAAACTCAGTAGGCTAGCTCGATATCTATTCTTAATGCACTACCGTTAAATAAAGAAATTTACTAATTCCAGGTTTGAACTAAATATAGAAAATATTGGTTTTCACTCACACTTTCATTTCTAAAACATGCATCAGTCCATTGCCCTTTTTAATTTTAAAACAAGTTTAATGTTTGAAAAGAATAGGATAATTTTATTTTTAAAACATTTATTTGAACAATTTAGAAATCTAGACTTCTGTTATTAACAAAAAGGAAAACCACACATAGCACACAACACACACCAAGGGAAATGGGAAAAGTGGTGCACATAGGCCAGCAACCGAACTAGACCTCTCGATCGTCCGCCACACACAAATACATACTGAAGGAAACATGGGTCGAACCTAGGAGATCATGAACAATCCAGAACGTACTATACATCTGACCCATCCTGAGGGCATGCCCTAACTTGATGATTTCATAACGCCCTAACGCTCGACATATCCATGCATGGCCTAACCGAGGGGCCCAATCCCCATAGTAGCAATAACTGAGTATTCCCCTTCTATGGGGCCACTAGCCAGTGCTTAATCTAAACTAGTGCAGCAATCGTTCTCTGAAGATTCACTCACTATACCAGGTTCCAATGTCAACACACACAATAAAAAGGGGTGCATCCGAAATGTAAATCAGCCAGTCACGATGCACAAATATCACACAAAATTCACGCAATAAACGCACACCAAAAGTCACCCCTGAGTCATTTTTTCCAAAATAATTTATTTTATTAAAGTTCCAAACGGGCCTTCACCATTTTTAAAGAAAAACCTCGTTTCTCAAGAAAACCCGAAACACCTGTTCAGAAGAAATCATTTATCTTTCAAACCAGATCCACATTAGAAATTTCGTAAATTATGTTTAATGGCCAAACGTGTATTCTTTCACTACTGGGTGTCTGCTCGCCAAGATAATATTTCAGGAGTTCGGTATAAAATAAATGGCTATTTTTACAACAAATAATTATTTAACAATTAATTATCTTATATTATTTTCTATTTATTAAAATTAATAAAACATCAAGAAATTAATAAATTCTAAATTTAAAGGTGAGTGCAGCGGGGGACCTACCTCAAGACCCAGGTGCGATGATGGCACGCGCATAGAAACCTAGCGTGACGATGGCGCTCACTCAGAAACGCCCCGCACGGTTCCTAGAACGTCAGGCCGACCCAAATAAAAATTAATTAATAAAAACTCTAATCAACCAAAGGTATATATATATATATATCAAATAAAAATATCAAAAGGAGCATCAAATAAAAGGGTATACCCATGGGGGGGGGGGCTGTGACTAGAAACGGACCACCGGAGGGCGTCGCGCCGGAACAACGGAAGGTGTGCAGCTGGACGCGGTCCAACCAGGGGTTGCGGCAAGTGCCGTCGGACAACAGTGATGCGAGGTGGCCGATGGGAAGGCTTTGTGACCAGTCAGAGGGCCTGTGATGGGTCTAATGGAACGTGACAGGAGGGTACGAGCTGGTCGGAGTTGTGCTACGGCTAAGAAGAGGTCCCAACAGTCAGAGACGGCGGTCAAAGGGTGCGGGGTAGCCCTAGGCGGACAGTGGTTGTGCGATGCCGGCACAGGGCAGTCGTGCCATAGGGAGTCGCGCCGGCAAGCTGAGGGTGCACCGGTGTGAGGCTCGTGTGGGGTGACAGCGCACTATCCTGAAAACCACCAAAAACATCAACGCTTCAAAGAAAGTTCCAAATTGGACCCAACACAACTCTGCCCAACGTCGCAGGACCAAGAAAAGAATAAAAAAACATGGGTGTTCGTGGGCGGGGTGTGACAATTCTACCCACCACAAACACTTTTTGTCCCCAGAAAGTCACCAGGCCAACAGATAACACAACATGCATTCATTCCCAGACAAAATCATAGAGGACCGAGAGTTTCGGGGTAACCATTCCCAACAAACATCACACCCGACCAAATCAAGAAAACCCACCGTCCGAGATTGAAGGGAGAACATGTGGGGGTTCTCCCCACCACAAGAATTCACTAATAGAAAATCCCTTGAAACTCAAACAAACCATCCCCTGGGGGGGCAACATGGGAACTCCCAAACCAAACTCATTCATTTATCCCACATATATCGAACAACACACATGAGACTTTATGAAAAGCTTGTCATGGAACAATCTAGAAACTTGAGGATGAGAAATTTACTCAACACCTCCCATCAACTTTACAAAATAAACATTCCCATATCAAACACACTGAGAGCAGGTAAATCCGCTTGGACTGCAGCAGAACAAGTTCATCACATCACCACAGCTATGATGAGCTTACAACGATGAGAAGAACAGGACAAGGAAAATTTGGATATTTCCCTCCCAAAGCTGAAAACATTACTCTGACCGAGGTTCCACACACCCTCGACAACTCTTGACTGTGCGTGAGCTTCACCCCGAGACCTGTGGCTGGGGTCCTGATAGTTGAAGCATCTCCTTACTCACAGTCATGCAGTTTCATCTTCTTGTCTCTAACTCCTTCTGTTTGATGATTCAAACAACCATGATGGTTGTACATTTTCTAAGGGATGCAACATGATGGCTTAGAATGTTCGGACTGGACATACTGTTGACGCACAAGAGAGTGGTCCGGAGATCTAGGAGACGGTACCGACGAGGTTAGTTTCATGGAGACAGGTTCCACCGGCCCACACTCCTTTCCATATGAGGAACCTTTGCAGAAGTTAACCACCGTTAATCACACCCAAACCTCTAACAACGATGATACATTTCATCTCTACAAGTCCAGAACTGAACCCTCAAACAACAATAGGGCGGTACGAACCTTAATTATCATGGGAGTTCCTAACAACCTGAAGACACACTATCATTCAGAACTATAAAAATAACTCTAATAGACATCGACTACCTAGATAATCAAGAAACACACAAAAGGAACTAAGAACTGAGAATAACTCATTGACAAATTTGGGTGGCTTTCTGGGCGGCATACTCATGACAACATGAAAAACACCAGCGAAACTGGCATCAAGCCAAAACTCAATCAAATCAACAACACAAGCTAAGGGAAATAGGCCCATAATCTAAACATATACAACACAAGGAGAAATCACTTTTCCAAAACCATTATTTTGTTAAAATTTTAAAACTCACCTATGGAACCTTATGAACCGTCACATGTGCGTTCATTAAATCTTACTCATATCAGTTGCATACAAGTTCCCCCACGCACTTCCATACATACCCATGCATGTGTGACCCTCCATAAGGAGTGAGAAGGTTCAAACACTTCTTTTTTCTTTACCAAATCCAAGAATATACCATGTTTTTCCAAACCAACACACCTTCTCTTTAAAGACCCACTTTAGTAATTTCAAAAACAATTTGGAAGAAACGCTTTTTCATTTGAAAACTAGTTTCACTTTTAATGCACACTCAAACCAACCGAGAATAAAACAAAACACAAGCAAAAAATAACGCACTGAAATGAGGAAGTAGTGCACATGTCTGGCCCAGCAACATGGTGGTGATCCATTCCCCAAGTAAGGAATAACACTAAGAGGACCTTAATCTGGTCACTTGGACTCCACTTGGGTCACCACCCCATGTGAGGCTGCAAAGTGAATCGATTCTCCTCTATTGTCATCCTTCAATCCAAAACAACCAAAGATAAAATATCCAAATCCCGGACTAACCCTAGTAACTCAGGTCTCTTCACGAGCTGTGGTGATCAGGCATTGACCCGTAACCTACCTCCTGAGCCCCGACAGTCCTAATCTCTTTCTATCGGACATCCCAAATAACAAAGGGTGCTCTGAAAAGCGAGGTCCGCTAAGATTCGACCTCCTCTGATACCATATATGACAACCGGGTCCCGGTGACAGCATAGCCACCCCGCCTTAACATGGTCGTCGGGTCCTTTCCCACCAGGTATGTCACAACCCGACTGCAGATGTCCTTATTTTACATATTTCTTGCTCCCGATTTATAATTTTAGAGGTTTAATTGTGTTGGTGGTTTTGCACCGGTGCGCGGTCACCGCATTGTTAGCGGTGATCGTGTGTTCGTCCCGGGTGACCGTGTGTTCACCCTGCATTTTAAATATTAAATCTCTTAAGTTGACATTTTATTATTATTATTATTTAAATTGTGTTATTATTATTGTAGTTATTTTTATTGTATATATGTTTATATATATGTATATGTATATATATATATAGTTCTATATATGTATACATATGTATAGATGTGTGTTTATTTTTTTAAAATGGTTTTATTATTTTAGAAATTTAGATAATAATTATTATTATTATTATTTAATAATTTTTATTTTATTATCATTATTATATTATTATTATTATTAGTATAGTATTTTTATTTTATTAATATGATTATAGTATTTTATTATTATTATTAATATTATAAAGTGTTATTCCTATTGTTATTATTATTAATGTTTGTTAGTGTAATTATTGTTATTGTTTTATTATTATTTATATTATTATAAATATCATTATTATTTTTATTATATTATTATAATTATTATTATGGTAATAAATTGCAAAAAAAAGAAAAAAAATTACAAACCCTATACCTATCTCTACCCAGCCCCCCTTCTTTCTCCCGTGCGGCACCCATACCCCCCCCCGCCTTGCCCTCCTATGCGAGCCGTACCCCCCTCTCCTCTCGGTGTCCCGACCTCCCAGCGTCCTAGCCCCTGGAACCTTCCCCTCCGAGCATACAACTTGTGCGCACCCCTCCTCCGCCTCGACGGCCCGCCACTCCACCGGCTTCTGCCTCACCGGCCCGCTGCCCCATCGGCCGTTACTGCGCTCCCTGGCTACCTCGCCGGCCCGCTACCTCCGACTCCTCCCCTTTTTACGGCCATCTTCCTCTTCCCCCTCTCAGTCCGGCGCTGGCCCACCTCCGTCCAGCGCGACCCCACCTCCGTCAGGCGACCCCCCCTGCGCGCGTGACCCCTGTTCCGACTCAGCCCGCACTGTACGACCCACCTATGACACCCCCCCCTACCGGCCTCTATTTTATTTCATGTCCTGACTTCGTCGTGTGCTGGCTGCCTTTATCCCCCTGACCCGACGTCGTTCTTCCAGCTTCATTCCGTCTGTCCGCGGTATTCTCCGGTGGACTCGACCCCAAGGACTCATTCCCATTTCCATCGGACAACCCTCCTTACGGTAGACATCTTCCTCAGTTTTAGGGTTTTTCTTTAATTTATCAAAACCCTAACACCTCTATTGTGTTTCGTATTTTTTTCTCATTGTTGTGGATTTTGCGTTTTGTCTGTGGGGTTTCGTTCTTCCTCTAATCGAAGATTCATTCCTGTCGCACGACATTGTGGTAGGTGAATCCATGATTTTCCTTTCCATGTCATTTCCTTTGATTCTTTATCTTTATTTAAATTTATAAACTTGCTTCACACCTATATGATACTCATATTAAACTTGTTAGGATATTTTTAAGTTTTTATATGGTGCTAAGAATTGGTTTTTACTTGAATCTTGGTTTATGCCCTTTTTTATTAAGCCTAAGGTGTTTGTTAAAAGTGTAATTTGTGTTCCTTGGGTGAGATTGGATGGTTTAGTGGGGGTTTCCCACTAAATTGTTTTGTTAAATTGGTTTAGATTATGTTTTAAACGTTACATTCGAAAATGTGTCGATTCCTTCTTTGCGTGGTTTAAATTTTGTTTTAGAAAGGGATTTTTGATTTATGAGCATGTGTTGTATCTTATAAATGAGAGAAATTGATGATTTTGGGTTGAAACCAATTAGTGCATTTATTAAATTTGGATCCTAATGTTTTGGTTGGTTTTAGGGAGTTCCATTGGATGAAGACACAACCATGGGTGCCCCAGGTGCACACATGGTTGTGAAATCAAGTGATGATGGAACCCTAGATCTAGTTCCCCTCAAGAACGCCTCTTCTCCAATCCATCTTATTTCTTCTAAAATTGTTCTTTGTTTTCCAAAATTGGGGAAGTTGTGCTTCTTGTGTTCAAAAGGTGGACTCCAAATGGGTTCCACTTTATTTTGCTCGATTGGCCTTGAAACGTACTTGGGTGTGTGGTTGGAGGCAAGGGCCCGTTTGGCTTTTGGTGTGGGTTTTGGAGAATGTTTTCTTGAAAGCTCAGTGGTTTCTTTTGTAAATTTAAAATCAGTATTAGTAATATGTTTTGGGAAAACAGATTCAGGAATGTTGTTTTAAGGGTCCTTTTGGCTCTTCTAACTCTAGTGGAATAATTATGTTGACCTTTTTGAAAATAATTTGTTTTGCGAAAGGGGAAATACCTGTTTGGAAACATAATGTGTTTTAGAAAATGGTTTGAATGTTTATGTGTTGTGACAGCCCGGTTGGTACATTGGTGATGTGATATAAGTATACTTATATATATATATACATACTTGTGGGGAAACTCTACAGGGGGACTTCCCTTCAAGGATTGTCATGTAGTGGTGTTCGTGTAAGTGGTTGGCAAGTGCGGTTAGATGAGTCACGCGTGCGAGGGACTCCCACTTACACAGTATTATTAAAACCACTGTGGGTTCCTAGGCGTCTTTTAGATAATCGAGTGGCAGTTGTTGGCTAAACACGATTAGACGGGTTATCCGCCCTGGGTAGGTAGGCTTTGAGGGGCGTGCCACTAGTTGGCTGTTACGGCGGCTAGTTGGTTATTGATTGTGGAGTACCATGTCGGTAGGTAGTCTGAACCTGAGTACATCCAGGGATTTTCTAGGGATGTTTCGGATCACCAATGGTTATTTCTTATAACTTCATGTTTACCATTACATGAACTTGTGTTCCTTACTTGTTTACTTTCTGTCGTCCTTTACAGCTTACAATATTTCCTATTTCCTTTAGTGCTACTTGTCTTCCTTGCTAGTTTTTTCACATTATGTTGTTCTAGTTTGTTCCAGTCTGTTCTTTATCTGCATCCTGGATAGAAAAAAAATATGAGTCTTTCTATCATGATTTTTCATATGAAATGACAAAGGGTTTTGGAAATGGTATTTAGCGTGTGTTGGATTTTTTATTGAAGGAAAAAAGTTATGTTGTTGTTTTAAAAAAAACGTGAAATCCTACATGTATAATTGTATTTCAAACTAGTGTTAAAGGATTGTTTTGGGAAAGGAAATTTTTGGATTCTGTGATTTATCTTGGCATTCCTACTGAGCATTTTAAATGATGACAACTATTTTATTATCTCAGTTACAGGTCATTCCTTGCTTAGGATTTCCTTGTTTGAGTCACTCAGCGTTAGAGCGTGGTTGGTCTCTAGTTGAGTGGTGACCTGGGAGGCCACGTAGAGGTACGTTTGGTCACGTGAGTTTTATTTTATTTCTGTCTTTAGTATTTGTCTGTTATATTTAGTTTATATTCTTTCTTTTGATCCTGTTTTTGTTTGGGATGAAATCATTCCCAACGATTAAATTTTCAATGCCCAACACCTGTTTCCATCCCGGGGGGATCGGGAACGCCCCTCGGGACTTGCTGCGGACCGGCTCGGGTGACCAGTTCAGGGTCGACCCGGGTGGTTCGTGACAAAATGGTATCAGAGCATGTTTCTTGTTATTTGGGATGTCCGGTAGGTGGAGATTAGGATTGTTGGGACTCGAGAGGTAGGTACGGGAATGACTTCATGAACCCTCGCCCGTTCCGCACCTCGAGTCGCTAGGGGTAGTCCGGGAATTGTATCCTTATCTCTTTATGGTTTTTCTTGAACTGAGAGATGACAATGGAGGCAGGACGACATTACATTGTGATTTCACATGGAGTAGTGACCCATGTGGAGTCTGAGTACACGGTTTGAATTCCTCCTAATGGTCGACACTTACTTGGGACATGGACCACTACCATGTCGCCAAGTTGAGCATGACTACTAGTCCCTCACTCCAGTGGTTTATGCAAATTTGGGTGTTGATTTCATTTTGGTCGGTGAAAGTGCGTTGCTGGAAATGAAAATGGGTTTTGAAAAATTGGACGGGTTTCTTTTAAAAGACATTAAATGTATGAAATGGGTTTTTTTACTGAAACTCTTGAATTTCAAATCCGTTTTTTCTTGGAATTGGTCCAGAATGGTTTAGGATGAAACCTTAGGTCCTCTTTATGAACGTTTGCACATGTGTGAGAATGCATGAAAAAAGCGTGTTGGTGCTAGTATGAATGGAAGGTGGATGAAGACATGTGCAACGGTTCATGGGATAACCTGGGTGTGTATTTGAAATTAAAGGCTTAACCTTATTTTCTAAATTGGTTTTTAAAGGGGAAATGGTTTTGGAAAGTTGTCTTGAAATAGGGTGGTTTTGAAAACAAAAATAAAAAAAAGGGATTTTATTTTGGGTTGTGTTTGTATTTGTTTGGCCTTTGTACTGACTGTTTTTGATGAAGGCGCTTTTATTGATGTTGCTTCGGATTGATGTTGGTATTGGCCTTGTGTTTTATATGTCACTCAGGAAAAGCCGCCCAGAAAGGTCTCTAAGGATTCTGATAAGTCATGCCTAGTTTTTGGTCCTCCTCAGAATTTTCCTATTATCCATGGTGATCAGGGTCCATTAGAGGCACTGGAATGGCATGAGAATGTGGAGCATGTCTTTAGAATGTTGGGAACCCCCGATAATTTTAAGGTTCATGCGATAATGGAATTGTTCAAAGGTCAAGCTCTGGACTAGTGGAAGAAGGTTACCCCACCGTCAACGCAAGTTGGAATGACGTGGGTTGTCTTTAAAACCATTTTCATCCAATGGTTTGTACCTGAAGAATTGAAGTTGATGAAAAAGAGAGAGCTTGTGCATATTCAACAAGGCCAATGAGAGGTGAAAGAATATGTTGAACATTTCAAGGAACTTATGTCCTTTTCTCCGGAGGTAGCGTCGCATGAGCTCATGAAGGCCTCTCTATTCACTGGGGGTCTTTGTTCAGAGATCACGGAGCGAGTCCTCCCATCTAAAGACCATCGTTTAGAGAAGCTGGTGGAGGAAGTGTTTTTAACTGAGTTGGTTTCCGGTGCTCGGTTGGTTAGTACTTTAACATACCCTGTTGTTCGTAAGAGTTCCCCCATTGATGTGGAAAGTACGCCAGAGATACCTATTCCTAAGGAGTTATTCCCTTTGGTCCCAGCTTCCAGTTCGTCAGATCGTTCAATGGTATGTTATCAGTGTGGTCGTTTTAGGCAATTAGTGCCCTCTTGTCGCAACCCTCCAATGATGTGTCATCGCTGCGGCTGTCTGGGTCATCTGGAGAAGTTTTGTACGATGTGTCGCTTAATGAGGACTCTATGATTGGAGAATGTCAGTACCTGACTGTGAGGCAAGAGATGCTTCAGCCATCAGAGCCCCAACTACAGGTCTCGGGGTGAAGCTAGCGCACAGTCAGGAGCTCCCAGGGTTGTGAAGCCTTGGTCCAGGTTATGTGTTCCGTGTTGACGGTGAAACAATTAGAAATCTTTTCATATTTGTTTTTTCTGCTATTAAAGTTTCAACATCGTTGTATATACGTTGTTTTTCCATAATGTTATGATGGACTTATTCTATGATAATCCAAGCAGTGTAGTTTGTGTGGATGTGATATTTGGAATCGTGTGTCGTTCTTAAAAGTGTGATTGACCCTTGTGTGGGTTTACCTCGGTTTAGTTATTCTTTTCAGATGTAGTTATGTTTCGTTGATTTAAGTGGGTCATGTTTCTGACTCGATGTATGGTTAATTATTTTTTTTCGGTTTCCCCTAGAGTTGAAGGTTTTTCACTCTAGTCAAGGGTTCAACGTTTCGACAGAGGTGTTGTTTTGATCGTACTATAGGAGTCGGTTTGGATCGGTTGTGAGTTTCCGCACTAGACCCACCTCCTTATGGTAGTATGTTTTGAGTGTCAACATTTTCGAACAAGTTGGGTTCTTGTGGTGGGAGAACCCCTTTGGGTTCTCCCCTCAGCCTCGGACTTCAATATTCTCTTGAATCGGTCGGCTGTGACCTGTGTAGAGTAAGGTCATTCCGAGATTCTTAGTTATTTTCGGTTCCTTTAGTTTTGATTGGGCATGGACTTGAATCTTGAACAACTTTTGGCTTGGTGACTTTCTGAGGTCAGAAAGTGTCTGTGGTGGGGAGAATTGTCACACCCCAACAACAGATGTCCTTATTTTACTTATTTCATTGTCCCGATTTAAAAATTTTGAGGTTTAATTGCGTTGGTGGTTTCGCGCCGGTGCGCGGTCACCACATCTTTAGCGGTGACTGTGCGTTCGGCCCGGGTGACCGTGTGTTCACCCGACGTTTTAAATTTTAAAACTGTTAAGTTGAAATTTTATTATTATTATTATTTAAATTGTGTTATTATTATTGAAGTTATTTTTATTGTATATATGTTTATATATATGTATATGTATCTATATATATATGTCTATATATGTATATATATGTGTAGATGTGTGTTTTTTTTTAAATGGTTTTATTATTTTAGATTATTTTATTATAATAATTATTATTATAATTAACTAATTTTTATTTTATTATCATTATTATATTATTATTATTGTTAGTATAGTATTTTTATTTTATTATTATGATTATAGTATTTTATTATTATTATTAATATTATAGGGTGTTATTCCTATTGTTATTCTTATTAATGTTTGTTAGTGTTATTATTGTTGTTGTTTTATTATTATTTATATTATTGTAAAAATCATTATCATTTTTATTATATTATTATAATTAATATTATGATAATAAAATGGAAAAAAATGAAAAAAATTAGAAACCCTATACCTATCTCTACCCATCCCCCCCTTCTTTCTCCCGTGCGGTGCCCATACCCCCCCTGCCTTGCCCTCCTATGCGAGCCGTACCCCCCCTCTCCTCCCGGTGTCCCGACCCCCCAGCGTCCTGGCCTCTGGCGCCTTCCCCTCTGCTCTTGCACCCTGTGCGCGCCCCTCCTCCGCCTCGACGGCCCGCCGCTCTGCTGGCTTCTGCCTCGCCGGCCCACTGCCCGCCGACCACTGCTGCACGCCCCGGCTGCCTCGTCGGCCCGCCACCTACAACTCCTCCACTTTTTCTAGTCGCTGTCCTCTTCCCCCTCTCAGTCTGGCCCTGGCCCACCTCCGTCCACCGCGGCCCCACCTCTGTTCGGCGACCCCCCTGCGTGCGTGACCCCTGTTCTGACTCGGCCCGCACAGTACGACCCACCTCTGGAACCCCCCTTCCGGCCTCTATTTTTTTTCCATCCTTACTTCGTCGCGCACTGGCTGCCCCTCTCCCCCTGACCTGGCGTCGTTCGGCCTGCTTCGCTCCGGCCGTCCGCGGTCTTCTCCGGTGGACTCGACCCCAACGACTCATTCCCATTTCTGTCAGATAACCCTTCTTGCGGTAGACTTCTTCCACAGTTTTGGGGTTTTTCTTTAATTTATCGAAACCCTAACACCTCTATTGTGTTTCTCACGTTTTTCTCATTGTTGTGGAGTTTGCGTTTTGTCTGCGGGGTTTCGTTCTTCCACCCATCGAAGATTCATTCCTGTCGTATGACATTGAGGTAGGGGAATCCATGATTTTCCTTTCCATTTCATTTCCTTTTATGATTGATGTTTATTTATATTTATACCCTTGTTTCACACCTATGAGATACTCATATTAAACTTGTTAGGATATTTTGAAGTTGTTATGTTTTTCTAAGAATAGGTTTTTACTTGAATCATGTTTTATGCCCTTTTTTATTAAGCCTTAGGTGTTTGCTAAAAGTGTAATTACTGTTCTTTGGGTGAGATTGGATGGTTGAGTGGGGTTTTTTCCACTAAATTTTTTTTTAAATTGTTTTGGATTATGTTTTAAACATTACATGCGAAAATGCGTTGATTCCTTCGTTGTTTGGTTCAATGTTTGTTTTATAAAGGGCTTTTTGATTTATGAGCATGTGTTGTATCTTATAAATGAGAAAAATGGATGATTTTGGGTTGAAACCAATTGGTGCATTTATTAAATTTTGTTCCAAATGTTTTGGTTGGTTTTAGGGATTTCCATTGGATGAAGACACAACCATGGGTGCCCCAAGTGCACACATGGTTGTGCAATCAAGTGATGATGGCACCCTAGAGCTAGTTCCCCTCCAGAACGCCTTTTCTCCCATCCCTATTATTTCTTCTAAAATTGATCTTTGTTTTCCAAAATGGGGGAAGTTGTGCTTCTTGTGTTCAAAAGGTGGACTCCAAAATGGGTTTCTATTCATTTGGCTCGATTGTCCTTGAAACGTACTTGGGTGTGTGGTTGGAGGATAGGGCCTGTTTGGATTTTGGTGTGGGTTTTGGAAAATGTTTTCTTAAAAGATCATTGGTTTCTTTTGTAAATTTAAAAGCAGTATTAGTAATATGTTTTGGGAAAATGTATTCAGGCATGTTGGTTTAAAGGTCTGTTTGGCTCTTCTAACTCTAGTGTAATAATTGTGTTGACCATTTTGAAATGAATATGTTTTGCGAAAAAGGATATGCCTGTTTGGAAACTTAATGTGTTTTAGAAAATGGTTGGAATGTTTATGTGTTGTGACGGCCCGATTGGTACTTTGGTGATGTGATATAAGTATATGTATATATATATACATACTTATAGGGAAACTCTATAGGGGAACTTCCCTTCGAGGATTGTCATGTAGTGGTGTCCGTGTAAGGGGTTCGCAAGTGCGGTGAGATGAGTCACGCGTGCGAGGACATCCCACTTACATAGTATTATTAAATCCACCGTGGGTTCCTGGGTATCTTTTAGATAATCGATTGATGGTTACTGGATAACCCCGATTAGACGGGTTAGCCCCTCCTCGGTAGGTAGGCTTTGTGGGGCATGCCACTGGTTGGCTGTTAGGGCGGCTAGTTGGTTATTGACTGTGGAGTACCATGTCGGCAGGTAGTCTGAACCCGAGTACGTCCAGGGGTTTTCTAGGGATGTTTAGGATCGCCCATGGTTATTGCCTATAACTTTTTGTTTACCATTACTTGAACTCGTTTTCCTTACTTGTTTAAATTAAGTCATCCTTTACAGGTTACACTATTGCCTGTTTCCTTTAGTTCTACTTGTCTTCCTTGCAAGTATGGTCACTTTATGTTGTACTAGTTTGTTCCAGTCTATTGTTTATCTGCATCCTTGTTAGAGAAAACAATTCTGATTCTTTCTATCATGATTTTGCTTATGAAATAACAAAGGGTTTTGGAAATGGTATTCAGCATGTGTTGGATTTTTAAATGAAGGAATAAGTTATAGTGTTGTTTAAAAAAAACTTGAAAGCCTACTTGTATAATTGTATTTAAAACTAGTGTTAAAGGATTGTTTTGGGAAAGGAAATTTTTGGATTCTGTGGTTTATCTTGGCATTCCTACTGAGCATTTTAAATGTTCATGCCTATTTTATTATTTCAATTGCAGGTCTTTCATTGTTCAGGATTTCCTTGTTTGAGTCGCTCAGCGTTGGAGCGTGGTTGGTCTCTAGTTTATTGGTGACCTGTGAGGCCACGTAGAGGTATGTTTGGTCACATGACTTCTATTTTATGTCTGTCGTTAGTGTTTGTCTGTTTTTCTTAGTTTATATTCTTTCTTTTGATCCTATTATTGTTTGGGCTGAAATCGTTCCCAATGATTATGTTTTCAATGCCTGACACTTTTTGCTATCCCGGGGGGATCGGGAACGCCCCTCGGGACTTGACGCGGACTGGCTCGGGTGACCAGTTTAGGGTTGACCAGGGCTGGTTCGTGAAAAGGTACCACCGGTTGCCCCAAAGACACATTGGGCCCACCCTAGGGTCCACCCACATGCCTGAACGGGTCATCTGAATCAATTCACCTCCACTGTCATCCCTCAATCCAAAAAAACCAAAGATAAAATATCCAAAGCCCGGACTGACCCTAGTAACTCAGGTCTAGTCACGAGCGGTGGTGATCAGGTACCGACCCGTAACATACCTCCTGAGCCCCAACAGTCCTAATCTCCTTATATCGGACATCCCAAATAACAAAGGGCACTCTGAAAAGTGAGGTCCGCTAAGAGTCGACCTCCTCTGATACCATATATGACAACTGGGTCCCAGTGACAGCACAACCACCCCGCCTTAACATGGTCGTCGGGTCCTTTCCCACCAGGTACCACCAATTGCCCCGCAGCACGTGGGGCCCACTCTAGGGTCCAGCCACATGCCTGAATGGGTCATCTGACTATTGACAGTCCCCATAGGCCAACACATGTCCTTTCCAGTGTGCTTTGTCCTCACTTTCACACAACCTAAGAAAATTTCCAGATGGTCACCCATCCTGATCACTACTCCAGGCCATGCACGCTTAATTGTGAAGTTCTAATCAGACAGAATCCTGAAAAAGAAGGTGAACCTTGTTGACATGAGTCGTATCATTTAGTCATTTAACCCTTTATCATTTGGGGATGTTACAATCACCCCCTCTTTAGAGCACAATGCCCTAGTTGTGGGCCCTATAACTCAATTCAGGCAGTGCACCACACACTTACGGATGGTTTCTTCCTCTGATACCATTTTGTCATGAACCAACTCGGGTCAACCCTGAACCGGTCAACCGAGCCAGTCCGCGACATGACCCGAGAGGCGTTCCCGATCCTCCCAGCTTGGCTTCAAGCGCCAGGGCATCAACAGTGAGCAAGTGGGAATGATTTCTCCCAATAAAATTAAATAATTAAAGCAGCAGAAAATAAACAGAAAAGTGAAAAATAAATAAACAATGTGAAGTAACTAACAAGAAAAAAAGAAAATAAAACTAACCGAAAGAGACAAACACTATCTCCGTGTGACCTTGTGGGTCACTCTCTAACTCATGACCAAACGATGCCCATGATGAACGCACCCAAGCTGTCGCCTGAACAAACACTATAAACAGAAAATAACTATAGGCTTGAGTATTCAAAATTAGTAGGCTAGCCCGATATCTATTCTCAATGCACTACCTTTAAATAAAGAAATTTACTAATTCCAGGTTTGAACTAAATAGAAAAAATATTGGTTTTCACTCACACTTTCATTTATATAACAAGCATCAGTCCATTTCCATTTTTATTTTTATAACAAGTTTAATGTTCGAAAGGAATAGGTACATTTTATTTTCAAAAAAATTTTTTAACAAGTTAGAAATCCAGACATCAGTTATTATCCAAAAGGAAAACCACACATAGCATAAAACACACACCAAGGGAAATGGGAAAAGTGGCGCACATAGGTTAGTAACCGAACTAGACCTATCGATCGTCAACCACACACAAATACACACTGAAGGAAACATGGGTCAAACCTAGGAGATCGTGAACAATCCAGAACGTACTATACATCTGACTCGTCCTGATGGAATACCCAAACTTGATGATGTCATAACGCCCTAATGCCTGGAATAACCCTAAATGGCCTAAACGAGGGGCCCAATCCCCATAGCAGAAATAACTCAATATTCCCCTACTATGGGGCCACTAGCTAGTGCATAATCTAAACTAGTGCAACAATCGTTCTTAGAAGATTCACTCACTATGCCAGGTTCCAATGTCAACACATACAATAAAAAGGGGTGCGTCCGCAATGTAAATCAGTCAGTCACCATGCACAAATATCACACAAAATTCATGTAATCAATGCACACCAAAAGTCACCCATGAGTGGGTTTTTTTTCCAAAAATATTTATTTTATTAAAGTTCCAAACGGGCCTTCACCAATTTTAATGAAAACCCTCATTTATCAAGAAAATCTGAAGCACATGTTCAGAAGAAATAATTTATCATTAAAACCATAACCACATTTGAAATTTCGTAAATTATGTTTAAAGGCCAAACTGGCATTCTTTCACTACTGGGTGCCTTCTCTCCAAGAAAATATCTCAGGAGTTCGGTATAAAATAAACGGTTCTTTTTACAAAAAATAATCATTTAACAATTAATTTTATTATATTATTTTCTATTTATTAAAATTAATAAAATATCAAGAAATTAATAAATTCTAAATTTAAAGGTGAGTGCAGTGGGGGACCTACCTCAAGACCCAGGAGCGACACGGCGCGAGCTTGGAAACTAGGCGCAACGATGGCGCTCACACAGAAACGCCCCGCGCGGGTCCTAGAACATCAAGCCGAACCAAATAAAATTTAATTAATAAAAACTCTAATCAACCCAAGGTAAATATATATATATATATATATATATATATCAAATAAAAATATCAAAAGAAGCATCAAATAAAAGGGTATAACCATCGGGGTGGCTGCGACAAGAAACAGACCGCCGGAGGGCGTCGCGCCGGAACAGCGGAAGGCACGCAGCTGGACGCGGTCCGACCAGGGGGTGCGACAAGGGCCACCGGAATGAAGTGATGCGAGGCGGCCGATAGGAAGGGTTTGCGACAAGTCAGAGGGCCCGCGACGGGTCTAAAGGCACCCGACAGGAGGGTACGAGCAGGTCAGAGTTGTGCGACGGTTGTGAAGAGGTCCCGACAGTCAGAGATGGCGGTCGAAGGGTGCGGGGTAGCCCGAGGCAGGCAGCGGCTGGCGAGGACAAAAAAGGAGGGCTGCGGTGACCAGAACGGGAGGCGGATAGCAGAGCAGATAGGGGGGGTGTGATGCCGGCATAGGGCAGTCACGCCAGAGGAAGTCGTGCTGGCAAGCTGAGGGTGCACCAGTGAGAGGCTTGCGTGGGGTGACTGCGCACTATCCTGAAACCAACCGAAAACGTCAATTCTTCAAAGAAAGTTCCAACTTGGACCCAACACAACTCTGCCCAATGTCGCAGGACCGAGAAAAGAATAAAAAAACATGGGTGTTCATGGGAGGGGTGTGACAGTTTTCCATAAATATTTTATTTAAAATTTTATAATTAATTTAATAATTTAAAATGGAAATTTATTTTCAAAATATTTATTCATAAATTGTTACTTTATTGTCTTATGAGTATATGATATTTTTATGGGGCCTTTATTAGTTTTTTTTAGTTTTTACAAAATGAGTTATAGTTTTAATGTTTTATTTTGGGTATAAATAATGATTTTATTTAAAAATAAATTAAAAATATTTAAAAAATAATATTCATAAAATGTACTTCATTATTTATTTCAGAGAATAGATATTAGGTTTGCGTTAATTTTTGTGATTTTTCTAAAATAGTTGAATTTTAAGTGAATAGTAAAAATGCAGATTTGAGTTTTGGGTGTTTAATGACATGATTATTGATGTAATAATGATGTAAGTTTTCTAGTCGACTAATGAATAGTGAGATATTCTCTGTGGTTCCCCAAGTGGCCAATACCATGGGAAAACCCATGGTTTTTCAAATACCATCAGTGAGTTGTCCCTTGGACATTAATAATCTATTCACTCACTTTTCATATAAATACCAAGCCATTTCCTTCATTAATTTCATTGAAAAATCATCATCTATGATGTTATGGTCTCCTTACCATCTGAGGAGTCCTCCCAAGGATCCCTCAAGACTCCCATTGTCTCATCCATCATGCTTTCGAATATATAATTTAAGTTAAGGGATCATTTCACCCTCCTCTTTTTAAGTCATGGCTTCCTTATGTTGTGTCTTCTCATTTCCATATCATTATGTTGAGGTTATGTACTTTTATGTTTCCATTACTATCTATTTCATTTCTAATTGTTTAGATACTCTTTTTGACAACATCAATTTGTTTTCTAAATTTTTAAGTGATGTCGTTAGTCTGCCAAATTTCTCGTAAAAGAAATCACATCTTCTCATTTCTTTGATATTTCCTTTTCATGGTGTATGTAATTAAAATATACATACAATGATCTTATTCAGTACACATACTATATTATGAAATATTTATGAGTCGGTGACCCTTTCACCCTCTCTTTTCAATGTTTTCTTAAACTATGTTATATAGCTGTTATGCTGGAGAAATTTCGTCTCAAATTTCTATCCCTTTCTCTAAAAAAATTATATTTTATTGTTTATGTGAATACCCATACCTATTTCGTTTCTACAGGTGTTCATAAATATATAAATATGATATATTTGATTCTGGAATTTACATAAATATAACCCTCACTCCCTTTCAATGGGCTATAAATCACATAATGATCTTATTTGTAATCTCTTTTTAAACGTCATGATTTTGACATGAAACCCATTTCTTTGATTCAATTTGGGTAATTTATGAAGTATTTTATTATGATCTATGTGAATCACACGAAAATAAAGACATATTAAAGATGTTCCATGATATCGCTCCAATGCATTGGGTAAAGAATTAATCTCTAGAGATAACAACTTTCATGATACCTTGGTGAATAACCTTGGTAATTTTTATGATTCCTCAGGGTTAAACGCTGGGGATATGTTCATGAATGTATAAATGAAATTTTTTAGCCACATATTCTGGTTATGATTCATGTTCATTTTATTATGATTTTTTAATTCTTCCATTGCTCATGCCTTTTTTTGTAAAAACCCTGTTCTTATTTTTGAGGTACAGGTTTCTTATTTTTCCATTTTCCTTAAGTATTTTTTTTTGATAAATATGAAATTTAGGGAAAAAACCTAAATTTTGGGACTACACGCTGTGTACGATTCCACACGCTGTGTATTTTGGCCGTGTTGAATGGGTACACAAGGTGAGTATCCATGTTGTCGTTGAAAGGTGTAAAAAACTGACTACACGCCGTGTAGTGGGTATGTACACGCCGTGTAGTCAGTCGGAAGGCATACAACAAGGTGGTGGAGGAAGCCACCTGCTGAGAATCATTACACGCCATGTACTCACGTATTACATGTTGTGTAATCATGTAGACTGATGAACAGTGTTGAGTAGCTTCCAGAGGAACAGTTAAATGAAAAGTACATGCCGTGTACTTGAGAAGTACAGGTCGTGTAATTTGTTTCATTCGCTTAAAATGGGCAGTGGACAAGCCAGTTAATAGGATTGGCTTAGAACCAAAGGAAGGAGTCTAATGAGAGGTCCTCAACTTTGGAGATCCCCCGATCGAGTACCAGGAATTCGTTTTCATCACCGTCGATCTCCCTGGAACCGCACGGGTGAGTTCTTTCTCCTCCTTGCGTAGTTCATTCCAGTTATTCCCTTAAGGGATGTTATTTGAGTTTGAACTAGGTTTTATTCCACATCTAATCTACACCTTTCTTGGATGATTAGAGTATCGTCGTTTGTGTATACCTTTTAGGGGTGTTTAAGGTAGGTGGCTTGGTGTTTAAATTCCAACTGTTGAGCGTTCTGTGTTCCATTGTTATACGTACCCATGTTGGGGTGTCGTGTGGCCGAGGCCTGGACTATTTTAAATACCTATAATTGTATAGATAATTATATGTGTAATAAAATTGTTGTTTCGGATCGGTGTTTGGATCCAGTACCACCCCCGGGGGTGCGTTCCTCTATTTAGACATTTGGCCAGGATACCCGAGTGCATGCCATGTTTATTTTGTGCATTACTTATTCCTTGAGGAGAATTATAAATAATTGCATGTTTATGCTTTGGGCTCGGCCCGGTTATATATCTGAGGGCATGGTTATTTTATATGCTTGAGGGAATGGTTACTTATTATTCTTGAGGGAGAGATATTATGTGCATAGAGGGTAAGGAATGAAGGTGAGATATTATATGTCCTGAGGGTATGGATGTTATATAGCCTGAGGGTTTGGTTTTACTATAATAGTCTGAGTGCGAGATTCTGTTTTTCCTAAGGGCATGGTTCTGATGAGCATAGAATGTTATTAAATTAAAATGGTTAAATGAATAATAAAATGGTAATACGACTGATAATGTTAGTTACTTTTGAGTACTACTTAGTTTATTTCATTTAACTAATGCACATTGTTGTTTTATATTTTCAAAAAGTTGGGCATGGGCCTTTGGTGGGTGCCTACTGAGATTTCTTTCTCATACCCTATTTGGTTCATGTATTAATCCCAAAAATACTATGTTGCTATAGGTATGGATAATAGAAAGGGTCCCTACACAGGTACATGATTGTTGCTGAGGAGTAGGGAGGCATGGGACCGAGCTTAGGCTCACGATACTGCTGGCTGTTCTATTTTGTTTGTTGTACTCTATATTGTATTGTACTTTATTGTTGTGTAACATGTTCTGGATATTTTCTTATAACTTGAGACATGATTAATCATTATCTATATAAATGTTGGTTATAATTTATTTCAGTTGTTTATTTTAAATGTGCATGGTTTATTGCTTCCGTTGTTGTTGTATGTTGTATATTTTATTCCACTGCGCTACATTTTGACAATTGAGGACATAGTTTCCCCACTATCAGACCTGGGCCCTCGCTTCTAGTTGGCAGCTTCTAGCGTTTGAGGAAATGTGCTTGAGGTCATGTGACCAACCGGGTTCGGGACACCCGTGGAGTGGCACCCGGATCTGGGATGATACAAAGTGGTATCAAAGAAGTTCATTTCATTGACTTACTATTTAGATCCTTAGTCAGGGATAGGATGGAAACAGAAGTTTGCAATAAGTTGTGACCAAGAGTAGCTAACCCATGTATAGGGAAAATCTAGTTTACCTCATATTTTTGCAATTATACTGATTTTACAAATTTTACAGTTGATTTGATTTCCACCGTTGGTTGACGCACATGGGATTGTGTGGTTTGTATTTTAACTATTGGTTCTATTTAGCTTCAACCCGACGAGATCAGGGTATTCCATCTCATGCATCATTTAGGCACATGCTACAAATCACATTCCATGCATAGTTCCATGCCATGTAGGATCATTAGAAATTGGATGTTGTCATGATAGTTGGTGTGCTAGAAAAGCATGCTATTGTGATAGCTTCCTTGATAAATACATGCTATGTGATAGGGTATTTTTGTGTAATTTTGTTGATATCATTGACGCCAAACTCTGGTTTTTGGGTAGTATGGACCCTCATTGATCGGAATTTGGTGGATCATTGACAATTTATCTTTTTATAACACATATAAGATATCAAACTTTGATTCACGGGGAGTATGGGCCCTCATGGTTCGGAATTTGTCACTTAGGTGTTGTTTTTAGTTTTTTCTGGGTTTCTAAGTAGTTTCAGAGGCGTAATTCCTCAACAACCCAGTATAAATTCCATGTAGTTCCTCGGACACTTGCCATGTCTTCTTCTGTTCGGGAAGAAAAGTGAACTTTTAGAGTACATGTCGTGTACCCTCAGTACACACCATGTAGTCGCTTCCAGTGTGATGGACCATATGGGCAGGGACATGAGGAAGAGACATTCCTGGGGAAAACATGCCGTGTACCGGATGTAAATGTTGTGTAGTGTTGACCTGGAGTCCGACTGTGTAACTAACAACACGGATAGAGGGGACCTTAAGACATATACGCCACGTCCACTATAGAACACGTCGTGTAGTCTGACCTGGGATCCAGCTGTGTAACTAACATCACAAGTCGGTGTAATCCTTTCGAGGACATGCCGTGTCCATATAGAACTCGTTGTGTAGTGTGAGCCATGTATCTGTTCGTGTAATTTTCAACACTTGTCAACAAATCTCATCAAGTACATGTCGTTTACCTGTGGGACATGTTGTGTAGTCATGTCTGTGGACAAACCATGTGGATTTAGCAGTGTGGGTAGGGAAATAGGGTGGTGTACATGCTGTGTTCATGTGTAACACGCCGTCTAGTTTAAGACGAGTAGTCAGCCGTGTCATGAATGACACAAGTAGTTGTAATTAACACCATACACTCCATGTAGATGTTATACATGCCGTGTATTCTTGTTCAACGTGAGCTGTGTGGCTTAGCTATGTAAGTGGACACGGGCAGGGAAAGAAAAGTCAAGTACATGCCATGTAGTTAGTATACACACTGTGTAGTCATGTTTTTTAAATCAGGAAATTCCTTATTCCTCCAGTTCCCTTTTTGGTCACTTCGTTTTGAGTCTTTGATAATCATGATATAAGGTGCGCATTTGACCTTGTAGAGTCATGCCGCCGAGATGAATACTCGTTGTTCGCCAAGAGAGTGACAATGATTATACTCTAGAGATGGTGGTCCATGGGCTACTAGTGGATCCTCCAGTAGAGCCAGATACGGCACTAGCCATTATACCGGACACAGGCACAGATGCACAGTTTCATGAAGGCTTCATGCGGTTCATGTAAACCATTCAGGGAGCTCTGTCGGCTGCCAAATCTATGGATGAGCTTACTCATATATTCTAGTACCTGCATCCACCCACGATTTCCAGATGATGGTGGACTACAGGCTGCAGAGTCTTGGCTGGATTCTCTACAGACTATTTTCGAGCATCTTGAGATGCCTCCAGGGCGGAGGGTCAAACTTGTGACTTATATGCTGCGTGATTTTTCCAAGAGGTGGTGGGATGTTACCACTCAGATAGAGCATCACAGAGACATGGAGTTGGAAAATTTTCAGATAGTCTTTTATGACTTCTTCTTCCTAATGGAGTGCCAAGCTTCTGGAAAGATGGGTCATCTACAACATGTTTGCAGGGAGTTACTACTAGAGTCTAGTGAGGGGTTTCGTGCACACTTCGTGTGTGTGGGCAGGACACGCAGCTTCTTACAAGTCGGGAAACTGGGATACATCAAGACGTACATGCAGAGGTGGTGGTCATGGTTGTGGTACCCAGACACCAGGATCTTAGAGGTAGTAGGGAGGGACTACTCAGGGTAGCCAGGCTGTGTCACAGGGCCGTGACACTGGGAAGGCATATGGAGTTCAACCGACCCAAAAAAAAAGCAGGATCCCAAACCATATACCGTCATAGGTACTATTCCAGTAGCTTCTGTCCTATCTTCAGTACTTTTCAATACAAGGGCTACACATAGTTTCATATTTTTTCCCATTGTGGAGAGCCTTGGGCTCTGTGTTTCTTTTTCTTGTGCTGTTATGACGCAAGACAGTCCTTTGGGAGCTAGAACACTTAGTGTTCCTCAGTTCAAGGAGTTACCCAATGAGGTTGGTGGATTTAACTTTTTATGGTACCTCTATGTCTTTAAGATGAGGAGCTATGATGTCATCCTAGATATGGCTAGGTTGGATCCCTTTCGATAATTTGTGTATTGGTATCGTCACAGGTTGAGTTTACATCACTAGAGGGTGGAGTGTTTCTATACAAAGGTGAATTGGATGTTCAGGAAAGTCGAGCTAGACCAGAGCATCATGGGTGAGGTGGTGTGACAGCCCAGATTGCGAGCTTATATCTGGATGATCAGGGAACATGTCAGAAGGATTTCCCCCCAGTGGTTGATGGTCTGAGGGATGTTTTCCCAGACAACTTTTTCGGGTCTACATTCGGTGCGTGAGGTGGAATTCTTTATTGATCATGTTCGAGGAGCAGCACCAGTGTTTATTCCTTCTTATAGGATGGCTACAACAGAGTTCCAATAGCTCAAGAGGAAGTTAGATGACTTTCAGTTAAGGGTTTTATCCGAACTAGTACTTCTCTATGGGGTTCTCCTGTCCTTTTTTCTTTGTAGGTGGACGGTACCCTCAGACTCTGGATAGATTATCGGATGTTGAACCAGTTGACGGTCCAGAACTGATATCCCATCCCAAGGATTGATGATCTTTTTGATCAACATCGTGGACCACGAGTGTTCTCAAAGATTGACTTGAGATCGGGATATCATCAGCTGCATGTGAGACCATTAGACATACTACTTACATCCTTTAGAAGTAGATATGGTCTATATGAGTACTTGGTTATGCATTTTGGACTCAAAAATGCACCATAAGTATTCATGGCTCTGATGAATCATGTGTTCCATCCATATCTGGATTCTTTTGTGGTAGTCTTCATGGACGACATCATTGTGTACTCTCATACTTGACACAACCATGCCACCCATCTTGAGATCATATTGAGTACACTAAGTGAAAATAAGATATATTCTAAGCTCTCAAAGTCGCACTTTTGGATGGACTAGATTAATTTCCTGCTTCATATCATTTCTGAGGTAGGAGTTTCCATAGACCCAGAGAAGGGGAGAACAATAGTTTCCTAGGACCAGACTAAGAATGTTTTTGAGATACAGAGTTTCATGGGGATGGCTGGTTACTACAGATGCATCATACAAGACTTCTCTCATTTGTCAGCGCCGTTGACGGGTTTGACTAAGAAGGTTTTGAACTTCGTTTGGTCAAAATCTTATGAGACAAAATTTTAGGAGTTGAAGGGAAAGTTGACAACAGCACCAGTCTGGACACTTCCAGAGCAAGGGAAGAACTATACAGTTTACTGTGATGCATCAAGTATTGGATTGGGAGTAGTGTTGATGCAGGGTGATCAAGTTATTGCATACGGTTCTTGGTAGTTGAGGCCACATGAGTGGAATTACCAAACTCATGATCTCGAGTTGGCTGGAGTTGTTCATACATTGCGCTGTTGGGGAAATTATCTCTTGGGAGAGAATTTTTTTCTTTTCACCGATCCAAAAAGTCTCAAGTACATCTTTTCTCATCATGACATGAACCTGAGACATTGAAGGAGGATCAAATACCTTCATTACTTTGACTTTTAGATTGCATATACACCTGGTAATGGTAATGCGGTAGCTGATGCACTGAGCAGGAGGACTCAGATACATGCAGTAGAGAAGGCCAGTGGTGAGTGGAAGCTTATGGATTTGTTCTCTGAGTTGCATTTGGAGGTGTACGACAGTCATGTGAATACCTATCTTTCTATTTTAGTTGTGACCTCTAACCTCCTGGATAGAGTGAGTATGAGACAACTAGCTAATTAAGAAGGCCTAGTTCTACAGGAGTCGGTGGCAAGTGAGGACCCTCCTTCTGGTTGGATGATAGACGAGGATGAGGTACTGCATTTCCATGATTGAGTATGGGTCATAGGGGATATACACGAGGAGATGATGCTGGAGATTCATGTTTCATCCAGGGCAGGTCATCCAGGAGTTACCAAAATTTACTGTGACTTGAGACATCAGTATTGGTGGATGAGTATGAATAGAGAAGTAGCTTGTTTGGTTATGAGGTGTTCCACTTATCAGCAGGTGAAGGAAGAGCATCATTTGTTAGCCAGACTGTTATAGCAGTTACCAACTCCGGAGTGGAAATGGGATGATGTTGTGATGGACATTGTGGCCAGATTTATAAGGTCACCTTGAGTAAATGATATCATGTGGGTTGTTGTGGATAGGTTCACAAATGTTTCCCACTTCTTGATGATCAAGGAGACCATCCGTGTTTATGAGATCAAGAAGTTGTATATCTTGGAGGTCGTACGTCATTATGAGGTTCCTCGTTCTATCATTTCAAATGGGGATGCCCTTTTACATCTCATTTCTTGAAGATTTTTTAGAGGGCACTGGGTACAGAGGTTCTCGTGAGCACATCTTACCACCCTGAGAATGATGGACATCCAGAGCGTACGATACAGGTTCTAGAGGACATGTTGTGTGCATTCGTCCTGGACTTTTTGGGCTCTTGGGAGAAGCATATACCCCTAGTCTAGTTTTCCTATAATAACAGTTTTGAGGAAACTATTGAGATGGAAAATTTATGATGATTTATATGGTAAGCCATGCCGATCACCCATATGCTGGTTAGAGGAGGGTGAGCCAGTTTTACTGGGTCCACGTCTCGTGTAGGAGACTTTTGAGCAGGTCTAGTTGATTCCGAAGCAGATGGCTACCACATAGAGATTTTGGAGAAATCAAGGTGGTTTCCTATCGGTTGTAGTTTCCAATGAGGTATCAGTCCATGCACGATGTCTTCCATGTATCTCAGTTGCGACAACATCATTCAGACCCGTCTCACGTCTTTCAGCTAGAGGAGGTTGAGCTTCAGGTTGATGCGTCCCTTGAAGAGAATCCAATTCGTATCATGGATAGGATCACAATGGTTCCCCAAGGCTGGATAGTTCCTCTCGTATGAGTGCTATGGAAGCATGTTTGAGTGTAGGATGAAACCTGGGAGCGGGAGACCGAGGTACATGCTTAGTGGCCAGAGCCATTCTAAGCTTTACCTTCACCACCCATGGAAAGGAAATTCTAGGATGAATTGTTTTAAGGGTGGAAGTATGTAAGAACCCGGTTCTTATTTTTGAGGTATGGGTTTCTTATTTTCTCTTTTACTTAAGTGTTTTTTTTGAGAAATAAAGAATGTAGGGGAAAATCCTAAATTTTGGGACTACACACCATGTACTATTCCACATGCCGTGTATTTTGGCCGTGTGGAATGAGTACACAGGGTGTGTTGTCATGTTGGCGTTGAAAGGTGTAAAAAAACAACTACATGCCGTGTAGTGGGTTTGTACATACCATGTATTCAGTCTGCAGATATATAGTAAGGCAGCAGAGTCTGCCCCTAGCTGAGCGTCAATACACGCCGTGTACTCATGTCGACTGATGAACAACGCTGGGTAGCTGCTAGAGGAATAGTTAAATGAAATGTACACAATGTGTACTTGAAAATTACATGCCGTGTAGTTTTTTTTTCAGATTAAATTGGTAGTAGCAAACCCTCTTCACAATATTGTCTTAGAACAGAAGGAAGGAGTCGGAAGAGAGGTCCCAACATTTAGAGATCCCCCTATCGAGTATCGGGAATCCGTTTTCTACACCTTCGATCTCCCTGGAACCGTACGGGTGAGTTCTTCCTCTTACCTGCGTAGTTCTATCCAATTCCTTCTCTAAGGGAAGTTATTTGAGTTTGAACGAGGTTTTCTTGCACATCAGATCTATGTCGTTCTTGGACGATTCGAGGGTCATCGTCCGCGTATACCGTTCAGGGGAGTTCAAGGTAGGTGGCTTGGTGTTTAAATTTCAACTATTGTGTGTATTGAGATCAGTTGTGATACGAAACCATATTGGGGTTCGTTTTAATGAGACCTTGATGTTTTAAATACATAGAATTATATAGGCAATTAAATGTTATATTAAACTGTTGTTTGGGATCGGTGCTTGGATCCAGGACCACCTCGGGGGTGCGTTCCTCTGTTTACCCGTTTGGCCAAGATACCTGAGGGCATGCGATATTTATTTTGTGAATTAATTTTTTTCTTTCAGAGGAATTTTAAATAATTGCATGTTTATGATTTGGGCTTGGCACAGTAATATGCCTGAGGGCGTGGTTACTTTATATGCCTGAAGGCGTAGTTACTTATTATGTCTGAGGGTGAGATATTATGTGTCCTGAGGGTAAGGCTTGAGAGAATGATATTATATAGCCTGATGACATGGATGCTATATAGCCTAAGGGGGTGGTTTTAAAATATTAGCCTGAGGGTGAGATTCTGTTTGTCCTGAAGGCATGGTTCTAATGAGCACATAATGATATTAAATTAAAATGCTTAAATGAATAATAAAATGGCAATATGACTGGTAAAGTTATTTACTTTTTAGTACTGCTATGTTTATTTCATTTTACTACTGCACACTGTTGTTGCATATTTTCACAAAGCTTGGAACATGCCTTTATTGGGTGCCTACTGGGATTTATTTCTCACACCCTGTTTGGGTCATGTCTTCGGTCCAAACAGACTTTGTTGCTTTAGGTGTGGATAAGGGCAAGGGACCCTACATAGGTACATGATTGTTGCTGAGGAGTAAGGGTGCATGGGACCGAGCTTGGTCTCGCGATACTACAGGTTGTTCTGTTATGTTTGATGTACTATATATTGTACTGTATTGTAATGTTGTGTAACATGTTCTAGCTGTTTTCAGAAATCATGAGACATATTGCATCATTATCTATATAACTGTTGGTTATCTTTTACTATAGTTGTTTATTTTAAATGTGTGTGGTATATTGCTTCCACTGTTGTTCTATGTTGTACACTTCATTTCGTTGTGCAACACTTTGAAAAATGAGGTCATAGTTTCCCCACTATTAGACCTGGGCCCTCGCTGTTAGTCGGCAACCTCTGGCGTTTGGGTAAATGCGCTTGAGGTCATATGACCAACCGGGTTCTAGGAAACTGTGGAGTGGCACTCGGATCGAGGACGTCACATTTATGTCTTTTATCTTGTTCATATTAATGTTTGTCAAGATAACATGTCTAATGTTTCACTTATTTTCCTTACAGAGCCTTTTACTCACAATTTCCATTGAATGCATGTCTCCAATTAATGATATGTAGTATTTGTACTTAGGGTGAACTTATGATTTATTCATACAAGTGGATAAGAAAAAAAATTTATGTTGTATTCATGTATTATGTTCCAAATTTCCTAGACACTATGCCCAAATGATCTTCTGTTAAGTTAAATTTTTATTATGTAATGAAAAGTTATGTTATAAAAAGGCGAGATGGCATACCAATTCATGAACGACTTAATAATTTTTCAGTCAATGGAATGATTAAATGGTAAAACATATGTAATGGTTTCAAAATAGTATATATTTATGGAATATAATACATATAAATTACTACCTAAATTATAATACAACTATGAAATATAGTGATTGAAAAAAGGATTAAATCATTCCATGATTTTGTAGACAATTGTACACAACAACTATGGATTTTTTAAACATTATATGCAAAATTATATAGATATAGATTATGTAATTAAAATAAAAACATCCTAATATATGGATGATAATGTTTTTAATATTTATTTATATTTTATAATATTATATTATATAAGCTGGGATGAAATAAAACAGAATCACGTGGTTAAAAAATATACATATTCTTTTGAAATTCATGATTTCATAACACCTTAAGTTCTATAAGATTGATACATTTCTGAAAAGTCCTCCAGAAAATGGGTAGATATTTACGGATTATATTTGGTCTCCCATTGTGAAAAAATAAATGTGTGATAAAATGAGATGAAGAGGTTCCCTATTATATGTATCTGGAGGGTAAAAATAAGAATTTATTAATATAAATATTTAATATACATTAATTTTTTGTTAAAATGGTTTCATATTGATAATTTTAGTATATAAGATGTTTATTAGTCAAAATAGAGTCATCTAATACATTTTTGAACTATTTTTAAAAAATATGCCCCTTATCTTTTTCTTTTAACACCTTATTAATCAATTTTAAATATAAAATGAATAAAATGTTTTTTCACAATGAGTATCTAGATCGATACTATAAATTCATTAAAATATAAAAAGTGGAAAATTTTAGTTATTTTATAAAACCATATAATCACTTATGAAATGATAGGGTTTTAACAAAATTTAATTAAAAAACATGTTTTTCAAAAAATATCAAAAATGTTCTTTGTAAAACTATTGATTTAAATTGATTTTTATGGATTCATGAGAAAATAAAATTTTAATTCATTACATTAAAATATTTATAATAAATAAAATTATAAATTTTTTGGGTGATATTAATACATTCAAATGACAATAGTTTTTTATTATTTTCGATATTGTCTAATTTTTTATAACTTTAATTTAGTCATCAATGTTTTATCATTATTGCAGAACATAAGATATTAATTTTCTCAATAATAGAAAAACATTTATCTTTATGATGAAATATATTATTTTTTGAATAATTATATTTATAATCTAACATATCCTCTCCTTATCCATATGATAAAAATATTATATCTATTAAAATCAATATTGTAAATTTTTTTACTTTTATTTAATTTAAGTATTTTAATGGTCATAATCAAATAAAATATTTAGAATGAATAAAATAAAATATTGGATGATTATAGATGTATGTGAATCATAAATAAAATAATGTATTTGTTTGGGTTATTTTATTGTGTTTATCATATTATTTTTAAGTTATTTCCATAATATATTCATTATCGTTGTTAGAAATACACTATGGGTACTATTCAATTTTACCAAAAATAAAACGATAATATTTATCAAATAATAACCCATGGATTTTAGTTATGTAATCCTTTTCTCAACATAAAAATTATTATTTTCAATACTTAATTTAAAATTTATCTTATAAAATGGAACGAAAAACAGTTTGTTTTGAAGAAAAAAAATTATTTTATATCTAACAATGTATTTGTACTAATATCACATTTAAAAATAATTGAAATGTCTATTATTTTTTTTATATTTATTAATTTAATGTTTATAAGAAATAAATTATATAATTTTACTTTATACAAACAGAAAAAAAATTAATTTGGAATAAAATTAAAAACATTTCATTTCACAATAAATATTAATTTTTTATGAAATATATCTTTTTCTCAACAATATATTTCTTGAAATGATGAATTTAAATTTTAAATTTATATTTACAATAAAAATTTAATAATATATGTAAATCATGTTTTTATGTAAAATAATATAATTATAAAAAATCAAATTATATAAAAATTATTATTTTTTCTATTGAAATAAAAATTCTATAAAATTATTAATTAAGAAATTAAATTTTTTTAAATCAAAATTTAATTGGATTTATGATAATCCCCCTTTTTAAATTTCATACAAAGAAATACATAATCTCATTAGCCATGTTTGGATAACATTCAGTATACATTTTTATATTATCATTAGCATCATCAAACATATGGTTTCATCACAAAACATTATGCAGTTGAATTACCATATTCTGCAATACAATATAACAACCATTAGAAATAATAATTGGTTGTTCATCATATGAACATTTATCATCTAACATTACTACACCATGACTCTAAAAATGAGTTGAATCTGTTGCACAGTATCTAATCATAGAAACATGAAAAATGTTTTGTATAGAAGATAAACTCAAATTCAAGGCTATGTAATAAGATACTAATCCATACCTCAACGACATATCATATTGTTCAAAAATAAGTTGAAATAACATCCTGTTTTTACAAAACAAATCATCTCATTTTTCAATTGATATACTTAATGAAAAACAAGATTACATAACTTAAAAGAAAAATCATTACTCTGGTAATCCATTTTATATTTCTACCTGCTATGTTCTTCCACCATATATTGGTAAATGGCCTTTATTTTCTTAAAATTATCCTATAATAATTATTCACTCAAAAACATCTTCTCTCTAGCGACATCAAGAAATTATAAATAGTTGGCCATCACATTCCATAGAGACCTAAAAATTGATCCTTCTTATAGTAGATTGATAATTATTATCATAAAACAACTAGGTAAAAATGGATTTCGATCAAGAATTCATTATTAATACATTGAAAAATGTGATTCATATATTCCAATATATAAACTTTTTATTTGGATTATTCATCAGAAATTTGTTAAATTATGTACAAAAATAAAATTCACTGCCGAATGATTTTTGAAGTCCTTTCAAAAAAATTAATGTAGACCTGGAATCACTTTCAAATTCAATTGATTTTGGAATTCAACTAACCTGACTATCTTGTTAAGATACAAACAAAAAAATTATATAAAGACATTTTATAATTTATTTGTTATAAAATTAATAAATTTAGTAAATAAATAAATAATATAGAAAATCTTATTATTACCTTTAGATTTATTTTTTAATTTGGCCACTAAATAAGTTGATATATATTCCAATATCCACATTAGGACTTTAAAATTATTAATCATCCATTTTTTATAGTTATTATATTTGTAAATGTTGATAAATATATTAAATCATTTTAATTTCATCATTATATCATTTCATTTACTCCAACAGGTAATAATATAGAAGTCCATTGTATTTCTTAGTTCTTTGTTCATGAATTTAAATTGAGGAAAAGTAATCATTAGTAAATAATTATTCCTTCATCTAGGAGACATAATTCTGATGTAAAAATATTTCAAAATATCATACCATGTTATTTTTCAACAGTATATTCAGCCAATATACAATTCGTGACAAATTCAATTTTTCTTTTAACTTGTGTCTACAATATGATATTTCGTATTTTTATTATAAAATTCAGTTTACATATACACATAAAATAAAATATCATAAGTTATTCCATAAAAAATTATAAGACAAAAATTCCTCTATTAATTAACAGAAGGGTTATGTTCTAAATGTAACTCCACCACGATATGAATATAATTTTTCAATCAAATTAATTTCCATAGATGTCTTTATTTTCACTAAAATTAAAATTCCATTCATATAGAATTAACTTGGCTTGTGCAACATTCAACATTGACTTCGCATAAGTTACATACAACATATAGTTTTAATGAAACATTATTTTTTATTTAAATAATATAATTCCCTTGTTTCTAAATTATAGATAATATATTGTGTTATGTAAATTAATAAAAATATAATTCTCTAGTAAAAAATTAATTAGAAACCAAAAAAATAATAATAAATGAAAATCTTTAAATTTTATGACCGCAAATAGAATTACCTATTAAAAAAATAAATTAATTAAATCTAGTGAATGATATTAATGAAATATATATATTATATAGTTAGTTAAATATTTTTTATATTCAGTAAATAAATTATATAGACATAATATAATATCCAACCATATATAATACATAAAAACTTATATTATGTAAAAAAGAAATTTATCACCTTTTAATGGAGAACCCATTTTAAATCCAAATTTTCACACTTTTATATATTTTATTTTACGAATTAAACATATTGTATGTAATTGAGATATTAAAATTTTCTTGGATTTTTTTGGTTTTTTTAGTTAAGATAAATGTTTTGATAATAGTAAAAAAGATAAATGTTAATTGAAAGGAGCTTATTTCTTTGATATAATTTATATTCATAAATATAAATTTTTAAAAATTATAATTACATTAATTTTTTTACATTTAATATAATTTAGGACATTTTACAAAATGTTACATAGAATTTATATATATAAATATTTCAATTATTTGATTTTTTTATCATTTAAAAATTGTTTTTTCACCCCATCAACGATATTAAATTTTAATTATTTAATTCAAAAAATCACTTTTATATTTTGAAAAATTGTTTCCATATTTGGAAGAAGAGGGTCCAAAGTATGTAAATTAGTTTCTTTATTTTTTGAGCATTCTGAATAGTGTTATAATATTATAAAATTATCCTAAAACATGTCCATATTTTATTGGATGAATTGGTTTCTACCAAAATAAATATCATTTTGTAATTATAACTACTTTAAGACAACTGTGTGAGAAAATGATATTTTTTATTTTAAGATTACTTTAAAATTTCATACTGATATTTTTAATAATTAAAAAATTATTTATTTTTGGTTTTATAAAAGATAAATTGGACTATAAATATTAATTTAAAAGGAATAATGTTAATTTGTTTTCATTTATACTTATTTGTAATATTTAGAGAATAAATAATTTAATTATAATCTTGTTTAATTATGAGGCAAGATTTGTTGAATTTTTAAAAATATAGATTAAATTATATTAAAAATATTAAAATATATATAAATTAACATAATTACATACAAACACTACATTTATCGATATTATTCATATGATATTTTTATATTCAATGTGTTAGTTATTTGTTGTAATGTATTTCATATATTTTTTATAAAGAAAATTTTTGAATAGTTTCAAAATTGTCATTAAAAAATATTAAAATAAGTAATTTTTTATTAAATGAAATAATTTTTTTAAAATATAATTCAAAAATATAACTACTATAATGTTATAATTTTATAAATGTTCCATTTGGGATTCTAGTGTAATTTTATATTAACTATATTAACCCTAAAGTATAGAAATGAAGTTAACATAGTAAAATTTAAAGGATTTATCTATGGGATAGATCAAAAATATATATTTCTTATTGTTACCTACACATGACTAAATATCACGGTTTGAGAATATTTTAACCCATACCCATATTATCTTATAAATAAATCACATAATATCATTTTGAAATTGATAAAAATTTATATTAATATAATATTTTGTGAGTTTGCAAGAGTGCCCCTCCCCTCTCTTAAAAAAAGGAACTTCATCCCTCACTACCAAACACAACCATGATCCTTATAGATCGACATAAAAATTCATTTATCCTTGTAATATCATTATACATTTCCTAGAGGATCAGTTTTTCTCAAGAGACTAACACCGCTATCCTTAATAGAATATTAATACAAAGATCATAGAAGAAGAGGGTTTCTTCTTTACCGACTATCTTTGGTGAATTAATTTTTTTACATCATCTTCATGTGTTGATTCTATTTTAAATTAACAAAAATAGTATAAAATATAAAATAAGATGTAATTATACATATATATAAGCCATATTAGACATTTTACTCAGCCTATGAAAAATTAAATTACCCCATGTGGGTACATACAACTTACAGTCTCCATGTCATGGTGTATTATATTTTCCATTAACACACTACTTATATGGTTATAATGATGAAAATAATAAATATATATTATATTTATATCAAGGTATTTACTTTGGAACAAAATATATACCATTCACTCTAATATTATTTAACTATTAATTGAATTATATCGACGCTCGTCCATACGTAAGGCTAATTGTATCCAGTATCTAATGAAATGCATTCTTCATGATCAGAAAAAAATAATGATTATATAAATTTATATAGTTAATAAATAAGTGATATATTATCTTAATACTATTCTTTAATGAATGAACTATATTTCATTTGAAAAAACTAGGACTTATAGAACAAAACATGGATAAGAAAAGGAATTAGTTAACACAAAAAAGAAGAGTAAAATGAAATATTATTATCAAATAGGTTGTAATATAATCATATATGAAATAATATTAATATGGTTTTGTATTAAGTTAATAATATTATTTACTCCATTATAATATATTTTCAAATACCTATGAAATAAATCATACCTATGGTAATAGTTAGTTCAACAATATTATTATTGTCTTGAAGTTTATTTATATGGTTCTGTTGTGATATATTTTTTCATATATGTTCATATATCTTAAAAATGATTTCAAAAATATTTTAAATATTGATATACGATCGTTTAAATTAAATTTTTCCCTTTATTTGATTTTTTTCTAAATGGATGGAAATGAATAATTTTCTATTTCCATAATGAGGTACATTTTTTTTTCTAAAAAAATTATTGGAATATTATTTTTCTAAAATATACAGTATGAACAAAATATTTGATTTTCATGAATTCATAATTGCATTAGAATTCCCTTAAAATAATTGAATATAAATTTTGATAATTTTTTTTACTATTGAATGGAATCATCTTTGATGAATAGATATTTTTATCAAAAAATGCTTTAAAAATAACTTTTGAAAGTATTTTCCAACTAAAATGAAATACATTTCATTTGGCCATTACTTTATTTTAGACAATCCAAATAATTGATTAATTTTATTTCCATAAATGTATTATTTTTTAATGAATAATGTTTATAAAATCCAATACTGTTTCAGAAGTTATATTTTTTTTAAATCCTAATTGCTTTCACGAGCTCAGATTTAATGAAATGATCTTGAATCCATTTGATTCTACATTGGTTATGGAATTATACTTTTTTATGATACCCATTTCATTTCATGGGTTATTATATAATTATTTATTATGTTGTGGAACATGTCTTTATCATTTACACATGAGATTTATGGGAGAAATATATTCACCCCATGCATTGGGAATAAAATTAGGTCCCATGAGACATACTTAAAAGACTTTTCACTACGATAGAAATGTGAGATAACCATGTATACAATGATAGTATGTAATCTGAACCCATACATCCATGATATCATATGTAGAAATTAATTTTCTTCCATGGAAAAAATTATTATATGAATGTTAGTATTCCACAATTCATTATTTATATTTTAATTTCTTGTGTTGTTTATTTCCTAATTACCCATGTCTTATAGACTATCAATCGTTTTGTAATAATCATTTTTATGTACATTATTTATAGGGTTTGATATTTTTATTTCCTTATCTTGATCATATAATCTTATTCATCATTATTATGTTTACATATCTTGTTTTTTGATCCTTTATGATAATCAAAGGTCACCCCTTTTTATGTCTCTGTTCACCAAGGATAAGAAGATATGTGTCATGTTTAATGTGTTTATAAATTTTTATACTTATGAATAACTTAGTGGGAGATAATGTAGCACACATATTTACTTGGGTTTATGTTTCCATATTTTCAATGGAACTAGACAACTATAATCATTGGGTGTTTGTTTGTGTAATGTATTAAAAATTACTCAGAAGTGTTGTAATGAAAAAAATGAAAAGGGAGGGTATAAATAGTTGGTATCAAAAAAAATATTAGTCTACAATTAGAAAGTAGGATGATAGAAAACTAATTAAAACTATATGGCATATCTAAATTAATATTTTACGTTTTATAATTTTATAGGAAAATTTTATGGAATTTTAGTAATGGGTTGACTGAGTGGTTTCAGTGAAATAAATACCTTTCTATATACTACAAGAATATGGGGATCTAAAGTAGAAGAACACAAGGGTAAAAAATACAATAATGTGTGTCATGCTTGACATGGTGTAACCTAGTAAATGAAAACCAGCCTTACCATAAACCGGTTTCGATAGTCACGGGGGTTATTCTATTAGAATTCATAAACTCTTCATGAATCCTCATGAAGAATTTAATAATATGTTGGCTATAAAAAACATTGGTAGAACCTAAGATGTCAATTATTAATTAAGGTATTATAATTTATACATCCTATGAGTTAATTTTCATGATTATAGGGTTCCACATTTTGATAAATATTTATTACCCTATGCTTTTGGTTTTAATCAATGGTTAGAACCTGAAGGAACCACGTTAATGGTGATTTTTTGGAAAATTTTTACAATTGAAAATTTTAGAATTAAAATTTTATATTAGAAAGAATGAAAAATCATTTTTCAATTATCAAAAAACATGCTCAATCGTTGGATCATGGTGAACATCCAACTAGGAAAATGAGTGAAGAACATTATATTGAGTCCTTTATGGGGTAATAACCACCATCATTCATGGGGTCTTACAATCATCAGTTTTTTTTGAAAAATGGATCATTGCTATTGAAATAATACTCTTATTTCTATGATTTTTGATGAATTATATATTTTGTCTAGTTGTTTATCAGTTAGATGGTAAAAAGGAATTGTGGTGGAATCTAATTAAGAATATGACTCATCATGATGAAATTTTATCCATCATTTTGAAAAGTTCAAGAACATATTTTTTAATATTTACATTCCTCATATTCTTTGTGCCATGATGGAGAAAGAGTTACATGATTTGGTGAGACTAAATTATGAATCTATCGATACCACTAATGAAAATTTCCGAAGACTTGTTCAGTAAACCTTAAGAATTATCATCCAAGCATAATGTAAAGTTGATAGGTTCTTTATGGCGTTATATAAATTTATCATATGACCCATGGCCAAATGGGACATTAGTTACAACAAATATGTTCATCTCATTTCAATCAAAGTTGAAATGGATGCTGGAGTCATGCACATGTCACATGGATTTGAAAATAATTTGAAGATATAGTTCAAAGGGAAATAAAAAAATCATGAAGTGAAAAAGAGAAGCATTCATATATTCTCTATGAGTGTGAATATTTCTAGAGGAAATTTTCCATAGGGGCCTAATATATATTATAATAGTTTAAAAGATGGTCATTGGAATTTTTATTAATGAAGTGATGGGAGAAGTTAGATAATAGTGTTAATGGGTACAAAACGGTACAGAGTACACCTCCGATGATTCAATGCTACAAGTGTATATAGAATGAGAATTATTCTAACCAGTGGAGAAACACAAGGTCTAGTGATGATGATCAACATAAAAACCTATTAAAGAGAGGTACAAGGAAAAAATTTATAAGATCATTTTTTCTAATGAGGGATACAATAACTATGTTATCAATAGTAAACTTACAATTCACTATAAAACTGATATTGTCTTGATTAATTCTAGATCAACCCACTCTTTCTTATCTAAATAATTTTATAATGGTGTTAATATTTCCACAATATAATTTGATGAGGAATTTACAGGGAAAACTCATTATGGTATGTTGATTAAATCTCAATTATATTATTCTAATCTAGTTGATGTTTCTGGGAATGCAATTCCTTAAAATCGTGTAATTATTAATCTATTTTAATATGATGTCATCATAGGTGTGAATTAACTTTCTCTATATAAATCCAAAATCGATTTTCATAGAAGGGACGTTACATTTATTTTTTAAAACCAACCTAGGAGCATTAAAAAATTAGATGATATTAATTAACTTATGATGTATATTATATCTTCTGTATGAGTAATCATTATTAATCCTAAAGTGATGTCTATCTCAAATGGTTGTGGAGAAAGTTTACATCAATTATATTTCTTCTTATTTGGAATTTTTGGATGTCCTTCTTAACGAATTTCATTCCCTTCCATAAAAATGTGATGTTAATTTTCAATATATCTCCCACATTGTTCTACACATATTTAAAATAATTCTTATATAATGGTATCAATCAAATTGTGGGAATTAGAGAAGAAACTCCATGATAACTTTTAAAATTTATTCATTTGGCCATGTTTCTCACCAAGGGGTAACACATTTATTTTTGTGATGAATAATAATGGACCAATGTGACACTGCATTAATTATCAGGAGTTTATCAAGATCACTGTCAAAAATATTTATTATATTCATCATATTGGTGATTTAATTGATCAAATGTGAAGAGATGAATACATTTCTAACATTGAAATTCCTTATAAAAATCATCAATTGTGGGTCAACATGGATGATATACACAATACAACATTCCATACATGGTACGATCACTATTATTATATAGTAATTCTTTTTGGTATTACTATTTCCCCTCATATCGTCACAAATTTTATGAATAGTGTCTTTATATATTACCTTGATTAGTTTGTGATAGTACGTATAGATGATATTTTTATCTATTAAAAGAGTATATAATAGTATGCTAACCACTTAATAATTGTGATAAACCCACTAAATGAGGATAGACTATAAAATAAATTTACAAATTCCGGATTTTGGATGAAAAATGTTTCATTTTTGGGTCACATAGTCTCAAAGGAAGGTATAGTAGTGGATCCATCAAAGATGGAGGCTTTGGAATGCTATACTAGACTAACCATAGTGAATAAGATCCGTATAGTTAATGGATTAGCTAGTTATTACCAATGGTTTGAGGTTATGTTTTAACAACTACATAATCTTATAACCATGAAAACAAAGAAGTGTTCTATGTTCTACTAGAGAGATGAATGAGAGTAAAATTTCATGTAACTAATGAGAAGTATAGTTGACACACTTTTCCATATATTAATCTGTATTTTTTAAGTCTATTCTTGACGCATCAATGAAATGCTTGAATTTTTTTCATATGAATAACAATAAGGATATAACATATATCTTACTAATGTTGAATATATATTAGAAGAATTACACAGGTCATTATTTTTTGGTAGGTGAGATATGTTTTACATTATTGATATACAAGAATTATCATTATATTGAAATTTTTTATTTATATATTGACCAAACATGTAAGAATTATGTATTCAGATAAATGGATATGATTATGTGATAGGGGTGATGGTTAGAGATGTTAAAGGACTATAGATTCCAAATAAATTAACACCCTGGGAAAGCATACAACGAGGTCTATGCTTTGATTCAAATGGATCCTGCTGACTCTTCCATGACGAGGATAAAAAATAATACAATATTTCAGAATATTCCGAGGATATACCAAGAAATCCCAAGGGAAGGGTAAAAATCTATCATTCTCAATTGAATTTTCTATCCTCAATCCTTGTGATTATTAAATAGGTGAAAAAATAATATTTGATGCTACACAATATGATCTGAAATGTTCTGGAGTTTATCCTTGTTCAAGATGAAATGATAAGGATAATGAAATGTGCATGTATTCTTTATATACCAAATTTGAATAGGGGAATATTAGATAATGCAAATAGATCTTAATTTAATATTAATCTGGGAAGTATATTGATGTATAGAGAAATGAAAGTAAAATTATGGTGTGATGGAATGAAAAGTGATATTTCCGAGTTTGTATCGTGGTACCCGATATTATAGAAAGTTAATGATAAATGATAAATATATTAGGGGAGGTTTCATCAATTACCTTTAGCAGAATGGAAAAGGTAAAATATCTCCATGAATTTTGTAATTAGACTCCCCAAAACAACTAAAGGGCTTAATTTTATGTTGTTGGTTGTCAATCTCTTTACTATGTCTGTACACTTTATTGAAATCCAAGAAGACATCAATCTATATCAACATTATAGGATAAACATTAAGGAAGTGGTAAGGATTAAGGGAGAACCAAATTCTACTATATCAGATCAGGACAAGATATTTAGCTCAACATTATATTAAATTCAACTTCATTGACATGTTAAAAATTTTGATTCGACCCTGAATATCATTATTAGAAGGATGATCAGTCTGAAATAAAAATTCAAAACCTAGAGGCTGAGAGGATATCTTATTCCAAAAATTTCAAAAGTTTTTAGTATCAAAAACTTCCTCAAGTTTAGTTTCATTACAACAATATAATTCAACCAATAATTCATATGTATCCTTATGAATCCCTCTGTGGGATGGAATATTGAGCTTTGACACATTGGGATGAAGTTTTGGAAATAAAGTTATTGTGGATTGAGTTTCAGAAAATATGAATGATTAGTTCAAACCATTACCAAATAGATCAAGGAAAAATAATTTTGTTATAATAGTAATGTATATAACCTAATGTTTTGTCTAGAATTTTATGTTGGTGAGAAAGTGTTTTTATGAATTTCTCCATCTTATAAGGGTATTAAATTGAGGATGAAAGGAAACTAATCCCTAGAATTATTGGTCCCTATGAAAATATTGATCTTTTTGGGAAATTATTATATCACATGGAACATCCAACAAATATATCTCTGGTCCATGATGATATCTATGTATCTCTTTTTTGGTCATACATACATGACCCTACTCAAGTACTAAACTGAGTGGTCACACTATTAGAGGATGATCTCTATTATGATGATTGTCATTTTAAATTATGGATCATATCTTTTCGATACAAGACAAAACCCATACTAAATTTTGTGGTATTGAAATCAATAGTTATAGTAACCTATTTGGGATCTTGAAGATATGAGGGGGCTTAAGTATCATCATTTTTCTATATCAGAATGGAGAATATCGATGGTGATATTCATTTTATGGGTGTTAAATTGAAACAGACAGTGTATTTGTGATATTTTGAGAATAAATATATTTTCATAGATGTTTGAAATTTCAAAAAATAAAATATTCTTAATATATGACACAATAATGTCATATGCAATATACCAGACTTACATGACTTACGTTACACCCATCAACGAGTTTCTCTGAAACATCATTTTGTAATTATATAAAGAATATTATAACCTAATTTTTAAATTAGTATATATGGATAATATTAAATAAATTCTAAAAATGTTAACTCATTTTTTAATTATTTATTAGATAAAAAAATATTATCAATTAAATATAATGAAAATATTATTATTTCTATGAACCATGAGTCAATATTTATTAATAAATTAAATTAAATACAATTAATGAATGATATTAAAGAAATAAATATTTTATATAAAAAATTATATATTTTCAATATTCATTGAATAGAAATTATATGCATAATATAATAAGAAACCAATTTTTAGGCATATAAACCAATATTAATAAAAATTACATCCTATTACCAGAGAACCCATTTTTTTCAAAAATTATATGTTTATATATTCAATTAAAAAAAACTAATTTTTTTAACCGAATTTAGGATATAATTTTTCTTTTATTTAACTTTTTGTATGTTTTTAATTTGTTTTATGTTTTTGTGAACACAAAAAAATTCATAATTTTAATTGAAAACAATTTTTTTCATCAAAATAATTTAAACATTAAAATTATATTATTTATTGGTTTTCAAGTATAATTATATTAAATTTTGATCAATAAATTTAACTTAAGCCATTGTTATTATTTTTAAATGATGTATTGATATAAAAATGTATCAATATCTTTTATGTCTTATCATTATTATCATGTTTTCCCACAAAATCTAAGGGATTAATTTAAATTGTATTTTTTTAATCTTTTTTTTATTTTGAAATAATTTATTCAATATTTTTAATAAATTGATTGAAAATATGTTACTATATTTCTTTTATTTTTGTGAAATATGAATGATAACTTTAGTAAAAAACATTTACTAGGGTTTTGGGTAAATTAAGTAAATAAAGGAAAAATAATATTATAAAATTATAAAATTAACCTTACAATATTCAATATTTCAATTTATAAACATATTTAGACAAAAAACATGTTATTAAAATAATTTACACTTATTATAAAGATTATTTAGAATTAGTCACTGCTTATTTTTTATTTTAAGATATGTTGAAAATATCAAACTCATATTTGAAATAAGCAAATCATTTTTAATATCACGTTATAAAGAAGCTAAAATGAATAATAAATAGTTATTTTAAAGATAATACATTTATATTAATCAGGATAATTTTATTAATTTAAAGATAATAAATAATTTAATAAAAGGATTGAATATTTATGGAAGAATAATTACTAAATTAAATGGAATTTTCGAAAAAAATAAATAAATAATAAATTAATTATTATTTAAAATAATTAAGAATATAAATGAATTTAATATATATTTTATATAGAATTTTTATATTATAAATGTTGTATTGATGTTATCATGTTGTTAAGATATTTCTTTTAAAAGAAAATATTTTGTAGTATCAAAAATGACATTATTGATAATTTAAAATAAATAATATTAAATTAAATGATTTATAATTTATAAAAATATTTAATTATTCCATCTAAATTGAATAAGGTTTTTCATGTCATAAATGTTATACTTTATTTTATTTTGTTACTTTATAATATATATATTATCCCAAAACTGAAAAAAAATCCATGTTCCCATGGTAATAGTTAAAGGGTTTATCTAATTGTTAAATACAAAAATAAAAAGATACTATTATTACATAACCATGTCTTAAAATTATTTCATTATAGTTCATATAAACATATTCTTTTTATCCATGCAATAACACAATTTAGTGTTTTATTAAATTTAATATTATTTTATATTAACATAATATTTTGATAGTTTACAAGAGTGATCCTCCATGCTCATGTAAAACAGAGCATCCGCCATCAATTCCTTAAACCAAAATGAGCCTTCTAGCTCATACAAAAACATACCATTTATCCTCCTATAATAATTTTACAACATTTTTAGGTTCACGTTTTCTCAACCTATGAAATGTAGTGGCCTTATGATAATATCTTTAGTGAGTACTAAAGAGAATAGGCAAGTTAAATTGTTGACTATCTCTTGAGTATTTCATTTCCTACTTCCCCTTAATATGTTGTTTTTTTTTAATTTAATAAATTTTTTATAACCAATATAATTGTATTTAATTATGATTATATCAAAAACATAGAAAAAAATTTTATCCATTGAATTATTATTGATGTCCCCTCGCATGTGTATGTATGGCCTATCATCTCCATGATGTTGTGTGATCTATTTTTCATTACCAAATATAATGGATGGGTATGATGATTTATATAATTATTATATATGGTTACTATGACATTATATTAATATTGAAGATAAATAAATACCATCCATTTCCATACCATTTCATAATTATGGGAATTATATTTTGTCTCTTGCATATGTAAAACTTACTATCTCCACGACGGGACATGATTCATTATCTATGGAAACCAAAAAATAATGATTTTATTAATGTATGTAATAAATTAATTTTTTTTCCTTATTATTATTTTATAAATTTAACTACCAATAACCTATCATCATTAACATATACTTATAAGACAAAACAAGCATATTAAAGGAAGTATTTAACACCCAAATGAAGATTAATAAGTACATATATTATCAAATGGGATATAAAATGATCATATATGATAACATAGGAATTTTTTTATGGAATAAGTTAATAAATTTTTTTAATAATTTATAAAATAGTTTAACGTAGGAAAAATGTAAATCATACCTAAGGAAAGTGTTAATTTGACATTCTAATTATTTTCATGATCACTTATATATAAGTATCTACTGGGAAATATTTATCATCCTTATTCATGTTTCCTAAATATTTATATAAAAATTTTGAACTATTATTATACAATTTTTTAAAATAATTTTTACCCATATATTAGTTTTCTAAACACCTTGAAGTCAATATTTTTTCAATTTCCTAATGAGGTAAATTTTGAAATTGTTTGTAAATGTATGAGAATATTGTTTATTCTTAACATATACGATGAGAATATATTTTACAAATTTAATGATATTATATTTCCATCAAGATTCCCTTACAAGAATTCATGTTTAATTTTTATAATTTTCTTTTATTGTAATACTACATGGAATTTTCTAAAAAAGAAATAATATTTTACTCATGATTTTTTTAAAAGATCATTTAAAATTATTTCTCATGTAATGTAACAGCTAATGGTGTTAGTCATTAATTTCATTTAAATATTACAAATAATCAATACAAAATCATTATTTGAATAGTTTATAGGTATGGATGGATGTTTATAAAATCCATTTCTATTTCATGAGCTATATTATTATAAATCCATCTTTATTCTAGGGGTTGTGAGTTAATGAAATGACAATGAATCATTCCACTTTTACAAAATCTATGAACAGATTACATGTTTATGATATCCATTTCACTGCATGGTTTTTGATACAATTATTTATGATATTGTTGAAATTGTTTGAATGATTTCAATATGAGATTTTTGGGACCTATATCTCATTTCAATGAATTGGTTAAAGATATATATCTCATGATATAGGCATAATACAATTTTCCTCTATGATGGCCACTATAAGGAATCATGATTACCAATATGGTATGAGGTGTTAACCCATTCTCCCAAGATAGAAATGGAGGTGATTCATTGACTACCACAAAAATACTTATTATAAGAGTATAAAACTACAATAATTTCATGATTTATTTATATTTTATGATTCTATGGATCCTTTTATTTATTTCCTTATGATTATTTTATAATGATTTGTCAATAATTATTACATGATCATTTTTATGTACAGGATATGAAGTTTATAAACTTTTGATATAATGATCAAGTTATCACAGCCTTATGGTCATGAAAATGTTATTATGACAACCATGTTAACCATTATTACGTATCTTGGATAACTCTTTTTTATGTTTCTGTTCACCCAGGTTATGAGGATTTTTATTATGATAGACGAGCATAAAAATTAATAGAGCGATGAAGAATTTAGTGATAGATAGTTTCGATCACTTATATACTAGTGTTTAGCATTTCATGTTTCCAATTCCTTAGTATACAATGATCAGTGGGCATTTTTTTTGTATACTGAAAAAGTGTTGTATTTTTTAGTGTATAAAAAGTGGGAGACACTATACTAAAAATAATATTGTTAATAATGAATTATTTTTCTATATAAAATAATATCATACATTATATTAATTTATAAGATGATATTTAATTTTTTTATTAATAATTATATATCATTTCCATCCTTGTCCCCTCTCTCATGTTTAACTCATTCATTGAAAATATATATAATTCAATATTTTCTAATCAATTTATATTTCACAAATTGATTAATATAAATTATGTAAATATATTTCCATATCTATCTTGATATCTTCTAGTTTGAGGTATTGTATAAGTTAATTTATCTCATAACCGTGTAGTTGACATGAGGCATAAAAATTATCATAACATTCTTCATCAGGACAGATTTAATTATTATTAATAAAGATCAATATTATATAAAAAATCACTATTTTTTAGTATAGAAAAAAATAGAAAATTTTAAAATCAGATTTTTAAATTTATAGTACTACTCGTTATTTTATTTTATCTAGAAGATCCTTAAAACATTACATTTAATATAGACTATGGTTAAGCTAATCACGAATTTGTTTTACCAGATTAAGGTTAATTTCCTGAAAATCATTAAGAATGAAATATTTATTTATTATATCTCTATGGATTGATATTATCATAGATTAAAATCACATTTATGAATTTCCCATATAACATATTTTCATTACAGGTTTTATTAATAAACCTTATATGTTTTTCAAGAGTATTAATTTTTATGAATAAATTATTTTTTAATCTATAAAAATATCCAAAAACACATCTTTATATTAATGGATGTCTTTATTCTTAAAATCAAAAACAAATGTTGGTATGTTATAAATAAATATAGAATAACGAAAAATTCATAATTCTAGTATCTAATTTGAGGGTATTTTTTTATATAATCATCATTCACAATTACATAGTAGCACAAGGACCATAGGCGAACCATAGCAAAATCACGACCTCCAAATATCTTATCAATAAAATTATAATTACATGTAAATATATACTTCATATTGTTTATATATTATGTTGATGAGGGTAAAATTACATTCTGATAGGAAAACACTGCCCACATAACCCTGATAGTGGGGTTATATCCCCGCTAAGTGATAACCCATTCAAGCATCCAATTTTTATTACATAATATATTTTTGTATCAAAATAACATTGGCCATGATGCCCATTACATGGCCTATAAGACCCAAATTTTTTCCAAATGGATCATTTTGTTAATAATACATAACTTCTATAGCTTCAATGTAACTAAAGTTCCCACAAATACAATAATACATATTAGTGGTACATTATCTGCCACTGCTACAATACTATTATAGTACGAAATTCCCAATGGGTTTTGAACCCCCAGAATCCTGTAATATTATGTGGTGTCTTTAACACTAATCCAAAGCCCAACTATAAATGAATACATAATCCTGATACTAGTGTTATTAAAATATATACAATCAATACAAATCCTTATAGAACAATAATTATTTTCTGAATAAAATAATATTGCAAAATCCCATGGTGAAGTGATATAATTAATGAAAAGTTCGACTTCAATATTCAACAAAGGGTTTTCAATTCTATAATTTCTACACATGTTATTGAATAAGATGAAATTTAAATATTCTTAACATCAGAAAATAATTAAATAAATAAATTCAGGTTCCCCATTTGGAATGACCCCAATAAATGAATTAGAGGAAATATTAATGTATCCTTTAACATTTAGATCATAATGAATCTTAATAGTTCCATTATATTAAAAAATATGTTAGTGTTACAACATTTTCCATATTTTAACACATTATGAGATTTTTGATATGTTATCAAAGTTATTGTTTCATAATTTTATGTAAAAAAAATTCATTTCAAAAAAATACTTATTTATAACTAAAATGAATATTTTCAAGATAAGTAGAGAAAAAATAAAAAAAATAGAATAACATCTAACATGTATTGGGGAATGTCAACATGGTTTTTTGTTATTTTATTCCTCATAGAAATGAATGTATGATTTAATCATTTATCATTTCTTTATTATTTCCCTAATTGTTTTTACCATAAGATAACGATTACATTATTGTGGTATAGGATGCAATTTACATGTAAATTATAACAAATAAATAAATTTTTAGACACTGGGAAAGATAATATATTTTAATACACTGAATAATGATGAAATGTTCCTAATACCACATTATTTGAAAGTATAATTTCTACAAAATTTATTAAAGTGTTTATACCACACAATTCTATATATAGTTTATATATAACCATCCAATAGTGTTCTTATTTTGATTTAAATGATCATAATTATCATATCATTACATTTGAAATATTTTTCTAATAATTAATGACAATTAGAGTTTCCATAATCCATATATTTTTTATTATAATTACAATTCATCAGCAAAGTATTACCATATAGAACAAAATTACCAAAGATCCTAATGAATCTAATATTTTAACTCCAACCATTAAATCATTTTTTTAGATTTATTACTGTATAACATGGATTTTTTTTAAAAAAACCATATTCATAAAACAATTTCTAGAAAAATAACAAAATACATATAATAATTCATGAAAAAATGTATTATTCAGTCATAAGAATTATTTTTTTAATGTAGATACAGTAAGCTCGACCACAATAGCTCGAAGGTTGAGGATACATTATTAAATTAGAAGTAGTTACATTGAATCACATTTTGATGGTTTAAATAGTATAATATTCATGGTATAAAAGACACATCCATGAAATTCATATAACACTATAAAATATAATATAAAAAATTATTTGACACTGAGAATGGCATTATTATCCTTATTATATATATACATGACAATAATAATAACAGCGTAGTAACATATGTAATAAAATATTTAAGAAAGAGTTTTTTATATATTTTAATTAGGTTAATAATGCAATAGATGATATGAATAAAAAATTATTAATCAATATAAAAATATAAATAAATGAAAAATTGTTATTTTAATCGATAATTTGATGATAATATGAAGGAATAAAATATAATTAAATAATTACACATAAATATGAACATTATCAGGATATATAATAATGAATATTTCATATAATTGAATAATCAAAAGGAATATCAATAGATAAATATATAACTATGATATTAATAATTCTGAACATCTGAATTATATAGTCTATTCCTCTAGAAATGATATATAAATAAATTGTTATGAAATTAACCAAAAACCAATATAGTATTTTTCATGAGACCTAAATTGCACAAGAGTATTATCAATATCAATTCCTCAACTGTCACATACTATGTTCTATACATTCCTCATAAGAATTGGTTGAGTTATAATCAAAATAAAAATTTATATTTAAAAGCATGCGTACAAATTCATAATATAAAACACATTCAAATAATATTAATAATAATCCATCCAGAGTAATATGGTAACTGGTAATAATATTTTACCACTTTACTCTAACTGATCATAAGTAATCCAAATAAAAAATTATGATGTTATCAATACAACATATCCCATATGAATCAAAATTACTATTACTAGTTTATTGAAACTATAGATATAAAAACCAAAAAATATCCTTAAAATCATTAATGGGGAAAATTAATTTTGAATTTGAAAATATTTTATTAAAATGAAATAATTAAAAAAAATATTAAAATTATTTATTTGAAAATATTTAATTATTTATATTAAAAATATCGTTAAACAATTATTTTTACATTATTTTAAAATATTACATTTATTTTTTCCCAATTAAGACAATTATTCCTTTAACATTTTATGTAAAATAAAACTGATCATTATATTGAAAAGGACATTATTATTACATTTTAAATAAGAAATACATATAAATTTTCATTAATATATCACATCATTATTGTTTAAAACATTTTCATAATATTTTTATAATACATGTGTTTTTGTGAAAAAATATTTTTGACTGAAGGAAAAAATAATATCAGATAGTTGTAAAAACATTTTTTAATCATTATAAGTAATAAAGAGAGGATAAATGATAATCTTACATTAAAAATTCACGAATAAAAATATATAAATAATATTTATATTTTTTATTATCTAAATTTTAAATAATTAATCAAATCAAAGAGATAAACACAAATAATCTTAAACAATGAATATATTGTGAAATAAAATATTACCAATTTGGTTAAATTTTAATCACAATCCCGATGAAATAAAATAGAAGACATAATACAATGATTATATTTTTATTTGTGATTTTAATTTCAAATTGGGTAGTGTATATAGCATGAAATTTCATAAGTGCTGAATATGATAAATGTTCTATCTAAGTAAGAGTGAGCCACGAAATCCAAACCTCGTGTTAGATTTCATTTGTAATTTTCTTACACAAATATAATTTGTTTTAGAATTTTTCTTAAATGTCATAAAATCCATAAAAATATATATAACATTATATATGATCCTCTAATAAGATTTTATAACTTATTTATTTATTTTTTTTTCTAAAATCATTATTTTTAGTAATAACTATTTCTTTTTTCTTATATTATTATTTTTGGATGTTATAGTCCACTAAATATTATAATTTCAACATTGTGTACATAATTAAAAAATTATTTTAAGGTTATATATATTCAATATGTATTTATTCAGTGTAATCTATAAATGATAAAAATATAAAATGGATTACATCGTTCATTGAGTTGGTATGTTGTTTATATATATGAAAGTTGTTTCCAATTGTCACAAAAAGGAAGAATAAGAGGAAAATTAAATATTAAATATTATTTTAATAAAATTATAATATTAAATATATCCTTTATACAAATAAAAAGGATTATTATTATAATATATGTAAATATTAATTGAAAATAATTCTATATCTCTATGTGGAGGTGGTAGTCCCAACTTATATAGGAGCAAAAATATTAATTATTAATTGATTGGTGATATTGAGATAAGATTGATATTATATTGATATAATAATTTTTTGATCCTAAATAACACATATAGAAATTATCTTCAATCCTTTTCACCCTCCATGTATTGTGTAAGAGATAGATGAATCAAATTTCTTCACAAGGTGATATTCTTCGTTACACTTGAGTAATGTAATTGTAGACCCTATGAAATGGAATTTTAAAATGGAATATTTCATATAATTACCCCAGTTGTATAATTAAATTAAAAAAATCATATATTTACTTTAGATCTGTCATTATACCCAAACAAGATATTTTTTTAACTAAAATCTAGTCACATGAATTCGTTGGGTCATAGTCCATCATATACCCAAGAGAAATCATTGTTTCCCCTTTAAAAAAAGAGGAGAATTGTATTGTTATTTATTGTATAATAATAAAATATCACTATATTTTAGATAATATTCATGTTTATGTATCTGTAAAATGATATGTTCTTAAGAATTTGGATGAAAAAAATAAAAATGCTTAGTTATGAATTTTACATCTTCTCATACCACCTCTTTTAGATTATAGCTATGGTTATCTTCAAGGGAATTTTAAAAAATAATATTGTTTTTTGGATAAGGGGATGGAATTTTGGAATTTATTTCAATAGTTATTTATAGAACCAAAACGTTATAAAGTTTTTATAAGAGAATATAGGGGTGGCCTTTTATATGTAAGGTTAGTTGGATGCTTGTAATTTTTAAAATGAAAATGTTACCCATGTTTTTTTACTATAAAGAGTATCTAGAATGAAGAATAATCAACCCTTACATATTATAAAGTCTCAAAATTTCTATAAAATAGATTGTATATATTTTTTGTGTCATTTATAACTTGTCTTCAATTTTTAACCATCTGGTAAATCAGTTTTTTCATTATTTAATGTAATTATCTTTTTCATCTATAATATTAATTTTGGTCAAAAATGAAGTTATAGTTAATAGATAATATAATTAATGATGATAACATATATGTAATCATTTTACAAATTTCATATAAATCTATGGGGAAATTAAATTTATTTTCTATCCCATAGACCCAATGAGAACACGGGTTTTCAGTCATGAATTTATCATCAATGGATATTGGTTATAATACAAATTTTAAAATTGAAATTGATTTCAATGAACTAAATTATGAAATATTAATATTATTTAAATAATATAAATTAAAAAAAATCATTTATAATATAACATTTTAAATAATTTATATAAAATTGAAGTTTTTTAAACAAAATCACAATGTTTCACTATTAATCAAAAAAATTATGTTACTCTTAAAATTCCTACAAATTAAGACAATGATAATTTAGAAATTATATTTTAAAAAATTAAATTAAAATTTTAATATAAATTTTCGATATGGGGTAGAATTTAATTATAACTTATTTTTTTAAAAGAACCACTAATCCCTCTTTTAGAACAATATTGTTTTTTATCAAACACTCCATTTACATTCCAATAACTCTTTTTATATAAATAATTAATCTATTTACTTTTAATATATTATATAAATTTGTAAAAAATATAATTTCATATTTTTTTACATTTTTTATCCTCAAAAATAATGGAATTTTAATAATGGTTATGTGTAAATATAATTATTTTAATAGATTATCATTTCTGATTTACACTTGGTGTTTCATACATCACATGTTGTTAAATAGATTTTATTTATATAAATATTAATTTATTTTAGTATATCAAGATGTTAATTTATCTTATACGCGATTTTTTATTTGTTATAAATTATATTAAAAAATATTATGTTATTTAATAAAATCTTTAGCGGTTATAATCTCCCCCAAAATTAAATATAACAGTCAGATTTTAATATTGATCTTGAAAATAATGGTTTTTTATATTCCAAAATAGATTACATGAATACCCAAATTGAAAAAGGGTTAATAAAACCTCATCTTAATAAGACTTTAATGGATTGGTAAAGTCATATCGAATAACACAGAAAATGCTTCTACATTGGAGAAAATTGGTGAAATATTATTTTATGGATATAGAAAAAAATCACAATTAATTATAGATATTGTCTAGGGTCACATATCACAACAATGTGTATTACTAATGGGATGTTAATTACACAAAAATAAAAAATATTGGATGATATAATAAGACTTATTTTATATAAAATAAAGGTAAAATTATAATTTTATTAACATACTATTCATATTATTGATGAATTCGTTTTCCATATTGGCTGAGAGTATATGAAGGTATACATATTTTATATTTTTCTATTTTAATGAAAAATTTAACATTTTTATTTTTCATCAATAATTTAAAAATTCAATTTTTAGTAATTGCAATAAATTTTAAACATGATGTTTTTTTCATGATGTATTAATGTTATCATTTAATATAACAATATATATTCAAACGAGTGAAAATTATTTCTATATTAAAATTTATATTTCATAAAACCTTTAGGATTATCAGAAGTTATTGATTATATTACCTTAATCAGCAAACCTAAAAATTAAAAATATAGGTTTACCGTAAAAATTTATTTACAAAATATTTTAACTAAAATTAATTAAATATTGACAAATAAATCACATAGTTCAGTGGTAATAGAAAAACCCTTATTGTCAGTCAGTTTTGGGTTCAAGCATTGTGGAATTTCAAGATGTGAACAATGTCACCCATAATTTTTTTTATTTGTAGGAAACCTTATTATTTTAATTAATATAATTTTATCAAATTTAAATTGAATAAAGTTTACTCAATATCAATATTAGAAAATAAATATAATTATTTATAAAACATTCAAAAAAAATTATCATTAATATATATAAAAAATAATCAAATTACGTGGTATTCTCCTTTAATCATATATGTTACGAGATGATCAACATTCCACTAATTAAGTTTTCCTAGTAATTATACCATTCAACATATAATCTCAAATCTATAATGAAATTGTATTGTTGTACAATTCTTATTATGATAATATTATTTATTAAAAAATTTATAATCCATTTTTTTAATCAAAAAAATAACATTATTCATTATTATTCATATGTATTAACAACGAAATCCTAAACATGACCCTTACATAATATTGAGTTATATTTCCTTATTTCTTAGGGATTTCATTTGTGTAATTCTTCTTATCCTTACTATGAAATAATTTCACATTAGTATATTCCATCAAACAATACAAATCATGAGATTGTTTTAGTTTATCTCAAAATATAGGGAAACCTCAATTTACATTAAAGAATATATCATGGTGTTTACTTCCTCAAGTTTTAAATTTTTAAATTTTTTTATTTCACTTCTTCAATTTATCCATGTTTTTAGCTTCCATCCACTTATTCTCTTACTTCCCATTAATGATTTAATACCTTTATTATGGTGTCAATATATTTATATCACATAATATTAAATCATTATAAGATGTGAATATTTTGGATACTAATTACCTTCGTTGTATTATCTTAAACACATAAGATAATCCAAAAATCAATCTCATTGGATTATATTCATAGTATACATTATTATTTGAAAATCATATAATGTTTTATTCATACATAGAAATGTTCCTATTATATTTTTCTTAGGAAACGGAAATTTACCTCCATAATCTCTTATTTCAGATTAGGAAATCATTTTTATATGTAATGTCCCAATAGATCCATTCATTCTAGGAATTATATTTTCTTTTAATCCTTATATATTTTTTAAATTTTTAACCTATTTTGATCCTTAAATTATAAGATTTGATAAACTTCAATGAAACATTTTACCCATTCACTTTATAATGGTGTCTAAAATTTTATCACTCAATAAATCATTCGTTGATAATCTAAAAATGAATATTTAATCCCATTGAATGACGGGGGATTCTATCATAATAAGTTTCTGAATATTATTAAAGTTCATGGTAGATCATAAGGATACTTTATATGGAAATGATTATTAATAATAACATGAGTTAGTTAAAAAAATATTTTTATAATTATTTTAGATGCAGTTACATGGAAATATATGTAATAATAATCGTTCCAAATAATTTTATCCATACAAGGATTATGTTCATTGTTATGATTAACATTAAATCCATTAAAACCCAATTATAAATAATATAATACACTATAATACATCATAACATTTTGAAACATAATGTATAATCCCAAAACTAGTTCAACACGTAACATAATGTTATAGATTTATGCATGGATTATATAGTAATTATATAAATTATTTCATTAAGAAAATGGATATATTCAACTCATTTATTATTTATTGTAAAAAAATTTGATGTATATTAAAATTTTCCCCCTGTTGTGTCAATCTATGTGTGTAGTTGGAGTTTTTTCATGCATCTAGTGATGATCGAGTTAAACCCAATTTGAACTTTTCATTGATATTTCCCCTAGTTACATCTATACCCAGACCAGGACCACAAATAGTATTCTAAAATAGTAGTATTTATATGAGAAAATAATAAATTTTTTATTATGAAATCATTAGAATGTTCCCCTATACTTATCTTCATTTACTATCATTATTTTATATTTGAAGAAGTATTTTTTCCAAAATTTTATCTACATTGATTCTAATAAAATTCTTCCAATCACAATAATAGGGACCCTGTACCATGTATCATAAAGCCATAGGTTACATTATATCATTAGCACTAAATACATGTTGTAGTATCCCTACAAAATTGAAATATTATTAAAATTGTTAAACTATATTCATATATGAAATTATCATTACATTAGACTAATTAAAATATGATATTTTATTTATTTAAAAATTTAATTTTCCCTATACTGTATCCTATGATTTTAATCCTAAATCACTACTTAGTATCCTATTTAAAATATAACATATGAAATAGATGAGCTTAGATGCTCAGTAATATTAATCATACAATGGAATCTACGAATAAATAAGGCATAATCTAAATGTTTTACTAAATAAATGAAACACATCCTATAGAAATTTTATTATGATAATAATATGAAATGAATTATTAATGGTCAAATAATTAAAAATAAATATGAACATGGTTTTGAATCATAGCTACTGATATTCTAACTACTCATAAAATCACATAGAATGTCAATAAATAAATTTATATTCATGGAATGAGTTTTTATACACACACTAAAATTTCCATAATGACATTGTTCTATGATATAGGAATAAATTTTTTAGGCCTTATCTAAATCCTAAACTAATTTTCATTTTAAAACCTATATATGGTTTAATGTATATTAATATCTTGTTCATACTAGTCACATATTATGTTCAATGCATTAGACATATGAATGGTGTGAAACATAATCAAAAATAAAAAATTGATTCAAAAAATAAGATACAAAATATTAATATATACATTAATCAATGAAATATATTCATAAAACATCTAGAGTAATATGGTCGACGGTAATAAAATCTTACATCCTTAGTCAAAATGATAATAAACTAACTAAATAAATTACAATAATTATATCAATACCGTATATCCTCATTAATTTCTCCGTAAATGTAATGGTTGTAGACATTAAAGAATAAAATACCATGAATAGTTTCCAAAGTAAATCATGTGGAAATTAATGTTTTCCTTTTGAAAATTAATATTTAAAAAAAATATTAGGCATGTTTTAGAAATAATTTTATATTATAATGTCATTTTATTTTTTTAAATAACATTAAACCATTTATTTTCAATGATGGTGTAAAATTAATTTCATCTAATAAAAAATATAATAATAATTCATTCTACATTTTAATTAATATCCAAATAGGTAATTATTTTGAAAAATACCTGATAATTCTATTAAAATTTGAATATGGTTAAATGTTATTTTAATAAAGAATATATAAAATGTAAAAATAATTTTAGAAATAATTTTTAATAAACAAGTGTATTTAATAAAAGTGATATCTATATAAATATATAAATAACATAATATTTTATTAAAAACATTGTGACAAATATTTTCACTACCAAATAGTTGAAAATGGTAATATAACTAGAAAAATATAATGAATTAATATAGTTTCTAAATATATATTAGTGTTAAAATATAAATATCCAATAATTTCCCCATGGTTTATGTACTCATAAAGACAGTAGATAATTACATGATTATGAAATAATCCTTTACGAAATTGTTATATTATTGAATCATATTGCTCATGAAATAAATAAAATCTAAATTATTATTAAATTAAAATAATTTAAATACATTGAGGATATTTAATATTAAAATCATAATTATATACAAAACAGAAAGGAATAGGTGTTGAATATGGTGTATCTGTCACAAATTTGAATGTCAGTCATGGAAATGAAACTTCATTTTATATTTTCTTCATATATTTAAATAAATAATTTATAATGTATTTATTAATGTTATTAATAAATTTATTAACCATATACATATTTATAATATCATATATTATACAATTATAACAATTTACAACCCATTTGTTTGCATATCTTTGAAAAAGGGACAGTTTGGGTGATATTTACTTTTTATTTCTTTTATATTTCAGCTAAATTCCCCAATCATTTAAAATTGATAATCGATTCATTATTTTATAAAAAAATTATAAAAATATAATATACATGCATTACATATTTAAATATAATTATATATATGTGTGGGATATATAAAATAGATTAAATATCTTAAGGAGGCGGTAGGTCATACATATGCATGATACCCATTTTTATATTTAATGACAGATTCAACAAAAAGAGAGAAAATTTTAGTCAACAAATATAGAATATGTATTGTATTATATATATATATATATATTAAAAACATATATCTTTATAATAAAATATGTACAAATTTAACGAAAAAATTAAAATCACATTGTATATGCAGTAATCAACACATACGCACATATGTCATTATTATAATAATATAAAAAGAAATATAAGAGTTATGTTGTAAAATTATATTTCCAGAAGTATATTTATATAATGAATATGACTTATATTCATTAAATATTATCCTTTCCATCATCTATGTACACCGTGTATGAAAAACTAATCACTTCACTTCATGTGGTTATAGCCCATTGTACACACGTGTTACTAAATCTTATCCCCCACATAATAGAAATAAAAAAATATATATTTTTTAATTAATAAAAATATGTAATTATAATATAATATTCGTATAAAAACATTTTATCCATCATCATAACAATCCATGAAATTTTTTTTATGGAAAACGATTCACATTGGTTCGTGATGCTATAGTTCTCTAAACACAAGTTCCCCACATCATGTACCATTCTAGGTAAGATAATATTGATATAGGTCACCAAAAAAAATTAATATAATATAATTATATTTTGAAACATATATTTCTATATAGTCATATATAATATGTTTTGATGTAGGTGGAAGAGTATATAACAAGAAAACTCACAGTTAACAATTTTAACTCTTCTCAGACCAAGTCATAACGATTATTCCTATTGTATTACTAGAATTAATTTTTAACCGATATATATACATAGAGAATGATTTTATAGATGTGGGGATATGATGTTTCTAGGCATTGGAAGATTTAAAATGTATTCAAATTATTTTATTTATTTAATATTGGGGTTCAATTTATATGTTATGGGACTAGAAAACTTGTTATTCTTAAAAATAAAAAACATGGTCTCATGTTTTTTACAAGAAATAACAGTCCATAATGGTGTATTATCAACAATAAGTCATTATGAGGAGGAAAAATTTATAAAAAATTGGATTCATTATAGTTTATAATAACATTTATAAAATAAATTATTATTTTAACTTATTAGTAAATTAATTTTTACTATATTTGTATTATTTAATTTTTACAAATTGAAATTTAATTATAAGAAAAATTAAAATTATGTATAATAAAAAATAAATTATAATGATTAAAAATATGGAATTAAAATTTTAAAATTAAATTCACTTAAGTGAAAATTTTTAATCTTAAATTAATAGCATTGATTTGACAAGAAAGCAGCTTTTAAAAATGATATTTCTCTTAAGTATATAATTATAAAATATCAAAAATAAATAGGAAAATTATTCCTATGAATTTTTAATTAAATAATTATATATTTTATTTAATATTATTTTATATAAATTTAAAATATCATAAAAATTTTAATTTAAGTTCAATGAAAATGTTGATTTCTATTAAAATTTCGTTTAATTTACTACCCATCAAAATGTGAAAATTTTACGAAAAATACAAAAAGAAAAACATAAGATAATTTTGATTGTAAAAATTAAAAAATGATGATCAATTCGAAATGAAATTAAATAACTATTGTCCAAATTAATTATAATTTTTACAGTCAATGCGTGAAAATATTTTCATTTAGAATGATACAGCTTTTCATAAATCGTTTCTTTTACATTAAAATGGTGATTATTTGTTTATAATTAATATAAATAGATATAATTAGTTGCATACATGTATAATCCATATAATTTAAAATTTTAATTAATATGATTCATTTTCAATAATAATAATTCTAGGTTATAATGTATATGTTTTAAAAATAATATTCTAATATAGTGTGGTGCTACACTTAGCCCTATTGTTTTATGCATCCAAATAAATTGAAGAGAAATATTTTTTTTCAAATATATCTATTATAATTTATTTTTTTATTCTATTATATGATTTCTGTTGTGTGTCATACATTTTATTAAATATGTTTTCCCAATTTTAAAAATTCTGGTGGTGTTAAAATTTGTATATCCAATCTATTTCGATACAACATCATAAAATAAATTAAAAAAGTAAATGCAGATTAAAATTTGAAAAATATGTGAAATATTGGAATTTATGAAAATTTAAAATAATTATTATATTGGTGGGGATTTTTTGGACTTTTTAGAAGTAATAATTAAACATACATTCTTTGTCTTCTGTTAATGGTGGTTAAAACATTCCATAAATGATTCATTATGAAATTATTTGAATAAAATTTAAAAAAAAAATTTGGTGTAAATTATAATTCACTAATATCCATATTAGTTCATGCATATTATAATTTAAAACATATGGATAACGATGAAAAAGATTGTTTTATGTGAATCATTAAAAGGTAATTTTTAAAAAATATCCTTAGTCCTGACTTGTCTTTTACATTATTTATACTCATAAAATAATTTAATTAAAATTATTAATTTTATTTATATAAATTTAATGTTTTAATATTAGTTGTCCAAAAATTATCACTATTTTATAAAATAAGCATAGTCATTTTTCTTAATGTTGAATGTTTTTGGAAATATTTAGTTTTTATATAAAAATGACATTAGTAGGATGAATATAGTAAAAGTTTTCCTAATTCTATTATTTATAAAATAATAATAATATAATAATTACAATTAATATATAGTAATTATAATTTTATATCCAACCATTCAATATGGTCACTAAAAATTTACCATGTTATAATTATGGATATTGTTTGTTATAGACAAGAATTAGTAACAATTATATATTACTACAATAATTATGGAATGATTATAAAACGTATATAACCATTTCAAAATTATAATAATATCATAAATATCATATTATATAATTAAATATACATATATATGATCAATGTGATGTTATTGAAAAATTAATCACATCACATCATCGGGGAGGTAATCCACATATACAAATATACTACATTATCATTTTTCAGTGGTCCTAAATGTGTGATGGTAAATGATAAATTATATTTCAATAATGAAATATATGATATTAATATAATAATTATAAATAAAGTCCAACATAAAAATCTAGCAGTGATATTTGGTGTTTCAAAACTCATTACATTGGTTCGTCAGGCGATAGTTCGTCACACAAATAATTTGTGATTTTGCATCAAATTTTATAAAATTGAAGAACGATATATGTTATTAAACTATTATAATGAAAATTAAATATATTTGGATTAAATTTTGTATACTTTAACTTTTTCATGTTGTTTTTTAGTATGTTGAAGAAGAAATTCAAAAGGGGGATCCTTTCATCATCCATTATATTTATCTCACGTGGCCTATCAATTATAGTGTTCAATTTAACCCCTCACCCTCCCATGAGGAGGAAGGGATGCATGGTATTGGATCACCTCTTCCATTTTCCCCTATTATAGTACCTTTTGATCTATATTTATTTCCTATCATCAACCTCAACCCTAATGTTACATATTTTGATAAGTGTTTTCCATAGCTTTAAATTTCTCTATGGGAATTTACAAAGGCCTCAAACATTTATAGGCTCTCTCTAGTGGCACAAATTTGTTAGAATAAACATCAGTTGAAACCATCGACTAATTTTTGACAAATTAATGGGATATGCCTCAACACATTTTAGTAGGGTCCAATATCCTCAACATATTCATATTTGATTCCAAATAAAGGATGAAAATATTTGTACCTATACTAGTGGCTGAATATCCTTCAACAAAGTTCATTTCATTCTATTTAATTTTTATTTCTTCTTCAACCTGAGGCATGATCCTATGACTGAATAAAATATGGTTTTTTCTAGGTTTACCATTACTTTTTCAAAACCAGTCAATTATTTTGATTCATTGAAACATTGAAGAAATATTATTTTACATTGATCATTGATATTTTTCCAATTTCCATCAAACTTATCATCACAATTCTGAGGAAATAACAGTTTCCAATCATTGGGTTTAAATAGATTACATTAAGGTTGAACATGAATATTAGTTGAAGAAGGAAGACTTTTCATGTATTGTCAATATTTATGCTTTTCATTCTGTAATCTAGGACACCTCCCATCAATTTGTAGGACAGGTTATGTCCCCTAAAACCTAGTTCATGATAATTGTCATGTTTATAGTAAAATTTTGTGTCCTTATATAGTATTGTATTCTCTATCATTTTGGGTCGAGACGGGATAATATGATTCTTATAGAGGTTTCAACCTTGTTTCATCAACAAACGAGGTTATGTGAATTCCATAGACTACTTCAATTTTCATGAAACACGGAGGAGTCCCTCAGTTTCACATAACTAGTCTGGCGCATTGAATATCTTAGTCTAAGACACAAAATATGTTTCCAACACAATTGGAAATCCAACTAGTAATCATATAGAATATTTTTTCATGTTTTAGAATTGGATTTGAGGAGACATGGGAATAATGGGGAGGAAAAACAATGAGACACAGGAAGGCCAAGAGGGTGGGTCTATTCCCAATACAGAAATCAACAGAAAATGAGGCACTATTATTTTAGACCCCCATCCACCTTCAATTTATGAGGGGGATGTGAAACTCAATTGTTTATTATAGAATGTATTTTCAAAAGTGATTATATGTCTCATTGTTTTAAGAGACAATTCTGTAAATTATTATACCAAGGCCAATAATCAAAATGATTATTCATACCTTCTGAAACTGATGACTATTCAATAATAAAGAATGTGAATTAAATATAAGGATCCTATTAAGTATACATTTAATGTTCCTTATTTTAAAGAAACATCTAAAAATATGATAGAGTTTTCTAGTTTTATGGTTCAACTAATGGAAGTTAATAGGATTGAATATCCTAACTAGTTTTTTTTGACCTGCTGGAATTTGAATGTATCCAAAATTAGGAATGTAAGGGCTTTGCTAACACTATTCATATTCTAAATGTTTAAGAAGATAATAAGGAAAAATATTTTTATATTATCATTTCATTGGAGGAAGCTGAACCTATATACGAGATATCATATTGTGATGATCTTAATGAGGCAAATTTTGATTGAATTGACAAAAAAGACAATATTTTTGCATATGAAATCAATGGGGGGGGGAATAAATCAAGAATAATAAATTCAAAACTATTATAGGTTAGCCTATAATTTTGAGGACATAATCAATAATGACTAGACACAAAGGTAACATATCTCTAATAAAGCATAAGAAGGGTGATTAATTCAAAATAATTAAATCTTTTTTGGAAGGCTTTGATAATTTTAAAGGAGGTATGAATGTTATATATCATGTAATACTTTTTAGTTTCCCACATTCCATCAAAAGTGTTTTAAAAAATTAAAATATTTAATTAATGTGGATGAATAAATAAAACTAAAACATTTTCTAAAAAACTATACAACTCCCATGGACAATCACAATTTCATAAGAATATTACACCAATTATATTGGTATTATACACAAAATTTGTTTTATAGTACATTTATATATATAATATTAAGGAATTATTTAAAATATTTTTGACATAAATGTGAAATTATGTGTGATGGAATGGGAATAAGTGGGGACCATTTTAATAGAGGGGAGGGGTAATAATTGAATTTTAAAATAATATTAATTTATTTTAGATTAATATTAAGGAAAATTGTATCGATGTTATTATTATTAATCTATAAGAAGATTATGAGTATAAATAGGGCCATTTAATAAATTTTTAGACATTTTTGGAGCATAGTGTTACATTAATCTCTTGGATTTAACCCTTTTTGAACCATTTAACACCTAATATGAATACAATTTTATAACAATTTTAGGGTAAATATATTTATTATAAATTGAACATGGACCATGATTGGAATATGGTTAATATATATTATTATATAATGATCATTTTTATGATGGAATGTTTTTTAGAATTTATATATAAATTAATAACATATTATTTTCTTAAAATATTTATAATTATGATTTTATATATAATTATTAACTTTTAGTTTTATAACATCACTTGAAAAAAATTATAATTTAAAATATATATATATAACTTGTATAACTTTTTATATTAATATATGAACTTATAGTCGCATCTAATTCATTGAATTATAATAATTTTAATATTTTTACTAACATTTGTTTTATCTGATCATTAATAGAATAATTATTTTATCATTAATATTAAATAATTTTTTATATATCTAAAAAAATATAAAATTTCATTCGATGATTAATATAAATTATTTGTATCTCTAAATAAATTTATTGCTAAAAATTACCTCTTTTAACAACCATATAAAAAATATTATTATTATTAAAAAGAATAATTCATTAATAATTCATTTTCATTAATTTTTTTAAATTCATCATCAAATTTAAAAATTAATTAAATATATAACGGAATATTTGATGAATATATTTTTTTCTTAAAAAATATAAGTTTTATGTTCATTTTATAGCCCTAATTATTATATTTTAATCATTTATGAAGTTATATACACGTAAATTTGCCAACAATTAAATTTATTTTTCTATTCATATTTTAAAAATTAAATGGTAAATATTTTTCAAATTTTATCCTCTTTATTAAAAATATAGAATCCAATTATTTTGATTCAAAAAATATATGTGGAAGAATTTATTTAATGATTAAACCAAAAAATATTCATTGAAAAACATGTTCCCCAAACATGAATTTATTAAAATAAAACATTTGTATAAAAATTGTATATTTTTTTTAAAAAATACAATAATAAAATTTTTAATAAAAATTCACTACAAAAATTTTAAAAATAAAAATAATATAATTTTACTTTTTTAATATATATAAAAAAAATATTCCTTATAATGTTTTAATATTTCTATATTCATTATATCATAAATTTTTAAAAAATTTATAAATAATTCATTTTATGATATATATATATAATGATGAACTCCTAAATGAAATTAATTTAGATATTTAGAAATAAAATTTTTAAATAAAATTAATTTAATAAAATTATATTATCCTTGAAAATCCAAATTTGATAGAAATAATTCTATTAACCTTTTAAATAATAAAATTTATATTATCTTATAATAAACTAATGAAAATTTATTATATCAATGTTTTATGTGATGTTACATGGTCATTATAACTATAGATCACATTAACTTCATAAATATTTTATTTCTATAAAAACTTGGGTGATTAATTTTAATTAAATCATTAAATCCATTCATTTAATTCATCGATAAATTCGCATGAAAAAGGGTAATATCAAGGGAAAATTAATCCCATTCAATCTCATTGTCATAGATTCATATAATATGTGATATATTATTCATAAGATATTAAAAATCCCATTACATTGTAGTAAATAAATCAATATCTTGTAGAATGTTTTTAGTGAATGATTAAACAATTAATCAACTCGAATAATGATAAATAAGTTAGAGTAGACTACACTAAATATACTAAATATCAAAGATTATGTCATAATAATTTTCCTCTAAATATATCAGGTCTAAATTTAGAATTTTTTATCTTTGTATCTTGGTTATCAGTGCAATTAATTTATAGAGGGATTCAGAGGAAAAATTGACACAATAGTTTAAAAATCTTGGAAGGTAACATTGCCATTCAACTAGGTCAAGGATGCAAAAAATTAATGCAGTTAATGAAAATACCTTGAATGTATTGATTTATATGTGTTTTGTAATTATAATTTCCATTTATTCAATATGAATGTAAGTGAAACTACATGGAGTGTTATGTTATCATGGATTAATATTCATATAATGTTTTATACCACTGTTGAGAAATAATTGTGTTGATTTTAGAAGGATTTATTGTTAATTTTTTCACATTATATAGATTTTTTTAAGAATAATGTCCTTAAAAATTAATAATATATATATATATATATATTTATAATCATTTCAATCATTATTATATATCCCTCCTCTCTTATGAATTAAAATTTACTTTCTCCTAACTGATGTATCAATTTACATAAAATCTAAAAGGTTCCATAATATTTTATTTGTTTTTATATTTTATTATTTAATATCTATGTACTTTTTTTATATGGTGTGCATAATACTACTAAAAATAATCATTAAGAGGAATTTTATATTCCAATAATTTTACAACAATTAATGTTCTTGGTTTGGAACCCATTTTTTAATTATGCTAGTGGTATCTTATCTTTTTAAATTCTATAAGTTTATGATGACTTTTATTTAAGATTTTTTTATTTTAAAATACTTTTTTTAAAATTAAATAATAAGATGACATGACAATCAATGATGGAAAACCCAAATTGGGGAAATCAAATTCCTGTCAATTTTTTTTAATTCCTTAATAATGGAATATTTATTTAAGGGATATCCTAATCAACTATTTCATTATGTCAAACCTTAGATAATGGTGAAGTGTGGGTGGAAAATTAATTATTGAAATACACCTGGTGATGTTCTATAATAATTATGATAGAATATTTTTTTCAATATATATATATATGTGAGAAAAATACCAATTCAAGGCTCATGTATACTATTCATTTATATATAATAACTACACCATTAATAATAAGTTTTTTAATGCATCATTTATTTTCTCTAAATAATACTAACGACAATTTAGTGAATGATTGTATACATGATTTATTCATGATTGAATTTCAATTATGTGTAGTATATGTTATTTGGGATGGGGGAGTGTTTGGTTTAACCATTTTTTAATCAATACCAAAATCATAGGTTTTACGATCAATAATCAAAGCAGTTCAAGTATTATGATCGAATTATTTCTTGAGGAAATACAAAATCTAATTTTAAATAATGAGTTCTAACATATAGTTGAAGAATATTTATTTTAAAATTTATATGATAATAAAATCAATATAAAAATTATAGGTCTTATTTATATTGAGATAATAAATTATAGAAATTTTATAGGCATTTGATATCAGATTTTAGTAGTAGGGGAATATTAGAAAATTTAAAACCCTTTATGATATAATCAAAGGTAAAATATTTATGATTGTATATAAATATAATATATTTAAATGGATAATGTTTTTAATAGTATTTTATATACATTTTGGAAAAAGTATATTAAATTGTGGATCATCAATTGCTAAATACACATGAAGTGGATTCATGAGAAATTATGTATTGATGAATATATCAATGATAAATTTAATTTATAATGTTCCTAAAAGAATTGCATTAATATATAATTGAAATTTTATTGAAATTTGTTTTTATTCGCGGAACTAACAAGGTTTCTAATTCGATATTTAAATTATGAAATGATACCATCATAATTTATTGTTACGATAAACAAATTTATATATATTCTTTTGATGGTGACTTTATAATTATAAAAGAATCCATCATGGGGTCAATGGTGTGAATGAGGGTATGTTGTATCATATTACAAGAGATAATTGGGAAAATAATTCAAAAATAATATATCGATGATGTCTCGATTTGGAATTACTATCACTAATACATGGATGTGATGATAATGATTGTCTAAGACATTAAAGGAGTTAAAAAACATCAGCAAATGGAGTTTATAAAAAATGAATAATGTATCTTTTTATGGATGAAATTATTGACACTTTAATTGAAATGAGATAATAAATAGTCATGAATGCTGCGAAATTACAATAACCATATATGGATGCAATTGCTGGTTTTTTATATAGATGAACTATAATTAATTATCTTATTTAATAATTATTCATTTAATATATTTGATTTCAGAATAAATATTTTGTGATAATAATTCATATCTATTATCTTTTAAATATTTAGGGTAAAAATGGGTCTACATAATGAGGAAATAGTTGAGGATTTATAGTTGTGTTGATTTATGTATTGAATAATTTGTGGAATTTATATGAAACAAATCGTGTATGAGAAAATAAAACTATGAATACTAATTTACAAATATGTGATGGAAATTATTGATAGGAAATTAAATGATAAATCCAAAATAATGTAACTATAGATTGTGTTTTAGAATGTTTTATTTGGTTGATGTAATGAATGTAATGAATTATCTAATAAAAGGAGTTAATACATAATTATGGTGAACCATATTCCTATGGGACATTGGATTTGAAAACTAGGGTTCATATAATACATTAAATACATAAAATATATCCCATATATCCATTTCATTTCTTGTGAACTGTAAAATGAAAATTCAATGTTTATGAAGTTTGTATTTATGATTTATGGAAATAATAAACTAGGAATTCATATTTAAGAAAATGAAAAATATTTTTCAACTATAATATAATATTTCATTTAAAATTATGATATATAAAAAAGTATAATTTTACAGTGATGGTTATTATTAATAATAATAAATAAATAATGAATATAAATTTTAATTTGAATGAATTTATTTTGATATGTTTTAATGTATAAAACCTAATATTTTTAAAGCTACTAAAAATGTCTAAATACAATATGATTATCAAATTTTCGATGTGTTATGATTGGTAAATGCTTTAGAATGTTCAAATAATTCCTTATTAATTATTAAATATTTCAATGATGTAGTTAAGAATCGAATTTGGGTTAAAAGATATTCTGGGGATGTAAATGAAATATAGATGCTCTAATCAAACTTTTACTATATACCACATTCTTGTAGTGGAGAATATGAAATCCTAAGAGTGTTGGAAAATCAATCTGACATAATATAATAGAAGTCATAATTATAAATATATATACATTATTTATATGAGAATTTCCAATTATGGATGATATATTTATTTATATTAATGAAATAACTAATTAATAAATGGGTATACCGTTTTAATGATGAATATGATTGTTGGAAATACTATAAATAAATGTTTATTTCCAAATGATTTTAATAATTTGAAGGAAATACTTTTATGGAATTGTTTCCAAATAAAATAAAGTGTATAGTAATTCATATTGTGTTATATGGAATGGATAGTAAGGACTCTATCTTTATATATTATAGGTGAATATAGAAATCTACCAAGGTTATGTGAAGGAGGAAAATTTCATTGTGTATCCCCTAGGTTTCAATGAAATCATATTGAATTATTTGGTTTTATAATTCAAGGATTGTTAAGAACAATTAAAATATGAACCTAATTAAATAGATAATATAATTGAATATTACATGATTGTGAATGAATTAATCTATTATAACGTGGATCCATAAAATTAAATTAATAGTCATTGATTATGGATCTTTCGTAATTATTATCTTCTATATTGATGATATATTCATAGATCATCTCATGAATAATTATAATGTCGTATTCAAACTGGATTTGACCAAATCTTATCAGATAAAGGACAGAGGAGAATAAAAAAATATTGATAACGAATAATAATAATTACATGATTGGAATAATGATTTCATTTTAGTGTGACTCTATATAGATTATTATAAAAGTGATAATACTATTTGGAATAAATAATTTTTAAACCCCTCTTTATATTGACATCATTTTATCTAAAAGTTAATTTCCTTAATAATGATAATATAATGTACATGGAAAATTATCATAATTATTTGGAGATATAAGTTTAATTTATATCATTTTTTCTTTTATAGATTTACAAGTTGATATATATAGTCGGGTCAGTTAGAATATGTTGGATATATGGAATGGTAACTAAAAAATATAAATTGGATAATTTATAATCTAAAATATAGTAATAAAATTTTTTTTTTTATATTTTCATATTTATTGTAAATTTTAATAAAATATTTTAAGGGTGATTAGATAAAATTAGATGTATAAAAATCATTTTATTCAATTATGAATGAATAAAAGAGAGTTAGATGTTCAGAATATAATAAATTTTTTTATTTTAAAACAAAAAAGTATATTATGATTCATCATCAATGGTAGAGTGTGATATTACTCTGTATTTTTATTTAAAATTATTGAGTGTTGTAGAAGATACCATTCATGATGGCCAGTTTATATTAAATATTCCATGATGTTTTTGAATTGAATTTTCATTGTAAATCCATTCAATAGTTAGAATCATTTTAGTATTGGAATTATTGTTTCAACGTTATCGAAAGTTAAGTAAAATAAATTATGTTTACTATAAACTAATTAAGGAATATTCAAAGAATATTTTTTCCAAATGATAATGTTTGGTATGATATAATATGTAATGTTTACTTATTAAATTATTTTGATACATGGATGAAAGGGATGAATCTAAAAATTAATTTCATACTAGTGATTAGTAGTAATATATAGCTCAATAGTTTCTCTCTTTGTCATTTTCAATTATTCTTATTTTTAATTTCACTTGTCTCATTGTAGAGAATGATTATGTTATTTTTATATGAAAACAAAGGGAGGTTAATGATATTTTCATATGTCTTCAATAATTAATTTTTATAGGATGGCATCTTGCTTATTTGTACTAAAATATATGGAACCATCTTTATCATATCTAAATATCAAAATATTATATATATATATATATATATACAAATATACATATCCTAGATTATACTTTTATTTCAAAAAAAATTATTTTTGATAGGTATCCATTCATATGAGTATATTAATGTCATTGTGTTCTAATATCATAAAAAAATTCCTATAAACAAAATTAATATAATTGAAGATGATAACTATTTAATATTGATGATCCAGAACCGAACTCTTATGGTGGATTTCCTCTAAAACATATATTGTAACAACACATATATGTCGTAGAATAATAATTTAGTGAAATATATATGAATGGTTCCATAGAATACCATGAAATTATAGTTTGATGACACACATGAGATTTATTCCAAACCCATGAATAATAAAAAAAATATGATAAATCATATCCCCTATAATTACTTTTGTGTCTTAATATAAATATTATCCACACCTTTTTTATGAATCCACCCATAATACAAATAATAAAAAATGAAAAATAATATATTTTTCAATATCCACCTCTGTTTTCTATTCAATCATATGTCAGTTCATGTCATTCACATTCTACATGAGGTATACCAGAACCTGTTTGGACTTAATAAAGAAATGTAATACCATTTTGAACGAATATATCATTAAAAGATTCATTTTCAATGATATCTAATGAAAAAACACTCTCTGGGACTGTTGAGATTCATATTCCATGTTTTAAATGTACCTTAAGCTTGTGAGAGTGGAAATGGTGTGGATATTCTTTATAAAAACATGATGTCACATTAATATTCTTTTGATACATTAATTATCATATTGGTAAATAGAAATGTATTTGGTAAATTCACTAAAAGGATTTGAATGACCAGAAAAAAACACTTATATATGTTTATGAAATGCTTGTTAGATGACTCAATTGTTTATATTGGTTACCTATAAAAAACTGTCCTATATGAATTATTTATGAGGATACATAATTTAGATTTTGGAACAATCAAATGAAAAGGGATTACTATATATCCCTATGAAGGAAATAAAAAACAACATAGTTCAGTTTCACATAATCAAAAACATCAAGCAAAATAATTTCATCTTTAATGATTAATATAAATCCTTTTACAGTTTTATACACATGGATGAATGAATTTACTTTTTAGTTATTGTATAAAAGTTGAATTCCATGTATAATTAACCATCATATACTACTGAACTAGGATAACCGTTATTATTAGTGGGAGTTATAGAACATACACAAAAGTAAATCATTCCATTTTACTTTGTATTTTTATCTAGGTGATGGTACTCTTTAAAACCATTATAAGGATCTCTGTAGACACAATTTAATAAATTGAAGGGAGTAATCTTAAATCATGGTGATATAAAAAAACTATATAGGGTTGTCTTGACATAAAAACATTTTTAGGATCATATATGAGTTTAAAATATGATAAATATTTAATGGAAGGTGTTAACAAACACAAAAATCATACATATTTTAATAATTTCTTTAATAGGTATACACGAGCTACAATATGATGTAGTCTATAATATTTTTGTACACAAAAAAAGAACGTGTGATCCAAATGGATCTTTAGACACATTAATAAAGAATATTTTTAAAATACTGTCACCATTAGTCATATATTTTGTGGTTTTATATCACTAAAAATTGGGATACAAGAGTTTTAATAAGAATCAATTGGATATAATATTATGGGTCTATGTTAAAGGGTTAATTTTTCAAAAACCAGGTAGTTTTATAAATAATTTTCATTAAAATATATACAAAATTTTCCCACTATGAAGTAATATCATGGAAATACTTTTCAATATAACTTATAGGAGAGGCTTTATGAACATCTTACATGGGGACAGATTTATTATAATGATTTTTCATAGATTCCACCCCCACTTATTCGTTTTATATAAAGATTAAATGGAGAAGATTATTTAATAGTATTTATATGGAAATTCCATTCATATTATAATATTTTTCTCTCTAACAAAATTTAATTAATGAAAACAATCCTTAGTATATATTCTTCTATTCACATCCAATATGTGCATTCTTGATGTATCTATAATTCCCAACTTGGTGTCATATTTTGTATGTCTTTTATCATCTTTGTAATAATATATATTCCTATAATATTATAATGTTTAACGTTTTGTTTAAGATAAGAATATAATTCAATTAAAATCATTATAAAAACGATATTTTCTAATAAATATATTTTAAATTACTTGTTTTTAATTTTCATACATTTTTTAAACAATAATCATATATTTTTTCAATGAGGTATTAAAATTATATTTAGATGATATGTGATTTCAGTAAAATATACTTTTATTTGTAATTTACATTTTTTATGGAAATATTTATTTTATGAAAAGAAATAATTTTTTAACACATTAAATTTTTATGGACATTCACTTCATTTACAATTGGATTATATTATTAAAGAATATCCAGGTTTGATTTTATTATATAAACAATTTTTTTTGTTTCCAAATCTCAAATCAAATATTCATGTATGCGATTTTTCTATATTTTAAAAAAAAAATTATCAACTAATTCTAAATAGTAATTTTATTCCAACATATACATGAAATATAAATGGTCTTATACGTTTTCAAATCAAAACATTTATATGTATCCAACTTAAACATTTCAAATTTCAATGTTTATAACACATATATTTTGGATTTACCATCCTTTGTATCCAAACATGAGACCATGTAGAGATGAGTTAGGGAAGGTATAAAACAATTAAATCATTTCATCGTAATCATATATGAGTTAATATCATATATATTATTAAAAAGAATAAATAAAGAAGATACTGATGTGAATGTAAGTACATGTCATTAGATGTTACATGTTCTAGTGATGTTAAACTATAAAAGATATTATTTTCCATATATTTTTTAGATTTTTATTTTTAGATAATTAGAAATAACACTTCCATACCAAAACAATATATTACAAGGTAAATCCTTCTTCTCAGTATATATTTTCCCAAAAAATTAATATTTTATAATAAGACATGTATTTTATTTATTAAATACAATCACAACATTCAACGTGACATCTTCCTTTATTTTAACCATATTAAACCATGTGGAATAAATTTTAGGACATTTGATAAGAATATAAATCTCATTAAGGTTCACACAAAGAATAAATAAGTCACTGATGTTAAATCAAGAAATCATATGAAAAAAATATTTCTTTAAACCAATTCTTTTTATCAAAAAGTAGAATCAATTTCAATTTTAAATTATCATTATGTTAAATTTTAAAATCAATGACTCGCAATTGAAACATATAAAAAAAAATATTAATGTAATGTCGGTTCCTTGGAACATTATCCCCATAAAACCTTGAAATCCCATAAAAATTGATTCTCCATATACAATAAATCTAATATAATAATCCATAGAATATAATTCTTACCCAATGTATTGGAAAGCTATGTGAGAGGACCTTTCAAATAAGCAATAACAGGCTCAATTGTTGATATCTTAGAATACCAATAATATAAGATATTTAAGTATATCCTATGATCTATAATAGGGATAAAATCGTTTCAAACAATTTCCAAATATATAATCATGAATAATAAAATTGATAAACTCATTTAAAAACGTGTGAAAAAATATTTTATTTATTAAAAACTGCATTTCAAAAATATATTATATTATAAATTATCTTGAAAAGGGGAAATATGGGTTTTAATTAAATAAATAATGAATTCATTTTGATGAGACCACACATCAATTTATAGATACAATTCAATAAAAAATCATTATTGCTGTATTTTTTATAATAGGACATTCCATTTATTTATTCTTTTGAAATTAACGTAAAAAAATTAATTAAAATATTCCATTTGATTTCATTGAATACATTTCAGAAATGATATTAAATTTCCATATTAAAATATTTATAAAATATTTATTAAAATAAATATATAGGTAAAAGATAAAATTTCAAGGGAAATTTTAATGGAGTGTTTTTTTAAAACAATTTACACTCAGACATACTTATCATTCACATTCTTAATTATCTACAATAGAAAATTTATTTTAATTTTATATTTTACTAAGAAATTTTTTCAGGTTTATTATTCATTTAATTTCTTTAATCCCATGTAATATACAATTATATATTCAATTTAATTTTTTTATGGATATTTGGTGATACTCGATAAATAATACTGAAATTTAATCAGTAGGATTACTATGGTCAAAGTGGTCATTATTACAAAATTTATAGAATAATAATCTAGATATAATTATAATTTTTATATATTAATAATACTTTTAACGCAATATTTTCTATATGGTTATCAATAATGAACTACATTACTATCATAGAGATTGTATTTTCACTAAAAAATAAATAATGCTTCAATTTTTTAATGGCCAACATGGAAAGAACATAAGTTTTATTTTACATTTAAATATTGATCTATATAAAATAAATTTTATCTTAATAATTTAAATTTAGTCAAATATATGATCAGTGTAATGTGGTGATGAAAAATGAATCACATCTCATTGTGTGGTTGATAGTCTACACATATGATTGAATGACGTTATCATTTTATGTGAATTGAAAGGTATGGAGATATATGATTTATATTATTTTCATAATGAAAAATATTTCATGAATATAATATATAAAAATTAATTTCGTAATTCGTATCTTGTTAAAAATAATGTATCTAGAAAATAAATTAATTCATTTTATGAGGTGGTATTCTACTATACATAATAATAAATACAATGATTCCCAATACACGAAACTGTGTATTTATATATGTTATATAATTAAAATAAAAACACCACATTATTTATAATAAAATATATTTTTATATTTTCCAATATAAAAATGATTTTGTAAAGTTGGAAAATGAAACAAAATATATATTATTGGTTAAGAAGTGTCACGAACCAGGCCGGGTCGCCATCCTACCCGGCGCCCGACCCAGTCCGCGGCAAGGCCTGAAGGGCGTTCCCGATCCCCACGGGCTGGCACATGTGCCCGGGTATCAAGAGTAACCTATGGGAACGGTTTACATGAAAAGGTATAAACAAACACTAAAAAGATAATAAAAATGATACTAGGAATCGACAAGAAAAGAGACCATAAAACTGAAATCAAAATTTAAAGGTTTATAATAAGAACCAACGTCCAAAAAAAACGACAACAAAATAGACTAAAACTATAACTCAAACCTCCAAGCGACAAGAGTGGCATAGCATCCTCACGCCACAACACCAACCTGCATGAGAATTCCACTAACAACTCGAACCACCATCGCTGAGCACGATTTCACAACTTTGAATACACAAGAAACAACGTCTATATACACCCGAAGGTGTATGCAGGGTGTGAGCGAAAGGCCTAGTAGGACGTCACCCAATAAAAAGGTTTCATGACACAACATCAAAAGGACAATTTAATGTTCTTCTTCAATTTATACTTTCCAAATTATTTTAAAGAAAACATTTACAAACCAAATGCTAAAGGAAAACACTAAAAAGGCCTCATCAAACAAACATGATTTTAAAGAGGAAGAGGAAGGTTCATTATGGGCACAAACACACACACATACAGACACACACACACACACATATACAAGCACACACACACACACTCACACACACACACACACAAGTGGTCCTCCATATGCCGATGGAAGGCACCACGCCATCGATGGTAGAGAACTATGGGTAAATCCCCTAAGGATCGTCTAGCTCGAGTGGGACCCCAGAACCTCGTGTCTCGGTGAAAAGTGGCATAGAAGGCCACAAACCTCAGAAAATGTGGCATAGAAGGACACGACCCTCAGAACACATGGCTTAGAAGGCCACAACCCTCAGATATCATATTTTAGTTACTGTTTCAATCATCAATCCAGCTATGTTAAATAGGGACGACACCCATCCGGTTCCCTAGCGCACTAGTTCTAGTCTGCCCACCTAGATACCCAGGGTTTTCACATGTGCTCAATAAAGTTTCACATTCACACAGTATATTTCTTTCTCATATCACAGACCAAACAAGATATTGCACACAAAAGTCACCATTTCCATACCAAAGCACTATTTCAAAGACACACACACACGACATGTCTCATTTCATAAAAATACACCACTTTAAAAATGAATGCGTATTCAACTCCTACAAAGCACCATTTTAGCATCATATAAATGTACCAATAAATATTTTGAGTTATTATTGAAATCATTTCAGGAAAAACCAAGAAGACTTTACACCAAAAATAACTTTATTTTATATAGAGGTGTCACTTTAAAACTTGATACACGAGGTAACCATGTCAAAACTTGTTTACCATTATTCAAACAATTTTTTATTCCAACTTCAAAAGTACACAACAAGGAAAAAACACCAAAAGTGATTCATATACTTTGAAAATGTCTATTTAAAAACACAAACACCTAATGTGACTTGGAAACAACTTTCGCGCCTTCCAAACAACCCTCTTAAAACTTTTTAACCATGTTTCACACTCAAAACACCACTTAAATAAACAATTCCTCAATTTATAAAACATATCGCATGCAAAAGAAACCATTACAAAATCAATTTCACAAATTGACCCTTCTAAAATCTTATAGGCACTCTATAATCAATTATGAAACACTTCTAAAATTTTCCACTACAGGATCAAAATCGAAAATAACATAACCATTTTTAAAGAGAGTGAAATTTTCATAACGCACACATGTCCAAAAAAATTTAAAACGCCTTTTGCACGACCTATTAAACACAAAAAATCATTTATTCAACAACACGCATAGTGACAACAAAATCATACTATTTTGGAAACCAAATTTTCATCAAACGAACACGCCAAAACATTATAAACATAGATCACACCATGCAACTAATTCATAGAACATATTAAATTAAACTAAACATAAAAATTAAATTATCTAAATGATGCAAAGGCATAGAACCACCTACCTCAATGCAGGAATGAAAGAAAAATGATGCGGCGCAATACTCCCGCTGCGCAAGGGCGCACTGCACGGAACCGTCAAAAAGGTCCTAAAACAGTTTACCAAAAATTCTCATCGCCAACCCATCACAACATCAGCGATTTAATAAATTAACTAAAAATAAAAAAATTCAATAATAATTAATTAAATTGAATAATGAATAAGAGAATTTAATAGTAATTAAACAAATAGATTAACAATAAAACAAATTAAATTAACTAAATTGATAAACAATTAAACAGATTAAATAAAATGATTAACTAATTTAATAATAATCAAATTATTTGATTAAAAATTTTAAAAACATGGAAAAATAACTGAATATATTAATTAACAACTAAAAAAATCAATAATAAGTAAATAAAATAAAACCAAACCCTTATCGCGGTATTTTCGGGATCCAACCGAGGGGCGCGTAGTGGCTGTCCGGTGAGTTCGAGCCGGGTTGCGGGGGATGTCTGGCAGCCGATCGGGGGTGTGAGAAGGGCGAATCACTAGCTATTGGGAGGAGGTAAGGTGAAGAGAGAAGGAGAGATGTATATTAGGAAAGAAGGAGAGAATAGAAGAGATAATAAATAAATATATAAAATAAAAGAGAAGAGAGGAGGGAGATGGGGGTGAGGCATGCCGCTGGAGAAATAGAGGAATAGGGGGAGCGTGTTGGAGACGTGGGAGAGAATGGATGGGAAGAAGAGGATAGAAGGGAGGAGATGGAATAGAGAATAATAAGGGAGAGTTAGGAGAAGATAAAAGATAATAGAGGAAGGAGAAGAGGTTGAGGCACACTGGACAAGTGACAGGGGAGAGTGTCGCGTGAGGAAGAGGGAGGAGAGAAGGAGAAGGGAGGAGAAAATGTGGGGGAGAGGAATGAAAAAAAAGAAGGGGGGTGGCGGCTAGGGTAGGGATTAGGTGGGTTAAAAAGGAATTAACTAAAATTAAAAAAAAAGATATGAAATAATAAAGATAAAATAAATAAATAAATAAATAATGGAGAGATGTGAATATATATATATATACATGTATATATATATATGTATATGTATACACACACAATAATAATAATTAAACTATTCTAAAATAAAAATGATAAAAGGAATTAATAATATAAGATAATAATTGCAAAGTAATAAAAATACTAATAATATTTATAATAATAATGAAATAAGAATAAAATAAAAGAAATACTCGCTTAAAACGTTAATATTAATAATGCCAATTAAGACCACCCGTGTACCGGGCAGGCCACATGGCTTCACCCATTCCATGCTCGTGCGTCGGGCAACGTCAAGCCTGCGTCCATTTATCACCGCATGTGTGTACCACTAAAATCGCGCTCAGCTCAAACTCCAACAAAACAATTTACAAAAAAAAGGCAATAAAACTTATGTGATTAAAATTAAAATTAAATACATACCTCAAAGTGAAGTCCATACATGACAATTCTCCCCACCATGAAAACTTTCCGTCCCTGGAAATCCATAGCTAGGGTTGAGGCACAAAGAAGAAACTGATACCCCATTAATGATCAAAGAGGATCTCCACAACCAACAAGTGAAAAGCAGCAAAATCAACGTGCTCAGAAAAAGTGACTCAAATGAAAACCTCAAGAAGCATGTAAAAAGGATTTCTGATATGTGTTGCCCAACCCAAAGAGCTAGAAGTCCTCCAGATGATTGATCCAGAAAAGCAACTCTCGCACCTGCGGAATCCAACCTCACAAACCAAAATACCCCAAACATCATTGAATGAAAAACACACCATTTTACTGGAACAATGATACAAGACCAACTCACATCCAAATAATACTTTAATAACCTACCACTAAACCATCTCTAGGAACAAAAGTGAATGGCCCCCCACGGGAAAGCCCGATGGGGCTCTCCACTATAAAAAACTTTCAGACGCCTGAGATGAGACTAGAAAATCGACACGAGGAGGCCCGAGCGGACTCCCCACCATTAAGAACCTTCTATCTCCCAAGATGGGTTTGGGAAATCGACATCGGGAGGTCCGAACAGACTGCACGCCATTAAAGAAGAGTCCAACATCGATTCATTCCATAGATATTTATATGAGATCTGATGCGGGTCTCCCCGCCATTAGAACTAACAGTAGGTACAATACTTTAGAAAAAAAGATTCTCGATGGTGTCCAAACACCCCACCACAAGGGGCGGGGTGGGAGGGGCCCGACTACCGGGGCATCAAAAGCATGACCCAAGACAAACCAGCATTTCCACATTACTGGATGAGAATTATTCATATTTGAGACAGATTTACTCAACAAAACCCATAAGGCCACTGAAGAGATTACATCTGGTGGGGTGAAACCCCAGGACTTTAAAGTAACGAGGCGATTATGCCTCCTCATAGCCATGGGGAACCCCACGCACCCATATAGGTCATTCAGAACAGAACATGTAGAGACCCAAAGCCTGACTTACATGGACATTACATTACATTTGCGGAATACTTAGTACATAACAAAAACACACACACAAGGATCGTAATAGTTTAGTGTCTTTGGAAACTCGGAACGTAATCTTCTAATCGTGGTGAAAGATCTTCAATATTTCCCATAAAGATCTTCCCTTTTTTTTCCTAAAACCTTTCTTTATATCCTGGGGAAAAGAAAACATAAAAGGGTGAGCTCAAATGCTCAGTAAGGGTAAACAAAAGAAAAATCAATCACATTGTATTCATAAGAACATAACATTTTGGAAATCTTAACCTGTAAAAGAGAGTATAATTTCATAACATGGGATAAATCGTAGTAGTGAAATGAAATCCCAATAATCATAACATAAAACATTAATCTTTGTGGCATACACACATAATCATAGAGAATCATTTCTTATTAGTCAAGACTCATTGCCAAGACTATCTTAGTGGACAAAGTCCCTTTCTGAATCGAGTAACCCTCGTTTCAGTCCTGTTTCACTGAACCGGTATAACCTACCGTTCCAGCCCTGTCTATCTCATGAGATATGAAATCGTTACCCAATGCATTGGAGGAAGATATAGGTCCCACCCATCTTATAATGAATCCTTTCTTATGTGTGCCACATAATCATAAAACATACATCATCGCATAACACATGTAACAAAAATGGGATTCTTGAAACATCATGACATCATAAATCAATTCATATAAGATAAAGGAATTCATAAAAATAATTCAATCACAACATGAACAAATAAATTTAATAATAGGGATAAAAACAGAACCCTTTATTATCTTAGATGGAAAATAATTTTGATAAAACACTTGAACTCCATTCTTGAGGAAAATATCCTTTCTTCTTCAAAAACATTTTTCCTTTGATAACATGTCATACAACTTTAAAATAAAAGAAATTGATTAAAAATAAACTTGAAAACTTGTAAAGGAAGCTTCTTGGAAACAATGTTTTAAAAATCCATTCAAGCCGTATAAGTTAAAAAAAACATTCTTCGTACTTTTGTCGGAAAAGTCAAAAAGTACCTCGTACGAAAAACGACAAAAGATTCTTTTCATACATATTACTAAAAACTCACCGAAGGGTAAAAATTGGATTTAAACAATTGTAGGTGGATGGAAATAATATTACATATTGATGAAACATGGATGTGGATGATAAAATACACCCCAGTAAATACTTATGAATAAACAATCTCGGATAAAAATGAGATTGTGATATTTCCCTTACCTTAGGTCCAATTTGCCTTGTATGTGTCCGAAGCTCCTGTATAATGGTTTAAATAATGTTATTGACTTATTCCAGAATCATACATATTGATATGAGATCATATATGGTCATATTATTAGCTTCTTGTTAGTAATATTTCATTGTTACTTGTTACTCGGGTCTTTATAACTTTTTGTTCTTATGCGTGTTTTTTCGAATAAATTCTTATTCTTATCTTTAGGTTATAGATAATTCATTTCCAGAATGGTATTAGTGTAGTATATACCATATTCAATTCATTTATATAATCATTATGAAATGAAGATCATGTAGAACGAGTCGCATCACATCGTGGAGACGGTATTCCGTACGTACCCACGAGTGATGATATCGTTCCTATGATCGTTGAATTGTATTGGAGTATATATATATATTATTTCAGTATCAATATTACTTAATAATAATCATATATAGTTACTCATTACACCATTATACCCATCCTTGTAAGGTGATGGTGGAAAATAGATTACACCACGGCGTGGAGACGGTATTCCGTACGTACGCACGCGCGGTGATTTCATTTTTCCGTAGGATGGATAGAAGGTGAATTAGGATTGTTTAATATTTATAATAACATATCAGTATGTAAGTAATACTGATGTTATTACTTTATCATGAAACAACTAAAGAAGAAGAAGTTGAAGAAGAAAGAAATTGAAAAGATCGGTAATGGATATTACCTCTTCTTTGGAACGCCTCTTTGAATCCTCCACTTAAGGAACTAAGATTGGTCTTTGGAGAAGACCAGGACCTCTAGGATTATTCTAGGGAAGTGGAGAGGAGAAAATGGCAGGGGTTGGCCGAGATTGAGTGCTCAAATTGGTGTGAGGAGGAGGGGGAGGAGGTGCCCTTTTATAAGGGAGGAGAGGGGCACCTTAGGAATATCTCAAAATATTATTTTATATTAAAGTCAAAATCGGTTTATAATGGTTCCAAAGGGTCTTATTTTGAAGCTAAAGTGGGGATGGGTCGAAATCCTATCAACCAATAGGATTTAGATAAGTTTAGGGTATTATTTTAACCTTATCAATTAGATTTAACTCTAAGTTAATTAATTTAACTTTTACCGTGTCTTTTTGTTTTCTTTCACTATATTGTTAATACACTTACAATAACATGCCAAACGAACCCCAAATTGTTTATTATTAATATATATATCCTTATCTAAGTCATTTGGCCGAACCTTAGATTTTTAGGAATAAAATAACAATTAATAATATAATATTTGATTTAAAAACTATTTTGTGTCAATTTTGACACTATTTGATATATGATTTTTGTGAAAGTCATAACAGAATTATATGTTCGAAAAAAGTTGATTAAATCAACAATAATATATCATAGTAACCTAGAAAATTAGTGGAATTCATAAAAAGTCTCAAATTACATTTATTTTGGTATTTATATTATCAATTTTGTCAATATTTCATTAATAAGATAATTACTGCATCATCTTTGTGTCATAAATAAATTAAATTATTTGATGTCTAAAAATTACAAATAAAATACCATCATGTAGTAAATCTTTTTATATTTCTAATGAATATTTACAATCGAATTTATCTTATGTATAACCCCATATTAAAAATTATTTACTTATTCAACTTTGATTTTAACTATTTTAACCCTTCTTTAAATAAATTAATAATAAATGTCCTAATCTAATCCAAGTTGGCCTAAATGGTCATATTTTATTCCTAAGTTTGTTTTTGGTCGAATTAAACTTGTCCAATAGAATTAGGACATGTTTTAGGGTAATATTAATATCATATTTACCCTTAGTTACCCTATTTACTATTAACCGCGGTAAAAATAGTAAAAAGTTACTATTCACCAAAAAATTATTTTTATCTCATTGAACCACATTTTACTTACTGACATCAACCGTGTTTGTCGGATTTTTGAAATTCCATTCACAGAAGCGGTAAAATTAAGTTTTATGCAAAATTCAGTTTTTAACCTACCACTTAGTGGTTTCACTATTCATCAAAAATTGAAAGTTTTCAGAAAAATACCAAAATTTCACCCTAGGCTAATTTTGATATTCTGAGTCCAAAAATGAAGTCCATTTTGAAAAATAAAATTTACAAAATTTCAAAATGTGGTTATTACTATTCATAACGGCTAGTTTTAATAACATTTTAATAGCATATCGCTGTTTAGTGAAACTCGTTATTACATACTACACACGCTATCGAGGAAGGTCGCGATTACGTGTAATGCAAGGCAAGTCAAGGATGCATGTTGTGCAAGATCCTTTTCGTGTAGCGTACAACACAAGACATTAGTGAAATAAAAAGAATATTTTTCATAAAATCTCGGGCTGTTACATTCTACCCCCCTTAAAATGAATTTCGCCCTCGAAATTCGTCGGGGTTATAAATGGTTTACTATTCGAAAGTTTCTTTAATAGAATCCCACATCGTAAAAAAGAATACCAAAACCAATCTTTAAAAACAAAAGTATGAAACCTAACGGTTACCCAAATAAACTAATCACTGGGTTTCCACATAGGTGAAAATATGGATATGGAAGAAAAATCTAACCATCATGTTCTGATGGAGAGTGGTAGAGAACATGGCTATGGAAAAGCCAGTAATCACAAAGCCATAAATTTGTGACGATCTAAGGTACCATCTGATTCATCAGATATAAGATCACTAGGACAACATTTCTGGTTTTCAAGATCGTTTCCCTAAAGTTAAAGAATTTGAATTAGAATAAATACTTACTTTATTTTGGTACAATCTCACTGTTGTTCGTGCCTTGAACAATTTCCACTTCATCTCTTAAATAAATGAAGTTGAATTTGTTATTCGTGAAGTGTTAGTAGATCATGTGATAGAATGACGGGTCATTCCATCTGTCTCAAACAAAAGGTTAGCAAAAATTATATACATAAGTCGATCTATAGTGAGATTAATCATATATTGTCCCTATAATGGACTTATACTTCATATATCATACTGCTTAATATAATAAAACTAGTTTCTACTAAACAGGGACTTCCTGTAGGCCAGTGGTAGGCGATAAAGGCCAGTCTCACTTCGGTTGTGGGTTCGATTCCTACGACCTTGTCCGACGCGATGGGCTGTCGCCCGTCCTGTAGGTTGTCCCTTTTTCTAAAACTATATTACTATAACATCCCATCAATAATATCGAAAAAAACTTCTATCCTTAAACAATACTAACTTATGTCCAACATAATCCATTCTAATCTTTAGGCTTATCCATAATACTGCAGTCCACTCTCATAATATAGTGAAAACGATTACCAGAGATTTAATACTATCATTAATCCCCATATATATGTCTTGTTGGTCACATTCCAAACATTCAAAGGCCTTAATCTTGTATTCTCTTGAATACCTTAGTGAAAACATGAATGCAGTTTAAAGTTAACACTTTCCACATACCAAAATCCTCAAAATTATATATACTCAAACCATGATATCACTTAGTCCTTATATCAATCATGAGCTCATGAATACTATCAAACATATTAGTTTCTCTTTATCCCTTCATTATGCGCATATCATCCACTTTCCAAAAAAATATCTGAATAACCTTTCATTGTTACTCATACCATTCATCATAAACTTTCAAAACTTAAGGAAAGACAACAGTGTAACAATCCTTAGATGTATTTTTATTCTATATTACAACATTACACTTGATAAACATGTAATCATTCCACTACCTTCTTAAACCATTGACCGAGCTTCAATAATTCTTTCATCTCACATATCATTTGTAGTCTCTTCATCATCATCAACATAAATACTTCCCATACGACCATACTGATTATCTTCCTTAGGGCATTGGTTTGCATAATGCCCGTACATTCCACATTTAAAACATTTAACCATTGTTGATGTCATAGCAATACCATTATCCTCATCCATGGTGTTAACTAAACCTTTTCCTTTGCACTTACTTGCTTTGTGTCCTTCTTTTCCACACCCAAAGCATCTTCCAGTTCCTTTGAAACATTCTCCTTGATGCCTCTTCCCACATGATTTACATAGGGGAAATTGAACTTTCTTTCCTCTATGATCATCATAAAACTCCATCTTTCTCTTATTAGCCGAGTCAGGAAACTTACCAAATTTTACTTTATTGATCATATTGTGAGATTGCTGATTCGGCATAATAATGATGTTTGGACTTCCAAATCCCATTTTACTATGAAGAATATCATTCCATTGTCCATCATATCCTCCATTATCGTGAATCATCTTGTTTCCAGCCATTTTCTAAAACCCAAAAAAGAATAGTGTGAGAGGAAAAAATCATGCTAGGGAAAACAACATAATAAAGGGGGAGTACCCTTAATATCTAACATCTTAGGTTAAATTATAAGATTGTTATCGTAGTTCTAGGATTATATCCTATACGTATACTTATCCTTAGGGACATCCCTAGACATACCATAGAAATATCTCTAGGGATCTCACTAACGTTTTCGCATCCTAGTTTCCAAAGGTTGACTAAACATTTCCTCTGATACCAACTGTAGAGACCCGAAGCCTGACTTACAAGGACATTACATTACATTTGCGGAATACTTAGTACATAACAAAAACACACACACAAGGATCGTAATAGTTTAGTGTCTTTGGAAACTCGGAACGTAATCTTCTAATCGTGGTGAACGATTTTCAATATTTCCCATAAAGATATTCCCTTTTTTTCCCTAAAACCTTTCTTTATATCCTGGGGAAAAGAAAACATAAAAGGGTGAGCTCAAATGATCAGTAAGGGTAAACAAAAGAAAAATCAATCACATCGTATTCATAAGAACATAACATTTTGGAAATCTTAACCTGTAAAAGAGAGTATAATTTCATAACATGGGACAAATCATAGTAGTGAAATGAAATCCTAATAATCATAACATAAAACATTAATCTTTGTGGCATACACACATAATCATAGAGAATCAATTCTTGTTAGTCAAGACTCATTGCCAAGACTATCTTAGTGGACAAAGTCCCTTTCTGAATCGAGTAACCCTCGTTTCAGTCCTGTTTCACTGAACCGGTATAACCTACCGTTCCAGCCCTGTCTATCTCATGAGATATGAAATCGTTACCCAATGCATTGGAGGGAGATATAGGTCCCACCCATCTTATAATGAATCCTTTCTTATGTGTGCCACATAATCATAAAACATACATCATCGCATAACACATGTAACAAAAATGGGATTCTTGAAACATCATGACATCATAAATCAATTCATATAAGATAAAGGAATTCATAAAAATAATTCCATCACAACATGAACAAATAAATTTAATAATAGGGATAAAAACAGAACCCTTTATTATCTTAGATGGAAAATAATTTTGATAAAACACTTGAACTCCATTCTTGAGGAAAATATCCTTTCTTCTTCAAAAACATTTTTCCTTTCATAACATGTCATACAACTTTAAAATAAAAGAAGTTGATTAAAAATAAACTTGAAAACTTGTAAAGGAAGCTTCTTGGAAACAATGTTTTAAAAATCCATTCATGCCGTATAAGTTAAAAAAACATTCTTCGTACTTTTGTCGGAAAAGTCAAAAAGTACCTCGTACGAAAAACGACAAAAGATTCCTTTCATACATATTACTAAAAACTCACCGAAGGGTAAAAATTGGATTTAAACAATTGTAGGTGGATGGAAATAATATTACATATTTATGAAACATGGATGTGGATGATAAAATACACCCCAGTAAATACTTATGAATAAACAATCTCGGATAAAAATGAGATTGTGATATTTCCCTTACCTTAGGTCCAATTTTCCTTGTATGTGTCCGAAGCTCCTGTATAATGGTTTAAATAATGTTATTGACTTATTCCAGAATCATACATATTGATATGAGATCATATATGGTCATATTATTAGCTTCTTGTTAGTAATATTTCATTGTTACTTGTTACTCGGGTCTTTATAACTTTTTGTTCTTATGCGTGTTTTGTCGAATAAATTCTTATTATAATCTTTAGGTTATAGATAATTCATTTCCAGAATGGTATTAGTGTAGTATATACCATATTCAATTCATTTATATAATCATTATGAAATGAAGATCATGTAGAACGAGTCGCATCACATCGTGGAAACGGTATTCCGTACGTACGCACGAGTGATGATATCGTTCCTATGATCGTGGAATTGTATTGGAGTATATATATATATTATTTCAGTATCAATATTACTTAATAATAATCATATATAGTTACTCATTACACCATTATACCCATCCTTGTAAGGTGATGGTGGAAAATAGATTACACCACGGCGTGGAGACGGTATTCCGTACGTACGCACGCGCGGTGATTTCATTTTTCCGTTTGATGGATAGAAGGTGAATTAGGGTTGTTTCATATTTATAATAACATATCAGTATGTAAGTAATACTTATGTTATTACTTTATCATGAAACAACTAAAGAAGAAGAAGTTGAAGAAGAAAGAAATTGAAAAGATCGGTAATGGATATTACCTCTTCTTTGGAACGCCTCTTTGAATCCTCCACTTAAGGAACTAAGATTGGTCTTTGGAGAAGACCAGGACCTCTAGAATTATTCTAGGGAAGTGGAGAGGAGAAAATTGCAGGTTTTGGCCGAGCTTGAGTGCTCAAATTGGTGTGAGGAGGAGGGGGAGGAGGTTCCCTTTTATAAGGGAGGAGAGGGGCACCTTAGGAATATCTCAAAATATTATATTATATTAAAGTCAAAATCGGTTTATAATGGTTCCAAAGGGTCTTATTTCGAAGCTAAAGTGGGGATGGGTCGAAATCCTATCAACCAATAGGATTTAGACAAGTTTAGGGTATTATTTTAACCTTATCAATTAGATTTAACTCTAAGTTAATTAATTTAACTTTTACCGTGTCTTTTTGTTTTCTTTCACTATATGGTTAATACACTTACTATAACATGCCAAACGAACCCCAAATTGTTTACTATTAATATATATTTCCTTATCTAAGTCATTTGGCCGAACCTTAGATTTTTAGAAATAAAATAACAATTAATAATATAATATTTGATTTAAAAACTATTTTGTGTCAATTTTGACACTATTTGATATATGATTTTTGTGAAAGTCATAACAGAATTATATATTCGAAAAAAGTTGATTAAATCAACAATAATATATCATAGTAACCTAGAAAATTATTGGAATTCATAAAAAGTCTCAAATTACATTTATTTTGGTATTTATATTATCCATTTTGTCAATATTTCATTAATAAGATAATTACTGCATCATCTTTGTGTCATAAATAAATTAAATTATTTGATGTCTAAAAATTACAAATAAAATACCATCATGTAGGAAATCTTTTTAGATTTATAATGAATATTTACAATCGAATTTATCTTATGTATAACCCCATATTAAAAATGATTTACTTATTAAACTTTGATTTTAACTATTTTAACCCTTCTTTAAATAAATTAATAATAAATGTCCTAATCTAATCCAAGTGGGCCTAAATGGTCATATTTTATTCCTAAGTTTGTTTTTGGTCGAATTACACTTGTCCAATAGAATTAGGACATGTGTTAGGGTAATATTAATATCATATTTACCCTTAGTTACCCTATTTACTATTAACCGCGGTAAAAATAGTAAAAGGTTACTATTCACCAAAAAATTATTTTTATCTCATTGAACCACATTATACTTACTGACATCAACCGTGTCTGTCGGATTTTTGAAATTCCATTCACAGAAGCGGTAAAATTAAGTTTTATGCAAAATTCAGTTTTTAACCTACCACTTAGTGGTTTCACTATTCATCAAAAATTGAAAGTTTTCAGAAAAATACCAAAATTTCACCCTAGGCTAATTTCGATATTCTGAGTCCAAAAATGAAGTCCATTTTGAAAAATAAAATTTACAAAATTTCAAAAAGTGGTTATTACTATTCATAACGGCTAGTTTTAATAACATTTTAATAGCATATCGCTGTTTAGTGAAACTCGTTATTACATACTACACACGCTATCGAGGAAGGTCGCGATTGCGTGTAATGCAAGGCAAGTCAAGGATGCATGTTGTGCAAGATCCTTTTCGTGTAGCGTACAACACAAGACATTAGTGAAATAAAAAGAATATTTTTCATAAAATCTCGGGCTGTTACATTCTACCCCCCTTAAAATGAATTTCGCCCTCGAAATTCGTCGGGGTTATAAATGGTTTACTATTCGAAAGTTTCTTTAATAGAATCCCACATCGTAAAAAGGAATACCAAAACCAATCTTTAAAAACAAAAGTATGAAACCTAACGGTTACCCAAATAAACTAATCACTGGGTTTCCACATAGGTGAAAATATGGATATGGAAGAAAAATCTAACCATCATGTTCTGATGGAGAGTGGTAGAGAACATGGCTATGGAAAAGCCAGTAATCACAAAGCCATAAATTTGTGACGATCTAAGGTACCATCTGATTCATCAGATATAAGATCACTAGGACAACATTTCTGGTTTTCAAGATCGTTTCCCTAAAGTTAAAGAATTTCAATTAGAATAAATACTTACTTTATTTTGGTACAATCTCACTGTTGTTCGTGCCTTGAACAATTTCCACTTCATCTCTTAAATAAATGAAGTTGAATTTGTTATTCGTGAAGTGTTAGTAGATCATGTGATATAATGACGGGTCATTCCATCTGTCTCAAACAAAAGGTTAGCAAAAATTATATACATAAGTCGATCTATAGTGAGATTAATCATATATTGTTCCTATAATGGACTTATACTTCATATATCATACTGCTTAATATAATAAAACTAGTTTCTACTAAACAGGGACTTCCTGTAGGCCAGTGGTAGGCGATAAAGGCCAGTCTCACTTCGGTTGTGGGTTCGATTCCTACGACCTTGTCCGACGCGATGGGCTGTCGCCCGTCCTGCAGGTTGTCCCTTTTTCTAAAACTATATTACTATAACATCCCATCAATAATATCGAAAAAAACTTCTATCCTTAAACAATACTAACTTATGTCCAACATAATCCATTCTAATCTTTAGGCTTATCCATAATACTGTAGTCCACTCTCATAATATAGTGAAAACGATTACCAGAGATTTAATACTATCATTAATCCCCATATATATGTCTTGTTGGTCACATTCCAAACATTCAAAGGCCTTAATCTTGTATTCTCTTGAATACCTTAGTGAAAACATGAATGCAGTTTAAAGTTAACACTTTCCACATACCAAAATCCTCAAAATTATATATACTCAAACCATGATATCACTTAGTCCTTATATCAATCATGAGCTCATGAATACTATCAAACATATTAGTTTCTCTTTATCCCTTCATTATGCGCATATCATCCACTTTCCAAAAAAATATCTGAATAACCTTTCATTGTTACTCATACCATTCATCATAAACTTTCAAAACTTAAGGAAAGACAACAGTGTAACAATCCTTAGATGTATTTTTATTCTATATTACAACATTACACTTGATAAACATGTAATCATTCCACTACCTTCTTAAACCATTGACCGAGCTTCAATAATTCTTTCATCTCACATATCATTTGTAGTCTCTTCATCATCATCAACATAAATACTTCCCATACGACCATACTGATTATCTTCCTTAGGGCATTGGTTTGCATAATGCCCGTACATTCCACATTTAAAACATTTAACCATTGTTGATGTCATAGCAATACCATTATCCTCATCCATGGTGTTAACTAAACCTTTTCCTTTGCACTTACTTGCTTTGTGTCCTTCTTTTCCACACCCAAAGCATCTTCCAGTTCCTTTGAAACATTCTCCTTGATGCCTCTTCCCACATGATTTACATAGGGGAAATTGAACTTTCTTTCCTCTATGATCATCATAAAACTCCATCTTTCTCTTATTAGCCGAGTCAGGAAACTTACCAAATTTTACTTTATTGATCATATTGTGAGATTGCTGATTCGGCATTATAATGATGTTTGGACTTCCAAATCCCATTTCACTATGAAGAATATCATTCCATTGTCCATCATATCCTCCATTATCGTGAATCATGTTGTTTCCAGCCATTTTCTAAAACCCAAAAAAGAATAGTGTGAGAGGAAAAAATCATGCTAGGGAAAACAACATAATAAAGGGGGAGTACCCTTAATATCTAACATCTTAGGTTAAATTATAAGATCGTTATCGTAGTTCTAGGATTATATCTTATATGTATACTTATCCTTAGGGACATCCCTAGACATACCTTAGAAATATCTCTAGGGATCTCACTAACGTTTTCGCATCCTAGTTTCCAAAGGTTGACTAAACATTTCCTCTGATACCAACTGTAGAGACCCGAAGCCTGACTTACATGGACATTACATTACATTTGCGGAATACTTAGTACATAACAAAAACACACACACAAGGATCGTAATAGTTTAGTGTCTTTGGAAACTCGGAACGTAATCTTCTAATCGTGGTGAACGATCTTCAATATTTCCCATAAAGATCTTCCCTTTTTTTCCCTAAAACCTTTCTTTATATCCTGGGGAAAAGAAAACATAAAAGGGTGAGCTCAAATGCTCAGTAAGGGTAAACAAAAGAAAAAACAATCACATCGTATTCATAAGAACATAACATTTTAGAAATCTTAACCTGTAAAAGAGAGTATAATTTCATAACATGGGATAAATCATAGTAGTGAAATGAAATCCCAATAATCATAACATAAAATATTAATCTTTGTGGCATACACACATAATCATAGAGAATCATTTCTTGTTAGTCAAGACTCATTGCCAAGACTATCTTAGTGGACAAAGTCCCTTTCTGAATCGAGTAACCCTCGTTTCAGTCCTGTTTCACTGAACCGGTATAACCTACCGTTCCAGCCCTGTCTATCTCATGAGATATGAAATCGTTACCCAATGCATTGGAGGGAGATATAGGTCCCACCCATCTTATAATGAATCCTTTCTTATGTGTGCCACATAATCATAAAACATACATCATCGCATAACACATGTAACAAAAATGGGATTCTTGAAACATCATGACATCATAAATCAATTCATATAAGATAAAGGAATTCATAAAAATAATTCCATCACAACATGAACAAATAAATTTAATAATAGGGATAAAAACAGAACCCTTTATTATCTTTGATGGAAAATAATTTTGATAAAACACTTGAACTCCATTCTTGAGGAAAATATCCTTTCTTCTTCAAAAACATTTTTCCTTTCATAACATGTCATACAACTTTAAAATAAAAGAAGTTGATTAAAAATAAACTTGAAAACTTGTAAAGGAAGCTTCTTGGAAACAATGTTTTAAAAATCCATTCATGCCGTATAAGTTAAAAAAAACATTCTTCGTACTTTTGTCGGAAAAGTCAAAAAGTACCTCGTACGAAAAACGACAAAAGATTCCTTTCATACATATTACTAAAAACTCACCGAAGGGTAAAAATTGGATTTAAAAAATTGTAGGGGGATGGAAATAATATTACATATTGATGAAACATGGATGTGGATGATAAAATACACCACAGTAAATACTTATGAATAAACAATCTCGGATAAAAATGAGATTGTGATATTTCCCTTACCTTAGGTCCAATTTGCCTTGTATGTGTCCGAAGCTCCTGTATAATGGTTTAAATAATTTTATTTACTTATTCCAGAATCATACATATTGATATGAGATCATATATGGTCATATTATTAGCTTCTTGTTAGTAATATTTCATTGTTACTTGTTACTCGGGTCTTTATAACTTTTTGTTCTTATGCGTGTTTTGTCGAATAAATTCTTATTATTATCTTTAGGTTATAGATAATTCATTTCCAGAATGGTATTAGTGTAGTATATACCATATTAAATTCATTTATATAATCATTATGAAATGAAGATCATGTAGAACGAGTCGCATCACATCGTGGAGACGGTATTCCGTACGTACGCACGAGTGATGATATCGTTCCTATGATCGTGGAATTGTATTGGAGTATATATATATATTATTTCAGTATCAATATTACTTAATAATAATCATATATAGTTACTCATTACACCATTATACCCATCCTTGTAAGGTGATGGTGGAAAATAGATTACACCACGGCGTGGAGACGGTATTCCGTACGTACGCACGCGCGATGATTTCATTTTTCCGTAGGATGGATAGAAGGTGAATTAGGGTTGTTTCATATTTATAATAACATATCAGTATGTAAGTAATACTGATGTTATTACTTTATCATGAAACAACTAAAGAAGAAGAAGTTGAAGAAGAAAGAAATTGAAAAGATCGGTAATGGATATTACCTCTTCTTTGGAACGCCTCTTTGAATCCTCCACTTAAGGAACTAAGATTGGTCTTTGGAGAAGACCAGGACCTCTAGGATTATTCTAGGGAAGTGGAGAGGAGAAAATGGCAGGGGTTGGCCGAGCTTGAGTGCTCAAATTGGTGTGAGGAGGAGGGGGAGGAGGTGCCCTTTTATAAGGGAGGAGAGGGGCACCTTAGGAATATCTCAAAATATTATTTTATATTAAAGTCAAATTCGGTTTATAATGGTTCCAAAGGGTCTTATTTCGAAGCAAAAGTGGGTATGGGTCGAAATCCTATCAACCAATAGGATTTAGACAAGTTTAGGGTATTATTTTAACCTTATCAATTAGATTTAACTCTAAGTTAATTAATTTAACTTTTACCGTGTCTTTTTGTTTTCTTTCACTATATGGTTAATACACTTACTATAACATGCCAAAAGAACCCCAAATTGTTTATTATTAATATATATATCCTTATCTAAGTCATTTGGCCGAACATTAGATTTTTAGGAATAAAATAACAATTAATAATATAATATTTGATTTAAAAACTATTTTGTGTCAATTTTGACACTATTTGCTATATGATTTTTGTGAAAGTCATAACAGAATTATATGTTCAAAAAAAGTTGATAAAATCAACAATAATATTTCATAGTAACCTATAAAATTAGTGGAATTCATAAAAAGTCTCAAATTACATTTATTTTGGTATTTATATTATCAATTTTGTCAATATTTCATTAATAAGATAATTACTGCATCATCTTTGTGTCATAAATAAATTAAATTATTTGATGTCTAAAAATTACAAATAAAATACCATCATGTAGTAAATCGTTTTAGATTTCTAATGAATATTTACAATAGAATTTATCTTATGTATAACCCCATATTAATAATGATTTACTTATTAAACATTGATTTTAACTATTTTAACCCTTCTTTAAATAAATTAATAATAAATGTCCTAATCTAATACAAGTGGGCCTAAATGGTCATATTTTATTCCTAAGTTTGTTTTTGGTCGAATTACACTTGTCCAATAGAATTAGGACATGTTTTAGGGTAATATTAATATCATATTTACCCTTAGTTACCCTATTTACTATTAACCGCGGTAAAAATAGTAAAAAGTTACTATTCACCAAAAAATTATTTTTATCTCATTGAACCACATTTTACTTACTGACATCAACCGTGTCTGTCGGATTTTTGAAATTCCATTCACAGAAGCAGTAAAATTAAGTTTTATGCAATATTCAGTTTTTAACCTACCACTTAGTGGTTTCACTATTCATCAAAAATTGAAAGTTTTCAGAAAAATACCAAAATTTCACCCTAGGCTAATTTCGATATTCTGAGTCCAAAAATGAAGTCCATTTTGAAAAATAAAATTTTCAAAATTTCAAAAAGTGTTTATTACTATTCATAACGGCTAGTTTTAATAACATTTTAATAGCATATCGCTGTTTAGTGAAACTCGTTATTACATACTACACACACTATCGAGGAAGGTCGTGATTGCGTGTAATGCAAGGCAAGTCAAGGATGCGTGTTGTGCAAGATCCTTTTCGTGTAGCGTACAACACAAGACATTAGTGAAATAAAAAGAATATTTTTCATAAAATCTCAGGCTGTTACAGAACAGCTATAGGAAACGATTTAAATTGGCTTTTCCTTCAACACCGATGACAAAAATGAAGTTGGGGTCCCAAACACTCTCGGGGTTCCTGACCACGCGTCAGCTTCACTCTGAGGCCTATGGAAGGAGCCCTGATGTTTGAAGCATCTCCTGCCTCGTAGTCCGGTATTGAAGACTCCTGAATGGAGCATCTCCTTTGGTTTCACACACAACCACACTAACACCAGCCTGAAATGGTGCATGTGCATCACCCATTGTCATACTGAATGAGAAAAGGACACCACCAATCATCACCTGAACATGACCATTACTGTAGAGAGGAAAATAATACAGAGATGAACTTCAATCTAAGTCATAAACAACACGTGATTCTCGCAATCGACCGTATCATCCCTATGTGGCTGGGTCTTCCACCCTAGTGGCCTAACGTAGACCCTTTCTTTAATGAAACCGACAAAGGACCAAAGGCCATTTAGAATTGTGGTCCGCACCGAACACTCCAGGCTGCTTCCACCTTTCCCCCATCGGATCCTCCTTCAGCGTTTCCAAATAGAACATCCAAATTAATGATGTCAAAATCCACTGATGACTATCAAATAGAACTCACACTACAAGACGTCACCAAACATGACCCTTACAGCCGATGAAAATACCACAAATCCCTTCAAGACATTGGTCAACACTGATAATTCCAAATCGCCTTCACCCTTCCCCTACTGGAATTCCTTTCACCGCTTCTAGGGGAAACCTTCAAATTCAACGATGTCAAACCTTATACTCGACAACTCAGACAAATCAAGGAAACCAAAACTCCGTTCAACACCCCTCACATATGTCATCCCGCTGTGATAGGATTCCTCTAGTTATAAAAAGAAGAGGTGGGTTCAATTCCAGAATTCAAGAAGAGTAATCTAATCAACTCTATGGTCAGACAATGGCGAGTTTCCCATGGCCACACATCAATTTCATGTCATCTCTTCATGGGGGGCGTACACTAGTCAAGAAATAAAACCATGGACCCAACCAAACTGGTCCAATGGTCAAGAAATACCACAAGCGAACACTAGGCGTGTATGGGGAAGCACTGCAAGGGCTTCCCGAAGTACTCTTCAAAATAATTCACCAACTACATGCTTGCATACCAACATACAAATATGGACTCAAACTAAGGACACAAATCATTCAGAAAGGATCCTCAGCTCAAAACGCCTCACATCCGACATTTCCTAAACACAAGGACATTCCACACAAACACCGTTTACTAAAACACCATTTTATTCCCTTTATCAAAACATTTTGAATATAGAAAAACCATGTGGGTTGCGCAAACACCAATGTCGTCCCATGAGCCTCACACATGAATGTTCTCATGCCGCACCGGCACGCACCTCATGTCCATCCAGGCACTCATCCGCTCATTCCATTAACCATTTCCCTTTTCACACACGCTCATGCATGTGGTTCCCCATGAGAGCGCCAAGGATAAAAACCAAACCTTTCCATTTTTCAAAACCAAAACATCCAAACACACTTCTCAAACCTCACACACCATTTCATCTTTAAAGTGCTTCATTTGAAAACATTTTCCAAGACCAAAACATTATTAGATAAAAAACCAAATTTCCATGAATCCAAAACAATGAGACAAGAAATGAAGCAAGGAAAAACTTGTGTCAGTGGGTGACTGGAACATATGGTTGGTGGCCATATGCCAATCACACCACTTCCACGGAAGGTATTCCAGGACAACATCCCCAGCTCCGCATGGCCTGCCAGGCCCTGCGAGATCACTAGGACCACTGACCTTACCCCTTTTTCATTTCCCTTAGACAAGATTAACCACAAGGACCAAAAACTCATACTGACCTCAACATAATTTGGTAACTTGAGTCCCGCCACGAGGTGTGATGGCCAGGCACCTTACTCGTAGCCAGGACTTCGAGTCCCGACTACCTTAACTCAAGTCTATCGTGACTCTAACCCAAAAGAACACGACCCAAGAGAGAAAACCTAGCCCTCTAATACTATTTTGTCACGAACCAGGTTGGGTCGCCTTCCGAACTGGCGCCCGACCCGGTCCGTTGCAAGGCCCGAAGGGCGTCCCCAATCCCCACGGGCTGGCACAAGTGCCCAGGTATCAAGAGTAACCTGTGGGAACGGTTTACCCGAAAAGGTATACACAAACACTAACAAGATAATAAAAATGAAACTAGGAATCGACAACCAAAGAGACCATAAAACTAAAAAAAAATTAATGGTTTACCACTTGAACCAAAGTCCAAAAAAATGACAACAAAAGAGACTAAAACTATAACTCAAACCTCCAATCGACAAGAGTGGTATAGAATCCGCACGCCGCAACACCAACCTGTACGAGAAGGCCACTAACAACTCGAACCACCATCGCTGAGCACGATGTCACAACCTGGAATACACATGAAACAAAGTCTACATACACCCGTAGGTGTATGCAGGGTGTGAGCGAAATGCCCGGTAGGACATCACCCAATAAAAAGGTTTCATACCACAACATCAAAAGGACAATTTAATGTGCTTATTCAAGTTATACTTTTGAAATGATTTTAATGAAAACATTTAAAAACCAAATGCTAAAGGAAAACAATAAAAAGAACTCATCTCACAAACACAATTTTAAAGAGGAAGAGGATGGTTCATCATGGGCACCCACGCACACACATATACTCACACACACATACTCACACACACACACACACACACATACATGCACACACACACACACACAATCACACACAAACACACACAAGTGGTCCTCCATATGCCTACGGATGGGAACACGCCATCGATGGTATAACACTATGGGTAAATCCCCTAAGGATCATCTAGCTCGAGTGGGAACCTAGAACCTCGTGTCTCGGTGAAACGTGGCGTAGAAGGCCACGAACCTCAGATATCATATGTTTAGTCAGTGTTGCAATCGTCAATCCAGCTAAGTGAAACAGGGACGACACCCATCCGGCTCACTAGCGCACTAGTTCTAGTCCGCCCCTAGATACAAAGGGTTTTCCCATGTGCTCAATCAAGTTTCGCATTCACATAGTATATTTCTTTCTCATATCACAGACCAAACAAGATATTGCACACAAAAGTCACCATTTGCATACCAAAGCACTATTTCAAGGACACACGCACATGACATGTCTCATTTTATAAAAATACACCAGTTTAAAAATGAATGCATATTCAACTCCTACAATGGACCATTTTAGTGTTATATAAATGTACCAACAAATCATTTGAGTTATTATTGAAATCATTTTAGGAAAAACCAAGCATACTTTACACCAAAAACAGCTTGATTTTATATAGAGGCGTCACTTTAAAACATGATACACGAGGTAACCATGTCAAAACTTGTTTTCCATTATTCAAACAATTTTGCATTCCAACTTCAAAAGTACACAACAGGGAAAACACACCAAAAGTGACTCATATATTTTGAAAATGTCTATTTAAAAACACAAACACCTAATGTGACTTGGAAACACCTTTCTCACCTGCCAAACAACCCTCAAAAACATTTTAACCATGTTTCACACTCAAAACTTCACTTAAATAAACAATTACTCAATTTATAAAACATATCGCATGAAAAAGAAACCGTTACAAAATCAATTTCACAAATTGACACTTCTAAAACCTCATTGGCACTCTATAAACAATTATTAAACACTTTGAAAATTTTCCACAAAAGGATCGAAATGGAAAATAACATAAACATTTCTAAAGAGAGTGCAATTTTCATCACGCACACATGTCAAACCATTTTTAAAATGCCTTTCGCACAACCTATTAAACACAAAAAATAATTTATACAACAACACGCATATAGACAACAAAAGAATACTATTTCAGAAACCCAATTTTCATCAAACGAACACGCCAAAACATTATAAACATATATCGCACCATGAAAATAATTCATAGAACATATTAAATTAAACTAAACAATCAAATTAAATTATCTAAATGATGGAAAGGCATGGAACCGCCTAAATCAATGTAGTAATGAAATAAAAATGATACGGCGCAATACTCCTATTGCGCAAGGTCGCGCCACATGGAACCGTAAAAAAGGTTCTAAAACAGTAGACCAAAAATTCTCATCACCAACCCATCACAACATCTGAGATTTAGTAATTTAACTAACAATAAAACAAATTAAATAATAAATAATTAAATTTAATAATGATTAATAAAATTTAATAGTAATTAAACAAATAGATTAATAATTAAAAAAATTCAATTAACTAAATTTATAAACAATGAAACAGATTAAATAAAATGATTAACCAATTTAATAATAATCAAATAATTTGATAATTAATTTTAAACCCATGCGAAAAAAATGAATTTATTAATTAACAACAAAAAAAAAATAAATAATAATTAAATAAAATAAAACCAAACCCTTATCGCAGAATTGATGGGATCCAACCGAGTGGCGTGCATCGGTTGTCTGGTGAGCGCGAGCCGGGTTTCGGGGGATGTCCGATAGCCGAGTGGGGGTGCGGGAAGGGTGATTGACTAGCTATTGGGAGGAGGTAAGATGAAGAGAGAAGGAGAGAATGAGAGGAGGAAAGAAGGATAGAATAGAAGAGATAATAAATAAATAAATAAAATAAAAGATAAGTGAGTAGGGAGATGGGGGTGAGGCATTCCGCTGGAGAAATGGAAGAATATGGGGAGTGAACTGGAGCCGTGGGAGAGAAGGGATGGGAAGAAGAGGAGAGACGGGAGGAGAATGAAGAGAGAAGAAGAAGGGAGAGGGAGGATAAGATAAAAGATAATAGAGGAAGGAGAATAGGGTGAGGCACACTGGACAAGGGAGAGGGGAGAGAGCCGTGTGAGGAAGAGGGAGGAGAGAAGGGGAAGGGAGGAGAAAACATGGGGGGGAGGAATGAAAAAAAAGAAGGGGGAGGGGGTGGCGGCTTGGGTAGGGATTAGGTGGGTTAAAAAAAGGAATTAAAAAAATAAAAAAAATAAATGAAATAATAAAGATAAAATAAAAAAATAAAAAAATGGAGAGATATAAATACATATTTATATATATATACATGTATATATATATGTATATGTATATACTCACAATAATAATAATTAAACTATTCTAAAATAAAAATGATAAAAGGATTTAATAATATAAGTTAATAATTGGAAAGTTATAAAAATACTAATAATATTTATAATAATAAGGAAATAAGAATAAAATAAAAGAAATACTCTCTTAAAACGTTAATATTAATAATACCATGTAAGACCACCCGTGTATCGGGCAGGCCACATGGCTTCACCCGTGCCATGCCCGTGCGTCGGGCAACATCAAGCTCGCATCCATTTATCACCGCAAGTGTGTACAACTAAAATTGTGCTCAGCTCGAACTCCGATTAAACAATTTACAAAAAAAGGTAATAAGACTTATGTGATTAAAATTAAAATTAAATACATACCTCAAAGTGAAGACCAGATCTGAGAAGAAGGATATATAATCATTGGAAAACCTCATTTTATAACACCTTAATATCAATAATGATTGTATATAATACTAAAGAAGTCCACTAGAATGTTGTATGATATGTTTTTAATGTATATGGTTAGATCATGTCCAAATCAATTTTTCGATAATATGATGGAAATGGAATAATAGATAATCATTTACAAGAGAGGGGATAGACACTCATAGAATATCATAAAATATTATATTTATATAAATTAGAATTCAATTCAGAATAAATACAAAATTATTTATTTTGATGAAAAAATTAGGATTTACTGAATACATGTTATCCAAAAAAATAGTCATTTTATCACATTTTTACCCAAATATATTTTTAACCCCCACTTAGCCCATTTCATACATATGATTTCAACTATGATTTTTAATCATTGAGGTATAATATAGGTAGTATAAATTTATCAAAATATATTCAATTGAAATGTTTTTATTCCATAATAATTATAATAATCTAAATTAATAATGTTTTGTTTTTTATTTAATTTATATATTATAATAATATTATATTTTTTATAATTGTTCATTTTTGTCATTTTTTATAACTATTTCATATATTGATTTTAATTAAAAAATGTCAACAAACGCAATATAATATATATATATATATATATATGTATCCCTAACATATGAATAAAATTTTATAAATTTATATTTTACATGAATTATCTAAAATTATATTACATTTATGATGTTAAATATTATTTATTTCTATTTATTAATTAATTAAATAAGTACAATGTTAACAATGTCTAAATTTTTTGGGCAATAAATTAATCTATGAAATTTTAAAATAAATTATCATGATTAATATAATTTAATTACATTCACTAAAATATTCTTAAATGAATGCACCTTCTATTTATCCGTATGGTAAAAATAATAATGGTATTAAAATAAGAGTGTGAAATATTATTCTTTTTATTACATAAAATATTATAATTGACATAATCACCCACAAAATGAAAAATAATTTAATTTATTGAAATATTTTATGATTAATGATGAAATTTATAAATATTATATAACTTAGGAAAATATTATGTTCATTTTATTGTATGTTTCATTTTAATTTTATCCTTCAATAATAATATTTAGCATCAACCAAGGATATAAAAATTTATAAGAATAGTTACCAATAAAAAAATTAAAACCTAATAATTAATAAAATATGGACCTTATGAATAAAAATATTGAATCAATTTTTCAAAATATAAAAAACATTATAAGAAAAATGTAATGTAAAATAGAAAATATAAAATTTAGTTTCATATTTGTTTTTTAGAAAAAAATTGATCTTATAAAATATAAATTGTTAGCATACATAATTCCAGTAAATATCAATTATGAATTCCATATTTCTATTATTTTAAATAATATAGAGGTAAATAATATTATAAAATAATAAAAATATTATTATACAATGTAAATACATAAAATATAAATAAAATATTCAATATAAAATCAGTTTTAATCACATTTATTAAAAAAATATTTTCAAAAACTTTTCAACACAATATCCAATGACAAAATTTATTTATTTTAATAATTAATGTATATTTTTTCAATTATATTTTCTCATTATTCAATAAAATTTTTATAATAAACAATCATAAAATCCAATAAACCATATTATATGATTTTTTAGAATATATTGTTTTCTTTCAGAATATATTCTGTATTTTTAAAGCATTATTTTATAAATTATAAATGATATGGCCCTTACATATTTCATAATATTGTTAATACAATTAATTCACTTCAAATACAATAATTTTCTATATTTCATGCTTAGGTAATAATTCATTGTTCATTTCTAATCTATGTTGCATATGTTATATTCTATAATACATTCTCATTCTATATAAAATATCTTGATATTAAATTTAATCCTCTAAATATTTATGAATATAAATACTATAAATTTGAACTCATCATCGATAATCATGTTCTCACTTTGAAAAATACACTATTTGAAAACCCCCGTCCTAAGAATATTAAATAAAATTTCTGTGATGCCCCATGTTTTATGAACTAGTTTAAGTAAGAAATGTTAGGCCTTTAATGATGTCTCTTGTTTTATTTGTTGTGCTAAGAAGGGATTTGAAATAAAATAAAACATGGAGAATAAGGTAAAAAGATATATATTAAAACATTAAATTACAACGAGTCCCAACTAGTTGAAAATACCATGCACAAGACCTAACACAGCCACATCAAGACTACTAAGAACCACAACTCGAGAAATCGGATAATCCTCGTCTTCAAAGTCCATCAGCGTGAAAAGAATAATAGCTAGGGTCACGACACACATGCTCAACGCCACTGGTATGAGGAGAGCCATCCTTTCTGGTTCAAGAGTTTTGTTCATGTAAAATACCCCTGCTTTTATAATGGTCCTGTGAATATTGACCGTTGGAAAATAGCCGTTGGATTTTTCAAAATAACCTTTGGGTTTCTGTTAATAAATTTTATCTTTATATTAAAAATTGTTTTTTAACGCTCTTATAATTTTATAATAATATGTCTAAAGTATGTTTCACAAAAACAATCATAGTTTTAAAATTTAAAGAGTGTTCTAGGGAATAAATCCTCTTGTTTTCAAAATTTCGATGGATACTTATATTGAAAACTTGGTATTCTTTTTATAAAAGATATGTTTAAAGGGTATCAATAATGATATCTTTTGAGCTCTAAAAATATGATTTTTTTTAATTTAGTTGAGGTCTTTTAAAATTTCTTTAAAGATCCGAATAATTATATTGGGTTTGTATGATAATTATAACTCTTAAAAGATTTATATATAAATTGGTAAAGGGATTTTAATTTTAAAACTACTTTGTTTTTATAGTATGTTGACTCATTTTGTGAATGTATTTATATTTTTAACTAAGCATACATAAAATTAATATTTCAAAATTCTAAATAAATTTCCTTTTTTATGTTAATATGAAATATATTACATAATCTAGTAAAAGGAATTTAGATTTTAAATTAAAACTAATTGTCTTTATTGATTGAACCCTCTTTTGTATACATAGTTATACTATACTTCATTTTGAAAATAAGTAATGGTGATTGTTTTATAAATTTAAAATAAGTTTTTAATTAAACAAATAGAGTGGGGCTCGGCCAAGCCTAGGGAATCCTTTAAGGGACAAGCCCTCTAGGCCGAGACCAAGCCCCAGGGACATGAGGTGCCGACCTTCGGGGTCCCCTAAGCGCTCAGTGGGTGTCCAACCGCGTCCAAAGCTGTGCGCATAGGTCTCTCAGGTCACGCACAGGCCGTGTGTAAGGCCGCGGTGCGTGGTGCGTAGAGGTGGGACGAAGCCCGCATGGGGCCCATTTATAAAACCCCTGAGTGTGTGTTCGTGTTATTGCAACGGGGGCAGCGGAGCTTGTTTGTTAAACTGTACCCCAACCGCACTCTGTTTCGATGTTGGAATGGGATTTTTCTGCGAGACGTGATCGTGACCATCAGATGCATCTCACGGGATCTGAACCGTCTGATTCCTCCGTCGATCTATTTAAATATTTCCACGCTCCTCCAGCTGTTCGATCTTCGCCGAGATCGAATCCCAGCCGTCCCTTCCTTTACCACGTCGACCCCCCACTGTCTTCTTCCCCGAGGCGGCTCCCGACCAGTAGGCCTACTAAAAGGACACCTCGACCTCTCCTTCTCCGCACTGCTCCCTTGACTTCCGAACACCCCCTTCTAGGTCCTTGTTTTCCCGTCTTCCCCACGTCGGTCTACACATGGGTCGAGTCACCCTCCATGCACCAAATCCCTACTTAAACCTCCATGCTTCTTGAAGTCCCGGCGGCTTCTTCTTCTTCTTCCTCCTTCCTCTCTCGCGAACCTTCAGCAAGATCAGTGTGGTGCACCTGGTCCGAGTTCCTCCTCAAACACTATAAGGTTCCTTTCATACGTGCCTTCTTTGAAAAGAATCTCCATTTATTCTCTCGGTATCTATATATATATACAGTTTATATATATACTTGATTATAACCCACTCGGGTTGTATGGCCTTCAATGGTATTGCTGCCGTATGGTGCATATGTAAGGATACTTATATATTCTGTTTTCTTTCATATGGAGAAACCGAAGCACAGTATATACTGTTTATATATAAATATTTAAATAATAAAATCCATCAGTTTGTACATTATATATATATATACAGTTCACATGGACGGTATATACAGTGTGCATAGGTACATTTATGCAATACAAGCCCCTCGGGTTGTGTATTGTTTTTACATATGATATATATATAGTTTTTCATGTATTTTTATTTGTTTTACAGTTTTCCAAAAAAGAAGATTATAAATTTTATTCTTTTCGGATGGACCTATGTTGGACAGGGTTTTGAGGTGTTAAGTTTTGATTTCTTTCGAATATATTTCATAAAACCTATACAGATATAAATATACAATTTTCTATATACAGATATTTATAACCAAAACTCTATCTTTATTTCAGATTTCAAAATGCTCCAACATGTAATACTATGCGTTATATATTAATGATGGTTTATTGAAACTGTTTTACCATGAAAACCCGTCGTTGCAAACTTAGTATCTATATATATTTATTTACACATAAACATGTAGACTAATACAAATCGATTTTATGATTTCAAGGGGTGGGTACAAACTTATAAGTAAATCCTTATTTTATGCGAACTATGTTTTATAAAAAAACATGCTGGGCATCGCTCATGATGAATTTTACCATGAAGGGTGTAATTTGGTTTTATTTAAGATTTATTAGAGGATTTAAGATTTGATGGATCATGATATCATGTTGTTTTCATGTATTATCTTAAGACATAATGAACCTACCTTGTTGAATGTATTAATTAATCAAGTTATGATTTAATTTATTTAAAAGATCAAGGGGCTATTTATCACCATAACAAATTTCAAGAGTTTTCCTTAAGCACTCCTCTACCATGGATTTATAATGACAAAGATTCATCATTTAGTACATCATTAATCATATGATTTAGTGTAAAGGATGTTTTACTAAGCTATGTATGCCTTTGATTAGTTACAGATACATTTTGCAAATTAACCATCATACCTTGTATTAGCACGATTTGTGGTGATTCATTATCTATTGTTGTACATAATGCATGCTTATGACATATCACTAAATGAACAAAGAAATTGGATTACCCAAAGTGGTATGGGACACCTTGGGTAAAATGAAAATGAATGAGATATTCAAGGTGGTATGGGACATCTTGAATATACTTAACCATTTAAGTGAAGCATGAATGATGTGGCTCACATGATGATAAAGACAAATTTAAGGGTGAACCCTGATAGCGCTCCAATGCATTGGGTAAAGACTTAATCTATTGAGATGACTTTTTAGACTGATACCCTGGTGAATAACCATGGTAATTTTTAATGACACCTTGGGGATGGACCTTGGTTATATGTTCATGATTGTCTAAGTTAAATGTTGATGCCACATAATTCAAGTAATGTAACAAGTTCTTTCCAAGATAGTGTTCTTACACGACTGATGCCTTTAATGTTTTCATAAAGTTCTTATTTCCCTAGCTTAAATCATGAAGCATGACTAGTGTTATCACATAATAGAATGGTAACCAGCATCTGAAAATTTATTTGTTTCCTTGTGCGAAACTCTGATTCTGTATTACTTTAACTATTTAAATTTATGATTAAGTAAATCATATGTAGTACTTGTTCATTATAACCATTATTACTCCTTCAAGAATTGACATAATTGTTTCATGTTCTTATTGAAGACCTTGATTGAGCATTTTTATGTTCTGAGTTATTACTTTACCTTAATAAGTGTTCAATATCTTTTAAAATAATGTTTTCAAACGTTACAGTGTTTTAATTTCTTTTTAAATCCCCTTACTGTGTATTTTAATGCTCACCCTACATTTTGATTTAAAATTTTCAGGTATCAGCTTTTGAAAGAAGAAGTGTTTCAGAAGTTGCCGGTTTCCCAGAACCCGAACCGCACACGATCTTCTGTATGGGACATGATGCGTTGTTAAACAAGTGTATTTTATTTTAAGATAACACATCATGTTCAGAAGGCACCAAATCCTGGGTTTCTGGGGATGGGGTCTCTATAGTTGGTATCAGAGGTTCGGTTTGGATAACTCTAGAAAGCCAAAAACTGGAACAAAAATATATATAGATGTATATGTATTTTAGTTTTATTAAAAATTGGGTTTTCTTAAATTTCATATTGAAAACGAAGGAAAAAATATCTTATCTCTCCCCACAGAGGCCCTAGAGACCATTGTGTCTTTAGCTAGCCGTGAGGACTTTCTAAACTATGCCCATATCCGCATGACATGCAAACACCTTTACGATGTCTCCAATTCACCATGGGTGCTTCAGCTACACCAAGGGGTAGGAATAGATTGCCTCTACATGATAATAACCCAGTTTCCCTCCTATGTACGTCGAGGAAGGTACTACGAGGGACTTTTCCGGATTTTCACGGTGGGTGAGAGATTTGTCACTATGCTTGATAACCCTTTTCAAGAAGCTGCTACTGACGGAGACCTCTGAGCAAGCTACCTTTGTCAGATTTTAAACTATGGCTTCTGGGGTTTGTTGTTGGACTTCAGAAGGTTAGAAGACGAGTCCACCCGACTATCTTGCTGACAACAAGTGTATGAAGATGTCTCTCAACTTCATACCCCTCATGCTAGACTCATAAGACGTCATAGGTGCCTTCATGAGTTTTCCCTGAATGCTCGGCATGTGTTTGGTTCGAGGAGTTAGGGAGTTTTGCTTCTCTGTGTGGAGTTCGTTTAGTGAATGAGTAAGGGAAACTCGAGCACTAATAATAATAAATGTATGTTTATTAAAATGTTGTCTTTCCCCTTTCATTGTCCTTACTTTGTTTTGCCCTTGAATTATTTTAAAGTGTTTAAATTTCCGTCTTAAAACTTTCAAATTGAAGGAAAAATAAACCTGTTATCTCTTCCCACTGAGATTTTGGAAATCATTGCGATCAAAACGTGTGGGGACGAGTATGACCCCTTCGCAAATTTTCAAATAACGTGCAAGAAGTGGTTTGAGGTAACAAACGGTCAGGAGATTCTCCGCACCTACCAGGGGAATGCCTCCATATATTACTGCATTGGCTCTGCATAGCTAGCCGGACATGAATGATGAGGAAGTCACCATGAAGGGCTCTTTCTATGTTTTACCCTAGGCCGAAACTACACGGGCAGAGTGAAATTTCAGGAGGCTGCATTTGAGGGAAATCTTTATGCGGATTATATGCTCCAACTTCTCAGATTTAGCCTATTTGACCATATCTATAGCTTCAATGTCCTCGACCGAGACCTAATTCGGAAAGTCCTTCGTACATTGCTCTGCAAAGACATTTCAAAACTTTTTACTATTCGAGCTTCCCTCTGGAGGCCTGAAGGCCCGGAACATAAGTGCAACCCCTCCTGTCATAGGTTTATGTGGATTAGGGAGCTGGAAGAGGTGAGCTTCACTACGGGGATACCTCTTAATGCACCTGTTGACCCTATTCGTTGGTGGAGGTGGTAGGAACGTTTCTGAACCTTGTAGTGTTGTGAAATAAATTACGAGGACGCAATTTTCTAAAGGGGGGATAATGTGACGCCCCAGGTTTTATGAACTGGTTTATGTAAGAAATGTTATGAATTTAATTATGTCTCTTGTTTTATTTGTTGTGCTAAGAAGGGATTTGAAATATAATAAAACATGGAGAATAAGGTAAACTGATATATATTAAAACATTACATTACAACGAGACCCAACTAGTTGAAAATACCATGCAAAAGACCTAACACAACCACTGCAAGACTACTAAGAACCACAACTCGAGCAATCGGATAATCCTCATCTTCAGAGTCCATCAGCATGAAAAGTATAACAACTAGGGCCACGACACACATGCTCAAGGCCAATGGTACGAGGAGAGCCATACTTTCTGGTTCAAGTGTTTTGTTCTTGTAAAATACCCCTGCTTTTATAATGGTTTTGTGAATATTGACCATTGGAAAATATCTGTTGGATTTTTCAAAATAACCTTTGGGTTTCCGTTAATAAAGTTTATATTTATATTAAAACATCTTTTTTAACGCTCTTATAATTTTATAATAATAAGTCTAAAGTATGTTTCACAAAAAGAATCATAGTTTTAAAATTTAAAGAGTGTTCTAGGGAATAAATCCTCTTGTTTTCAAAATTCCGATGGATACTTATATTGAAAACTAGGTATTTTTTTTATAAAAGATATGTTTAAAGGGTATCAATAATGATATATTTTGAGCTCTAAAAATATGATTTTTTTTATTTACTTCTGTTCTTTTAAAATTTCATTAAGGATCCGAATAATTATAATGGTTTTGTATGAAAATTATATCTCTTAAAAGATTTATATATAAATTGGTAAAGGGATTTATATTTTAAAACTAATTTGTTTTTATAGTATGTTGGCTCATTTTGTGCAGGTATTTATATTTTGAACTAAGCATACTTAAACTTGATATTTCAAAAGTCTAAATAAATTTCCTTTTTTATGTTAATATGAAATATATTACATAAGCTAGTAAATGGAATTTAGATTTTAAATTAAAACTAATTGTCTTTATTGAATGAAACCTCTTTTGTATAAATATTTATACTATAATTCATTTTGAAAATAAGTAATGATGATTGTTTTATAAATTTAAATAAGTTTTTAATTAAACAAATATAGTGGGGCTCGGCCAAGCCGAGGGAATCCCTTAAGGGACAAGCCCTCTAGGCTGAAAACAAGCCCCATAGACCCGAGGCGCTGTCCTTCGGGGTCCCCCATGCACTCAGTAGGTGTCGAACCGCATCCAAAGCCATGCGCATAGGTCTCTCAGGTCGCGCACATGCCATGTTTAAGGTCGCGGTGCGTAGGGGTCGGCCGAAGCCCGCATGGGGCCCGTGTATAAGGCCCCTGAGTGTGTGTTCGTGTTATTGCACCGGGGGCAGCGGAGCTTGTTTGTTAAACTGCGCTCCAACCACGCTCTGTTTCGATGTGGGAATGGGATTTTTTTGCGAGACACCATCGTGACCATCGGATGCATCTCGCATGATCTGAACCGTCTGATTCCTCCCTCGATCTCTTTAAATTTTTCCGCACTCCTCTAGCCGTTCGATCTTCACCGAGATCTAATCCTGGCCATCCCTTCCTTTACCACGTCGACCCCCCACCGTCTTCTTCCTCGAGGCGGCTCCCGACCAGTAGGCCTGCTCAAAGGACACCTCGACCTCTCCTTCTCCGCACTGCTCCCTTGACATCCGAACACCCCCTCCTAGGTCCCTGTTTTCCCATCTTCCCCACGTCAGTCTACGCATGGTTCGAGTCACCCTATGTGCACCAAATCCCTACATAAGCCCCCCTGCTTCTTGAAGTCCCGGCAACTTCTTCTTCTACGTCCTCCTTCCTCTCCCGTGAACCTCTAGCAAGATCAGCGTGGTGCACCTGGTTCGAGTTCCTCCTCAAACACCGTAAGGGTCGTTTCATACATGCCTTCTTTTAAAAGAACCTCTGTTTATTCTCTCGGTATATATATATATATACAGTCTATATATATATATATACTTGATTATAACCCACATGGGTTGTATGGCCTTCAATGGTATTGATGTCGTATGGTGCATATGTAAGGATACTTATATATTCTGTTTTCTTTCATTTGGAGAAACAGAACACCGGTATATACTATTTATATATAAATATTTACATAATGTAATCCATCAGTTTGTACATTGTATATATATATACAGTTCACATGGACGGTATATATAGTGTGCATAGGTACATTTACACAATACAAGCCCCTCGGGCTGTGTATTGTTTTTATATACGATATATATATAGATTTTCTTGTCTTTTTATTTTTTTTACAGTTTTCGAAAAAAATTATATATTTTATTCTTTTCGGATGGAACTATGTTGGACGGGGTTTTGAGGTGTTAAGTTTTGATTTCTTTTGATTCTATTTCATAAAACTTATATAGATATAAATATACGGTTTTCTATATAAAGATATTTATAACCAAAACTCTATCTATCTTTCGAATTTCAAAATGCTCCAACATGTAATATTATGCATTATATATTAATGAGGGTTGATTGAATCTGTTTTACCATGAAAACCCATCGTTGCAAACTTAGTATCTATATATATTTATGTACACATAAACATGTAGAATAATACAAATGGAATTTATGATTTCAAGGGGTGGGTACCAAACTTTAAGTAAATCATTATTTTATGTGAACTATGTTTAAAAAAACATGATGGGCATCACTCAAGATGCATTTTACCATGAAGGGTGTAATTTTGATTTATTTAAGATTTTTTAGAGGATTTATGATTTGATGGATCATGATATCATGTTATATTCATGTATTATCTTAAGACATAATGAACCTACCTTATTGAATGTATTAATTAATCAAGTTATGATTTAATTTATTTACAAGATCAAGGGCCTATTTATCACCATAACAAATTTCAAGAGTTTTCTTTAAGCACTCTTTTTCCATAGATTTATAAGGACAAAGATTCATCATTTAGTATATCATTAATCATATTATTTAGTGTAAAGGATGTTTTACTAAGGTATGTATTCCTTTGATTAGTTACTGATACATTTTCCAAATTAACCATCATACCTTGTATTAGAACGATTTGTGGTGGTTCATTATTTATTATTGTACATAATGCATTCTTATGACAGTTCACTAAATGAACCAAGAAATTGGATTACCCAAAGTGGTATGGGACACCTTGGGTAAAATAAAAATGAATGAGATATTCAAGGTTGTGTGGGACATCTTGAATATACTTAACCATTAAAGTAAAGCATGAACGTTGTGGCTCACATGATGATAAAGACAAATTTAAGGGTACGCCCTGATAGCGCTCTAATGCATTGGGTAAAGACTTAATCTCTATAGATGACTTTTTAGACTGATACCAAGGTGAATAACCTTGGTATTTTTAATGAAACCTTGGGGATGGACCTTGGTGATATGTTCATGATTGTCTAAGTTAAATGTTGATGCCACATAATTCAAGTTATGTAATAAGTTCTTTCCAAGATAGAGTTCTTACATGACTGATGCCTTTAAAGTTTTCATAATGTTCTTATTTCTCTAGCTTAAAGCTTGAAGCATGACTACTGTTATCACTTAATAGAATGGTAACCAGCATCTGAAAATTTAGTTGTTTCCTTGTGCACAACCCTGATTATGTATTACTTTAACTGTTTAAATTTATGATTATGTAAATCATATGTAGTACTTGTTCATAATAACCATTATCACTCCTTCAAGAATTGACATAATTGTTTCATGTTCTTATTGAGGACTTTGATTGGGCATTTTTATGTTATGAGTTATAATTTTCCCTTAATAAGTGTTAAATATATTTTAAAAGAATGTTTTCAAATGTTACAGTGTTTTAATTTATTTTTAAAACCCCTCACTGAGTATTTTAATGCTCACCCTACGTTTTGATATAAAATTTTCAGGTATCATCTTTTGAAAGATGAATTGTTTCAGAAGTTGTCGGTTTCCCAGAACCCGAACCACACACAATCCTCTATATGGGACATGATGTTTTGTAAACAAAGTGTATTTTATTTTAAGATAACACATCATGTTCAGAAGGCACCAACTCCTGGGTTTCTAGGGTCGGGGTCTCTACAATTTCCCCCTGAAAAGATATAATTGGATATATGATGTTCATCATGAATAATACATATTGGGTTTCTAAATAAAACAAAATTATTGTGATGTCAAAAAATAGATATATTAGATAATCAAAAATCTAATAAAATGATAGAGTATGATAGATATCTATGTTAGTATATTGTTCACCATAAAAAACAATAAATATTTTATAATTTAAAGTAAAATTTATCTATCGATAATTTAAATAATTTAATAATCATTTTTTAAAACATAATATTCCTAAATTTTGGTAATTATTTTATATCCTATATGAATAATATACAGAATTATATATGCTGTTAAAGAATAATTCATCCTTTTAATAAATTTCTACAACAAACTCATCAATTTCTAAAAAAAATACTATTAAAGATCAATTAATCATGCAATAGTAAATAGAATAAAATTTTACATGATAACATAACCTAAAAAATAATAAATTATTATTATTTTTGACATTATAATTTTTCAAAAAAATTAAGACAATATATGATAATTTAAGAATAAATGATCCTTTTTATGATAAAAAATATCTTTTATTTAAAAAATTCAATAGTATTACCCAATGATTAAAATTAATAATACAATTACTATAAATGCTTAAAATTCCTCATAATATTCAAAAAAATAATGAAAAAAATATTATATGGATATGATCACAAAGTCTTTCAAAATTAATTTAAAAATTATTTCAAAATAAAATCAGTTACTTTTAATGTCTACTTAAAAAATGAATATCCTCTAGAAATATTATTGGAAGATCTTATTAAAATAGTCAAATACAATATAAACCACCGTAGCTCCATCGTAAAATTTTATATGATTCATAAATATAAATTAAACTTTATTCCTAAAATAAAATAAAATTATATTATATTTACCTTAAGAATTTGAGGTTAAAAATATATATATCATTTTGTTAATTAATATTCATCACATAATCACGAAATCACATTCAATATCATCATTATATATACAATAATGAAATTATTCCCAAACTTATCAAACCTTTAATCTTTCAAATCATATTAATAAGAAATAAAAATTCATGCAAACTAAGACATCAAATAATGAAGTTGTAGGTAATACACACCTTTAACGCTTAATATGTGGGTTACATCCTCACAACCTTTCGTAAGGTTAGAGGTTTTTTCATGTCTTACATTGGTTATTTTTCTACAACTATATTAATTTATTTTGTATAATTTTACAAGAAATGGGATAGATATCCTCGAAAATTAGTAAATCTATAATTACTACAAAATATATGACCTTCTAAACTTTAATTTTTCTCTGTACAAATAAAAAAATGTCTAGAATAGAAAATAAAATTAATTATCAAATAAAATTTAACATGATACACATAATTTTTTTACATTCTAATAAAAATGATCAAAACATTCATACCAAATTTCAACCATCCTCAAAAGGGAATTAATTATTTCAAACATCTATTCACCCTTAAATATTGCACTAAATCATAACTCAACAATCCCATATATTTATACATATAAATAATTCAGTTTTACATATATTCAATTAACTTTTCTACTAATTACTATTCCCTAGTATATCCTCTATAAAAACAAAAGTATAAATCAATAACTAATATTCAAAAATGAAAAAACATAATCAATGAAATTATCCATACCATTAAAATGTCATTTAAATTTTTGTCATGTATGTTGTAGTGTAATTATTTATTAATATTGTTATTTATTTATTGTGTGGTTAATACCAGTCATGATCCTCCCATGGGTAAATTGATTTTCATATTGGCCATAATACACAAATTTAGAAATTTCTAATTGAGACCTTCTGGAATTAAATCATTACCCATCCTATTATTGACTAAACACATCTTTTTTTGGTAAACATAATTATTTATAATATCCTTAACAACATATAAAACAACTTCTTATTATTGGAATACATTTTTAAAAGTGTATATTTCAATTTTTTTGACACAAATGTAATTTAATATTTATACCTTTATGATTATAATCAAAATAATATCCTCAATTTTTTATTTTTCTCATATTTTATAAGTTTGAAAACTCACCTAGGATCATGTTAATTATTAATTTAGATATAATGTTTTAAAAATACACATTAGTTCTCACAACATCACCCATTTTTTTAGTTTTCTTGTATACACAACAATCACATTTTTCTTCACATTAATTATAACATTAGTTCCTTCAATATCAAACCAATTACTAAATAAAATTAGTATTAACATATCAATAAGTTCATAATATATAATATTATTTAGTGGATAATAACTAATATATCCACATTATCCATATTTAAAACACTTTATATTTATACAAAATACTATTATTCTCCAAAATATACTAACAATTTTCATTGTAGAGGAAAATTAACATTTTCAAATATAAAATAATTTCATATAATGTTATCTTATCCATAATATAACACTAACAATATTAAATTTCTATTCATCAGTATATATTATCATTATTTTAAATAAGATATCAAATTATTTTTTAAAATAAATTTCAGATTATGTTATTAATATATTTGTTTCATAACATTTACATAAAAACACCATTGATTAAAGGTGGAATATTCTACTCAGTAATCATTTATCCCACAATACTAAAAACAATTTTCTAGGTTTAACACAAATTTTAATGAAATGCATGTTGACTTAATCATCTCTCTTACACATCCATAAAACGTTTGAAAAAAATTATAATTTTGATATTAAAAAATATTATTTTGGTTAATAAGGAAAATAAAATATTATTCAATTCATAAAAAATAAAACCAATGAATGATCTATTCAAAACATAATTTCATTTTTTTCTGAAAACATAAATATATTTACTTAAAAACGATATTTATAGTAAATTCTATAATCAAATTATTTCTATGAAAACTCATTTGAAATCTTATAAATGTTTTATAGGAACCATGGAAAATTATAATCATAAAACACTGGAATAATATATATAATTTTAAATAACATATGGATGACTTCCGAAGTAATTATTTGGAGAACATAATCATACCCAATGCATTGAACTGAAAACTAGGAATACCCATCATGTATGTATAATGGGATGAAATTGTGAAAATATAGGTCCACACACTGAATACAATATATTTGACTCCACTATGTGATATAATTAAAATCCACCCATATAAAAATTTCCAATTACCATATCATGATTAAAAATATGAAAAATCCTTTAAACCCATATGAAAAACATTTTAGAAACCAAAATAGAATTTTTTTATAAAACCCATTTTTAATAATAAAATACCAAGTGAAACAAAAATGGGTTTTTAATCGAGGAAAATATGTAATTTTTTTAATGTAGTTTACCCATCAAATAATTTTTATGGTATTGTGAATTTTTTTCCATAGTATATGTTATATTCAATCACTAATTCAATTCTTATTTATAGAATGTCAAATAATATATGAAATGATTCTATTTGAACATATTGAATGAAATAAAAATGTGATAAAAAATATCCCTTATAAATATTTTATTTCAATATATCATCATAAATAATATTTCCCAAAAAAATTGATATGGAAGTAGAAAATAGTTTTTTGGGAAATATTGAAATATTATTTTTAATTAGTCCATTACCAATAGTATGACTAATGGTGTACGAACACTATCAAAATGAAAAATATAATTATATTAATTTAAAAAAAAAAATTAACACGTTCATTAATTATTTGTTTCATTTATACCATGTTATATACAATTACATATTCTATTATATTCCGAAAGAGCCTTATGATGATATTCAGATCACATATCAGATATTAACTTGGTAGGTTTACTTGGTTAGAAAATAAATTATTACACTATATACAGAATAATAATAATGGAAAAATTATCATTATTATACATAATTTATACTCTTAATAATGTTGTGAATGATTGTTAGTAAAAAATTATCCATGTCATAATCGTAGAAATGGTTGTCCATACACATGCATGAGTCACATTTCTATTTGAAATTATTTTAAGGAAAGATGAAGAATAATATTTTATCAAATTAGATTGATTATATTATCATAAATAAATTTATATACAAATAAATATTATAATATTTATCATCCATGTGATGCTAGAGAAAAATAAAATCATATTACTTATTGGTGGTGGTAGTCAACATGTTTATACAAAAAACATGATCATTTTATTGTGAATGGATATGTATGATGCTAAAGGATATTTTATAATTTTAAATTGATATATAATAAATAAATATCATTCATATTCCTTGATTAAATCATTATAATCAATCCATGAGAGGTGGTTATAGAAACTGTATTATATCAGTTAACAAGGTGGTAGTGTTATGTACACACGAACGATCATTTCAATTAGTATTTTACAGAAGTGGATATGGATATATGTTGTTAATGATTCATAAATACAACATATTATAATGGATATCATGTTTTCATTATATATTATTGTTCAATGATGAATTTATAGTGGTGGATGAAGTGAAAAAACAAAAATAATCTATTAATATTGATACCTCTTCTTTTGAAAACATTTATTGTTCCAATATCTTATTATAACTAAAGATGGAATTATTACGTAACAAGTGAATATAATAATGTGAAATGTTATGTTAATATGTAATTTTGGTATATAATTTCTTATCAAAATGGGTTAATTATTATGATATAATTAGAAGAACATATTACCTTTCAAAACAGTGGGGAGGGGAATTGATTGAATCTATAAAATCATTAAACTAATATTATTTAATTTTACTGATATAAATTAATAAAATATGATTTATATTGAATAATGATTTTTTTTATTTAAAAAAAATAATCTAATAAATATTATACATTGCTTATAATATCATGACACTTAATTTTTTGATTAACTCATCATTATCACTTTTCACCCTTATTATAACAACAAATATTTATATACAATGAGGGTCAGTATAGTAAATATATATTTAACTAACCTATATAAAGTTACCTAGATGGATTTTATAACCCTTATCCTATTCGCATTGATCAATTTTTTTTTTGGCATTTTATATCATTTAATAAAAGGTTATTTACTATAAGGATTCATTAAAGTTACTTTTTAAATCTAATCATTTCACTGATTTCAATAACATCAATAAAAAAATTAAATTATAATAAATTATTTTAATATATGTTGAAAATATAATATTAATCTATAAATGTATTCATTCTCATTATTTTTCAATACTTAATTAATATTAATATTAATTGTTTCATTAATGTGATTTTTTATTTATCTAATAATGTATAAATCTATGTTGAGTAAATTATTAATGTAATTATTTTTTTTTCTAAAAATTATAATTATATTTTAAAAATTAATAAAAATATTAATATTTTTAAGTAATATCAATAAATGTACACTTCTTATTGTCTTCCCTATCTAAAAAAATTATTTTTATTAAAATCTATAGTGTCAAATTTACATCTTTTCATTATCTTCAATATAAATTAGGCCATAATGAGACCCTAATGTTACAATAAATTAAATAAAAATGAATATTGGGTATTAATTAAGTCAATATAGTCATAAAATAAAATTAAGGTAACTATTGAGGTCATTTTATAGTCTGTTTTTTTATATTTTCAACATAATTCCCAGATATAACATTATCTAAGGTAAAAGAACTAATATTATAAATACTAAATATGAATGAAATGGAGAAAGGTTAAATAAGAAAATTGCATTCATAGGATGAAATATATAAAGTCCCTTTTCAATATTAATAACCTATAACTTGTAAAATTTAATTAAAAATTTAACTAGAAAATTATGATAAAAATTGGTTAAAAAATATCTACTAAAATATAAAATGTTCTTTTGCTAAATTCAAGAATAAAATTAATATTAAAGACCATAATTGAATTACATTAAATAAATAAGATCTAATATCATAATGAAAATAATAATAAAAAATAATTTATCTTCATTAATACCTAAAAATAAAATACAATTTTATCAACCTATAATATACAGTATTCATTGAAATATAAATCTTCTCAAAATATTAAAAAAACACATCCTAAAATAATATATGAATAATATATTGAATAATAAAATTAATTTTTGGGAATTATTTTTCTCAGATATATATATGGTAATTGTAATATTCACCAATAAAATTTAAAAAAACCCATATATGAAAAATAAAACAAATTTACAAAAACATTGAGTTGTTATTTAAATAATAATTAATTTCAAAATTACCAATAATTATGATTATTATATATTTCATAAATTAGTTATCATTATTAATTGATGATAACATATTGGCTAGGTTAAAATATTCACAATTATATAATAATTCATTCTTCATTTTAATTCATTATTAAGTATATTGTAATCTATACAAAATATTCACTGTTTTTAAAATATTGAGATATATTTGTCAATGATATTAATATAGTGAAAACCATAAGATATAACATAACATGAATAAAGTGAAAATGGACATGAAGATTGGTTTTAGTTGAATCCATTTATGATATAAATATTTACATTCCTCTATTCCAAGGGGGTTGAATTAGAAAAAAAATTGTTTGGATTCAATACATTATAATAATTATTAAACATGGTGAATAGTGATTCTTATAAACCAATGAAAATAAAGAATTATATCGAACACATAAGGAATATATGTTGATGATCAAAGTATCAGAACTGAGATCTTGAAAATGACCTGAACAATAGTTCAAAATAGTGTTCTCTATTGATAATAACTATGATGGACTATGTCCCGATATATGAATGAATATTAAATAATTTAAAAAGATATAACATTTGTTAATTGGATAGTTATTATTAACATGATCATATTATGGTTAAAAATAATGATGTGGCTCATATTTCATTAATGATATGGTTCTTCCAATTAATGGGGTTATGTGTAACCTTTTTGGATAAATATGACATTGATATTTCTAGGATTATATATGCCATGAGGAAGGGGCATATGGACAAGAGTATACAGAATGGAATTCAATTTAATGCCAGTATAATGAATTCCCATTATTTGGGATAAGAATTATTTATATTTTTATTATTTAATAATTATTATAGTGATGTTAATATTTTTGGTTAGTAATTTATTTCGTTACTGTCACTGGGAAAAAGTAGTGGTGGTTCATTGATAGAGAATTTAATGTTAATACAAATTGAATATTAGAGAGTAATTTTTAGAATATGATTTAAATTTATTTTAATATACGAGGCAGATAGTTGGGTTATGTTGAGATTTATCTACCAATGATCATGATGTCATTACTATGTTATGATTTTAATAAAATTTAAAATTATAATATTCAATAAAGATTCATATTGGATAAATGTTTTTTATTTAGTATGTTATCCTTATTTAAGATGAATAATGGTGTGAACATAATAAATTAGAATTATGGATGTGTTTCTTGTGGATATTATCAATAATAACTCAATTAACTATTTTATAATAAAATATATTGTAATGAATTTTTAGGTGGAACACTAATTCAGGGACCCACTATCTTTCCAATACAATCTCACTCTTCTTAATGTCATTCTATCTACAATTTCTATATGTTTTTAATTAATATATTGTGTTTTTAGTTTTAATCTATATCTATGTGTGACCAATATCCTCCAATAATGGTTGAATAATTTATTGATCATGATCAATGAGGCGAATCATGATTCCTCCTAGACATTATTAATAAATAGATCATTGAGTTAATCATCATTTATATTTCTATTCAATTAGGAAACATGGATTTATAAGTGAATTTATATTCATAATGATGGTTTTTATATCCAAACCATTTCATTAATTTTCTCTTCTGTATTTTTTCATCAACTATGTACCTCTCGATTAAAAATTTTATTTGATGATATTGTAATGGTCATATTCATAATGAAGAAATTATATTACATAATTGGTCTATTCTAGATATAAGATCCCCAATTTGTAAAAGAGTCGTTTATGTTATCTAATTTGTATATGTATATTTCTATTTTATTATATATATATATTTAGTTATATCAAGAGATATAGAATGTGCTACTTTTGGATAATCATTTGGTGTATAATATATCTAGATATGTGATCCAATGTTATGATTTGATCAATACAAATTTAGATATGTTCTTATCATCATTATTTTCATTTTTTTGTGAATTATTTTTGTATCGAGAGATCTCATTTTAATTTAATCATTGACTTCACTATTTAATTTTTTATATGAATATATTTTTAGTTGAAACAAAATTATTTCAGAAGAGTTTTTAGGAATAGTATACATCAATATAGATACTAACACCATGGATATACAATATAATAAATCATGGAAAAATTAACATTGATTGTTGGTAAAACTATATTAGCCTGACTCAAATATGGAGTTGTTTCTTGGGATGAAAATATTAATTTATTTTAAATTTTTTTTTGAAATTTTTTTTATTCTAGGATGGACCTATAAATTGATGTATCTATTTCCTAGCTCTATTGATCATATGTGAAGGAACACATATGGGCAGTATAAGATATCATGAATCTGACCTTATGGGAAATGATTTACAAATCTTGTATGAATAATGGTTCATCTATTGAGAAGTAGATGAATATCATAAAATCTATTAAATCTTCTAAAAATTTTCTTGAGTGTGGTTAATAAATCCATAAAATAGTTTAGTATTACACAATCATAGAACATAGTAAATGTGTGAAAATATTTATAATAAGAATTAAGTAGTTGGATATACAAAATATTTCGATTGATGATCACATACATGTTAATGTAGAATTATATGTGATAAATTTAGTGATCTATTTTGTGGTATATAATGGGCAGTTTCATAATAAATTGAATGAATATTTTAAAATTTTCTATGATCATCATCATTCATGAGATCGATTTAATTAAAATGATTGCACAACTCTGTCTTGTAATCATTATATTATTGAATAGGTTGAACTAGAGGATATATTCCTATAATTTTTTAATTGAAGGCATAAATAATTAAGTGGTTGGTTTTGGAATGTATTTAGAGTATATATACAAACACTTTGTGGAATCCATTATCATGTCACCATGCTTAATCATAGAAATTTTATTTAGGAATAAAAATTCAAGAGGGTATTTTTTATTTCATTATATTATAATAATGAAATTTTTGAATTTTTTATCAATAAATATATATATATATATATATTAAGGAGTATACTGATCATTTTAACATTAATTTCATCGAACCTTTTTTAAAATGATATAATAATTTAGGGATATAAATTATGAATTTCTATGCCATGCATTTTGTATGCCTTGGATTGGTGACTAAGACTAAAGGTATAATGAACAGGAATGTTGTTGGAATTACCCTCTGAGAAAAACAAGAATTAGATAGAGATAAGAAGAATAACAAAACAACTAGTCAAAAATTTAAATGAAATAAATGTCATGTGAAAAATATGAAAAAAATACAGTAGATAATCAACTGATTATAAAATAGATGTATGAAATAGATACAAATGAAAATGACCACAAATTTTGAACAAACACTTCTACAAACCAAGCTATTAAAATCCATAAATATATCAAACTTGTTCTGGACCACCTGAAAATAGTATTAATATATGCTTGTAGATCATAACATTTTAGACAATTGAATCTTCTATAGAGATGATAAAGTAAAATATAATAAAATCATGCTAAAGCATAGTGAAAAACACTGACAATAACTCTTTATCCATATATGTAATCTATGTTTCCATCTTAACCATGGAATTCTATAAACAGATATTACACAAAAAAGGGAATATAATATATTAATGAAAAATCATGGGTACCCTCTACCTCTTCACCACTAGTTTTCCTCTCTTTCCCAATGCCACATATCATTTGATATATCTTGCTAAACCTAATTCATCCTAAAAATGTATGGTTATGGAATTAAAACATGAACATCGAGAACCAAATAAAAACTTCATCCATCAAAATTTTACATATATGGTTTTTCATTGTTTTTTAGGAGCTATCATGACTCATTATTTATATCAAACATTAATTATTATAACTGAAGCCCTGGAATCTCACACACTGATTGACTAACATAAGCCATCTAATCAATACAACCCATACCTATAATAATCAATTAGATACTATATATGGAAATATTTTTTTTTCAATAAATAGAAACCTTAGAAACCCTATAAATTTATATATGAAAATTCTAACTACCTTGAAAATCGGTACTAGTAATTAAAATCATAAGATATAAGGGAAAAACGGATTTTTATACATCCATTCCTTAACTGTGATGTGGGAAAAAACACCCTCCCAATTAACGCTAGGTGAAATTCCACCTAAATGAAATGGTTGTGGTATATAATTCAATAATTAAATAATATGGTATAATATATCTCACAACAACACTATGTTAACAACATAGTCATAGAAACAACTGTAGATAATGTCTTTTGGACTTCTCGCTTCCATGGATTTGACTATATATCCTATAAGAAAAATAATTAATATATTATATAAATTAATTTATTATAATATTCATTATGATTATAATTTTTTATGTTATTTTACAGAATATCCAATAATTAAATATTATCACTCACCCCCTTACGTAACATTTAATTATATGACATTAAAATAATCATTAGAGTAATGTCCACACCCTCTAGTAATAATCCATAAAACAATCCATTTTTTATCATGATTATAATACTTTAATAATTTTAAATCAATCATAATAAACCCCCACTATGTTAGAATTAATAAATAATTATTATAGACATTCTATATATGATGTAATCTATTTATTCCATCATAATCTACAGAAATGTAAAAAAACAAAACCAAGCACCTCTAGCTCATTTAGGGTATGTTGAATGGAATATAGATAAAAAAACACATCCATCAACTACTTAATGTATTCATAAGAGTTAATACTATATATTATATTATCACAAACATATTATCCAATCTATATCTTAACCTATCACCACTAGTGGCATCCCTGAAACCCAAATCCATATTTTTGTACATCTCATCATCATAGGTTTCAACTACTAAAACATCATTCAGGCCTCCTAGACCACATGTGTCCAATCATTTATCCCAAGATCAACTATACTGAGCTCACAACACATCTAGGAACCCCATCTCCATTTCTTAAATCAATGGATCAGTCTTATCTATCTTGAATAACCATTGTTAATAAAAAGAAACATAAATAACAAAATAATATTTAAATAACTAAGCAATAGGGAAATTTTCCATTAAAAAGGAATTCATACTTCTCATCAAATCAAGATGTAACAGATCCAATACGTGTAACTCCTACTTCTTAATAATATTACAATCACTGACCCTATAATAATATAAATGTCATGGAACTGGTTGTTATTCATTTTTAATGAACTGATTCATTATTTATAGGTTCCAACTATGAGACATAAAATGAATCAATATATGAATATATATCAAAGGAAAAACATTTTCATAAAATATATTTCTTATTTCAAAAGACTATAAAAGATCTATTCTTTATTATCATTCCATTTCAGTTATTATTAACAGAAATAAACATGAATCACATTATCCATTAATTCATTTAATAAATTAGAATTTAAATTTCAATTAGAAATTTAAAATTTATTAATTTATTTTATCATCAAATTTAAGAAACTTTATTAATTAAAAACAGTATTTGTGTTTAATTTATCAAGAAAATTAATTATATATTACTTATTAATTAAATTATTATCATTTAAATAATTATATTCCAATAATAAAAAAATCATATCATACAATAAAACATTAACATCAGAATAACTAGAAGAAAACCGAAAAAACACTATCATGGTATAATGAAAAAAAATTTGTAAAAGGTGATAACTATCCAAATTAGTTATATTGATCAATAATTTTTCATTATATTTAATAACAATTAATGTTTCTGAAAAATTATCAAATTATTATTCCATCAAAATAAATTGAGTAACATGGGATTCAATAATTTAAAAAACAAAAACATTCTTCGTGTGAGAATGGACCATGTCGTGGATCTCAAATTACCTCTATCAAATGAATTTTATACACCCAAGGATCCCTCACCACAACCACAACATTAAATAACCAATACTACCACATTAGAAACATGGTAGATCACCCACCATCACAAGGGAATAATAATGGTGATAATGATTCATAATAATGGAAAAACTATCAGAAAATACTGTATTTATCACCGTGGATCACCACAAATAAATAATGGAAAATTATCGAATCACATAGTAGTGAACTCTAATCACAAAGGTAGGGTGTCACAGGTCTCCTATAATGAGACAGGGAGGCACTATAGTTGTAGGGTTTTAATAAAACTTAACAAACTATACCCTTTAAAGATGAACTGTAAAGGGGATTTATATTACAAGTAATCCCATTTCACAATGTGTAACCCATGGTTTTATGTTTTTTTTAAAAAATGTTTCACATTTTAGTATTTTACATTGGAAATTTACACATAATGAAAATTCCCCACATATATCACAAACCACCCTTTCATGTAATGTAAAATTACATGACATAGATTCTTCCAACATCATTCCCATTTATTCCAAATCCATCCACACCTTTTCCAAGAGTCTTTAAAGACCATGATCCTCAAAAACACGTATAGGGTATCTACATAAGGATTTTTTCCTTAATATTAGATACCTAAAACAAAAATCATACATTAGATAGAAAAACTAATCATGGGATAAAATGAAAAGTGGTCATCATCAAAATCACCATGTGTGATACCTATCAATGATATAACCATAGAGAATCCAAACAACCAAATTTTGAAAAAAAACATATTACAACCCAAAAACAACAACTATCAATTAAAAACCCTCCCAGTGGAGATACCAATTAAATGAGAGTAAAATAAGATTAGAAACAGGAGAAAACCAACACATATTCCCAAAAGGCCTACATCCATAATATAACATTACTAGAGAAAAGAAAAGAAAAAATAACATTAGGGACTAATGTCATTTTGTGACTTGTATTCCCATGTTCTCTCCTCTATTCCCTTATTCCACTACAATATACAAACCAAGTGAATAGAACACCCATGATACACCACCTCCTTGTAGTCTGCTATATACATAGCCCTCCCTATGAAGGTTTAATCATCGTCACCATCAATCTAACCAAAATATATGACATGAGATTCATAATGATGTTAGTTATTCATAGGTGACACATAAACTATATTGTGTATCTTGATACAATTTGACAGATGTTCTATTTGGTATGACATAGCTCAAAAATGGTGTTATGTCTCTATGGGACAAATGAAATGGGGAAATTTCTAACATCAGTGACAAATAATTTTCATTTCATTAAAACGTGTCACCTATACAGACACACGATATAAACATTCAAACTATATAGGTATCATAATTTGATTGAAATATTTATTTGGAAAATCTTAAAATGATTTCATCCTTTCATAAATCACCAAATCCAACTTAGTAGTATCTTTTTACTAATTCCAGCTAGAAAATTGAAACTAATGTGACCCCAAACATTTATGAAATAGAATGAAATGATCATCCATTAAATGCATCAACTAATGTCATAATAATGGTAGAGTGGATTTTTTTTAAGAAAACATTACAAGGAATGGAAAATCCATTAGGGACCTATATAATCTATGTCACCAGAGTGCATCAAGTCCTCACGATTATAAATGGTTCTTTTCATGTATCCTCCCATATCTGGATGAATATACTACCCTGAATAACATTGAAATAAATGCATGTCACAGACCTCTTCACACCTTGTACAAAGAAAATTGATATTGAAAAAAATGATCATCCTGGAAACTATGTGGAGTCACACCATCTCATATGAATACATTGTTGAAAAACCTGCCAATAAGTTTTACTCTCTGATATTTATAATGATGATTGATTTCATTAAGAATTCAACTAACTCACATACATCATCTTAACCTCCATGGGATGAATGAAAAAAATTAATGAAGTCCATGATATGACCACCCATATTCAGTGGGGAACATCCAATAAATGTATCAGCCCATCTGAAACATGGTACTCAGCCTTCAACTTTTGTTAGACAAAACACTGATAATCAAACCCCACAACATCATGTTTCAAACCTGACCACCAAAACCGACCGCTCAAATCTGGGTATATCTTTTTTGTGATGGGACTTACAACTAAAAAAGATATTTGGAACTCCAAAATAAACATATCATTCATCAAGGTAGAAATTATAATCCTACACTAAAACAACACCTAGTATTTTCCACCCTCATACCACCCAATATGGGAATCACCAAAAACAAATCTATATCTCTAGAACTCTATCATCAGATCTGTCATCATAGACTGATCCACCAACCAAAACAATGATGAAATAACTGCCATATTAAAATTAAAAACACTTCTCTCCCATATCATTATTCATCAGAAAGAGAAAATCTATTACTCTCTAAAAATATCCCAATTCCTAAATGGAATCACTACATGACTTCCTACCATTTTCATAAGCTAGAAAATTTCACCAGCCTAGTGTATCTAAAATATTAAAGTCCAAATCCTACAATAATTAAATAGACTATTATTGATTTATGTTAATGTTCATATGGAATAATATTTTCTAATAGAACCTCTGCCCATTAAAAACAAATAATTCTAACATATGATATAATTTCTCAAAAAATTCAATGAAATCACAACAATTTAAAACTCATGATCATTGGTGGAATAGTTATGATCATGGGGATGTAAATTTAGGGATAATTAATGGGAAAATAGTCTCTATATAATTAGATCACATTCTATTACAAGATGGGAAAACATTATAAATAACATCATATTGAACTTCCTCTATTGGAAAATAAATGAGTATAATTCTAAAAAACATCTCTGTAAAGTAAGAAAAAACTATCTTACAATGGTAGATCCATAAGAATGAATGATAATTGTGGGTGAAGGATTCAATAGAAAAAAAACCTAAGATAAATCTATTGAAAACCTATTGTAATAACATTTGAGAATAAGGAAACTATGCACCACTTCCACTATCTTGGTTTATTCTTAAGACAAAATAAGATTATATCTTCAAAGGATCTACTAATAATCCATAATAAGATACAGCATTCCCCATGAAATAGAAATCATGATCCCAAAACTATCACTTTGAATGCTTCCCATATAGATTATAATGATGATGAAATCTCAGAATGGTATGTATATGATCTATTTGGGCCTCCTCAAATGTGAACTACACAAGTATATTTTCATTTGGAAACACCATGAACTTATCATAGAACACATTTAGTACATATTTCATTAACTACATAAACATAGAAAGGGAATGAATCAGACTAAATGATATAACAATGAACACTAGATGACCATGATGGTAATTGAACTAAGTATTTGTATTATCCACATCCACCACCTATAACATATGATATCCTTAATAAAATTGATCTTAGATATCCAACATGAGGGTTTCAACAGATCAAATAAATTATGAACTGATGGAAGGATATAGAGATTCTTCTATTTCACCTAGTTTAATTGAGGGTAAGCAATACCAAGGTAGAATATTTATTCATTTGAATTCATTAAAAACTTGTTCTCCATAACGTGAAACACATATCCAAACAAAAAAATGGTACAAAAGATAATCAATTTATAATAATTATGTCAAAACCAATAAGCACACATCCTATATAGATTGATCAAAATAAGATACAAACCTAGATATACCACAATCCAAATATAGATCACACATTATGTGATAACACTACAAAATCCACTAGATATACATCATTTTTTATTAAAAAACCATATGAAACACCAACTAGTGATCCTATGATGAGCACAACATCATCTCAAAAGTCAACAAAAGAAAAGATGATACAAGCCAATGAACTATATATGGGACTGTATCCCCGAAAAAACACCACTAGATCTCATTATTCAACTTAAAAACAACCTTCCTCATAAATCAATCAATGATATCTAGCCCATATTAAAACCAATCCATGTGGAGGATTATATTATATGGTTGTGTCCACAAACACAACAAATCTCCCTCAATTGCAGTGCTTACCCAATATTAGTTCATATACTATACATACATTATATAATTAATATTAACCTCGAAATAGGATAATAAATTCAAATTTAAATGTAAGTCTCTCTGCATCATCTATAGAATAATATATTTGGGTAGGTTACGTAATGGATTCCAAAACTCTTGAATAAGAAACAAAATTCACCCATATCGAATATGAAAAAAGGTTATCATGAATGATATCTACATTTAATGACACTAGATAATTTAATTAATGAGGTTGACAATGACAAACAACATGGCCACTCTAGCCCCTATAATGACCACATCCCTTTCTATGATCTGGTCTCTGAGAATGAGGAAGGTGTTCAGTTGTAGAAATCATGTCACGTCACCACTATTAGGATCCCAAATAAGACAAACCAACATCTACTACCACATATTAATCATCCAAAGTGCTGGAGCATAAATAGGAACACATGGAACACATGGTATAATCTCAATTTTCAGCAACATTCTCTAATTATGACCATGATATTTATAAGAAAAAAAATATTGTTTGATCAGATGATATTATTATTGTAGAATCATATCCTAGATATATTTTTTATGTCTGGGACCTACCCAGGATAACCAAAAATTTATCTTAAAAAAATAAGAGCCTTGTAACATAGATCTACTTCATATGAAATGATCACATCTCCTCTATAATGATGAACTCATTCTAGAAAACATACTCTAAATAATTACAACATTATAGAACCTCTTGTTTTGTCTACATTTTGATTAGGTTATGATAGAGATATATATTTGTATGAAAAGCTTCCTAAAAATTACTCACCTTATCCGCTTTATATAGAAACAAATATATTTCAAATAATAGATGGTTCTTAAAATAAATCACAAACACTCACAAACTGGATCTCACTTATAAAAGTATCATAATATACATTGAGATGGACGATGTCATGACATAAGAAATAAAATATACACTGGACTAGTCCTATACCATATCACATGAGACAAAAAACTACACATGATCATCTATTAACAAGAACCATTCATTATTTAATTCTCCAGATAACATCATCATAGCAAACGAAACCTAGTAATCAAATTGCGCCCGAAACAAACATAGCAATTTCTAATCCCAATAAAACAATTCATCAATTCATGTAACTAAAAACATATCTAATATAATTTTAATGAAATGGTTTTAAAACTATATAGGGGTATATTTAAAATTTCAATCATTATTGACATCTATTCTGTAATTATATTCTGGCACATGCTGTTGATCATCTTCGGTGGGAACCTAATGAGGACTTTGTCCTAGATCCATACTCACCTGATGAATAATCTATAATGTCACCTAAACCAAGAATATTGAATAATTATAATTTGTTAATGAGTTATTTTATTATATTCTTAATTTTCTATCCTCCCATGTTGTACCCACATTACATGCATGCACAATGAATCATGATGCATGATCCTTTCCTAGGTCCCTACCTTATAACAATTATCACTTCATTTAGTTGGTTTATTAAAAATAATGGTTTATACATCATATCATAAGGGGACTTAAAATATCCATTCTTTAGTCACTATACCATGTTTAGATTGCTTTCTCTTTATTGCTGACGTTGTTACCTAACCTACCCATGAAACTATACCTGTTTCTTATTACAACCCTGATCTTTATTAGATAATTAATAATAATTTATTACATAAACATCACATGATACAACATAGAAGATCAACAGTTCTAGAGTTTTTTGAGATTAGGATCATTACATAACAACATAAAACAAGAAATAAAATATCTTTACTGAATACATCTTTTACATGACCATTACATTCCATTTTACATAGCATTGCATGAGATAACCTGAGGACATGCAAAAGAAAATGGTGAGCTATAAACCCCAGTAAGGGAATAAACATGGAGTAAAATTTGGAATAAATTACATGTTAGAAAATAGACATATCATTATAGAACAATAGAATAATAATCATAAAGTCATGATAAATCATGATAATCATAACATGGAAATGTGGCAACAACACATTACATGGATTTAGCATGAGCAAAGGCTCAATGCACATGGAGCATGAGTAAATCCTAAATTCACATGATGAATGAGTAAAACCAGTTTTCACTTGAATTAGCATGAGTAAACACCCATTTCACATGATGTATCATGATACTATAATTTACCCAATGCATTGGAGTTCTATAAGGGAAGGCCCTTCTTAAACATTTCATTTCATGCATATGAGTACCACATGGATCATAAAACATGGATTCATAAAACATCATCATTTATTCCATGATAATAGATGATGGAATAAATATATGAAACTATTTAAAAAATAATTTAATGTGAAAAAATGTGAATACCCTTTATAGAGAAATTGGCATGGTATTCAAAACATAGTGATAGTGGCTTGGAAAATAAGTGCAATTTCTGTACCGTAATGGCGTGACGTAAGGATTCATAAAAATGTTTAATGAGAGGAAAGGTGAATACCATCATATGTAAATGAAATAGATAGTATGAGGCTCATATAAATACATGTACCATCAATTTTAATGGAATGTAGAGTTACTATACAAAAGAATTTCATTAATGTAAAAGAGTAGAGAGAAATTCGTTTTGCAATTTCAGGAAAGTAATGGGTGTACATGGGAAGAATTTAATGGGAGAGAAAGGGGTCTCCCATTATTAGAAAATAAATAGGGATGTATGGAAGAGGTGTGAAACCATACCCCAAAATTTATAATTTATATTAAAATGGAATAACTATTTAACGAATATTGGACAAAAATGAGAAAGTAAGAAAAACCCTAATGTGGAAGTGCGCTTCCAAAGAATTGAGATAGGTTTGGGAGAGGCTTCATTGGAGATTGGGTTACGTTAGTAGGATTCTAGAGAGATTAAGGTAGAGGATGGATGATCTCCAAAGGATTATTGTGAGGAAGCGGGAGCTTGGGTGGGTTTATATAGGAAAGTTGAGGGAATTCATTATTATCTAGGTTTGGGACACCTCACAATAAACTAATCCAAACCACAAACCATACAATGGTTTTTCCCATGTTTTTTGGAAAAAGGAAGTGGAAAAAAATATTTTAAAAGTCCAATGTCTGAAATTCTTAAAATAATGGGGTTTCTTATGTAGAGGGTAGTCGGACCCCAAGGAAAACAATTTAAAAAGGAAAGATGTTAATAAGTCTTGAAGAGTCAATTAATGCATTGTAAAATATGTCAAACAAACAAAAAATCTCATTATTTTAATGGTAAAACATATATTGTTCGTATATATATCTTTTATTATTTTATTACTACACTACGGGGTCATTATGATTTCATAAAACACATTATATATTTAAACGGTATTTAATTTCTACCCAAAAATTTAAATGTCACAGAAAATTATGAAAAAATCACCATTTGATAATTTTTACATCCTAATTTAAGAAATAATATTTATTTTATCTAAATAAGTTTCTAAATATGTTAATTTTCACTTTTAAAATAAAAAATAGACATTTATCAAAAATTCAAGGGTTTTGACAAAAATGGCATTCAAACCATAATAAAAATTACGATTGCATTCATAAAATTATTAGATAGTTTTTCATTAATAAAAATTAATTTAATAATATTCATATTTTCATAAAATATTATTTAATTAAAAAATCCATTAATTCATCAAAAAATATTTCTTAATTGAACATTTACTAAAAATGGTATTTGTGATTTAAAAAAACTATATACATGGTAACAATAATAAAATAAAATTATATTCATTATTATATAAAAAAATAATGTACATAACCACAGTTCTAAGGTCATGTTTCATAAAACCTTATAACACCCGCATAAGACCAAAGAAAATGGTGTGAGATGATGATAGACTCTTCGGATGGCTCAGATAACATTGCTCGGGTGGTAATCTCTCTCAACTACCTCATCTCTCGTAGGTAGTCCCACTCTAGCATAACATATTCAATCTTGGATTGGGCTTGTTTAGGAGTGAAGCCCAATGACACCACATCCTTTCTGATCTCTGAAAAATGGGGTTTATATGGGTCACATCTATTGGATGAGGCCATCAATTCTTTTGATTGAGAAAATTGTATTTTTTTAAAGCTAGATATTTATACTAATTAGGTGATCACTGTTCAACGGCTATATTAGAAATGGTCACAATTAATAACATAATACCAAAGAATTTGACATTTTATATTTTACATAATGAGACATTTAGTTATATAAAGAGGTACTTCCATTAAAGAATGTTCGGGTTGTTATAATCATCCCACCTTAAAAAATATTCCCTCAAAATTTTATTTTCCCACACTAAAATAGATTTGGGTAACTCTACAGTATCATTTCCTCTGATTCCCAGTTGCTTCTTAAAACCTGTTGTTTCACCACAACACCGTGACGAGGGGAATTATCATATTTTGTATAACATTTTCTCTATGATCTAAGAACATCACCAGTTTCTCCTTATAAGAAATATCATCCTCTAACTGTACAACCTATGAAGAGAGTAAATGTGAATGTTCTGGTATTTACATACTTAAGAGGGATACATGAAATTCATCATGTACATTCTCCGTGTTAGGTGAAAGATTTATTCTCTAGGACATTGCCCCGACACGATCAAGAATCTCGAAGGGGCCGATGTACCTTGGACTTTACATCCATTTCTTTACAAACCTCATGAAATTATTCCCTGGAGATATGCGTAGATATACCAAGTCTATATATTTAAACTCAAGGTATCATCAACAGTAGTCTTCAAAACTCTTTAGTCGACTCTGGGCTGCCATGATATGTTATTGAATGGTTTTCACCTTCTCCACCATTTCGTCGAACATTTCTGGTCCAAGTAGCTTACCCTCTCTGACCTCATCCCAGCATGCCAGTTTTCTGCACCATTTCCCATTAAGGGTTTCATATGGTTCCATTTGGATGCTCGAGTGGAAACTGTTATTATAAGAGAACTCAACCAGAAGAAGATGTTGATCCCATCGTCCTTTAAATTCCATTTAGCATGCTCTCAAATTGTCCTTAAATGTTTGGATAGTTTTCTCAGATTGGAAATCAATTTGAGGATGATAGGACATACTAATGTTTAGTTTAGTATTCATATCATGTTGAAGACTCTTCCAATACATAGTGGTGAATCTTGGATCTCGATGGGAAACAATAGAGATTGGTACTCAATGCAGCCTTACCACTTTATTGATATATATCAGTGCCCGATGATCCAATGATAAATCCTCTCGAATAGCAATAATGTGTGAAGCCTTTATAAGGTGATCCATAATAACCTAGATTGTGTTTTTGCCTTTGGATATCATTGGATGTCTGGTGACAATGTCCATGGTGATTTTCTCCCATTTCCATTCTCGTATTGGCAATGGTTGCATCATCCCCTTAGAATTTTTCCTCTTTGCCTTCACATTATGACACACTAAGAACATTGATGTATATTCAGTGATATCCTTCTTAATATTGTCCCACCAATAATTCTATTGGAGATCTCGATACATATTTGTGTATCCTGGGTGAAAATAGAAATTTGAACAATGTGCATCATCCAAATGTTTCTTCGTCAACTCCGAACATGATGAAACACATACTATTTTCCCAAATCTCCTAATTCCTTCTTCATTAACCTTAAACACCGAGGATTTTCCTTTTCTGATCACATCCTTATTTTCATTAATTCCCACATCATCCATTTGAGTATCCTTTAACATTTCCAAAAATGAAGGTTGAGCAATCATTTGTTAACGTGTTGATTATGTTCCCTTATTTATGATTTCCATGTCCATCTTTATTAAATCTAAGAAGATTGGAGCCTTTTCAATTTTTATTAATGATAGAATCATTGTTCCTTTCTACTTACGGCATCTACCACCCTGTTCATTTTCCCATGGTTGTAATGGATTTAGTAGTCATAGTCATTGATCATCTCTAACTATCTGTGTTGGCACATGTTCAACTCTTTCGATTATAATATATACTTGAGGATTTAATGGTCCGTATATATTTCACACATCTCCCAAAAGAGATATTACCGAAATATTTTCATCGATAATATCACTTCATCCAAATTGTGTTCATGTTTTTCATAGTTCTATTCATGAACATTCAACTTACTTGAAGCATAGGCAATGAATTTGTAATTTTTCATCATCACACATCCCAGGCCCTTCTTCGAAGCATAACTGAATACCACAAAAAGTTCTCCACCTCTGTGTAATATGAGTATGTGCGCAGTGTTACTCTTCCTTTTCATATCCTTGAAGCATTATTTGCATTCATCACTCCAAGGAAAATCTACTATCTTCTGTGTTTTCTTGGTAATAGTGTTAGACAATGGTGAGATATTTCTCACAAATCGTCAATAATAACAATCTAACACCATGATGCTATAGATATCCATTACTGATGTTGGCCATGACCATCCATCAATTGTATCTATTTTGTGTGGATCCATAGATATCCAATTTCTTGTAATGATATGGCCCATGAATGAGACCTCCTTCAACCAGAACTCAAAGTTTTTTTACTTTTCAATAAGCATAAACATTTGCAAGGTCTCTAGTAAAGTTCTTAGATGCTCCTCATGATCCTCCTTGGTTTATGAGTATATCATAATATTATCTATAAACACTACCACATATTTGTCGAGGTAATCTATGAAGAATCTATTAATCATATCGATGATGATTTCTAAAGAATTAGTGAGTCTGAAAGGAATTACTATTAAATCATAATGCCATTATATTGTATGAAAAGTAGACTTGGGGATATCTTCCTTCTTCATGCATAGTTGATAATATCCCAACCACATATACACCTTGGAAAAGTATTGTGCTCTACGTAGCTGATCGAACAAGTCATCTATTCATGGGAGATGATACTTGTTCTTTATCATGATTTTGTAAAGCTTTTGATAATCGATGGAAAGGCGCATTGACCCATGTTTCTTCTTGATGAAGAGGACCGGTGCCCCCAAGGTGAATCACGTGTGTGTATAAACCCTTTATCCAGATTCACCTGTAGTTGTTTCTTCAGCTCCTCAAGCTCCACAATAACCATTCTATATAGAGTATTTATTATTTTCAACTACCCAATTATAAGATCAATTGAGAATTCAACATCTCTTTTAGGAGGAAGACAAAACAACTCTTTGAGAAACTCTTCAGTGAATTCCCTCACAATAGGCATGTCCCCTAGAATGTTTGGCTCCTTTAACTCAATCATCAGAGCCAAATACGCATACTAATAGGGCAGTAATATCAACACATGAGATGACGGAGTAAAAGAATATTCATCATCCTCCTTGCACTTTTAATGAACCTAGGGTCGATTCACCATACAGAGAGCGATTTTCCTCTCATGGAAATTTATGGTGGATCTATATAATAAAAGCCAATCCACGCCATTAATTGCATCGAATTACACCATAGTGAGTATGACAAGGTTAACCGAGATGTTTAATCCACAGGTTATGATAGGGGAGGAGTAATATTCATGGGATGCAATGATTGCCCCATTTTCTGTACTCACCGACATCATCACTTTCATAATTTGTTGTGGTGCTTAGATTGTTATACAAAACATTAGAGATATAAAAGAATGTGTAGAATGAGACTCAATAATTATGTTCACCATTCTTAAATGAAAAACTATCATACCAATTTCCACTTCATTGTCAGGTTTCACTACAGCTATAGTGACGAAAAAAGCTTTCCCTTACTGCCTTGGTGGTTTTTGGATGCCTCTGAAAACCCTTGGCTTAGAGATCTAATTTGTAAAATGACATGATTATTTTTAGTCATAAAAACGAAAAATGTGTTGTGGTTTGAACTGAGCTTTTCTCTTCTCTATTGCAGCCTCAAGTTTTTATTGTCTATAGTTAATAGTTCGGTGTCCTTCTCTTCCACACCTAAATAACTCCCTCATACCCTTCAGGAAAATTATATAGTGCTTCTTTTAGAACCTCTGTCAAGTGGCGTGGTAGATCTTCTTAGCACCATTGGGTTTATCTATCAGACCACCAACATTGTTGTCCACCTTATTCTTCTTATCCCCATGATACCCCTGAGATTCTATGATTTCCATTTCATCCTCGAGGGCTAATCAGACAATTTACTCATAGCTATCGATGTCGCAGATTGCCAGCACTTTTCGCAGGCTAGGTTTCATCCCACCAAAGAAGAAGTCAACCTTGCATTCATGGGTACAGACAATGTTGGAAGTGTATCATGAAAGCCTTGTGATTTTTTCCTTGTATGCTCTAAAAATTCTTCTTCTTTTTTCTTAAGGGAATTGAAGTTCTTTTTCATCTTAAGTTGGAGGGGCGCGTAAATTATTTATCAAAAGAAATCTTCCGGAAATCCTTCCATTCCATCGCCTCGATCTCTTCCTCAGGATTATTATTTTTGATCAAATCCCATCATTGATCAGCTTCACCCGACATATAATAAGAATCTAGGATAACCTTATCTTTTTTAGAACATTGAAGGATGGAGAAGATCTTGTCAATGTAGTTGATACATTGTTAAATGATTGAGGGATTAGATGATCCATTAAAACTATGTGTCCTTTATCTCATGACGATCTCGATAGAAACATTTTCATTCATAGTGGGGGCTAAACGTTCCTCTTGACCCATGATTCAATTTAAAACATGAGTTATCTTAGAGAGAAGCATGACAAAGTTCGTTATTCCTGCTCCCATTGGAATGAACATCACATTAGTGCAGTCATCACATTGATCTTCACATTAGTTATTAGCATGAGTCCTATTACCGGCCATTGTCTAGAATAAAAGAAAAGTAAAGGGTAACCCATAAAGGGTAATCCAAATGATAATGATGATGACTTATAAATGAATTTTTTTTCATTAGCATATGAATCAATAGACTTCAGTCTATGTTATCCATGATCTACTTTATAACATATATTCTTAGGGAATTTTTTAGTCCCTTAATAAAGGTTCATACTATGCTTGTGAATTTACCAAAGATTATCCCCTGGGAGTGTCGTAACCAAATGTGCAGCAAGGATCGTTGTCGTCCACCAGTTCCCATTCGAGTCTAGCTCAAAATGGTGTTTTCGTGTTTTACCCCAAGGATACATTTGTGCCAAAGCCATCTCTACCTACTCGTATTCAAACAGAGATGTATTTTCTTGATAAATCACTTACTCAATACTCACCCAAACATGGGGATGTTTTTCTTATACATAGTCTTGACTCTAAGGCTTTACTAGGGTATTATAATCCTATTCCCAAAAATAACTAAACATCCCTCTGATACCAACTAGGACAATCCTTAACTTTATTCCACAAATAAACACAATTTATTACATAATTCACTCTTGATACAATGTAGAATATATAGAGGTCTAGTATCTTTGAAGCTTACGGTCATTACATAACATCTTTAAACATGAAATAAAACATCTTTACAGAAAACATCGTTTATATGACCACTACATTCCCTTATACATAGCATTGCATGTGACAACCTAAGGATATGCATAAGAAAATGGAGAGATATAAAGCCCAGTAAAAAAATAGACATGGATAAACATGAGGAATAAAAAATAGGTTAGACAGTAGGAATATCATTATAGGATAGTAGAACTATAAACATAAATGCATGAGAATGCATGTTACTTATAACATGGAAATGTGTCAACAACAATTAACATGGAATTAGCATGAGCCAAGGGTCTTCGCACATGGAGCATTAGTAAATCCGCATTGCACTTGATGCATGAGTAAAACCTCACTAAACTTGAATTATCTTGAATAAACAACCTTTGCACATAACATATCATGATACCATACATTAACAAATCAATTGAAGTGATATGAGGGTGCATCCTTCTTAAAAATTTAATTTCATGCATAACTGTGCCACATGGATCATATAACATAGATTCATAAAACATTATAATTTATTCCATGATAAAGGAATATAGATTACATACATGAAACTCTTTAATAAATTAGTAAATGTGTATAAAGTTCAATACATTTGAAAGAGAAATGGGCATGGTATTCACTACACAATGACATTGCCTTGGAAACTGGACGCAATTTCGGCAGCGTAACAACGTGATGTAAGAATTCATAAAAATGGATGATGAGAGAGAAATGGGTGTCCAGTCATATGTACATTAAATTTACAGTAATGGGTAATATAGATACATGTCCCAAAAATTATAACGGAATTTAGAGCCATGATACAAAACAATTTCTTGAATGTATAAGAGGAGAGAGAAATTCCATTTGGAATTTCGGCATAAGAACATGTGTACATGGGTGGAATTTAATGAGAGAGAAAGGGGTCTTACATTATTCAAATGTAAATAGGGATGTATATGGGAGGTTTAAAGCGATACCCTAATATTTATAATTAATATTTAAATGGCATGGCAATTTAAAGAATTTGAACAAAAATTTGAAAGGAAAAAAACCCTTAAATGGAAATGTGTTTCTAAAGGCCTGATAGAGGCTTCAGAGAGGCTTCTTGGGATCTTCAGGAACAATGAGAGGATTTTAGAGAGATTAGGGTAGAGTTTGGAAGAACTATAAAGGCATTTAGTGAGGGGGAAGTGGGAGAATTTGTGGGTTTATATAGGAAATGTGAGCGAATTGTTTATTATTTTGGTTTGCGGCACCACACATTTAACCAATCCAAACCACAATCCAGCCCATGGTTTCTTCCAATGGATTTTGGAAAAGGGAATTTTAAAACATTATTTTATATGGACAATGTTCGAAATAATTAAAATAATGGGGCTGCTTATGTGGATATGAGTCACACTCCCAAGGAAAACAATATAAAAAGACAAGATGCTTAATAAGTCTTGAAGGGTCCATTATGGTTTTGTAAAATAAGTCAAAAAACCCAAAATCAAATTAGTTTAATAGTAAAACATATTTTGGACGATAATAATTCTTAGAGTATTTTATTACATCACTATTGGGACATTATGATGTCATAAAACACATTATATATTTAAACGGTATTTATATTTTACCCAAATATTTTACTGTATCAGAAAATTATGAAAAATTAAAAATTAGATAATTTCGACAACCTTATTCCACAAATAATATTTTTTTATCTAAATAATTTTCTAAATATTTAAATTTTCACTTTTAAAATAAAAATAATCATTTATAGAAAATTCACGGGGTTTGACAAAAAATGGCTTTCAAACCATAATGAAAATTAATATTGCATTCATAAAATTATACGATCATTTATATTTAATAAAAGTTAATTTTATAAAAAAAATAATATTTTATTAAAATATTTTTCAATAGGAAAATATCTTCATTCCTAAAAATATTTTTCATAATTGAACATCAACTAAAAATACTATTTGTGCTAAAAAAACTATTTACAAGGTAACAATAACAAAATGTAATTATAATCATTATTATATACAAAAATAATGTTTATAAACATAGTACAAATGTCTTATTACATTACCCCTTATAACACCCACATAAGACCGAAGAGTATGGTGTGCGATGGTGCCAGACTCTTGGGGTTGCTCGGATAACATTGCTCGGGTGGTAATTTCAATAAACATACACTTATCTCATAGGCGGTCCCACTCGAGCATAACATTTTCAAACATGGATTGGGATTGGTCAGGAGAGAAGCCCAATGACACCACCTCCTATCTGAGCTCTAACAAATGGGTTTTGTATGGGGCACGTCTACTGGATGAGTCCATCACTTCAAATTTCTGAGTAAATTGGATTTGTTAAATCCCTATATTTATACTAATCAAGTGATCACTGTTCAATTAATATATTATAAATGGTCAAAAAAATTAACAAAAAAACCAAAGAAGATGATATTTTAAATTTTACATAAAGATACATTTAATAAGATCATGAGGGATTTCCATTAGTGATAGTTTGGTTCGTTACATTGCAAGTCTAAACTCTATATTATCTATCAAACATAGACCACATATTTCACTCTACCAAAATCACCACACCATAACGATATCTCAATTAGGGGAGAGAGATAGTGAATGACGGAGTCCCTCCTCTCTTGGTCCTCGGGTAGGAGACTTTCATACAATATATAATAATCATCGACATGGGAGATATTTTCCAATAAGATAAAAAATAATAATTGATATATTAGAACAATACAATAACCAAAACCATTTGGGGAATATATAAATGAAATCTCAAGTGAAAAAATTCCATTACATAAACTACTAAAACATCTGAATAAAATCTACATACAAAAAATGTAATGATGGATGAGACTATAAATCCCAAACATCTCTAACTATGAATCGAGTTAGTAATATCCCTAATGAACTTAATCATGTTGTATAACACCAGAAAATATTATATATATATATATAGTGTAAACATAATATTACAATCAATAGGATCCTCCCTAGATACTCCCATGGAAAATATAATGAAATCATGCTACAACATTGTGAAAACTAAAAATAATAATACATCCCCTATTTACATATATTATGATGTTATTGTCAACATGACTACCTATCACAAATTACAATATAAATTATTAAATATAATAATTTATTGAATTATCAAGGGTACCCAACTCCCTATTCCCCAATGGTTTTCTACTCTACCCTATTGTCACAAATCTTAATTCATATCTCTTATAATGTAAGATACCTTGAAAACACTAGGTTAAGATATCACATCATCCACCCCATTCATCACATAACCTCATAATATCATCCACATATAAAAATTGTAACACCTTAAGAATTTACACTATATTAGTTTTATAGTTAATAAATTATTTTCCTAGATTGATTTATATGAAACACTGACATATGCATAGGTTACATGAAATATTGAGTTTATCATGAGTTACATGAACTATAAAATTTATTTCCTTTTACATGTATAATAGATGTTATATAAAATTAAAAACAACGATGATATTCTCTCATATCTTGTGTTACCTTCTAGAACTCGCTTTACCATAAAAAATTTATATTCATACAATATTATAATGTAATATAATAAGATAAAATATAAGAATAAAATTATTATTTTAGAATATGATTAAATATCTTTTATAAATATTCATTTGAATTCATTTGTTTACAAGCAACTAGAAATGTATATAGGAACCAATTTAATATAAACATTTTTTTAAAAAATCCCATTTTTACACATCCAAAGGCGTATTAAATTAATTAATTAAACTAATATCAATTATTGATTGATATTAATGAAATATATAAATAAAAAATTCAACATAATATTATTATAATAATTCCATAGATTTTATTTGAATAATATAATAATATATCTTATTTTACACATAAAAAGCTATATCTTTGAAAATATATATTTCCCACCATTTAATGCCTCACCTATTTTAAACCTAAATTTTGACACTTTTATAAAATAATTTTTTAAAAATATAATTCATCATTTAAACTAGAATTTAAAAATTATATTAGAATGATTTATTTGTTTTTTCGGAGAAATTTTATTTTTGAATGAATTTTGAAAATAAAGAATTTTATTTTAAAAATGACTTAATATAATTTATTTATATAGATGAATAATAAAAATATTATTTAAAAAATATATTTAGCTCAAATATAAATAATTTTAATACAATTTAGGCCATTTTAATAAATTTCACATTGAGATTAGATATAAAATCATTTGAAATATTTTAACATTTTCAAAAATCAATTAAATCATTCCATCATGTATATTGGATTCAAACTAAATTTATTTCATCAAATTATTTGATTGGAATTTACAAAAAAATTGAAACTATTTTTTTTAATAATTTTTATTTATTAATTATATAATGTTCAACATATTTATTTAAATAATTATTACATAAATAATTTTTAATTAATTACAATGATGAATGTGAAAATCAGATTACTTAGTGGTGAAACAATAATCTTAAGGGAACATATAACCTATAAATATTTCCAATATAAATTTTATTCAAATATTTAAACCATATAATCTCTTGATCCCTATAGTTTTCATTATTTAGGGAACATGATTTTACAGATACCTCTCATGTAATTCGTTGACCCTAGTTACCTAGAGTCGGTGAATTATTTTAATACATTGGCATAATCACAAGGAATCATGTCCTGAAGGACTGATCTATTTAGCAGTATCAATGAATAGATTACATACTTGAATGCCACATTACACATTCTAACATACAACACAACATAAATTATATTTTTAGAGTTCTATTATTCCCTTATTACAATCCTGAAAATTAATCCTAATATACTTCTTTGAATCATAGGAAAATAAAATATAAGAAATAGGTGAGCTACGATGCTCAGTAAGGATATATAATTTAGTAGTAGCTATAATCTTTTATGGTAATATGTGTGTTAAAACAAACATCTTTTTTAAAGAAAAAAATTATCATGATATGGAAAAAATAAATCAAGCATTACCTTATAAACATGCACATGAATATTATACAATTTGAATAATCACATGAAATATGAAATTTAATAATGGGGGAATGCATAATGTCGAACATCATAACCACATTGTAAAGGCCTCGTTCCATGAATGACAATAAAAATTTTGTCAAGGCCTTATTCCAAGAAACTATTTTTTCACATGAGACTTACTGATGCACGAGGAGTTATGGTGGACTCCACCAATAACTTACTATGTCCAATGCATTCCTTATATGAAAATGTTGAAACTAAACATAATCATTCGTATTAAAACTAGCAGACAAAATGTCTATACATTAACCAAAAACCATGAATGATATAATAATAGCACATCCACATTCAAACATATCATAACCCATTCAATACATTATGGATGGTTATATTATAATAAATTGACATCAATCAAGAATAATATCCAGTAAAGGATGTTGACATAGTTGAAAATGATTAGTAAAACACTTTGAGAGAATTATCCCTTTTTGTGAAATCATTTAAAAGTCAAACATGTATAATGAAATTCATTTAAAATGTTGTTTTAATAACATTCTGATATCACTATAAAACATTTCAAATGAATAATCCAATCATGTCCACATAAATAAATACTTAAAATCTTTTTTAAAACATGGATATCAATTAATATTTTTAGAGAAATAAATCATCGAAAGATTTAAAATTATGATCTAGATAAAGGGTCACCTCTTCACAATATTAAAATATTAATTTTGAAATCATTTTCATGAATCATGGACATGGTTGATAAAAATTTCCTAGTAATACTGACAAATAGAAAATCTCAGAAAATAATGATATTGAGGAATTAAACCATACCTTGCACTTCCCATTAGTCGAGGGTATGATTATCCTCATGCATAATGACCATAGTATGTTATTAAATTACACTAGAACCATAATAATATTTATGACATTGATATAAATTATTTATTACTTTATACTGCCCATTTAATAACAATTTCAATGTTAATGTAACATTTCGGGTAATAATCGACTTCTTTATTGTACGTGTTCTAACTTTTTATACTTGATATTATCTCATATATAATTATTTAAATACTTCCAGAATTTGAGACATGCTTTATATATCATATATATTTAGAATATAAATATGTATAATATATAGCTATATGAAATGGAATCATCATTCATGGAGATGGAATTATGTATGTTCACATGAACATTGTTTCCATTTTCTTATCATATGATATAGAATTTAGTAAACCAAATATATTAATCTACTTATATATATTTTATTCCAATAGATATATTATTTAATATACCCCAAAATTAATCAATGTATTTATTTCTATAAAAATTCTTGAAGAGTGTTCGTTGAAGATGGATCCCATTGCGTCGTGTAGAAAGTAAGCCATACGTACACTAAACTGATAATATCATTATATTAACGGTGAAATGATGTTTAATTTGATGGTTTATTACATATAAATAATCATTACTATGTTATATTCACTTTTTAACTTAATAATACTCAATATTATACCTGTCCAAATAATCTATTGTCGTATAAAAAACTACACCACGACGTGGAGACGGTTTATTGTTCGTAAACACATATGGTGAATTTTCATTAATAGGATGGATATAATGATGAATATGGTTGTAACATACTTATAATAAAATCACAATATCTATAGTGTAATGGATTTATTATTTTCGTATGGAATAAAAAATGAAAGATAAAGATAACTTTGAAAGAGGTGATGAAATAATTGCATATTCTTTGGGAGTTTCATTTTTATTTGAACAAAAGGGATCCATATGTTAGATTTATAATAAAATTAATGCCTATAGGTTTAATTGAAGATAGTTGGGAGAATATTTGATTAGGGTTTGGCCGATCCAAATGGCTTTGGAGTGTGAAATTAAGTGAATGGGAAGAAACCTTTTATAATAGAGGTGGGAGACACATTAAGAAAAGATTGAAATATTATTTTATTATAAAATTATTTTTGGTTTCTAATTTATAAAAATGGATTTTTTTTGAGACCTAGGTGTATATGGGTCACAATACTCTATACCAATTGTTTTTACACATGTTTATGTCTCTATATTAACCTTATATTTGATGATTAAACTCTTAGTTAAATAGTTTTACTTTTACCATATCTTCTTGTATTATTATAGTACATGGTTAATAAACATACTATAAACTACCATGAAAACCTAAATTGGTTCATTAATAACATATATATCAATATTTATGTCCTTTTTCCGATCCATATATTTTTAGGAATATTAAATTATTTAATAATATAGTTTTTGTTTGAAAAAAAACATTTATTTCAATTTGGACACTATTTAGTAATTGAATTGTTTAAGTCAAAAGAAATTTATGACATCAAATTTTTTTGAATCATCCCTACCATGGCTTATTCTACAATAAAATTATTGGATGTCTTTAAAAGATTTAGTATACAATTATTTTAATAATTATTATATTAATTATTTTAATATTCCATTAATAATGTAAGTTCTACATCATAATTGAATAATAAATAAAATTTATTATTTATGGTATAAAAAATGAAACAAAAATACCATTATGTAGGAAATTTTATTAGCTTTGTAATGAATATTTATAGTCTAATTTATCTTATGTGTAACCCTATATTACTAATTTTTTAGTTATTCAACATTGAATTTAAAACTTTTAACTATTCATTAAATAAAATATAATAAATGTCACAATACAACCCAAATGGTTAAAAATGATCTTATTTTTTTACAAAGTATTATTTTGGTCAAAATAAACTTATCCAATTCAATTAGTATATGTTTGGAGGTAATTGTAATATTTTTTTTACCTTTAATTACTTTATTTACTTTTAATGTTTGTAATTAAAATATAAAAGATTCCATTCACCAAAAATTATATTCAACCAATAGAACCAAATTTTTCTTACTAATGTTTACCATGTCATTATGATTTTTTTATTCAATTAATAGAAGCACTAAAATTACATTTTATGAAAATTAGAAAATGTTCTTAGAAGATGGGTAAAAGAAGTTAAAAAGGTTCAGTAAAATTTTATATGTATAATCATTTTATAAAATGACTCCAATGAATTAAATTAGACTAATATGTGTATTATATATTTATTTTTACAAAATGATAAATTTTTAATTAACAATATTTATTTGAATGAAAAGGTTGTTTTTTATCTGTAATGTAGTGTTTTTAACTATTCATAAAAAATAGAATGTTTTCTGAAAAACAAAAAAACATCACACAATGATAATTTTGAAATTCCAATTTCAAAAATGATGTATATTTATTGAAATTAAAAAAATAGATGTTTGATTAATTATTTTAAAATTAATTACCATTGTCAATACCAGAAATCAAAACATTTAAGAAGTAAAAACTAATAAAATAATGACAAGTGACTATGTCCAGATTAGATATGAAATTTGTTGAAATGACCAAAATTATATTAATTTATAAAAATATAAACTAATTAAACATTAAAACCAATAAAATTAATAATTTAGATTTTTAAATTATATTGATTAAAAAGTATTTCTAAATTTAAATGTATTTTTTTATTATTTTTCATAAAATGATTGATATCATTAAAGTAATAAAAATTAACCAAACTAAATTTTTATGTCCTAATTATAAGGAAGAATATAATTTCATTAAATGGAATATATTAAGGATTCATATATTGGATTTAAAAAGTGTTCTCCATTAAAAGGTGGTAAATTTTTATTTTTTGAAAAATACTTTTTTATTTGAAAAAAAAATCTTATATTATTTCTATAAAAAACATAATATTGATGTTAAAATTATATGTAATAAAAAAATTAAAACTCTGTTAATAGTTTTTATAAAAACATTTTTAAATGCTAGTTTGGTAAGATAGGGAATGCTCAATGTCGAGGATGCTTGTTGCAAAAACTATTGAATTTCTTTAAGGAGACAACATAATATATAATCCTGGGTTGTTACATTCACCCAATCTTCAATAAATTGTGTCCTCATAATTTTAAATTGATCTTATAATATTAAATATTTGAAATAGAAAATACCATTGGAGAAATCCCACATCAAGAATTGGTTCAAAAACATTTAGTCTTAATAAGAGGGATAGAGACATGAAAAATTCACCACCATGTTTTGAAATTTTATTGGAGAAAATTGGAGGTAATTTGATACACTTAATTGGATGTAAAACATAAATATTTATAGGTACTGATAAAGGTAATAAATCAAAAACATGTGAACAATAAATAGAAAATTGATTCCCTTTAAGCAATAAATCTATGATGACTTAAATTATCTTTTGGTTCACAGAAACAGAATTTATTATGATAACACATTATTGGTTTTATGATCCACTATCTTAAGATTAAGAATTAATTTATTCATATAATAACAAAAATATTTGATAAGTATAGTTCCATCCTTTAACTAAATTCTTCCACAAACTAATATTTGAGTCCAGAAAATACATGAACTCAGAAAATTTCTATTTATCCTAATCATATAGGGTTTCAAAAAAATGAACTTATAATTAATCAATCAGATAATTTATGAAACTACCTAATATAAACTAGGACATAATGGTGGAATTTGTTAGGTGATGTACCTTGGTCGGACTTCGGTTGCAGGTTCAAGTCTCCCAGCCATGGGGGACGCGATAAGTTGTTTCCTAACCTCCAGGTTTCGCTTTTGATATCAAACAAAAAATAATTGTAAAAAAAAGATTTAAACATAAACAATAATATCCAATGTCAAAAATAATTCGTTGCATCATATATACTTATCCAAAATACTTTTTTCTAAACTCATTATCTAATACTAATAAAGAAGGCACAATTAGTAAATATCTCTTTTTCCATTTAATAACATGTGTATAACTTCATCAATTATATTCATAAAACATGGTGACACCCTAAATATTCCTAAAACCGTATTGAATAAATTCATGCTCATATGTTCCTTATAGAAAACAGGAAATGCAACTGTAATAAAAAAATGTTGTAAACACCCACAATGATTGAATAAACAAAAAATTAATTATTTCCAAAGTAGTGAATAATATGCAATATACTTTATCCAACTAAATTGTAACTTATTACATAATCACTACCTTATCCTCAGGACTATTTTATGGTTTGTCATTCTCACAACTATATATTTTCAAATGGTTTAACTTGTTATTTAGTAACTTTTTGTAGTACCATATAATCTCAAATCCTCAATTAAATAGTACTTCAATACAATCCTTATTTATTTCCATAATGAATATAACCATTACATCATTGATGCAACCCTAAAATTACATAATTAATTATTAAATATACAATAAAACTAATTATTCCTTCTCTACATTGATAGTATCATTGCTTTATTATTATCCAATAGAATCATATGGGGTATACTCTGATGATTTGGTCATTGATTCGTGTAGTGTCCCAACTCCTTGCAAATGAATCCTTGTACATTTGAAATATTTTTCTTACAATTGTTATCAAATACATGGTGCCCTTTTCCCCCACACTTATAAAAAACTCCCATTCATTTCATGCATTTACCAAGGTGTTTCCATCCACAGTTATCACTTGTTGGAAAACCCTACTTTCCCATCTTCCCGTTATCAATAAATTTTTCTACCATCCCTTTCTTCTCTTTTTTCACTTAAAAGTCATAGGAATCATAGAATTCATTACATATATTATTAACAGATGATTATATTTTGTCATTTGATGTGGATATATGGGATACTATTTCCCTTATAATATTTATCTTATGACCATGAAAGATATGATCCATATTACACTTTGGATCATGCATATTGCAGGGGTTATCATTTCTTCTACAAGGAAGAATTTATAAATGATGAAATACACTAGGATAGATCATTTCATAAGGTATAATAAAAAAAAAAAAAAATTCTCACCATTACTTTAAGATTTAGACATATATAGTCCCATAATCATAACATTGGATTCTTTTCCAACATATTTACTCACAAATCAATCTTGATGGATTGTAATAAAAATGTGAATTATTTTAAACATATCCACTAGGAGTATCATAACAAATAGTGCAACAAGGCCAGTTGTCGTGCACCAGTTCCCATTCTAGTCTAGCTCAAAGTGGTGTTTTCGGGTTTTACCCCAATATACATCTATGCCAGAGCCACCTCTACCTGCTCGTATCCAGATATGAATTTATTTCTTTTAATATTCCAAAATTATTTAAAGTACCAAAATTCTGAAAAGTTATTCTATACTAATCCTCATAATCAATCTCAGTGTAATGTTATCTAATCAGTGTTTTTCTAAATCTAGTTTCTCTAATTTGTACTAAACTTATTCTAATATCAACTATTATAAACCGTCCCCAGTTACCCATCGTAAGTTCATTATTCTATTATAGTTTCATTATTACAATAAATCGCGTCCTAATGGACTGATAAGTTTAGAAATATCAACAATTGAATTACATACAATAATGTAATATTACACTTTATAACACACAAAACAACATAAATAATCCTTTTATAGAGCCATTATTCCCTTAGAATAATCATGACTATTAATAATAATACACTTCTTTGAATCCTTGGAAAATAAAACAAAATATAGTGGTGAGATCAGATGCTTAGTTAGGGTTAAGTATTTAGTGAAAGCTATAAACTTTTAAAGAAAGATGTGTAATAAAAACAACAAATTTTTTAAACATAAACGTGAATCTAACATGGAATAAATAAATAAAACATTACCATAAAAACAAGCCCATGTATATTATATTAGTAGAATAAGAAACATGTCATAACTAATTTTATAACTAGGGAATTAAAACCGATAGACAACATAACCACATATTCAACCCCTCATTCCAATACTATAAATAATTTTTTTTCAAGGACTTCTTGAAAGACACTAGTTTTTATCATGAAACATACCAATGCATCAATGAGCTATAATGGAATTCAACCATAACATAATAAGTCCAATTCATTCCTTATAGGAAAATGTTGAAACATAACTTAAACATTCAAATTAAAACTAGCATTCCAAATGTCAATACTTTAACCCTAAAAAATGAATGGAATAAAAATAACACATCCATAGTCAAACATATCATAAATCATTCAATAGAATATGGACGATTGTATTATAAAAAATCAACCTCAATCTAGAATAATATCCATTAAAGTAAGTCTGTATAGTTGAAAATAATAGGTAATAAACTTTGAGATAAATACACTTTTTTGTGAAAAAATTCAAAAGACCCAAATTTATAAAATATGTAATTTAAAAAATAATTTTGAATCAGGTGTCCCTTACCACATTGAAACATTTTATGGAATTAAAAAAAAATTAAACAATTATTTCCATATAATTAAATCATTAAATTCAATTTTACAATATGGACATTAGTTAACAATATTTAGAAAAATAAATCATCATAATATTTAATATTATGATCTCGATATAGATTTTATTCAAAAAAACATTAAAATAATAATTTAAAAAACAAAAATCATGAAACATGGACATGAATGATAAAAATGTCCCAGTAAATACATAGAGATATACAATCTCATATAATAATTCAATTGAGGAATTAACCGTTACCTTGTACATTACTTTAGTCGAGGATATTTTTAACATCATGTATAATGATCATATTATGTTATTAAATTACACCAAACCCATATTAATATTAATGATATCTTATATTATTCATTTATAACTTTATACTACCCATTTAATAAAAATTTCCATGTTAAAGTAACATTTTGAGTAATAATCGCTTTATTTATCGTACGTGTTTTATCTTTTTATTCTTGATCATATCACATAGATAATGATTCAAAAACATCCAAAATATAAAAAGTCATTTATATATCATATATATTCAGAATATAAATATGTATAATAGATAGATATATGAAATGGAAACACCATTCATGGAGACAGTAGTTCATACGTATGCATGACTAATGCTTCCATTTTCTAATCGTATAGTATGGTAGCATATAAAAAACATATATATATATATATATATGTAAAAATATATTATTCCAATATAAGTATTATTTAATATACCTAAAAATTACTCAATGTATTTAATTTTATAAAGATTCTATGTGGGTGATCATTGAAGATTATTTTCATCGCAACGTGGGGACATTAATTCGTACTTACAATCGTGCGATAATATCATTCTATTGACAGTGAAATGGTGTTTCATTGGATGGTATATTACAAATAAAGAATCCTTAATATTTTATATTAATTATTTAAATTAATTATAATCATTATTATACATATCAAAATAATTTAGCGTCGAATAAAACACTACACCATGTCGTGGAGATAGTAAGCCGTACATTCACACATATGGTGACTTTTTCATTAATAGGATGGATAGATTAATGAATATGGATGTACCAAATTTATAATAACATCATAGTATCTATAGGGTACTAGATTTATTATTTTTGTTTTCAAATTAAAAAGAAAGATGAAGAGATCATTGAAAGAGGTGATTAAATAATTACCTCTTCATCGGGTGTTATCTTTCGATTTGAACGAAATGGATCCATAGGATGGATTTCAGATCAAATTTTGGACTCTAGATTGAAGTTAGGATATTTGGGAGAATATTTGAGCAGGGGTTGGCAGAGACAAATGGAATTGGTGTTTTGAAATTATGATAAGGGGATGTAAACTTTTATAAGAGAGGTGAGGGTCACTTTAGAAAAAACATGAAACTTTATATTATTATAAATCTATTTTCAGTTTCTAATGGATCCAAATGGAATTATTTCAATTATAAGGTGGGTATGGTTTTAAATCCTTTCAACCAATATTTTTAGACAATTTCAGGTAACCTTATTGACATTTTCATTTATATTTAACCATTAGTTAAATAGTTTATCTTTTACCATTCCTTCTTGAATTATTATAATGCATGGTTAGTTAACCTACTATAAAATTCCAAGAGAAACCCAAGTAGTTAATTAGTAATATATATATCATTTTATATGTCCTTTGGCCGAAAAATATATTTTTATAAATATTATATCCTTTAATAATATTGTATTTTTTTCAAAACTCATTTATGTCAATTTTGACAATTTTTAGTAAATGATTTTTTTTAAAGTAATAACAACATGATGGATTCGAAATAAAATACATTTAATCATCCCTAACAAGTCATATTTACCTAAAACATTAGTGTATGGCATCAAAAGTTTAAAATTACAAATATTTATAACATTTATAATATCAATTATTTTAATAATTCATTAAGAATGTAATTACTTCATCATCATTGTTTCATAAAAAAAATTCATTATATGATATCTAAAAATTATAAATAAAATAAAATGATATAGGAAATAAATTTTTATTTCTAATAAATATTTTCATTCTATTTTATCTAATGGGTATCCATATAATAAAAATGGTTTAATTAATAAACATTTAATTTAACACATTTAAGTCATTGTTAAATATAATATAATAGTTTTTCTAATCAAACCCAAATAAATCAAAATAATCATATTTTTTCACTATGGCTCATTTTGGTCAAAATTACATTATCTAATAGAATTAGGAAATGTGTTGGGGTGATTTTAGTATTATTTGTACCTTTATTTACCTTATTTACATTTAACTGTGAAGAATAAAATTCAAAAGTTAATATTAACCAAAAATTATTTTCATCCTATTAAACCATATTCTAATTACTGATTTCAACCATGTCTCTCGGATTTATGAAATTCAATTCCCAGAAGTGGTAAAATTACTTTTTTTACAAATTTTCAAATGTGCCAAGAAGGTGGGTAAAGGTCGGTAAAAAATTTCAATAAATTTTTATATGTCCAATCATATTCTAAAATGACTCCAATGAATTAAATTTGTCTGAATTATTTATTATTTATCTATTTTAACTTTAATATAAATTTTTAATAAAAAAATTATATAAAGCAAAATTTCATTTGTTATCTACAACAAAGTGGTTTTCTATTTTCATCAAAAATTGAAAATTTTCAGAAAATTATCAAAAAATTCCCCAAGGGTATTTTTTATATTAAAAACTAAAAAACGATTTATATTTTATAAAATTTAAATAATATAAGTTTCATTGTGAAATTACTTAAAATTTCCTACAATATATTTAATGTTAAAAATATAATCTAATTGTACATTAAAACCACTGAAATAAATTATTTTACACTTTAAAATAAATTGATTAAATATATTGTTTTCATTTAAAATTTAGTATTTTTACTATTCATCTAAATATGAATGTTTTCAGAAATGCACCAAAAAAATTTCATAACATAATATTTATATCTTGATTCTAAAGAATAATTTAAGGTAATTAAATTCATTATATAAAATTTTCAAATATTTGATTTAAAATTGGATCCCCATTAAAATGCGGTATAATTTCATTACTTAAAAAATACTTATTATATCAGAAAATTTGATTTTGTTCTTATATTATTTATAAGAAACACATAATATGGTTGTTAAAATTATAGGGAGTATATAAAATAAAAAATCAAGTTAATAATATTCATTACCCCTTTTTGAACGGCTAGTTTCGTAAGTCATGGTGCACTCGAACTCTGTGTTGTATGTAACACTAGCTATATAATTACTTTGAATAGATAACTTAATGAGAATTCATATGGTGTTACATCTCAGTAATGTTTTAATTTTTAGATTTACTAAATGTTCCTCCACATCTACTATAAATGGAAACTCACCACATCACATCTTCATAGATAGAAAGTCATTTTTTCAAAGAATGTATAAAATTAGTCTCACAACACCCCCCATCCATCCATCCAAATTAAATTTTTATTAAAGAAAATCCATTTTAAGGGAAAATGTTAAACCATTTTTGTACAAAAGGAAAGAACTAGGTACTGAAGGAATTAACAAAATGATTAAAAACTAGGATATGATTACTTGCCTCAGCTACTCGATAAAGCTCCCAGTGCAGCGTGCTAACATGGGTTTCTGGATCCTCTCTGAGTAGCTCTACAAGGTGAGTGATCATCCTTTCCATTGTCTGAATAAATTCTTATGTATTGATTTTAATCTGATTGTATCCCTTGGATATTATGCGGTCATGTTTATCAATAAAAATTTATTTCTCCTTGTTAGTATCAACTTGCAGCCGACGTTCATAAATCCTTTGAATCTCTTCTTCGGAGACATTGGGCTGAAGACTTGTTTCTAACATTTCTTGTTTGGAGTGCAGGATAAGTTTCAAGCACTCCCCAACTTCTTATTCCCTGTCTCTTGTATTTATGCTCGATGCTTCACTTTCCCCCTTATGTGCATATTTACCTTCCATTTTTCTATCGTTTTTGGCCGATCGGGTCTCTATTAGTTTTGGAAAGTATGAGCAGTCCTTGCGTCTATTTGATTTTTTCCCCTAAACCACAATGAATTTCCCCGGGTCGTGCATGCCTTTTTTCTATTTCTTCCATCTAGGACTGTGGGGTTCATTCCCTTTGATTCTGCCCATGTTGTCCACTGAGGGATGACTATAACTATCATCATCTGGTGACTGCTCCAAATTAGATAAAGGAGAATCCTGGACCTCAAGACCTTCAAAGCGGTTCCTCGTCTCTATTGTCGTAACATCACTGGGATCCATTTACAAAGTCAAGGACTCCTTATATGTTTTCTTCCCCAAGACAGGGATCTTCCCCCCCTTCCCAGCCAGCCTCAATTATTCATAATTGGTTTCAATGGTTTTTAGATCTAAGGAACCCAAGACATTCCCATCGATCATCCTTTCCTGTCCACTTTGAGAACCTCTTGTAGCCAGGAGGAAGGATTTTACCCGCATCAAATCTGTTTCGGCATCCTGTTCGTAACCTCGTCCCATGAACTGAGGCTGCATGTTCCAATCCTCCCAGCCCTGACCATGAGAGCCACCGGGTCTTTGAACCTCCTTCTCATCCAAACTCACAGCTAAGGGATCAAACTTAGCTACCTCTTGTACTCCCAATTCCTGCTTTAACTGAGAAATAACCTCCAAAACCAGCAGCTCATCCACCTCTGGATTCACCCCCTTCACAACCACTGGAGTACCCAAGGAAATCTGCTGCTGATCCTTTGCACTTACCTCCACACCTAGGTTGGCAGGAGCCAGCACCGCTTGAGAAACACCGAGAAACTCCACTTGCTCAACCAAGCCATCACAAACCCACACCATCTGGCTCATATCTGGAATAGCCTGCACCGTGTTCCCCTCAACTCCACGGGGTACATCAGTTTGCCAATGACAACACCCCCTAAAAATATTATAGAAGCCATACAATGTATATAAATACTACCAATGTTGTATTTTGGTACAAACAATAAGTTGTTACCTAAAAAAGATGTAATGTTCTTCAAAAAGAACATATATTTTATTTTACCATCCACCATATAATTTATTTATATACAATGATTTAATAATAATATATATATATAAAAACTTGTTTTAATATAATTTAAATATATTAATCCTTCAGACTCTTCAATAAAATTGGTTACCAAATCATCATTCATCTCTAAGAAAAATTTCCACCTCATGAACCAATGATGTTCATTCCATCATTACAATCATCCAGGGTTAGAAATAATGATGTTTTTACATTTTATATATGTTTTACATGGAATGTATTTTTTATGTATTCTTAATAATATATTTTATAACACATTACATCATCCATATCAATTCTTTGGAATATGATAACATCGTTTTTGGATATGAAGACTATGACCTCTTCACTGTGTTGTAATATATCCACATATTATATGGAATGCATTAAATATTGGATTAATAAGAAAATGTATCATATATGATATAAATTTTATACTGTACATATAATTTAACTATTTATAATTCACCATTCATTATTTTAATATAAAAGAAAAACAGAAATAATGTCCATGAATATTTAAGGATTACTATCTCATTGAACAGCGTATTTAATTTCACAACTCCAAATGTTATTGATTTATAAAATTAAATATATTATAAATAATTATATTATTTATGTCTTGATTAAATTTTTTTGATGATTAAATATTTATCAACATAATAGGGAAAAACAATTTTCAAAAAATACTCAAGATACATGACAATGAACACCTAAAAAATTTAAAATGATGATTGGTTATTAATGAATAGGTTAAAATATAATATAAAATGTCAATATATGATAAAAATATTTCTATAGATATCTTTTAAGTTATCCCATATTTCAAAAAAAATAATAAGTAATTTATAGGATGTTTAACAAAATGTGATTTTACGATAAGGGGATTTCAGGTCTCACATTTATTTATTTGAGCCTAAGGTTATATTCCTCACATTTTTATCATTTGTGCTGTATAAACATTCCTATGAACTGATATAACATGAATTCAATTTATTTCATGATATTTATTACTTAAATTTATGTAATTTATTCATATATATCATGATTTAAAAGTTATTCATGGATTAACGGATTTCGTCAAAATTCTCATTCCTTCAAGAAATAATTATTATTATGCACCAATTCACTTATATTTGTTGTATAAACTTCCCCATGAACATATAATATCATGATTCATTCCTCAATCAAACTATATTTATATTAAATTATAATTATCACATCAATGTAAATTTTTCTTGAAAGATACCACGTGGTAAATTTTATCGTACAATTTCATTTCATTTTGTGATTGTAAGCATTCTCTCAAAACAAACAATTTATTGTCATCATTTTTCATTTAAAATAATATATATCTTATTATCCATTTTATTTTATGATGTATATTAATATTTAAAAATCATTATTCCATTTTATCATATGGCATTTACATTTAATGTAATATTATTTATTTTTGAAATATTGATAAATGTGTATCCTTAAATCAATACAAATATTTTATAGGTAACATTGTTTATGATTTAAATTGATTATTCAATATATGTGGAATTATTTTTACATAAAATATATGGTTTGAGTACTATTTAATGAAATCCCGTCGATGAATTTTTATTCTCTTGGTATGAAAGTAGTTAGTGAAAAAATTATTAAGTATGTTTCTAATTAGATTTATGATGCCTATTTGGTAGATCATGATAATAGTGTCTTCTAAATGATAACAAAAAAAATTGTCATGTTTATACCCACATACATAAATTTTCATAAATGTGTGCATACATATTGATTAATATTTAACTAGTCATTTAAATAAATGTTTCCGTCGTTTTTAGCTTCAATATTTATTATTATTATTTATTGATTTCTTATTCCTCTTAACGTAATAATTACTAATAATCTGAGCTCACCGTTATTTTTTTCCTTTTCCCTAGTTAATGAAGATGAATTATATGATTGAGTTTCAAGGATTCATTTTGATATTAATTTGTATTCATTATGATTTACTATCAATTACCAATTTAAAAATGAGATCATGTTTGTAAATTTTTTTGCTATTACGAGAATAGTTATGTAAATTGTATTCAATTTAGCTCAAGTATTTCACTTGTATTTTTATTAAAAACTATCTTATATATTTTAGGATCTAATATAGTGTATGAAAATATTTACAAATGGCACTAGGAAGGAATAATATTATCAATAATCATAGTAAATAAAGAGGTTACCCAACTCTGAAAGATGATATATATTGTATAGGTATTAATTATGATTTGTGTATATTAGTAAAAAAATTAATAAGGTTAAGAAAAATATCCTTTCCATGATGGAGAAACTATTTCCATAAATATATTCTCTAATATTGTATTGCTTTATGTTATTGTGGCCCCGATCTTTTTTTTGAATACTTCTCTATCGAAAAATGAGTAATGAACCATGTCTTTGGAGATTATGTTAATGGAATTGTGATGTGGTGAAATTTAATATGGTACAAATGTAATGTATTGTCTAAATGGAGTTTTTTATAACTTTTTTTTGATAATAGATAATACAAGGTAAGAAGAGTATATATAACTCCTTGAATGGAAATCTCTTTTAGAGACATTATTTCAAAACTGCTCCACTTATGAAAAAATTGAAATATGGATTTCTGAATTTATATTAATGAAAATATAATAATAATGTATTAAGAAGTTTGAATATATGACTATTTGTTTAGTAATTCATGATATAGATTATATACACAACAAAAAATTAAGGTTGAAAATTTTCATTTAAGGTATTAATCGAAGTATCTGAAGGGAACTTCTGTCTGAAAAAATTACTCCATATAATGAAATTGTGTAATGTAATTTCATTGAAGAGAAATTATTATCCATGTGAAATGTATTATAATGAAATAAATAATGAAAATTGCGGAAGAAAAAATCACATATTATGGGAATAATGGAATGAATAATTTTCCCACATCTGATAATTTAGGAAAGTAACACCTTGAGAAATGTTTAAAAGGGATTAGAGTATGCAATAAGTGCAATGAAAAATGTCCCCAAGGAAAATAATGATATGGGAAGGTATAAAATACATTAAATCTATGTTTCAACTATAATAAAATAGGAAACTACTAAAATAATTTTCCTAATAATCATGGAAATATACCTCATACGATCATCAGGTATAAATGGAATAAATTTTCTAATGATACAAATAAGTTTGAATAATCAATTAAATTATATATATAAATACATGAAATAATTTATAATATTATTTTATTGATGTTTTTATCATAATATTATTAATAAAATATATAATGATTATACCTAAATTTTATTTCATTAAAGATTTAAGAGAGTATGTTGAATGAAACCAACAAACATTAATCAGTATGAAATTAAACCTTTTTAAAAAATAAATGGTTGATAGAGTTATAAAACATAATATGTTCCAAATTTTGGTACAATGATGTTTGGATAAAGAGATGATTGATGTGGATAAAGGAAATTTAATACTAATACCAATATTTGAATACATTATAAAGATATGGATCATAATTCAAGTAATTTTCATACGAATGAAAGTTGATGAAATTAATTAAATTTATAATTGGATGAGGTTTTAGATGGTATTATATTACATCACCATATGATAATACCTAAGATGAGAGATATGTTAAAAATATATCAAAAGGATAACCAAATAACATGACTGTGCTTATGAAATATAAATATATAGAGTAAGAATATATAATAATATTTTGTATAGACTGAATTAATTCATCAACTATTGGAAAAGGTAGAAAAAGGTCAAAGGAATAACCAAATAACACGATTGTGCATTTGAAATATAAATATATAGATTAAGAATATTTAATAATATTTTTATAGGCTGAATGAATTCACCAGCTCTAGGAATATGATACAATTAAAAACAATTGTCTTATTATCATAATATTTTATTATTATAATCATGATTTTGCACTTATGTTGTTTATGGCCTTGTGTTTGTTAACTATCTCTAGATCTCCAGATATATAACGATCTATGTTATCCATTAGTCTTCTACAGAACATAATAGTTACATATGAGTTGTATGTGCATACTTTCATTAATGTTAAACTATATTGAAGACTATTATTTTCGTTACCATCATATATCTCTATCACTATTATTATGAAAAAATATTATTTATAATATTATGATGTGTGATTTTTAGCAATAGTATTTTTAAATATCAATCCCTTGTTTTCGAAGTTAATATTTTATTTATGATGAGACAATATATTTAATATTAGGAAAATTTTAGACCCCATGAGTTGTTATGATTTTCCATTAAGAATATATTTATTTTATTCAAATATTTATTTATTGGAAACACCATTGTAAGCATATGATACATAAAACATTGATTTTCACATTTAATACATTAATTATAATTTTTATATTACACTATATCGAAATATTAAATTATCATTAATTACATGAAATAATGAGTTTATTTGATGTGTTTGGATACATGAAATATTTAGTTTTACAAGATAAAAACAATGATGTAATGCAGAACTCCCATTAGTTTTTACATTTTTTTATTTAAAAAACGCCAATCCTACTCCATTATAAATTGCAACACACCCCCCACTAATCCACATATATAAATCCATTTTTATAGTCAAAAAACTATAAAAAATAATCCCCCACAATCCTTCCCTTCATCATAGGTTATTCAATTATAGGAAAAATCTATACAAGGTTTACATTTTGTATAAACCAAAAGGAGTTACCCGAAATGAGTTATAATTCTAAAATCTGCACATTTATTCTATTTATTTATCAGAAACTCAATTATAGTTATATATTTATCATATTAAAACATAAATATACTAAATATACCAAAAAAATTCATATGTTTTATACATACACATTCACATAATTTCATTAAATGGGATACCCAATCATCGTTTGTCTGTACAATGGACAACCATCTCACAGCCAAATATCTTTTATTAATCCATTTCAAACAATAAATGTTGCACATAATGATGGATTTATAGTTAAATTTGGTATATTAGATATTTATAATTTTTTCATTCTTCCTTATTTATATTATAATTCATTCATTCATGCCATCTATTTTGATAGCATATGATAACATCATTTATGGACGTGGGGACTACCACATCCTAAAATCCATGTAATTTATTCACAAATTACACAAAATTCATTATAGATGGGTATAATAAAATTATTTTAAATATTTTAAATAAATTTTATACATAAATTATAATATATATATATACATAGCAATTACCTTTCATTGTCTTATTATGATGTGAAAATGGAAACAATGTTCTTGCATATATATGGCTTAGTGTCTCCATGAATGGTGTATTTTATTTCATATCTACAGAAATTGAGGACTACTATAAATACATATATAGTGAAAGATATAATATTTATTTTATAGTTTAAATTATTTTTAAATCGGGATAACAATATAGGTAATATAAAAAAAATTACAAGTCAATACATACTATATAATTGGGTAAATTAACACATGACATGATGAATATGATAGATGATTTGTAATGAATGGGTTATAATATATTATTAATTGAGTATATACGATATAATGAATATTTATAAGTTCCTATTATATATTAATAACATTATTTTATCCATTATAAATGATTTAAAATAGAATTCAATTTTATGGACGTGTAGTGTAATGGGATTTCTAGTATTGATTTTTTTTTCTACAAGCCATGTACCTTATTCAAAACCAGTTTCATTTGTGTCTTTTATAAACTATCACATGACATTTTTTTAATTAGTTACATTATTTTTATTATATTAAATTTTTTAATTTATTGTATTCATTGAGGGATCTCTATATTCCAATGACACTCAAGTAGAAAGGGGTTTTTTCTCTATTGAAATTCAATCAAGATATATTATTAATTATGATCTAATTAAAATTAATTTGGAATATATACTACCCATTTTACATGTATTATCATTTTTAATTCATTAATAATTGTATTTTATTTTTTCCTTTGAATTATATCATCTATGGGTATTTTACCTCATAAATTTCATGTGGTAAATGTTATCATACTATCTTAAATAGTTTCTTGATTATTAACATTCTCTTGAAACAATCACTTTGTTGTAATAATATTTCATTTGAAATTATATTTATATTTAAAAATATATTCTTGTATGATCGATGTGATTATTTCCTAAAATGTATAATATTTTATCATATAATATTTAAATTTAAAATAATATGATTTTTTAGGGAAATGGTTATAAATCTGTATCCTTTACTCAGTGCCAATATATAAGAAGACACATTGTTTAAAATTTAAATATATTAATACATATATGAGTAATGTTTTAAGAAATTATTTGTTTGGATCTAAAAAATAAAATCCTCTCGATGTATAATAAGTCTCATGGTTTGAATTTTGATGGTGATAAATTGTTCGTGTTTGTTTCTAAGATGTTTTAAACTATCTCGAGGATAGATCATGATAGTAGTGTCCTGTGAAATATTTTCAGAAAAATCATATATGTTTCTACAGATAGACATAAAATATCTTGGCCATAGATATTGACATATAACTAACTTGAGGATATTTATTGTTAGTTTATAAGGAAAAAATTACCCATTCTATAATTATTGTTATTTTATATAATTATTAAATTAGTAATAATATCCATGGTCAAATTTCAACCTCATGTGGTTATTTGTATTGAATTATTTGATAATATTTTATTCTTTCCATATTCATCTTTCATTATCATGAAATTTAATTGAATGGTTGGTCATTTGTTTATAATATTATATTAATTATGACATTTGATTCATTATTTATTATTTTGTTCATAACCCTTATTGAGTTGTTTTTCATAGCCTTATTTTTTCCCTTCCTTAGATAATGAAGATAAATTCTTAGATTGAGTTTTGAAGATTAATTTTATTAGTTTCTGTTATGTATTCTATTTTATTTTCAATTCCAAATTAAAAAATGGGACCATGTAGGTAATATGGTTTTCCAAAACACCGAAATTGATTAGTCTATTGGGATTTGAGTCTTCTATCTATGAAAACATAATAATGTACATCATCAGATCTGATATTATGGAGACAAAGAATTAAAAATATAAAGTTACCATGTGATTTCTAGGACACACCATACACAAAATAACATGTATCAAACATATGGTATTATAACTCAATCTATTATAGAACCTTAAATTAGTTCATAATTCAATCCATAATTGCCTATACTAATCATACATATAATAACTATAACTAGTAAAAAATGTGTGTGAAATAACCATAAGACATCACATAACACTAATAAAAAATATCAGAATGCATACAGTCATGTATACCTACACATATTAAAACAAATAAATGAGAGTGGATCCAAGTGCGGTAGTAATGAATTCATTATAAAATTGAGAAGTTGGGGAAAATATCCTCATATATTCCTCTTTGTGTCATTCCATCTAACCTAAATGGGTTGAGTTATATATAAAATCACTGAAAATAGAACATATAAAATTTCTTCAAACACAGTATAGGAATTACATAGTTATAGTCACAATAGTAGATAACTTCACTAAGACTCCTAGAAGCTACTGCTAAAACCTAGTATACCCTAAGAACATAATCATATAAAATAGATGCACTAATTAATTATTTTATTTTTGTTATTATTATTTAAATCTCTTAGTTAATACGTTTTCTATTATGTAACAATTATCATATTTCGACATTTTATTAAATTAAATCAAATATATCATTAGCATAAATTCCATGCACTAAAGGTTTAATAAAAAACAAATCCCTAATTTTCAATGATTAACATTATTATGATTTTTCATTAAAAATAAACTAACTGTGTGGGGAAATAGTTACAAAAAATTATTAGCATGATTCCATAACCCATGTATTTTAGATAAAACATAATACACATCCACTAAAAGGAATCATGAAACTATGCACCTTTATATTCCCAAAATAGTGGGGAATTTAATGATGATAAATGGAAAACCTGAATGTGATAGCACAGTCATTTTGATAAATGTGTATACCATATCTCATATTTTCATCATAGTCTAATCCATGAATTAACATGTTGTTTCAACATTATTGGTATCCCCAAAACATATATTTATATACTTATTCACCATTCCATCATAGGTATAAACTGTAGCATCATGATATTGGCCTTTTGTGCCCAAATATATCACATTATCATTCCCAGTATCAACCAGACATGTCTCACATCACAGTCAGGAATCCCCACCCATATCACCAATACCATGTTCATCCATACATAGTTTATATCACAAATCCTGCATCAAATAAATATTCAAAATTAGTAAGAAAAACACCTAATCAATATTAAATCTTCGCCCTCAAAATAAGCTATTCAACCTTTTCGTGAAAATGATCTCTCTAATATCCAAAACATGGAACTCGAAATTCAAAATAAAAATGAAAATTCTTGACCTATAAAATTATCACTATCACATAATAGGTTCTTTTCAAATTATTAATTAAATGAATAAATATTTACTTGTTCAAACTACTACGAACGTAAATCATTAATCTACAATTTCCTACCCGTGGAAAACATGTTCTTGTAATTTATTTATGATTTTAACAACCTAGAGAATAAACATTCTCCATTAAAAGTCCTTTTCTATAATTATCATCATGAAATAAGCTGAATCATATAAGCTATCTATTCCAGTAAAAATAAGGATGACATATTTCAATTAAAATTGTGTATTGCATCAATTTTATAATTATAAAATTCTATTACCCGCAAAATTACAAACATACCTATTCCATAATTTCACAAGTAAATTAATTTTCCACCACTTATATATGTAATTAAATATAAATTCCAATATGATAATAATTCAATAAAAGAATCCTCAAATTGAAGAAAAAATATATATCACACTATCTAAAAACCAATATCAAATCATCTTAACGATATGATTGAAAAAAATAATAATTAACATGTGGTCTGTATCCAATTTAGTAATATATTTCAATTAATATGTGGTAAATTTAATTTCAATCAAATGGGATATGGAATGATCAATTTTTAAATATATATAGATATATAATAAGATAATTCAATGCCTAAAAATACATAAATTTTCTTAGTATGATAATGGACAATATGTTAGATCTACAATCACCTATCCTGTAAGAAAAACATCCACCAGAGGATTTTTCACTATAATTACACTTATTAAACAACATTAGAAACATGTGAGATCAACCAGCACAACATGGTTAGAAGATTGAGAGGGAAAAAATATTGAACAATGGAGAAACCACAGGAAATAGATACAGAACACAACATAGATCACCATATACCGATGTATAATAGACAGGATTGATTCTACTCATTTAGATCTCAAAATATCATGTGTGGTATTTTTTAGTCTCCTGGAATCAAATTGGGTGGCACTACTGCTATAAGGTTTATGAAAAACTGGATTGGATCCACCCATTAACGATACTCTACACATGAGATTTATATAGTCTGCAATCTCCTTTTACATCAGTTTTTTTTGAGGTTATATTGTAATCAAAAAACAATTTAGATTTTATTAAATAAAAAATACATAATCATCATTAATTAACCCCACATAAGATCTAAATAATTGGTTCAAGTCATGATTTTTTTAAAAAAAATAACTTCTTAATTTTTTCATAATTTTGTAGAAAAACCCCTCAAGATCACTATACAAGACTCAAGAAACAAGTAAAGGGTCTAAACACAGTGGTATTGGACCATGCATTATTTGTTATTTTATTGATAGTTTAACGTTACTATATTTCCATTAATTTATAACACTATTAATTTATTGAATATCAAAATTTTCAGTTAGTGAAATATGTTTAAAATTATTCCATATTTAGGATTGAATTTATTCAAATATATTTTTCTCCATCTTATTGGTTAATGATTTTTACTTTATATTCATTTTATTTATCAATTAAATAATGATAAATTTGAATATGATATTTATGTTTATCCAATATTTAATATTTTTTAGTGTGTACATTAATAATATTTTTTTTCTCTTACCTTTCACCTAATACATGAAACTAAATTTTAAAAGCATATGAATATAACCTCTTATTTTTTAATATATGACAATTAGATGAAATAAAATTTTACCAGATCATTATACCATTGTGTTTCAAAACACATTAAAAATAAGAAAATGTTATAATATCAAAGAAGCAACCCACAACCATTATGTTATTGAGGTGTAACTAATTATTTCCTTATTGAATAAAAAATATAACACTCATTGTGGGTTAATGTAGTAATTTTCTTGTTCACATTATTTTATCCTTTTCTCAATTATTTTTTCAAACATTATTAAATTTTTATTATATCATTTGTATGAAAAAGAATCTATTGGGGAACACCATATAGAAATCTAAATTGTGTTACTTAATTAAATATTATCCTTCTGACAATAAATATCTATGTGTTAATTATTTATTTAATTTCATTAATATAAATATTAAATGATACATGATTTTTCATTTCTGAAAAACTTTTTTGTAATAGAATAATTATGTAACTATTGTGTAAACATGGTGCATTAAAAAATTGCATTTTAAATTATTTAAATCTTCCATAAATATATTATTAACATATATTTAGTGTATTTTCCTATTTTTTATGGGAGTAATCATGCATCATGTTTAATTTTAAATTCATTTACTTTCATGTATATATTAAAGAAACATATAATGAAACTATTAAACAAACAATTTTTATTTTTATAATGTATTTATTTTATTTTTTATAATCATTCATGCTAAATATTTTTTTTTAATGTTGTCAGAGAATAAATTTTGATACCCAAGGGACTTAATCATAATGAAATATGGGGAGGTATCTCGTATAGAACATTAGGTTCAAATTCCTCTTTTTCGGGGAAGATATAGATAAACAAATTGATATATGTTATGATGGATGACACAATTTCTTTATAATATATTTGGAGCTTAATAAATTTTTATTTTTTTAAATGTTTAAATGTTAATTTTGTGGTTATCTTTTTATTTTTTGTATTTATTTTAATCTATTTTACTACATTTATGTCCATAAAGATTATTAGTCATTCATATATCAATTTTTAATGAAAAATAATTAATGATCATAAAATCATAACATGATTCTTCATTGGATATATTTAATTTGTATATAGTGAAATTTTTAAGTTGTATGTTTTACCATCTATATATAATCTGTGACAATTTTTAATTTATTTTAATTTTGTATTTTGTATTTTTCAATTACCCATTAAAAATCTATTTCATTTCTGGAATCTAAAAATAGTATTTAGAAAAAATGTGTTTTTATCTTTTGTCTCTCCAGTTATGGTTTATAAAGTTGTAAAATGTTGGGTTTTATGTGTCTGAGATGTTTGAATGATTGGTATTTTAAATGAAAAAAATTCTGTTTTGCAAGTATATGATATACGACACAATGAATAAGGAATCTAAATAATAATATTATTTAAATTCAAATAATATATCATATTCATTGATTTGGTATATTTAAATACGAATAAAGAATTAACAAATATATATAATGGTATTTCCCAAAAAGAATTCACACATAGAATGTGTGCATTCAATTACTAGTAATGTTATAACAGGGTTTAATAATTATTTTTTAATCAAACAACATATTTAATTATTTTTTTTGATTATATATTTTTATTAATTTTTTAAATTTCTTGAAAATTTAATTATCAAAATAAAATTATTTTACTAAATAAACATATGAACATTATTATTAAGTAAACTTTGATAAAATTTCACAAGTGTTTAATATTTTCAGTGAATTAAAAAAAATACTTATTATTATTGAATAATTTATTCTATTTCATGCATTTTCAAATAGCTGTTATGTTTAAAAAAATTAATTTAATATTATATCTTTTATATTAGTATTTATATAATTAAATAAATGGAAATCAATTTTTTTATTTTATTTTCAATAAATAAATTTAACATATAAAGGTGTTTTGATGAGAAAAATTATGTTCCATTTCATTATATGATTGTATTTTAAATTAAAATTTTATATTGATGAAATTTACTCACTGCAATTTGAATCTAAATTTGGACTATGTATGTCCAAATTTCATAAATATAACTTTTTTCATTATGAATATTAAAAAATATTAAATTTCTCTTATTTTTGTAAGGGTAAATTGGGTACAATATGGTTATAAAGTTGCAATTTTTATTTTTAATTTCACTAAGACATTTATGTATACTAATAAGAAGATGTAGATTTCTAATTTCCATCTATTATTTTAATATCTGTAAACTTGGATGTATATTTATTTGATTATGACCATTATATTTATTTAAGGAATGATAAGTAAAAAATGTCACGCTATTATACTTAATGTCTCTAGTATTTTAACAATACGGCAATATGATATTATGAATTATTAAAAAATTAAATTTATACATAAACTATAATTAATTATTACATTAATATATCTTTAATTTCCAGTTATTTAATTATTAGCCTAAATTCTTACACAATATTGAGAATATTTTTATTCAATTTATAGAAAAATATTATAAATAATATTATAAATATTAAATGTTATATAATGTGTTGTACTTATATTGACTCATTAGATTAATTGATGAATATATAATATAATTGTTTTGATAAAGTATTTATTGTAATTCTATATTTTTCATGTAGTCTTTATTTTCAAATAAACTAAATAGTGTCAAAAATGGAATAAATGATATTTATTAAACATAAAATTATAATAAATTATGTAAAAAAAATTATTGTGGAGGATAATGGGGATTTTATATGCCAATAAATTTAATATATTATTCATTATGATCTATGTTTCATATAAAGTGTGAATGTAATATAACATTATGAGAGAAATAGAATTTACCATAATTAAAGTAAAAATTGGGTTTCAAAGGGGATAAATTGAATGATATTGTCAAAAATACTTATAAACTATATATATTTTATATAAGTTTATAGAAATTAAAATGTATTATAAAATATATTAAAATATATGTTAATTTGGAAACACATGGCTTTAGATCTACCTTATTAAATTTTAATCATTTTTTATATTTCTAATAGTGCCCCTCCCCTAACATTTAATAGATCAAGTCACCAATATCTACATTAATAAATTGTAGTCATATAGATGGATAAATAATTCAAAATTATATTTTACACTTTCATTTAATTTAATTAAAGATTTTATTTAATTTAAATATCATTAAATTAAAATTAAAGAATGTATATTTAGGATTCCAATATAGGGCATAAAAGTCCTCTAACCATAACTCCTTTAATTTTAATCATGATAAATATCCTATAAATATATGATAATATTTATAACATAATGACCTTATTTTACTAAAAAATTAATATTATTATTATTATGAAACTTCTATTATTCAAAATCTTTTAATATAAAATTGGATATTGATTTCATTCCCTTGCGTATATACCACTTACCATCCACACATAGAGAATAAAATTATTTTTCATCATAATTTTTTATGGATGGGTTTGCTGAAATTTTTAGTAATTATATATGTAATTTTGGATAAATTTATTCTCATATATTTATAATATTATTTATACCATCATTCCTTCAAATGTATCAGAAAATGAAATCATCTCTCATGTTTAGGTGTGGACTACAACATCCATGAAGCATGTGAATCATATTTTATATCAATTACACATGGATGATAATAAGGATTTATTTTATAGAAAAATATAATTGAACATAAATTCATAAATGGTGAATTATTATTTACATTTTTCAATCAATAAAATTTTAAGAAAAATAATTTATATTATATACAACCTACCATCTCCGCAAATATTATAATACAATATTTTATATCTATATTTTATGGATTACTATATTTATAAACTCTATATTATATATATATATATATCATGAATTAAATAATTTATATGTCATAAACCTTATAAATGTTAACAGGTATAAATAATCTTATTGAAATACGTCTAAAAATGAAATAGTTTATAACCAAAAAAGATTATTTTAATTGGGGTTATTAATAAATAATATAGTAAATATTATAAATGAGTTTTATATGAAATTTTATTAATATAAAACACTATTATATGTATATGTATAATAAATATAATTTTTACAACTTAGAATCGTATATATTTAATGCATGTAGACTTCAATGTTAAGGTTTACAAATTCACTTTTATAACTAGGAGACATATGAAATATTTACTAATCATTTATTTTATTTGTTTTTATACCACCACTTTATAAGTTTTTATAATGACTATAATTAAATCAAATGATGCATTACACATCATATAGTTTTTTTACCAGAAATTCCATTTAAAATAACCTATGTGTTATGAGAATTATTTTATTCTTTCATTATATATTAGGATTATTTATTATTAAATTTCCATTTATTAATATTGTGAAATAAATCTTAAGGCACTAATGAATTTTCATATCCATTAGTAATATATATATTATTAAAAAATTATGTCATTTTTTCCATTAATAACTCATGATACTAAATTAATTATTTTAATGAAAATATAGATTATTTATCTCTCTTATGAAAAAAAATTTATCGTAAATTTCAATGTCTTCTAAAAAATATCATGATTGTTTTTTGCATTAATATATAATTTTTTATTGTAAATTTATTCCTTTATTAAATTAAAAAAATTTATTTCAGTGAATTAATCATTTGATTTTTTAAAATGTGGATTTGTAGACTTTTTTAAAAAAAGTCAAAATCAAATGTTTTATTTCAAAATATACTTCATCAAGGGATCCCACATCATTAATGAAACACAATTTAGTGAATCAAGCATTACAATCTTACATGGATATATTAAAAAAACATATTCACTGACATCTATAAAAAAATAATTTTAAATATTTTATTTCAATATTAATGTATTATTTCATCATTAAATGTTTTGAGTTATATTTCTAATTAATTTTTCATCGACGATGACCTCTTTGGAAGATTTTTTTTATATTAGGTATACAATCCAACAATACACTCATCATTAATTTCTATAATAGTTTATTATGATGGTGATAATAATTGTATGAATATGAATTCTTATACATGGTTATTGCTTGATTTAATGTTTATCAGTCCCATATGTGTTTCATTGGTAATGATATAGATAATATTTCTGGACACTATGTCATATATATATATAAATTTAATTATTTAAATAATTTTATAGGGATCATATATCCGACAAATTTATTTAGTAAATTTTTATATCTATAAAAGAAATATATTTAAGAATAGGGACTGAACATAGTTTAGTATATATCTTTGTCCACAATGTTAGTGTTGAGAGTGAGTAATTACTACTATGATGATTTATGAATTATAATAACTATACTATGATTTTATTTCTAGTGATCATTGAATTTTTTTGAAAAAAAATTATAATCATATGTGTATTCCTGAAAAATATAGTATTCCAATATTAGCATTAATTGATATATTTCATTGATTCCTTTATAAATAATCTCCTTTTAAAATCCACGATTTATGTCATAAATAAAAATTATGATCAATGATATATATGGAATTTTTTCAAAAAATATTATCATCTTCTCAATCCTATATTATTCTTTTAGGTTAAATATTTCATTAATATCTACATTTAATATATATAATAAGCATCACATCCCACTCTTTCTAATGTATCAATTCCCCATGCTATATTAATATTTATTATGACTGACATGTCAAATAATGATTATATTAATGATAATCATATTTAGAGATACTTGTATTTACATATGAACTATAAATACATTGATCAATATTTTTCACAAAACAAATTAAATAAAATTACGGAGTGTATTGATATAAATCATATTTAAGAATCATATTTTTTTGATATCAACGAATGAAAATTATAGGAATCTATAATTTTTATAAACCTTTTGAATAATATATATTTTTAATCTTTGATAAAAATCCAATGTGATATCCCTTAGGATTATCCTACCTATTGTATAATTTCTAATGTTATAATAATTAATTGAATTTGGTTTTCCAATCAAAACATACTTATATAGAAACTACATGTTCACATGGTTTTGAAATATATTAATCAATGGGTAGTAACAAAAAAAGAGATGACAGAGTTTATATAAACAATCATTATAATATGAAATGACTTTTACCTTATTGTGGACATAGTTTAACAATCCTTGGGGACATTCTTAGGTTAAATAATATTTTATTTAAACAATATGAAGAATTATTTTAATAGAAAATAACCTATAATAAATTATGTACATCAAAAGGTTTCATATGTTGAAAAAAAAGTGAAATTATTTATACATCTAATAATAGATTTTTGAAAATTATATGTTTTTTCAGTATGATTATTGTTTCCCACGCAATTTTTTTTGTTTCATTCAATAGATAGTCAAAGGTCAAATTATGATAAAATTAATTGTGGTGGAAAATGGAAATATTTTTCCTATGAGAATTATGTTATACACGAGATGAAATTTGAATCGTTTTTATTAATAATAATATATTTTTCATTAATTGAATATCATTTTCAATATTGGGGAATTTATGATCATTATGAATAAATTATTAATGGTGTTTCATTAATAACATTTAGGAATGATGATAATTTTTCATAAATTTATTTTATTTTGGAAGAAGAACATGATTTAATGTCTTACTGTAATTGGATGATGGTTTGGGTTTGGAATAGAAGTAACTTTAGAAATTATTTTTAAAGGAAAATTGCAATTTTTTGATAACACATTCGACGGTAATAGTGTTTTTCCTAAATTATCAGTATGTTTTTATGGATTTAAATATTGAAATTAGAGTAATTAATAAAGAAAATATCATAATACGATGGCTCAAAAAGAGGATATAAAATTTTGGGCAAGGAAACTATTTTGATGATTTTCTAGAAACTACAAATTATACATAAAACATATGAGGTATTATCAAATAAGATATTGATTCCTAGTTAACAGTTATAAATTAAAGTGTAATGATTAAAGAGATTACGTATTTTAATTCAAGATAAATCTTATAGATGTGTTTTCATCATTGGTAATATGTTTATGAAAATCATATAACATTTATGGATTAATCAATATTAGTTATAAATTAAGTATTTTTAATAATATTTTTAATTTAATTGATGACCTATAAAATATATTATATTGTATGTTGATATTTTATTGAAAACAAATTATTGGTTGAATTATATCCCTTCATTCTTAATAAATGATATAGTTATAAATTTTTAACAAAATAATGAGATTATAAAAATTGTAATTGGAATAGTATTATTGACCATGTCACTAACTATATTTTTCAGAAAAATACGGTTTATGTTATCTTTGATGAAGTTCATAAACATTTTGGATTTCTAAAATAAAAATAAAAATTTGTTTTTTCAAATACATAGGCTATGATAATTTTTGTAAGAAAGTGTGCTTCATTCCACTTTTAGATAATCAACTTATATTTATATATTAATAGACTACAAGATCATGGTATTTTCACATACGGTATGTGTCATCTAGATGTGTATTTTATTATTTATATGATTTCTATTATATTTATTTTTAAATTTAGTTGGAATACCTCAATTTTATTTTAATTTAAATGTTGTTAGAGTTTTTTTAATGGAATTTTATGTTATTTACCTATGCAATAGATTTAGTTTAAATTAGGGAATTATTTAATGAGGTTAAATATGATTTATCATATTTGATAACCCATGATGATAATTTTTGTTTTGGATTGTTTATTGATACATAATAAAATACATGTTATTATTTCTTGTATCTTATGATTTTTTATAATTATATATTAATAATTAAAGGATGAAAAATTCACATTGAATATTCCCTTCACGGAGTAAGACTTGAAGTGAAAATTAATTAATAAATATTAAAATGATGGGAATGTAGATTTGTTATAGAATGAAATCATTTAACTATATTTTATTAATTTTTATATCATCATTGTTAATTAAACCACAATCCCATGGAAATGATATTAAAGTATAATTTTTATCTTTTATCTTCATTTCTGATTAATAGATGGACTTTTCTCCAATAAAATATTTACCATTTTTATTTTGTTAAATTTCATCTGACCAACTTCACATAGACCCAATATTAGTCCATGGTGGTTAGTTTCAACTTGAATGTCAATATTTTTAATTCCACATATGTTCTATCATATGTAAATTTGATTTTTATTTCAAATTCACATTAATATTTCACATTTATTTTGTGAGGATATTTTATTAATCCTTTTTATGATGTAGTTGTTTCACAATGGAATTATAATCAATCAAACCATTAAGTTACGAATATTTTATTAATTTTAATTGATTAAATTTATTAAATGGTTTTATAATCAATATCGGTTATATTATTAAATTATAAATATATGTTTGATTGTGGATAGAACATTGTACATTGTACATAAACACACCTCAACATATTATTATTCAAATATGACATTTATAACTAATACATCAAATTGGTGTATATGAATAAGAATAAAAATGTGTAAAAAACTATAATTGTCATACACAATACATATATATTAGATTATAACTTGTAAATAAGAAATGGGTTTTATTGAATTTTTTGTAATGTGTATCAAAATATGTTATTTTCAAACATGATATTTGTTGATTTTCATGAAACAATTTTATATTAAATTTTTTAAAAAATTGAAAATTATTTTATAAAATGATTTATAATATTTACAATCATCATTTTAAAATAGACACATATTTAATTTAGGGTTATTTTTTGAAAATAAGGATTTCTTTGATGAAAAGTAACAAACCATTTATTTCTATTGAAAATAGTATTTTTATTTTGACAATTTAAAAATAGATATTATTTGTAAAACAATATAAAATTCAAATAATTTATATTATATAATGAATAATTCAATTAATTTCATTATAATAAATGTTATGGTATAATTTGGTATAGTCATATATTTATTCATTAAAATGTATTTATAAAAATATGGTTTTTGTAGAGTTATATTTTTCTATAAATAATTAATTTGTACTAATTATTTCAATTGAATATTAATAATTTGATATAATATTTGGAGTCATTAGGTTCATGGTTTTTATATATGAACCTTTTTTCATTGTGATTTGTATTCATTTTAATTTTTTTCATATTTATATAGTGGAAATGTGTCATATAAAGTTAAAATATTGGAATAAGGAATTAATTTTTCTAAAAAAAATTCCATTGTAATATTTTAATAGATTAGTTCATACATATAAATCCAATAATTCAATATATTTCCACATGATGTAAAATATTATTGATAATAACCATTAGAAAAGTTAAGGTAATGATGATGTCAAATATGCCACTCCATTAAATATTATATGTTTACTATTTTAACATTTTGTTATTATATGGTTGTTTTTATATATAAATGTATATATTAATGACAAAATGATTTTATATAGATAATTAATTATTATTATTATTTTTATTTATTCAATAACTACCATAAATGTATATACAAAATCGATATATTATTTATTACATAAATAGAAAAATATTTTAAAAAATATATAAATTATTAATGGAAATATTATATGAGGGATTTATGGTGTTATATAGATATAAAATAATATAACATGTAATACTGTTTTTTAAAATTATTTTTATTTAATTATATAATTCCTTTAGAGTAATTACAATCAAATCAAACAAATAGTGTCAATAATGTGGTTAATGACACTTTAGGAAAATAATTTTAGATAATTTATTTTAAATTTATAATAATAATTAAAGGGAGAAAAAGTAGATATTATATATTAGAAAAAAAAATATCCACACATTTATTTGTCAAATTTAACATAATATGTAAAAATTGTACCCCATTAAATGAGAGTATGTTGATATCACAGTTATGGTTAAAAAGATTCTTACGGGGCTAAACCAGAAGATAAATAATAAAATAAATATTAATCTTATGAAAAAGTTATTGTGTGATGTGATATCAACCATATCTCTATATATATCTATATATCTCTAAATTGGAAATCATTTTTCTTGAGAATTAATTTATTAAATTTTAATCATTTTAAAAATTTTGTGACTATCCTTCCCCTCACTTGTTAAGGACAACCAACATATCTCAAAATTATATTACACTATGGATTATAGAATCAATAAAACCATAAAAAAGTATAATCCAATTACATATTCATTATTTGGTGTTTTTTATGTTCTTAATAGCCCATTCAATCTATCCTTATGAAAGGATCTATGGGAGGACTTTTGAAGAAGATGAATTCAACATAACCTACATTGGTCAAATTTATTATTAATTTAACTACTATAAATATATAATTTTATTCCAAAAGAAAAAGAAAAAACAAGTATCCAAAATATATATAAATTTTATTATGATTTAAAAACCACCATTATTCTTCCGCTTTTCGATTAAATTGATGTCAAATAATCACCAGTGTGTACTTACAACTTTCTCTCTCGATGTCGTGATACAGGTCATTTTTCATCAACAGAATTTTGTTTTTGTTCAATGATGAGATTATTTTTTATATATTATAATAATGAAACATTTATTTTTAAAATTATAATTTCATATCTACTTAATACATACTAATAAATTTATAATCATGATTTCAATCATGCACACTTGTGGAATATCATCTTAATGAAACGTTTTGTTATATTTTTCATTTCTATTTAGATTATTTCTTATATAGATTGAATTTTTGATTAATATTTAATATGTATTGTATACTACTGATTTTTTAATGATAATTTATTCTTTACCATTCCATTTTCTATCATAATAATCAAATACAATGTTTATATAAGTATGGTATTCGATATTATTGAATGATGTAAATCACTTTATATCACTATATTTTATATATGAATCTATCTATATTATAATTAATATATATAATATTTATATCATTATTAAATTTCATGACTTTATTTAAACATGATATATATAAAAGTATATTAATAAATGAACTAAAATTTTTATGGAAAATAAAATAGTTAAAACCTAAACATGTTGAATTAATTGATGGTTTATTCATAAATGAGTGTTGAAAGGTTATATTGGGTTCATATGTGATATTAAATGTGGATATTTTAATCTTAAATAAAATTATATTAAATGTAAATTAATTATATAATATATTCTATCATTTTAAAACCAATTGGGGCTCATTGGAAGGGACATACAATCTCACATTAATTCCTAGGAACCATATTCCATATTCAACAATTTTTTGTTTCATGTGGTTTATATAATACCTCATTGAAATGTTATATTATAATTTTTATTATGATTATGAAATTTAATTTTCAATTTTAAATAATTCACTCAGGGAGAATGTGATTGAAAATATATAATAGTTTTAATAGTTTAATGTTACAGTATCATTATTTAAGAGTACAATTAATCTTTAATTTTACAATGAATATTTTCATGGTATACCTTTCACAACAAACGTTAATTATCATATCATTTGGATATTTCAAAAAAAATGAATGGTTTATTCTTATTTCAGACTCATTTTTAACTCAACATTCTAAATGAATGTTTTTATGGAAATTTGAAATTATTTTTATCATTTACTGAGTATAATTTCTCTATATTCTACATTGTAATGTTCCATCTAGACTGAACACTTTAACGGTAGTAGGACCAATGTTTCACATATCTCAAGCATATCTACCAAAATTCAAAGGGCTTCTATGTAGCAGTGAATGCATTATGAGTGTGTGGGGGGACTATTACCTACCATATGATATTATTATTAGCAATAAAACTGCTATAAATAATCATGATATAGGGGAATAATAGGTAATAAATCACAAAAATCTGAAACAATTATAATTGAGAGTATCAAAGGGGGAATAAATTAATTTCAACTAAATAAGTAAAATATCCATCAGAATTTACATATAATGAAGCATGTAATGTTATGTGATAAGAAAATGTATAAAATGTATAATATAATAAATGAAAAGAAAAAAATAATGGTAGAACTATCAAGAATATTAAAAATGAGCTTAGTAATATAATCTCTAGCTCCCAGGTTCACAACATAATAATGCACAGACAATCAATCACAAGATTTGAAATCATGTAGAACTATGTGGGTATCAAATTGCAATGGAATCCCCAGATAGATGTGATATATATATCAATTTAAGTTTGCACCAATTTTATTCTTCCGATTATGGTCAGTGCAATTAAAATTTTGACATTCTTCCAAATATGGTATGTGTAGAGCGAAAATAATTAACATGACCACACCATGGTCTAATTTCTTAAAATGAGCTGCATCACAGACCACATTCATCGACATATGTCATATATGAGAAAATAGGTACTCGTGCACACTACTACACATATAATATGTGCAACTGTATCCACGAAAGCTGACAAATGAATTCCCCAAAGCATATACTCAGTAATAGGGTATCATCTTCTTGTCAACACGTGAGAAAGAAAAATTATAAGTAAGACTCATAATGAGATATCATTAAATTTTCATAATAATAATAAAACATACATCCCATAAGATGAGAAAATAATTCATTCAAATCCATTGGCAGAGTTATGTTCCAATCACAGGAGATCTAAAGGGAATCCCTATAATCAAAATGGGACCATCTAATAATTTGATGCCACCAAGATTAGCCATGGTGACCAAGAATAATCCTAAGATTTACTATATTAATGGTGACTTTTATTCTGTCATAAGGTACCATGTATCACCAATAACATGGAATAACAATATTTATTATAGGTTCATTCAGGGATTCTCCTCTAATCAATCGGTATCAATCAGTTTTTTAATAAACCTCCCAAGAATCCCTTTCATGTTAACCTGAGGCATCAAACCTGATGTGCCAGTCTTTACTAAAAGGATATCAAAGATTCCATAATTGAATCCCTGCTACATAATCCATGTTCTATCTCACCCTATGACATGCGATCTAATCAATCAAGGCACATAACGAAAATTAGAGCATTTGTCATTTCAATCCAAAAATAAATAATTTAGTACATACCTATGAAAAGTAATATTAATAATGGTTCAAGGAATCATCATTCGATGAATTTAATTTCATCATTGGAACAATTAAACCGCAAGACCACAACCTTAACAACAATATAATTCCGTTCCAACCAAGCATATGGTCGAATCTATAATCACCAAACAGACAAGTTAAGTGTCTTTACATAATGTTCCAGGAACAAGGAACGATGTCATTTTTTCAATATAATATACACATGGGGAAAACCAATATGAATAAAATATTTAAATTGGTAAGGGGATATAATCAGTTGGTCATTACTCATTGTAAACACTTTTATCAAAATTAAGGAGTTAAACTATGGTTATAAACATCCATTGGGAAGAGGAATCATACTATATTGAGGTTCGCACCCAGAAATCAAAAGGACTATTTGGCGGAAGATGATGGAACACACAAAGGGTATTTCAAAGGCAGGGTGAACACCCCCTTAATGGTTTTTTCCACAAGAGAGTTCCACAAAGATCATAGAAATTAATTACTGTAATTTTAATAAGGTTAAGAACTCTTATGGGGTTTCATTGGAATGAGATATCATATATACAATTGGTTTTTATATTAAGAATGGATTAACTATTTATGAACATCATGATGGTAAAATCCAAAACACTCCATTTAAACTAATTGATCGTGAAAATTCATTTCATAATATTTAAATGGTAAAATAATAACTATTCACAAAACAATCACCATCATGAATTTTATATATGAATCAAACCCAATCTAAGAAATATATTATTCACAACCACGCTATTTTTTTTGTTTATAAGACAGTACACCTCTATTGGAGGGGGTTTATTATAAATTCATGTTATTTTTCTTTAAATAAATGATTAATCATAACAAATCCAAATGTTAGGAAATAATAAATTTCTAATCAATATTCTTCATTTTTGAAGACATCACACAAATGTTTCATGGGTTTTCTTTTATAAAAAAGTCGTTTTTATCAAAAAAAATATTTTAGAATAATTTAAAATTTTAGTCTAGAAATAAAACTTTATTAATTAAATGAACAAAAAATGTTTAATACAAAAATTATATGAATAAATTAATATATTTACAATGAAATGGGATCTTTCTTCAAGGATAACACCACTAATTTGAATATTTTGTCCATTTAAATTTTCTCAGGACCCTATCTAAGGTACTTTCTACCTCTTATGACAATATTCTCCTTCAAATATATAAAAAAACATAGACCCTATATATATATTCACAGGGAAATGCATATCTACATGGGTGAGCTTAAATAAATCCGTATATGAATATACACGCATCCTCTTTCCCGAATATTTATTTTTCATATTAAAAAATCAGTTCACATAGCCCTATATAAATATACTAACTTCCCAAGGCGGATGTGAATATATATAATTAGGGAACTCATGTAGATATATACCTCTAAATTCATATGTAGGCTACTCTATTTCAATAACAGCAACATGAAACCAACTCAAGGATGGCCAAATACACCACAAAACATTATTAGAAACTAAAAATCACTATTAAATGGACCAATGATTCCATAGAAATATACCAGCACATAATTTTTTATTGAAATAAAAAATTATAAATTTAGTAACAATTTAAAAGATGAAAAAAGATAACCTATATCAACGATGGTGGACTGAGGAAATCTGAACCCCTTCTTCTTCTGCAGTAGTTGTTGGAAAATGAACAAGGGGGTCCTTCACGATTCGTCTCATACCCTAACACCAAATGATGAACCAAAAATTGGATTATCCAAAATCTTAATATTTAGATAAATCAAAATTGAGTGATAGAGATACCAGGAATCACAAAACATAGCAGTATAAGGTAATAATATGATCAATAGAATGAGAAAATGGTGATCACTATACCATAGGTGGTTGCATGGTGGGAGGTCGTGATGGGGGAGGATGTACATAGGGGGTCATTTTTTAGGACGTCACAACGAGTGAGGACACGCTCTATTGGGGTTTTCTATGCGACTTTCATATGAGGTTATGTAGCAGATAATGGAAAAGAACACATTGTGGTCTTTATAAATATAACATAAGTCAAATAATAATAGTTATCATAATAAATAAAACAATTAAAAATAATATTGAATTTATTTTTAAAACCATTATTTAACCTTTATAATCCTTTTCCCCATTTAATTTTACTCCAACAATATATATTAGTTTAGTTAATTTAAATTCTTTATGAAACATACATTATAGTGTTATGACTCTTGAAAAATATTTTCTAATGCTTGGTCTAAACAAAGTCTTGTCCAGTAATAGAAAAACAAAATTCAAATTATACTTGATTTTTTATATAGTTCAAAATGTGGGATGTTAAAACCACACCCCCTTATAAATTATCATTCTCTAGAAGCCTTCATGATCAACAAATATATCGCATAACCCACAAGGGTAATAAACCCTCACTCACAAGAAAAAGTTTCATTACTAAATCCCAAACACCCCTTAAATAATATATCATGTATTTGAAACTTAGGCCATTATAAAAATCAGCCAATCCTTGATTCCCCTCTGTAAAATCTAGATGATGCATACCCAAACACATTAGTCAAGAGACATGATCACATTGAAATTCCATTTAATATTAGTCCATAAGAACTCCTAGCCAATGTATTTAACTTTATAACGGGGTATATTTTGATCCATGGTACCTCTAAAATTAGAATTTTCTTACAAAACATGACTCTAATAATTTTATCAATGTTTGCAGTGTGATTTCATTAAAAGGAAATAGTCGAATCTCGTTAAACCAAATAAAAACTGGTGGTCAAATATTCATTGAAATAAATATATGTCCCTTAAACCATACTCTAGATAACATGTACAACTAATTTAAAATGTCCATTCACTAAATTTATTCATATAATACGATAAATCAAGAGTCAAGACTCATCTGATGGACCATTCCCATGATTCTCAACTTTTATAACCAACATATTTCAAAATAACGACAACACCTCTTTACATGGAATTATTCATTTACAATAAACATGTCCACCATAGTCCAACATGATGTTCGGTAATGATAAATAGTCAAAATATCCTCTAACAATTTTAAAACAATTAGGCATGATTATGATCATTAGTTTAAACCAGATTCAGTACACCATATTTATTACCCTATTAAAAATTTACTCCAAGCCTGACAAAGAGTCTAGGATAGACTCTAAATTGAATCAACTAGGTCCATGGTACAATCCATGGTTGTCCATACACCATAATTAGAATTTAGACATTAGAACGATGCCATAATGTCTACATTAGGTCATCAACCAAGTCATAATAGTATCTTCCTTGTAGAAACATTAATGGAATAATTCACTAACCAAGGGTATGTCTATGGAATTCGTACGTGGGAATCTATTTATCTATAATAACAACCAATTAATAATAGAAACAAAAAATTAGGCATTTAAAACATATAAATCTAAACAATAAAGACAATTGGATTTAAATATTTAGTGTGACGTCAGAACCACACTCTCCTAGTTCATAATGGATACTATCAAGATTGGGGACATGCTCATTGCTAAGTAGATATCACTAAGATAAGTTTTAATACTAATTAATTTTTTTAATAAACATACACAATGCCATTAAATTATATTTTTGTTCTTAAACATCAAACCACATCCACTAATAGGATGAATAATTGAACCAATAACAGTCGACCAGTTCAGAATAGTACTCAGCCTCACCTGCCAACACATCAACACATTAGATCACTAAGCCTTTACTACATGAGGTATTCTGTGATCAATAAATATTTTCCACTAGATTATTTATAATTATAATGATTCTTTATCATTGGATGAATACACCACCAAAATGAATAACTTTTTGCTACTAAGAAATCACTAACACGTATTTATAACATCCATGTTACAATAGTACACAAGAAAGACAACCATTTTTAAATTATCTTTTTTTGTTGTTGTGTAAATTATTTATGGAAGTACACACATACAATATTTGAAATGATGGTCCCCATCTATCCAATGTCCTCAATATCAAATGGAATGAAATAGACCAGTCTCTCCCCATCAGTATAGATCTAGATTCCACTTAAATCTAAACAACACACTCCTATGAACTACTCCCTTGTATGTTATAACATTCTGAATGATATCCAAAAACCTAAATTACTATTATGTAAAAAATATTTTGTAATTGAATTAATAAAATAAATTTGGACTAATAATATTTAATTAAATCATAGTTTTCTCTACTATAGAGATGACCTGAGAACATACTCAACAGCTAAAGGATAAAAAATTTGACTAAACGTAGCTGGTATGGTACATCATTAGTGACTAAATAGTTACCAGGTATATCAATTCACACTACTATGACGTTTTAGAAGCAAGATGACACACACTCATTAGTATTTATAGGATATCCTCCCTATGAATTCATGTATCAGGTGGTATAAATGAAATATTTAACCCAACATTGTATTTCCCCATATAATAACTATGATGGATGATGGCATACCAAGTCACACATCATTGGGGGAGAAGAATGGGTCACAAGACCTATGAAGCATCTGGCCATCTCCATGTCATGTATAATGTACTGAAATAGATTGGTAGTTAATGCTCACTCTAATAACAATGATCAAATATAACCTTATCACCCATCTAAAAAATGGTGTCACTGAGAAGAAAAATTCCATACTAGGGAAATAATTATCCAATCTACAAAAAATATCAGATAAATTACTTGTTTTAGAAAATTAATTTATACTTAATTGGTGATACTTACCTTAACCCAACCACTTATGGGAGAAAAAAATAATCTACCTATAATGGGGTCACAACTATTAATTTAACTAGGCTCAAGAGATAGTCATCCATGTCAATTCTAAAAATAAGGCATATGGGAAACAACTATAGTTCTGTTTGAAGGATACATAAGGGGATACTCAAAAGAAAATATCAAGATACCATTGTTTGAGGTTTTGAACTGATTAAATCACAAAAGGTTCTATTTATTAGAATTTAAAGATAAAATAATTTAATCATTTATATATTAATTAAATTCCTATCACAATTACAAAATTTATATTTTAATTTATTTTAACGGATAAGGATATTTATGAAGGTCCCTCTAAGTCAACTAGGATTTATCAAATGGAATGAATTTTTTTTGTTACTTGATAATTTTTCAAAACACTTATAGTGGTTTATATCATAAGAAACATAAACCATGTGACCCACATGGGGCCATTTGTGAATTTAATAATGTAAATATTTGGATTCATATAAAAATATAAATATCAATCATGTAAAACCATTTCATAATATAAGATGGTAGTATACCATTATATTCTTATATGGGTGTCAATATATCAGACCATAAAGATCCCATACACATTACATGTTTTAATTTGGAACCCATTTAAATAAACCATTTAATATATGCCATGACATCTATTAATTTAAAAAAATAGCATTTCATATCAAGAATTTGAAAAGGATAATACATTTTATAGGCATATTATCACAATATATTAAATATTCATGCAAGATTATTACTAAAACAACATGTCATAATATTCATTAAATGAAATCATATCAACATTAAACCAATAAATAATCGTACATGTAATGGAATATGCAAGAATTATGAATATCTATGTTCTTATTTTGATACATGTAATGCTCCATCCTTTCCAAAAAAGGCCATGGGTAAAGTCAATAATTTCATTAATCATAATTTGAAGAATATAAATTAGTATCTCAGGGTGATATAATAATCAAATGTAATAAAAACAGCATGAAAATCAATCACAACCCTATCCACTTAGGCATTTCCACTTATTTTGGGCGATCAATCTCTTATTTCCATATGATGTTGACTAGTAGTGACAACCTTGGGTGTGTCTACATGATGACTATTCCCTCAAAGATATATGTATGCATGATGATAAAACTGTTGTAAATTAGTTGGAAATATAACTACAATATGTAATAATTTAAAAATAGTGTAATATGAATAATATATAATAGTAGTGTAAGAATAAATATATAACAATTGAATAATGTATAATAGAAAACACCATTTCCATATAACGATGCATTTAAAATAAGGTGTTATTATATCCTACAAGATGTTACATACATATATGAAAAGGAAAACATAGTTGTAAACATCCCATGAATCATAAGAAGTATCCCAATCATGTTCTCCCCAACTCCATTGCACGCATCAAAATATAACACACACAATAAATCCTTTTTCCTTTAAACATCTACAAATTCTCTGGTAATCTAGTGTAAGGGCATCCTGAGTAGGGATTGAGATATAAATCCCACTAGGCTGGTACAACCAGTGTTGGGATCAATTTGAAGTGTGAAATATACATTTAGATAGTGTGTCATATATGGTTATCACAATGTAATAAAAAAATAAAATGACAACACCTTGGTTTATGTTCTTGTATGGAAACCTTCTCATACCACATTCTTTGTCTTAAGACAGAGATCAAAAATAATGTATATGTGAATCTCATAACATATATTACATGTTACAATTCAACAATGGAAACTAACAAAATCATAACTCTAATATTGTAGACTATCAAAGTTTCAAGTATCTATGTAAACACATAAGAAAGAAGATTTAAATGTAATATACAGCTAGAGATTTAAAAATGCGTTTATTATAAAAATATAAGATGAATCTCATAAGATAAAGATATCAATAATTGAAGTTTATTTATAGTATACCATGTATGTATGAGTATATCCAATAATAATTCAATGAATCACTAGGGGAACATCTGATAATACAATACCACTATTCCAGTAAAAAATGGTCCGAAGGAACCCCAAGTATCCTTTAGGTCATGGTGTCTCTAGGTCTATTCAAGGTATAACATATAAAAGACAATTTATCAGCCATACCATGTAGTAGCCATCTTAAAATGGGACAATCCACAATTTCTTCCCGAGGGAACCAATATCAATCATGAGTATAATAAACTTCCTGTGAATCCCTTTCATGTAATTAAAAATAATATCCCTTGAAAAATAGCTCAGAACAAAAAATATCTCTATAATTCCAACCTTAAATCCTAAATACAAAATCCATCTTCTTTTCCTACCCATGACATATGATCCAATCAAGAGAGGTAGAACATAAAAAAAATTAATTCATAATTGTAATCCCTTAATAAAACTTATAATTCCATCAATGTCATCATACGGTCCTATGATGCAAATCAATCCAAATGAAATAACAAACCATCAACAGGGGAAAAACATTTTGTGAAAAAACATGAATGCTACAATAACATGTCATTACTATCATTTTAATATCTCATGAAAACAAGATTAATAATTCATAAAACATAAATCAGGGCACTAAAATAGGGATTAATAATTATGAGCTTGTTTGTGAAATGAAATATAACAAAATACACAAGGATTTATCATTCCTAGAATCACATGTCATCAATTTCATCTTAAAATTCCAATCCATAAATTATTGTATATATTGAATTCTTTTCCATCCAAGAATTTAGTATAATTCATAATCATAAAATCAGCAAGGCACATTGAAAAAAATAATGTTCTAATAAAAATCAAGAATTATAATTTTCAATATAACAATCCCATGGGGATAAATAATAAAAATAAAACATTTATAAGGCCAATGGGATCCAATTCATGGATCATTAATCATTATAACCCCATTTATGAAATTTATGAAATTAAACAATGGATAAAAACAAACAATATGGTGAGAAAACATAGAAAATATATGTTGTAAAACCCAAATATTAATATATTTCAGGCCACTGAAGATGGAACATTAAATGTGATGGATTCATGTAAGGAAAAAAACTATAAATTATTTTCTCTACAAGAGAGTGTCAGTACAAACATGGAAACTGATTCTGGTCAATTTATTAATCGTGGGTAAATTTAAGAGGTGTCATAGGTAGGGGTAATCTAATAATCAATTAGTTTTTATATTAATATGTTGAAGGGAATTTAATATCATCGTGATGAAAAGATTACAAACATTCCATTTAAATTAATCGACCAGAAAATTTTTGTTCATATTATTCATAGGGGAAAATAGTATCTTATCAGAAAAAAAGAACCAACATGAATTCGTATATAAAAAAATAACAACTAAAGATTCTTCCACACTGTTGGCGGGGGTTTTTTTATAAAAACATGAAATTTTTTATCAAATATATCATTTTGTGTAATTTAAACATATATTCTAGATAACAATCTACATTAATAATTTACATGTAATGTGTGTGAAACATTTATTAAATTCCTACGTTACTAAAATGAGAAAAAAGGGATCATACCTTATAAAAAAGATGGCCAATCTGAACACTTTCACCCCTGAAATTTTAATTGACGACCTCTCTAAGATACTACATTCCATATATGATCATATTCATCTTCACATATACATTATAAACCATAGAACCAATGTACATATTCCCATTTCCATGAATATGTAAAAAGGGATCCTCAAATATGTTCCTATATGATTATTACCATATACACATACATACATATTCATTTCACAAATACAATAATGAGAACATATTACCCCATATAAATTTAATCCCTGACATGGGCGAACATTCATAAAATTTGGGAACCCATATAGATATATGCCTACATTCATATATGCAGGAACGATGTATTTGACAAAGGAAACTTGAACCCACCTCAATGATAGCTAAAGACGCTACAAAATATTATTAGGAAAATGAAAATCTATGTGAAAATGAACTTTTCATCCATGGAAAAATACCATCAACTATGTTTTGATATAATAACCCAAATTTTGAATACTGAGACAAATAATAATGATGCGAAAACATAACCCAAATTTTTGAAGGTAGACCATGATTAATTAAATTAATTTGTCTTTTGTAGCAGTTCCCAGAACACAAACAAGGGTGTCCTAGGAGACGATTCACATTTCCAAACACCCGAAAAAGAGATAAAAATCAAATTATCCAAAACCTTAGGGTTCGATCACATCAAAATATAGCAATGGAGAGATAAAATCTTCAATCATGGGAGGATAAGAGCTTTCCTCAAGAAATTGAATGTAAATTCATTGATAGATTAACTTGAGGTGGATGTGAGGAAGGTGGTTGTGATGAGGGAGGTTATGTAGAGGGGGATAACATGGAGGGTGGTCGTGGGTAAGGAGGTTGTGCCCCCATGGGATTGAGATGAGTAGTTTTCATGAATGGGTAAAGAGTGGATAAAGGGGTAGACCATCATAGGTCAATTTAAACCATGAATAAGATAAATTATTTAATAATAATAATAATTATAATCATGAATAATAATAATTATATTATTATTATTATTATTAAAACTCTTCTTTATTTTTGATTCCTAGTTTCCCCATTTAATTTTATTTCCCGAAAATTTTAATTTAATTAATTTAATTTTTTAGTAAAACTAAAATATACATTTTTAATCTAAAAAATAAATTTTCATCCATTTCCTTCAAAACAAAATGTCTACTTAATGAAAAAAATATCAAATTCTCATACAATTTCAATTTTGTTCAGAAGATGGGATATTACATTTATGTATTGGAAAACTATTTCCCTGAATGTTTTGATTATTTTTCCATGATAATTAATATTTATATTTACCAATGTGTGAAATATCAAAATATGGGTTCAATGGAAGATACTTTTCTGTTTAAAAAGTTTAATATTTTATAATTTTTAGTAATTGTGAAGGGATTTTTTTTTCTACTAACACAAAAAAAAAATTGAACATCCAACAAAAATTATCTATAAATTCATTGAATCACAGTTCACAAGATATCAGTTTTCATTTCAATCAAAATGTTTTCATTTCCATTTTTTAATTTTTTAGATTTTGAATATATGATTTCAAATATTATTTTATATTTGTTTAAAGAAATTTTCCAATGTTCTTGTGAAAAATATTTTTTATCTAATATGACATATTTGGATGATACATATGTTTACCTAGGGATAATATCAAGGATATCACAATTATCCTTTATATGGATTGTTTACTATTATGGTGATTATATGTTTTTGAAACCAATTTTCATTCCATGTGTTATTGTATAATGAAATGTTTAAGTAACCCATTTCTATTTCATGGGTATATGACATGATAATTGTGTTCTAATTTGCTTCCACGCATCAATATGAAATTCATTATTTGTTTTTTCGGTTAATAATTATAATCTTTCAAAATAATTTGATAAAAAAGGATATTTCATGAGTTAAACACGACTCAATCTGAGAGTGAACCCAATTTCCTTAGGGGCACTATCAACAATTATCATTTAGGTAGTGAACATCGACTGCTAATATTGTTTATAAAGTGACCCCAATCAATTATAATAGTTCAAAAATTAACTAATTAAAACTAAAGAAATTAATTTATGTTATTAATTGTTCTAAACATATATATGTCTTCTTACCCTATTATGGTCAAATTGTTCAGGTTCTTCAACTTCATTATGATAAATTACTTATAAACTATACTGTCTTTTTCAATGACTCATCATTATGATATATCATATTCAAGTAATAGTTTTTTAACATTTACCATCAAAATATCACACCATTATACATATTTTATGTTCATTTATCATTGATACCTTCCTTGTATACAGTTACTCAAAATCAAAGGACACCCTTCTATAGTTTTCCATTCCCCAAGTAATGAATAAATTTAATATGTTTGGTATGTCTTTGAATGGTTATATTTATAAATAACATAGCGGTGTATTATTCAGAACACTTAAGAAACATTGATTATATATCCATGGTTACAGTGTCAGTAGTCATATATGGTTTCTATTTTAGACCACTATGTAATTTAAATAATATTAATCAATTATTACTTGATATTAAAAAAGGGAAATTATGTTATAAAATAGGAATGGACCATCTGGGTTCTAAAATATTAATTAATAGATAAAACATTAAAACCCACAAAAAATTTCAATTTTGCTAATTTTTAAGAATTAAGTAGGAAACTATATTGTATATATTTCTTATGTTATTTATAATTTGTAATAAAACATTTATTATACTATAAAATTTCATGGAATTTAATTTTATATTCATATATATAGAATATGAAATGAAAATAATTATGTTGTTTTTGAAACTAATCCTTTTATTATTTATTCGATATTCATTAATTATTGGATATATTATTTATTACAAAAATAAATTTTCACCCCATGTCATATAATATTTTTTATATTAATTATGATATCGTTAATTATTTTATTATATTTTATTGAAGGTAATGATGATTTTGCACATTCAGTTTGATGAAAAATGGTGTTGTTGAAAATCATTTCATTGTTATAAATTTAAAACTTTTTTGTAAAACATAAAAAATAAATTCAATAAATAAATTTCTTTCATGGGTATATATTGAATAATTATTTTCGAGAATCTATAGGGGTTAATATTTATTAAAATAAATTATTTGTATAATTTTAGATTTTTTATTTTGATATTTATTTTGATTTTTGGAACATGAAAAAAATTATTTCCCTAGGAAAACAATATCATATATTTGTCGAATTTTTATGTATCTGTCTAATTACATTTTTGGAAACAAATAATGGATTTTTACTACATTCAATGAAAAAAAGAAATTACCATTGGATTAGTATTGAATGAATTTTTTTTAATCTGAAAATATAATTTATTTAGTATTTCTATATATATGTTGATTTCTGTTTTTAAATTTTGAAATTTTTTTATTTTTATTTTCAATAATTTTGAGAACTCTTATTTTGAATGATTTCACTGGGTTATCAAACTGGAATATTTTTTGTTATGTTTTTTTTATATTAACATTTTAGAATTTTTTTTATATTAATCCAAAACATTATTGGTAAATATATATTAATTTGTGATGAAAAATATTCCCATTTCTATAGATATTAAAATAATATATTCTTCAAATTTTTTTTTGATAATAATTTTATGAGTTTATTCACATAAATTAATTTAAACAAAGTAAAATTTGAATGAATTAGTTCTTTTATCATGTATTAGTGGTTTCCTATAATGAAACAATTCGAAGAATTTTATAAACCAGTTTGTTTCAACACATTTTTTAATAAATAATGGTATTTCATGAATTGGATATAAAAAAGTAAAATGAAGAACATTATTTTATTAAGAATGACAACACATTCGTTTTCTCTATATTGAATTGACTATATTTATATCCAATCATTATCGTAAATAGATATTTGTTAGAAAATTTTGAACCACATGAAATTATTCAATCTTGATCAAATAAAAGTAATAAAAAAATAGATACTACAGGAGGACAGACAATGGATATGATAATATTGAAACTAGATGTTGTTGTGTCAAATTAAAGTGGGAATGATATTAGAGGATGTGGTAATAAGATAGATCTTAACATTTATTGAAATTTAATTATGATGTTATGATTACTTTTTCATTTAGATGTGAGTAATGTAACAAAAAAATTATTGCATCAACCCACGTCAATCAAAATAGTATTTATGATAGTTATGGGTGTTTTGATGTGATTGAATATGATGAACCCCTTGAATTTTCCTATGAATAAAATGGGATATAGACTATAGCATCTGAACTATGGTTATGAAGTCAACCCAAATAATAGTTTAATGTTTTATTCCTGATTGACATAAACGTACTGTAATGATGATCAATTTTATAGTTGAAAACAATATAATAGAAAAATGTTGAATACATGTTTGATGGTTAATTATAGTATGTAGTTGTTCATTGTTGATAGTTTTGATTGAATTATAGAAATAATGTTTTAATACAAATCCATCAAAACCAGAGAGAATTTTTTGGTGATGGTTTTAATGTGGTTGAATATTATTAATCACATTCTCAATCATGATAAGAACATGGGAATATTACACATGAATCAGAATTGGGTTTGTGAATTTAATATGAATTATAACTAAATATTTTATTTCTGATTGACCTCATGCTTGAGGAAATATAATTGAATCAATATAAGATGTTATGCTTTTCTAAAAGTGTTATTTTTTATGTGAGTAGGATCCTTCAAAAATTGTACATCAAAATATAGTATTTCTGTTTATAATTTAGACCGGTCACTTATAGTTGATAAAAAAAGGGCTTTTGCGATGGCCGGTCGTATATACATTTGCAGTGGCATGTGTTCCAATGTATGGAAATAGTATTTTAAAAAGGTTTAAACCACCTCACAAATATTATTCACCATTGTTTTTATTTGGGACATAGAACCACCTTCATCACAAATAATATGTCATTTGGATAATATTTGTGAAAACTCTCGTCTAAAATACTATTTTATTTCTGTCACCTCATTTAATAACTGCAAAAATAATTGTGATGAAACCTTTTACAAGTAATATTGTGGAAAAATATGTAACCGTCATATACACCGTTAGAAATTTTTTCCATTTATAATTTCCCTCAAATTCGTAGACCCACTTTGCTCTGATATTTTATTAGTCTAATTTTATTTTTTTATTTTTTTATTTTTTTAATTATATATTATATAATTTTATTATTTATTATTCTTATTATTTTTAAAATTAGTTTATTGTTATTATTCTTATTTAATAAAATTTTATTACATTTTTATTTATTTATTTATTTTTTGCGTCGGTGTGTTATTATTGTCGTACATTCTTATTATTAATGGTCCACAAAACATATTTAGGAATTTTAGGTCAAAAATATTGTTTTTCCAAAAACACAGATACCATATTTGTGATGGTTTGTCACAAAAAATGTTTATTCCCAATTTCTTTTTTTCAAACATATCGTTTATGACGGGACCAAGTTGGAAATGAGCCATCAAAAATGATGTTATTTTTAGTAGTAAAATTATTTTTACCGAAATTTATCATCAACAATATATTGTGTATGAGTTTGGTGAAATATTATTTTCTATAGTTGTATATTATGGTTAATGATAGCAATGGGGAATCACACTTCATTAATGATGTGTTCGTGTTGATGAAGATATATATATATATATATATATATATATCATTTTTGCTAAATTCCATAATGACATAACCATGAAAGTACACATTGAGTGAGAATAATAGGGGTAATGAGCCTTATAGTTGACTAAAATATACATGTAATTATCATATATTCTCCATATTTACAATATGTGTGAGGCATATTTCTCTGGTCATAGTGGTATTGAAGTGACGAAATTTTATTATTTATCAGTTAATTTTATAGTTGAATGTTGTTATTTTTTTGGTATTTAGTTTAAGAAATATTTATTTGAAAAATAATCATATGAGATAGAATAATTAACTGGTTTTTCCTATTAAAAACATTTTCAAATATGATGTATTTTTTTAATGATTTATTTTAGTTTTCCTCCAATGATCGTGAAGGTGTTATTAACTCTAATTTTTTTATATGATGAAAATATTTACAGAAATGTTGTGATGCTTATAGGATAAATGATATTTTCAGTGAATTTTTTAATTATGTCACCTAGATAAGGTGGTGAACATTGGATATTTTTTATTTGGATGTTTTCTACTAAGGTATTTTCTTTGAAAATATGTGATCTCTTTTACTTGTCCAAAAATAGGTTTTGTAGGATTATAGGGGGCCTATAATTAATTTAACCTCATTATATAACCTATTATATATATATCTCTCTCTCGTTTTATATTATCATTTTCCCACATTTATTATTATCTATTTTTAAATAAAAGTGTTTATTGTTTGTTACTATTTTAATACATGTTTGATTTTTAATCATTAGTCAAGGAGTGTTACTTTTTTCCCTAGTACCATGACATGATGTTTAATTATTATTGGTGATCATGATTCAACTGATCAATGAGATATTATAAATTAATATAATGTTATAATTTTTAAATATTAAAATGATAAATAATTCTTATTTATAAGGAAATTTTATTACTATAATTTTTTTTCTATTTCATCGTCTCATATTATTTCGCAATAAAATAACAATATTATTTTCAAGTTAATTTCATAGGTACCGACTGTCAAAATTTTTCCAAACAGGTTAATTTAAAAATGTATTTATCATGAAAATTATTTTCACATTAAAGATAGAACTAAGGGAAATGGTGGAATAAATAATTTTTATATTCAATGTATATAGACATAAACTGGTGTTTGTTTAAATATAATGGTCAGGTTCTACACGATGATTATTATTGTTCATATAATATTTATAGATCAATGATATATGATAAATAAGTGAATAATCATTATTTTTTCTTGTTACAAGATCATATAATTATTTTCTATTTTTCTTCTTTGTTTTTATTAATATCTGTTACTTTTTCTCAGTTCCATCATAGTTTAATTTACTGTATAATTGTTTTGAGAAATAAAAATAAAAATAAATCTTTTATTTTGAAGTGTCCCTAGGATAAAAAATGCCTCCTTAATACTAATCCCTTGGATATTATATAAAACCACAATATTTTAAATTAGTTATTTTTTCAAATTTAAAATTATAAATATATTATGATGGATGATACACTAATCATAAATGAACAAGAAAATATTTTTACATTGTAATAATAAAATCACCATAAAATTAAAATAAGTGAAAATGAAAAACCATAATATGATATATATAATTATAAAAAATAAATGTAAATGTATTTATTAATTTTTTGGTATTATGTTCTTAATTTTTATTAAAATAATTTTATTCATAAAAAATATTAGTTAAAAATGAATTTTAAACATTTTCTTACTAAATATTATATTAAATTTTTAGAACTTATATAAAATTTATTATATAATAAAAATATAATTTTTTAAATAATCACAATAAAAATAACATGAGGTGAAATAAGGGTAATTTATTAAAAACAATGTTTTCTCACAGATACATACATATAATTATTTTTATGAAATATTATATTATTTTCCATAAAAATCTCATTATAAAATTGAATTTTATATTAACTTTGTAAATTTAAATTCTGTATATAAATAATATAGTTATATCTTTTTTATAATCAATAATCATTATTTGGGAATATGTAAATATTTGGGCTTCGATGTCATTTATCAGGAAAATTGTTTTTTATTTCATTTGTTATATTAAATTATAAAATAAAATCAATAATAATTTTTTCGTATATTGAAATTTGTTTTCCATATTAATATTGAAAATTTATAAATGATTCTTAATATATCCATTATATATTTGGAAAATATGAAGGTTAACCCTGGAAATTATCATGAAAATGATAAAGGGTAAATTGTGTAATATATGATAAAAAAAATTTTAGGTTATGAAAATTACCCTAAGACATGCCATAATTTTATTGGATGAGTAAGATTCATAAACTACAATTTTGGAATTGTATATATGAAATTTTTACATGTACAATTCATTATGACCCATATAATATATTATTAATCGAAAAATCAAATATGCCACATTCATAATTTAAATTACTATAACATTAGTATTAGTGTTTTATCAAAAATATAACTTAGACTATAAATATTTTTTAAAAATATATAGATTTATATTCATTATGGGAATTTATTTATAACTTTTTTGTGAATCAATTCTTACCTTCAATGCATTCAAAACACTAATGCATGAAGTATAATATTTTTGGAAAAATAAAATAAAGGATATTAAAATTGTTAAAATAACTATAATATTATATTAATGAAGTAATGTATGAATTTTATAGATGATCCTCAAATATAATGGATTTAATAAAATATTTTTTTTGTAATAATATGGTTTATAATTATATTATTAAATTCATAGTAATGAAGAGTAATTTATATTTATGTTATGAATATATTAAAATAAAAAAAGAATTTATTAAATGGAATAACATTTATATGAATTAAAAATTAATATGATGTATTAATATAATAGATTAAAATATCATAAATTGTCAATTTATTTTCCTTTTCACATTCTATAATATCTATTAAAACTCTTTAATAATAGAAATTCTTGTCGTCACTGTAAGAGTTAAAGGGCATAAATAACGGTTAAAACCAAAACATAAGGTTTTAAATATAGTAAAAACCAATATTATTTTTTTAAGTATGTTCTTTCCCCCTATAATAATACTATCATCTAAATTAATATGTTTGGTTCCATTTGAAATTAAATACCAATTTTTATTAGATATATTATGTACAAACATTCTAAAGCCCCCCCCCCACATCAATTATAAAATTAACCACCTTAATTATTTTTATAAAATCACAAATAGGCATCTATATAAACAAAACAAAACACAATTTCCTTAAAAAATTATTTATACAGGTTTAGGATTTTATTTTATTAAAAAAAGTCCTATAATAGTGTCCCTACGAAGAGATCTAAATAAGTTCTTATATGAATAGTTATTTTTTTACAGACTCGTTCAAGTTAATTTCTTCATATAATTACACATCGTATTATCTTCATATAATAAATAATAAATACATTAATATATTTAATTATATTTTCATTTCTTATAAAATAACTATATTCAACATATTTTCCTTCTTATGAAAATTGAAAGCATCGCACATGCATATGTATGCCTTACAATAACAATGTTGTGGTATATTTCATTTGACATCACCACATTAAATGAATGGGTATAAATTCTGAAATAATGTATATATATTTTTCTTATGAAATTATATTTATTTCATATAATTAACATAGAACCCACTTCCATAATGGTGCAAAGAGTAATTTAACGAAATAGGTGATCGTGCATATGTATGGCCTACCGTCTCCACAAAGTAATACGCTTCATTTCCCATGTTCAAATTTAACGAAATAGTATGGGAAATTAATATAATTAATTAAAATGATATATATTAAAGAAATATAGTTATTTAGATGATGAAACTATACCATATTCATATGGTTGTGGACATAGATGAAAAAAGTGTAATAGAAAATTGAGGCAATTAACAATGGAAAATACGGTAATAATTAAATAGTATTAACAATGTGATGATAAGATTAAATAAGAGGTCCATATATGATTTAAAAATATTATTATGGTTTAATAAAAAAAGTTAATATCACAATTTAAACCATTGTAAAAAAGGATTATGAAATTTAAAATTAAATAAATGTATAAGGTATGAGATTTCATAAATCAATATTAACTCATTTAGTTAAACATATATTTTATTTATTATATCATACTATGGTTCTATGTGAAATGAAATTTGATTAAATTATTTTATATTTTCATTTTTTATTTTTATTTTTAAAGGATAAACATAATCAATTCATTTTTTTAATGATTTTATCATTTTAATGTATTTTTCATCAATATCGATTATTTTTGTAATGTTTTTATATTATGAATATATATTATTTGTTTAGGTGAATATAAATCCACATATACAATTTATATAATAAATTTATTTATGATAATGATATTTGATATTTTTTTAATGTTATTCCCTCATTGTATAGATGATTCAAGTGATAACAATGTGGTAAGGGTATATTTCATAAATTTATTATTATTTGTGTTTATTTTATTTTAAGTCTATAAGGAAATATTTTTCCCTTGTACATACATGTTTTAAAAAATTCATTTCATGAATTTTAATTTTATCAAATAATTATTTTTTTCAATAATTTTTATCCTTTTTGAATATTTTAAATAATTAAAAGGAATATTTTTGTTATTTTCTGAATATGGTACATTATGAATTTTCATTGAAAATATGAGGAGATTGTTTTTATCGTATATTAATTGAATATATTATCATTACATAATGCTTGTTTAGTTTTTTCACTCTAAATTTACATGGTGACATTTTTTTTAGTGAAGATTATTATTTTATTATATGTATTTTTTATTGATTTTTTATAAATTGTTTTTAATACAAATAGAAATTTCCTCAAGAACTATTCTAGAAATTTATTTACAGTGTTTTCATTAATGTAAATCTCATATGTTGGATATTTTTTGGAGAACTAACTCATATTATACCATTCATAATTTTTATGTTGATGGGTTATGATTTTTAATTGAGGAATTAGAGATATTATGTTTGACTACTTCTTAAAATATAGATAGTTATTTATTTTATTAAAGAATATTGATTCAGTTTAAATTTTTTTTCCGGTACAAGAAACATTGGACTTAGTAATTGAATGTTAGAGTGTAATAAAGTCCCATTATTCATTGGTAGGTATCATTAGACAAATTAGATATGGTTTTATCCAAGTCTATATACATTTATCATTAGATGTTTTAGTGAAGGCCTTGAATTTTTTTTGTATATGATAGTATTTGTTCATTCATCATTATGATATCAGTTATTGATATTTCATTTTATTATTTGATTAGGAAAATTGTCAATGATAATTTGTTTTCAATGTAATTTTTTTATATTAAATTAATTTATCAATAATTATTTATCCATTATTATGATTATGTTTGATTAAAATTCATAAAATATCGATTATTACTATTTAATCATTATATATTTTTCTGTATTAAACACACTATGAGTATTTATGCTCACCTATTTCTTATGTTTTATGATTCCCTTGGATAACAAGATAATTTTTATGTGTGTTTATGCACGGTTGTGGTAATGGTATAATGGTGTTCTTAATGAAAATTCATTGTGTAAATAATTTTTTAAATTTAATTTATTTTGATTTATGCATTTATTTATCCAAAAATACTAATCTATTTATACCATTAAAATGTGAGTCCAGGAATCTTATATGAATTTTATAATTTAACTACTGAATCTTGGCTACTAGGGTTATGGTAATTAATGTTGTTATTCGATAATGTTTTGTACAATCCTTGGGGACTATATATTTATTAAATTGTTTACATTATGAAAATGAATGATAGAATTGAAAAATATTCCCTAAAGAATCCAATATTATGATATTTTACTTATTTAAATTTTTTATTTAATTTATCAATTTCACTAGTTTTGATGTTATTCAATATGTTTCATAATGTTATGTTCTAATATATATATTTTTTATAAATGGTAAGGAATAGATTAAATAGAAATTTTATCGATAAACATAACTAATGTTGTCTTTTACTTAAAATAATTAATAATAAATATTGAATTAATGTAATTGTTTGGGATGAAAAGATAATAGATATATTGGGGTAGCTGGATTAGGTTGTAAGAAATAACCTTGATCGTATCAAGTAGTCTATTAACAAAAAAATGTTATAACATCATTATATGACATTAACAATGAGAGACCACCATCATTAAATATAACAGAAAATCTATATATAGATGAGTTGTGGATATGTTCCATTTATATGATATTTCTCACATTAGGATATAACGAAAGGGATAATTTTTTCAAAAAATTTATCATCTCTCAAGGAATTAATATCTATGGTAGTAAATGATTAAGAACACATATGACGTAGAAGAAAGAAAAATCGTGGAATTGATTAATTTTAAAGGAAATTTAATGGACCCATATTTACATTAAAAATAATTAGAATATATGGAGAGACAATTTATGCATTAGAAAATTATTGAATGAGACACAAAAAAGAAAAAAAATGTAATAAGGGAAAGAATGATTTTCCACTATTTGGTAATTATTGAATGAAACACCATGTTTCTTGTGGGATGGAATGGATGATTGTAATAAGTGTTCATGGAAAAATCACATTTATTTTTATTTAAGTGGAATGAAATATAATTTTCGATGTTACAACTATAATGATGTGAGTCACAATGAAAATTAAAATTCCAGCAATCTACGATATATAGCTCTGAAGAAAAAAAAGAATCAAGTTCCATTTTTTGTTTTTATTATGGTAAATGTGGAATTATTATTGTTTTTGTGTTCTAGGATTGATGAATTATGTAATAAATTAAATTTTGGTTATTTGAATCATGGGATGTGTACGTATTTTACAAAAATCCATCTTCTTTAACGAATTTTATAATACATGTTATCATTATGGTTTTATGGTTTTTATGTTATTAAAATAATTACAAAGATACTATAATTACTTAATACATTTATTTGGATATAATATAATGTTATGTTGATTATTGAAATTTATTGACCCTCATTCAAATTTTTTTAAAATTAATTTTTTGGATGAGTCTTAGGGTGAACCACTTATGAAATTTGATAAGTTAACCATTAGAAATTAGTATTTTTAGTTTATATATGATTCATTATATTGGATAGCATTTACTATGAACTTTTTATTGGGTAAATATTTAAATATTAATTTAATGACTAATATATAATTAGATAAAATTGAATCCACTATTTTATTTTTCATGATTATCCATCAAAATGTGTACGTAATGTAGTGGAAATAGATCCAAGAACAACAAATGTAAGAGATTATTCCATGGAATGAAATAATGTAATTTTTTTTCCTGTTACTAATCTATATAATAATTAAATAACACAACTCTATTTAATGAATTTTGAAATTAATAAATTATCAATTCAATTTTATATTTGATAAATAGATTGAGTGTTATCGAATAAGAAATTTACAATTTTGGAACAAAAAACATTATAATGAGAATGTTATCTACCTCTCTACCTCAAAACATGATATATATATTTCTCTTTTATGTCCTTATTTTTAAATTTTTATAATGTTCTCATATTAGAAATATTAATATTGTGGTTACCTTCACATTTAAAAATCCCTCTTATTAATATGATTTTTTATTAATGTTTTTAAAATTCCAGGTTTCCCATAGTGTAATTTTCATCTATCATCTTTTTATTTCCAATGTTCCATTTAAAATTGTTAGTATGAAGTTATTTCTTGGAGAGGATATTGTATAACCCTAATATTTTATTTTAATTTTTTTTAAATTTAAAATTTTTGTTATCTTACAATTCATGCAACATCAAACTCAGATGATGTACTGAATATTTTTATTTTATCATCAAAACGTAGCCATGATATTAAAATGAATGATTTTTTTAAATATATCATTTAATATATATTCTTCCATCTCAATTTTATTGTTTTAGTAAATAATTTTTGAGTAGGTCCTTAGTTATTTGTAAAATCAATTTATTCTTTTAAATATATGGTTTCTTGAAAAATATTTTCCTATTTTTTTATGATTTCTATTATAATAATTTCATAAAAATATGATATATTTTATTTTATAAAAAAATAATCATTTTTATAATATAATATTATAATATTCATAGGGGGAATTTTTGGGAATTTTTAGAGAATATTGATTTTTCAGTAAATAGTAAAAAATTTATATTATTTATTAAACTATTATAATTTGTATTAAAAGGTCCCTTTATTATATTAATTTTATATTAATATAATAATAGTATGCATAGTTATAAATAATATAATTAATTTATCCTTAATCTTATATACACCATTTATTGTTATAAGTAAATTTTTTTATTAAAAATTCATTTTACAAGAAAATTATTTTTCATTTCATTTTGAGAAATCTATTTAAATTAAATTATAAGACATATATATTTTGGATTTTATGAAATGGATTCTATAATTGTATTTAGTTTGTTATTGTGTATTAAATGTATCATTTGTATTTGTTATCAATATGAAATTTAACCTTTTTTTTATTTTTTGGTAACATGGTAAGTGAAAATTATGAAATCTACGTTAAATGAATAATTATTATGACTAAAAATTGACACTAATAGTTGAAATAAATTATTGGACGACTTAATTTCATCCATAATAATATTATATTTGGATTTATGAAAATTTATTTCATTAATAATATATTATGACCCCTATAAAATATTATTTAATTAAAACATAAACATGTATCCTTCATGATTTTATTAACAAAAACATATTTAATATTGTTTTTCCCAGAAGGTAGCTCAGTCTATAAAGAGTATTATTAAATAATAATGAATTATATTATTCGTGGGGATTTATGTTAGTTTTTTTACTAAATATTTGTCTTAAATTCATTCACAATATTGTTGCAGTGATTATTTTGTTAATGAATAAACGAATAATTGATATTAATAAATAAAAAAATATAATTTCATATAATTAATGTCTTAAAAGAATTTTATTGTGTACCATGACATGTAAATGATGTAATTAAATAAATTTATCTAATTATAATGGTTAAAATTATATTAATAATGTCTATTTAATAAATAGTTTTTAAAATTGACATTATGAATATTTTATTATATATAATATTATATTAAATGATATAAAATGAATAAAAATGTTAAATGACTCCAAAAGTTAGCGCCAACGTTTAAAATTTTATCAATTTTTAATTTATGGGTATTTTTCTAGTCTATAATAACTATATTAACCCTCAATGAGTAAATATCAATGTTGTCTAGGTTAGATTTAAATTGGTTAAATAATGGGTAAAATGAAAAGGGAAATGAAAAAATATAGTCAAAAGGTATCATAATTTTATTTGGATGATGTGAATTCAACCCAATAAAATAATCTAATCTAAATTAGTATGTTTGGAATAATTTTTAATTTAAAATAATTTTTTTAAATTAATATGTTACAAAAGGGCTAAATTACCCCTACATCAATTATAAAAGGGGACTCCTTCTTTATCTTCTTAATTGTTTATTCAACTATATATCTCAACCAAAACCTAACTAGTTATATTAAAAAATTAATTATCCATTTTTTTATGTTATTTATTTTCAAAATTGTATCCCTTGTCTCTTTGAGAGTAGATCTAATGGAAGCTTGTCAAATAAGAGGTTATTGGGTTTACAATCAATTTCATGTTTTTTATTTTTCTACATCAAATTAGTTTGTCCATTCACAACTAAAATGTCATGAAAAATATCATATATATAAATATACATTAATATTATTATTAAAAAGATGTATTCTACATTTTATCAAGTCTATGAAAAATGAAATCTTTGCATGTCCATGCATCTGACTTACTGTCAACATGCATGACTTTATTTCGATTTTCATCACCAAGTGACACGAAATGTTATAATGAATGGATAATAGATATATATATTTTTTACATATTAAATGATTTTAATTTAATATAGTAAATATCTCACCAGCTTTCTTACTATTTTCTTTCTTTATAGAATGATATCACCAAATGTGTGTACGTATGGCCTACCATTCCATAGGGTAATGTGAATAATTTCCCATTGTTAACATTTTTGAATTATTTTATAAAAAAATTACAAAATGAATAAATATAATATATAATAAATTAGAATAATTATATATATGATTTAATGATATCATATACCCAAAAACTAAGACTTACATGAAAAAAGATGCAATGGAAAATAAAGAACTTGACAACTGAAACATACGTAATAAAGAAATAGTATTGAACAATTGGTGAAATATGATATAAGAGGAACATAAATGATATCATAAATATGATTATGTTTCTATTATTAAATCATTTCAATAATTAACCCATTTTAAATGTAGACTAATTCATGTTCAATTATTTTAATGTCTAATGTAAGAGATTTATTAACTGGGTTTTCATTCCTAGGGTTAAACATCATTGTCATTGATTATTTCATATTGATGTTATGTGTGACATGAATTTTGATTATATTAGGTTTTATTTATTATTACACTATTTATATTTATATTATATAAACACAACCAATTTATTTTATTAACTATATAATCATTTTAAGCTAATTCTTCTAAATTTCATTCGTTGGGGAACAAATTGATGTTATGAAATTATATTCAATTGTTAGGTGTTTATAACTCCTCATCAATATGTTATATGAATATTTTATATATTATGAAGAATTTTCATTATTTTATTCTATTCTTTCAATACAATTCAAACGATTACAAAGCGGGTAGGATTAATTTCAAAATCCCATTATTATGCAAGATTATTTTAAATTATGTATCATCAATAGAATATTTCCCAATAACTTATATTTTATAGAAAATATTTTTTATTTTTTTTTATTATTCAAAAATGATTGATGTAAATCAATTTTTTTCTTTTTGGGTTGTTCGTTTAAAAACTAAATTGATATGTTCTTTTTTTCCAAACAACATACAATATAAATTTTCTTTTGAAAATGTAAATACAATGCTTTCAAAACATATACTGAATGAATATAATTTCATATTATAACGTATCCATAATGTTTTAAATATTAGTTTACATTTTTAAGGTATATATTTAAATAATTTTATTTATTATTATAGGAATATTTTTATTGAAATTTAAAAAAAATCATCTGTGAAATACATTTTCATCAAGAAATATTCTAGTAAAAAAAATTAGTTTTTTTATCAATTTCAAAAACCTATATCTAATAATATAAATTTAAATTCTTTCTATGATTATATTAATCATTTTTTGTGGTTTATTATCTATTTGACTAGGGATATATTGATTCTTTAAATAACAAGTACTTGGAATGCAGACCGTTATTGACTTTAATAAGGCATGTTAATCATTTATATTATTTATTAATATGTGAAATTCATTGGTCATATTATGTGATGTGTGGGGCCAAATAGATAATTCATAGTATTCAATATGTACTATATGACAAAAATGAATGATTTTTTTGAAATATGTATCCATTAATTTTGATATTTCATTGTTTTGGCCTCAATGGTGTGTTTTAGCAATTTTGCATTATATATTTCATCAGTATGAAACTATTTATTCATATTCTGTGTGACTATCCTATGAGTATAATATATTTAGTTAACATTCACTATCATGTAATTATTAATATATAACTATTTCATCATCAAGTATTCTTTCCATATCATGATCATGATTTATTTAATAACAAACTATAATGATTATTTTTATTAATTCAAAATAAATTTCATTTTAATTATCCATTTCATGAATTTAGTCTCACAAAATTTTTATGTTTTATTTTTATCCACAACACCATGTAGTGTTTTATAGTTTTTTAGAATTTTTTTAATGAGAATATTGGTCTTTCTAAAAGATTTCTTTTTTATTTTATGTCTGTAATATCATTTGAATTAAATTTATGTATCTAATTATCTAAGACTAAAAAACTATTTTTTTCATTGGGGATGTGATTCCTTTAGCATTATTCCAATTTAATAATGTAGCCACCCACACTAGGATACCAACATCAAGGTATTGAAAATATTATGTGATAAATATTAGGAAAATATTTAAGCATCTGGTGATTTTAATAGAACATTATTATCAATATCATATAAACTAAGAAACTACGAGAGTAAAAAGATCAAAAAATATAAATGATATAACACATATTTTTAAATAGAATATATATATAGTTCTTTCTTAATTTATGTAAGAACTCAGATCTTCGTTTTAGGTATGTTTTTCTTTATTCTGGAGTTATTGGGAAAAATAAGGTTTCTTGAAATTTTTGAAGTATACGCCATGAACTTTCGGAGTACACGCTGTGTACTCTTTTTGCAATCGAAGCCATCTGTTGGCCGTGTCCGGGACACAGACACAGTTTGTGGGGGTGACGTGGAGGCCGATTTTGTCGGAGTACGGAATAAACCACTACACGACGTCTATTCTAAAGGTACACACCGTGTACTATTTTTCATTAAACTGGTCGGGGTCGTGCCTAATCGATATAATCATCTTCTTCTAGGTCTGGTTTGACTAATAGATGTCTTACAACCATGAACCTTCTTTGGATTTCTGAGCCTCCATCCGTTCTCTGATTCGAGCTCTGTCGATTGCGTTGGAAGCGCAACAGTGAATTCTCCCTTCTGCTTGAGCCTTGTTTTCCAATTATTCCTCTTTCTCAAGTTATATAATGTTGAAAGATTTGTGCATTTTCTTAGATCTTCGACGTTTAATGGAGAATCAGTCATCGTGGTTCAAGTATATCGATCTCTTAGGATCGAGGTAGGTGGTTTTTTCCTTACTGTTCAAAGTCTCTGAGTTTTATGTGCAAATTTCCACTAATAACCGTCAACGGGGTATTGCATGTTTAGCCTTTTTCCCTTGTTGCTTTCCTTCCTTTCTTGTATGATTTTGTAGTGGTATATTGACCATGCATGCAGATAATTTATTGTGCTTGGATGTATTTTCCTGTTCTTTGTTCAGTTCACGACCATTGGGTTTCGTTTTCCATTGGTTGTTACACCTGTTTCCATGCCAAGCGGTTATAGGTTGAATTGAAAATCAGGACATGCTTGTTTCCTTGTAGAATATTTATCTAAGTAGATCTATAGGTGTACATTGGTTATCCAAGTAGCTCTATAGGTGTACTTTGTCCGTATGGCATTATTATTCATTGACTAGCACGAGGCTGGGGGAACATGGTGCTATACACTATATGGGATAGGCCGAGTGACTTTCTCAGAGAGTCTTAGACATTATAGACTACAATGGATGGACCGAGTGAACTCCAAGATAGTCTTCGATATTATATAATACAAGAGGGTAGACCGAGTGCGCTTCCTCAGAGAGTCTTTCCTAGTTTGTTTCTCATTATGAACCTTCCCAGGCTAGAGGAGGAATTGACCGAGTGAGCTTCCACAGAGAGTTTGTGGTATACCTGAGGATATAGGATGAATTGACCAAGATATCTTCCTCATTGAGTCTCTAGACATTAGGGATAAGAGGGTTAAACCACGTGACATTCCATATAGAGTCCCTGACTACCCTAGACTATAAGGGGAATAGGTCGAGTGAGCTTCCCAAGAGAGTCTCATAAATTTCGTAATACCAAAACAAAGGGGTTAGGCTGAGTGCACTGCCCATTGTGCTTTAGTACTTCTTGGATAGGACCAAAGTGGATGACTATGAGTACTTCCCATAGGGTTTCCTTCTTGTTAGCTATTTTCATCACTACTGTTGTTGGTTGTGGATCGATTACTATTGTGTATCATCGTGATTTACTGCTTACTGTTTACTTCCTACTACTTTGCTATTTCTGTTTACTGCTTACAAAACTTTTACATGCCATATAATCACGGAATGTTATGCACAGGTCTTCGGGTGGTTTCCTACTAGGATTTTTTTCTCACACCCTGTTTGGGTCATGCTTTTGGGCGCAAGCAAACTTTTTTTTTGCAGGTATAGATAAGGGAAAGCACCCATCGACTTCTGGTACTTGATTGCATGGAGCTGGAGAGCAATGGACCAAGCTCTGGCTTGCGATGCTGAGGAGCTGTTTACTTTTCATTTGAACTTGTTTTTGTACTGTGGTGTTTTTCATCATTGTGACTTGTTTTTCTGCTTTCCTAGATATGTATCTTGCATCATTTCATTTATATACATATGTGATCCAGTTTGGTTATTTATTCTTCCGCAGTTGATTATTGTTGGTTATTTACTGCATCCACTATTGCATGTTTATTACTTCCGTTGTGTACTCTGCCAATGACGGTATAGTTTCCCCACTATAAAACCCAAGGCCCTCGCTGCTAGTCGGCACCCTCTGGTGTTTGGGGAAATTAACTTGAGGCCATGTGACCAACCGTGTACGAGGTGCCTCTGTGTGGCTTCTGGAAACGGGATGTTAAAAACATGTATCAGAGGAGTTCTTTTCCCATGATTTACTGTATGGAGACTATAACTAGGGATAGGATAGATTCGGTACATGGTAGTAAGTTGTGCCAAAGAGTAGCTAACCCATGTACAGGGAAAAGCCATACTTCCTCGTTTATTGTAGTTTCTAGATTTGAGACTTTACAGTTAGAATGATTTCACTTAGAGTGATTCACATGCTTTGTGCTGTTATTTTTTGATTATTGCGGTTCTATTTCTATCACAACCTGATGAGATGAGGGTAATCCATCTCATGCATCATATAGGAACTAGTAGAGACCACATACCATACATTCATGACATGCCATCTAGGGTGCATTATTGATTGCATTCTGTTGTGATAGACTTCGTGTAGATTATGCATGTTGTTGTGATAAATGCTTGATAGATTCCCTATTAATTTTTTAGAGGATTGTTTATATTTTACTTTGCTTAAATGAATGCCAAATTTTGATTCTTTAGGTGTTATAGTCCCTCTTGAATCAAAAATTGGTGGATCATAATCCTTATTTCACTTGTCTGTGACTGTAGGTGATTCCAAGTATTGATTCACGGGGAGTATGGGCCCTTACAGATCGGAATTTGGCACCTCTTTTCCTTGTTTCTGTGTTTTCTCGGCTTCTGTGCAGTTGCTGAGCGACTGCCCTGAAAAACCCAGAATACACGGCGTGTAATTTTTGACTACATTCCGTGTAATTTTTAGACCGTGTCACTAACCATGTGAGGAGGGAAACGCTATAGTATAAATGCCTTTATAAACACGCCATGTATGGTAAGAGCACGCCATGTTGTTTTTTTCAGGTACCTGTCCGTGTCACAAACAACACAGGTCGGTGTCACATTCTTCCATACACGATGTGTGGGTAAAGCACACGCCGTGTAGTCTTGTCCAAGGTACCAGGTTTTGTCGCGGACAATATAGGTCATTGTTAAATTAACGTATACACGCTGTGTTTGTTCGAAACACACTTTGTAAGGGTCATCCGTGTAGACGTCCGTGTAACCAACAACACGGGCTGCCAATACTGTGTCTATTACACGCTGTGTCCCTAGAGAACACACCGTGTAGTCTGGGGTTAGTTTGGACCATGTGGGTTAGTCGTGTAAGGATACTCGGCATGTGTTTAGAGTACAAGTACACGTCGTGTGTGGGGACAGAACACCGTGTAGTTTGGGTTGTTACACTCCCTGTCGGGCAGGCGTACACACCCATGTTAATGGCTTTAACAGACATGCCACGTAGTTTTTATACATGTCGTGTAGTCATGTTTCATAAGACATTAATTTTTGTCCCCCAATTTCCCTTTTTTTACTCCTGTGTTTTCAGTCCTTGTTAATTCAGATCTATGGTGTGCTTTTAATCTTTCAGAACTATTCCTCTGAGACGTCCTCCAGTTGTACTTCCGTTCCCAGATCGTGAATAGACACCAGATATGGCCGATCAGGGACCTCCTGTTGACCCTCCTGCAGATCCTCCTACTGTTCAGCCTTTTCACCAGCAGTTATACCCGTCGTAGGCACCTATATGCAGTTTAGGGAGGACTTCTTGAGGATGTTTCATACTTTTTAGGGAGCTCCGCCTCCTACCTCGTCGATGGATGAGTTGACTAGGGTTTTTCAGTAGCACCATCCTCCTAATTTCTCAGGGTATGGAGGACCCCAGGCTGTAGATTCGTGGTTCGAGACCACCCTGACCATCTATGAAATCTATAGATACCTATATAGAAGAGGTTAAAGCTATCCACCTATACTCTCAGAGACACTGCAAAGAGGTGATGGGAGGTGATATCACAGCCAGGGTGTCAGCAGGGTATGTCATGGGATGAGTTTTGCTGCACTATCTATGACTACATCTATCCAAACACCCTGAGGGTAGATAGAGCCCGAGTGTTTATGAGCCTACAACAGTGTACACATTCTTTCATGGAGTACTCATCTCGTTTTACTGAGCTACGGCGTTTCACACCGATCCCAGCAGGTGATGAGTTCTTCCTTGCTAGGAAGTTTGAGGACGGTCTCAGGCAGGAGATCCATTCCCATGTGAATATCGTCCAGTTGACTTTGATATCTTCCATTGTCAACTAGGCACTGATTACTGAGTGCAATCTGAGTGATTCTGGGGTAGTGAGCCAGGATTGTTCATCATCCAGAGATGGTGTTCCTCCTACGGACAGTAGGAAGCACCGCAGAGAGTCTTCTTGAGGAGATCGGGGTTAGAGGGATACGTCTTCTAGAAGCTAGGTTGTATGCTATCAGTGCGGTAGAAGTGGGCACACTAGGCATCAGTGCGAAAGAGATCTAATGGAGTGCCGATCTTGAGGCAAGATTGGCCATCTTCCGCACTTCTGTCATATCTTCTCACCTTCACCTGGTGGTAGGGGTTCCTCTATGACCCCGCATTCTGGAGATGCTTCACCAGTTTCCCACCATTCTGGGAACTAGAGTTCTTCCGGCTGTTCAGGCTGAGGTGGAGGTCATGGCCATGGTGGTTAGTCAACAGGTCATGAGCGATAGTAGAGTGAATCAGCTCATAGCGGTCAGCCAGGGGCGCAGGGCCGTGGTGCAGGCCAGTCTTTCTCCGTGGAGAAGACCTAACAAGAGCAGGATCCCGAACCATCTACAGTTCGAGGTATGAACTTAGTAGCCTCAGTTTTATCTTCAGCTCTTTTCAATACTGGTTCTTCCCATATCTTTATCTTTGTTGCGGTTGTGCAGAGCCTTGGGCGAAATATCTTTTTGTCTATCGACTTGTAGACTCTTGACACGCTTTTGGGAATGATGTGATCTAGCGTACGGCAGTGTAGAGAGTTACCTCTTGAGGTTGCGGGGTTTTACTTTTTATGGGACCTCTCTGTCCTAGAGATGTCAGGTTATGACGTCTGTTGGCACCAAAATATTGCGTGAAAGGAAGGGACGAAAAAGAAGGTTGGCACGCTGCCTCGCGAAGCACCGACATGAAGCACTGACGCGAAGCACCCCGAGCATCGCGATATCATGAAGATCCAGAGGTGGTAACCCTACGGGAAAGTATTTGATGTTTGCGAGCCCACCACGAAGCTCCAGAGGCGGTAACTCTCCGCGAATGCATTTGACGTTCGCGAGCCCACCGTGAAGCTCCAGAGGCGGTAACTCTTCACGAACACATTTGACGTTCGCAAGCCCACCGCGAATCTGCAGAGGTGGAGACTCTCTGCAAACGCATTTGACGTTCGCGAGCCCGCCGCGAAGCTCCAGAGGCGGTAAATCTTCGCGGACGACGTTGACGTTCACTAGCACATGAGTTCTGCTTCGCGGCACTGCTTCCCTAAAAATACTGGACTCCCCCTGAGTCCCGAGGACGCACAATCTGACCTTTCAGCTTCTCCTCTCCCAAATCACGAAGCACTCTTGGCCCCGGGAATCATGAGCTCCGCGAGGTACTTCTACTTCGCGAGACGCCTTTTCATTGTCTAGTTTTGAGCCTCTCTTTTGAGAGGGATGCCATTCGCGAAGCTCAAGGGCAATCGCGAAGGAAGGGGATTCCCAAGGGAACCCGGGAAGCCACAGAGCGTTTATGCTTCATGAAACACCCATGCTGTACTAGTGATCCCTATGCTAAGGAAGGATCACTACGCATCGCAATGCACACTGCTTCGCAGCACCTTGCTTCGTGAGGCACCCCTTCTTCGCGAGGCAGTGCTCCGCGAATACTATTCCACTTCGCGTAGAACCCTCTACTCACACCTATTCCCCATGCTAAGGCCATGGCACTCCACTTTGCAAAGCACACTCCTTTTCTTGTCAATTCCTCTTCTCGTGCGACCCTCCAGGTTTTCATGATGTGATTTCAAAGTCCCATGGAAAATACCACCCGTAGCATTGCTTCGCCTAATGCTTCTTCGCACAGGCACGCTAACGGCTATTTCTTCTCCGCATAGCCACGCTAATGTGGACCCCTTGATGGTTCGCTCCAAAACCCCCCTTGACTATGGCCTTACTGGTACCTTCCATTCCCCAAGGACCAGAGGGTACCAGTTATGTATGTCCTAGGGGTGCGGAGTGAACCCACCTCATCCGAGCTGCATGACGTTAAACTGTCAAGCATCACGTCCTCAACACATGACGTTAAACAGTGACCCAGCCTTGTGCCTCTCACGAAGGGTCCCCCCAGCTCGAACATTTTTTACGCCACTCGTCTCCATAGGAGTGGAATCACTCATCCACAAGGGATGATATCCTCCTTATTGGAGTGACGTATGTTCTCAGGAGAAGGGCGACCCTAGTTCCCCAATGGATGGCTGCACCCCTGCATCTCCGTACTTCCCCACTACCGAGGTCAGTGGAGAGCATGATAGGGAATGACGCACCTCCTATCATTGGTCCCATATCCCACTTTCGTTGTGCTTTGTCGCACTCCGGGCCTCCATCCTAGAGTAAGTCCCAGCACCATGGGATGCCTAACGCGTAAGCCCCTCTTCGCTTCTCACAGACGCATCCTTCGCGACGTGATCGTCAGGTCCTTGCAACCTCTTATTTCTCACACCGAGCATGACTCACGTGGGCTTAGAGTGAGCACCGACCCTGACCCCCACCCATAGCGAACTACAAGGACATTGATCCATGTCAAGGCATGGTACGTAGGAAGCCTCCATGAGGTTCAAGCCACATTGCTCGGCCGTTCATTCACGTCGAGTTTCACCCTCGTCCCGTATGATGTTAAACTGCACGCCCTCATCCAGCATGACATTAAACTGCATACCCTCGTCCAACATGACGTTAAACTGTATGCCCCTTGTCCCGCATGACATTAAACTGCACACCCATTTGAACTATGAGGTCTTTGATCCATGTCAAGGCGTGGTACGTAGGAAGCCTCCACGAGGTTCATGTCCACCCATCATCCAATTCACGTCGAGTTCTACCTTCATCCAGCATGACTTTAAACTGCATTCCAGTCCAACAGCAAGCTGTTGTGACTAACCCGAACTACGAGGACTTTGATCCATGTCAAGGCATGTTACGTAGGAAGCCTCCCCGAGGTTTAGGACCAACAATCATTGGCCCAGACCGTCTCCTTGTCGGTGTGCCAACCCCCCCCCCCCCACCATTTTCACCCGAACTACGAGGACTTTGATCAATGTCAAGGCATGGTACGTAGGAATCCTCCCAGAGGATCAAGACCATCTCCCATTGGACCAAGTTCCTCATTTATGTCAGTTCACCGACACCCACCGCCCGTCGTTTATTCACGTCCGGGTTCACTATCGTCCCACATGACGTTAAACTATATTCAATAAATCCTTTGAACTATGAGGACATTGATCCATGTCAAGGCATGGTACGTAGGAAACCATACCAAGGTTCAAGCCCACCACTAGTGGACCCACCGGTCTACTTTTACATCGGTTCACCGATGAAACCCTTTGAACTACGAGGTCTTTGATCCATGCAAGACATGGTACGTAGGACGGCTCCCTGAGGTTCAAGCCCATCTCTCATCGGACCAAGGTCCACCCTCACGTCGGTTCGCTGAAGCATCGGACCAAGGTCCACCTTTACGTTGGTTCACTAAAGACATCCCTCGGATCAATGTCCATTTTCACGTCGGTTCGCTGAAGAATTCTATCATCCGAACTACGAGGACTTTGATCCATGCCAAGACATGGTACGTAGGAAGCCTTCCAGAGGTTCAATACCACCACCCGTCGGACCAAGGTCCACTTTCACGTCGGTTCGCCATCGAAGCCCCTGTGAACTACGTGGTCTTTGATCCATGTCATGACATGGTACGTAGGAAGCCTCCACGAGGTCCAATCCCATCATTACTAGGACCCTCCTGGTCCTCCCCATTCACGTCAGTTCGCTGATCATGCCCATCGGACCAAGGTCCACCCTCATGTCGGTTCACCGGCACCATCCCGAACTACGCAGACTTTGATTTCCTGCCATGGGGATACGTAGGAAGCCCTTTCAAAGCTCAAGCACAACTTCACTGATGCCCTTGCGATGGTTCCTTGCAATTGCACCCTCCACTTCATTCATTTATCCATCATCCACCCTGATTCTCGCCTGGACCATCATATCCCGGTGAGACAATGTCGGTACGCTCCTCTTCATAGCCCCCCATAGGCTGGACCCGGTATCGGCATCCCTTCAAGGGAAATTCCTCGATCCGATCTATTCTAGATAATTCTCTGATCGGGCTGATCCATCTCCGATGGATGTTAAACTCATGCCGTACCCTGTGTTAAACATGGGAAGTTGAGGAAAACCTCAGATATGTGCCTATGGCATATAATTCCCTGCGCTCTATGTGGGATGCCTCGGGCTTCCACGCCCTCGAGAAGCCCTGTGAATAAGGATAATAGACAGACATGCCAGGTTCCCTACCATCCAGACACGCTACTGATGCCTCAATGTGACTACTCCCCCGACTGAAGGTTGCTGCCCTGGCCGGACCCTTTGGAATGTCCCGACAGAAGCAGTGTAATTAACCGTCGTCCATGGAATCATGGAACTGGGAAGAGTTTCACAAACTACATATTAAATCTATGAGGGAGACCCGGACTAGGTGACGAGTTCTGAGCAGGAATCCATAGAAGGAATAATTGACTTCCCATCATCCTGTTTCAATCAAGGAGCAGACGTCCCTAAATAAGGAGAAAATGTCGCCCGCCTTTGGAATGCAGGAACCCGGGAAAACAAGTGCATCGCATCCTCCTCTGTGGACGGACGGATGCGCGTGGCCCGGTGAAAGCGTCGGAAACAGAAATGGTGAACCTGAAGTGAAATTCTTCTCCTCAATATGGAGATTAGTAGCGTTCGAGACACTAGTAAATTGTCATGTCACCAGATCCAGATATCCCGCGCCTGGTCCCACCAAGAAAATAGTGGGCCTGTCGTGAAACTGATCGGATGTCGGGGTAGTAGAATGTGGGGCACTCCATTCTGCAGCGTGGTAGCATGGATCCTTCTTACATATGTGGAGAATGAAAGGATTCTAGGGCACTGGTTGTCCATCCTTTTCCTCTCAGGGCTGATGAGTTGATCCCTTCGTTTCTCAGGAACCAGGTTGTTGTTACAGAGACACGATTAGTGCCCGCTAGCCTACGCAGGGGCAGGGGAAACACCGCCACAGCCACCCCGAGTGGTGCCGCTACCGCCACGACTGCCGCCACATCGCGGAATATGGGGCTCCAACGTCCCCTTTCCCCATCAGAGTTTATCCAACGAAGGGTGATCAACATCCTCGTGCGCAGGTATGAGGAGGAAAGGGTCATTCCATCTTGGGATAGGTCTCTCTTGGACCTGGAGGCCTCCAGGCCCCGCCGTCAACGCCACCCTAACAAGCCGCCCAGGGAGCCCCTGCTCCCCACCCCAACGTTCAACCGTTTCGGAAGCCTGTCCCTGGAATGCCTTGACGACTCCTCGACTTACGCTCATGAGGCGGGCGCCGTCCAGCTCAGCCCACTCAGGGTCCCGACCCAAGGGCTCCAGGAAAGAGCTCCCTCCCGGCCACGTCAGCGCCGCCGTCCGACTCCACAGGAAGAGCAGGCAGGCCATGCCCCTGCACCACCTGCACCAGCTCGTCTGACCCGACGTCAGCGTTGGGCCCGAACTGAGGATGCTCGCCCAGGTGCGTCGACGTCAATAGCTACAATGGCCCATGCCACCGCCGACATGCATAATCAAGTCCCTGTATGCACTGAGCAGGGGCACTCCTACACCCAACCAGGATCGAGACCCCAACCGCCCCACAGGAAGGCTGGGTTGACTCTCTGGGTTGGAGGCCCGAGTGGTGATCGCCGTGAACTAACCTACGGTGATGTCAACCCATACAGATGCCCTAACCGTACCACTACTCCATAGAGCGTGGGCCTTCCCTGCTCCAAAGTTCGTCATGGAGGTATGCCTCGTGCTACTCCCATATCGAAGGAAGACCTGCCCTGCAGAAGTGATGCTCGGCGTGGAAACCTTTCCCGCACCCACTATACAGGGTATAGAGTCCATCCTCCTTCCCCTGACCGCCGATCTAAAGGAACTGCCCATCCAGTCCTTCTCCATCGTGGAGGCCCTCCCTATGTCCTCTCTACAACTGGCGAAGGTCCTCCTCGCCCCAGCAACTCGACAAGTGAGGGTCAGCCTCGCTCTGCCCGTATCGACCATGGAGGTCCTCCCCATGCTCTTGCTAATTCCAACAGAGGCTCCGCCCACATGGGTGCTATCCATGGAGGTTCTCCCCATGTACCCTTTGACATTTGCCAAGGTTCCCCTCGCACCTCTGCTATCTCTAGCGGGGTTCCTCTCTGCCACGGCGCCAGCGCCGCCCCGAGACTACATGATAGGGATCAACCCTGTCCTGAAGAGCCACCCCGGGGCAGGAGAGCGGGTCATCACCGCCACATGAAGAGTCCTGGGAAGGCCCGGGTGGAGATCAAACCTGCCCGCTTCTCCGACTCTGAAGCGGAATGTGACTCAGCGATGGAACCTTCTCCCCACTCCACCGTATCAAGGACTGAGGCAGGAACCAGATGTGTTAACCTCATTCTCCCGGAATTTGAGGTCCACCAGATTCCCATCACTCTCCGCAGGTACATCCAGGAGGAAGAAATCTTGGGAATTCCGCAGGTCTCGACTGCGCAATCACTGCCATTGTCACCATAAGAGCCCTCTACCTCTACCAGAGATCACAGAGAGATATTTTGGGGGTGAACGGTGGTAGAGCGACAACATGACCTGTCACTGGTAGCCGCGACTGTTGTTCCAGAAGTTGTGGCTATCAGCCCATCGTATCGTGACATCGTGGACATGTTACCTTACTCTTCGGTGGATGGCCCAGAATTCGGCGGCCAGTCAGCTCATTCGTCGTATTATTCGCCGCCTAGTTTACTATCCCAGAGGTCCGCCTCGGTACCGCTACCAGTCCCTCAGCCACCCCCGATTGTTGAGTGGGGAAATACAGGGACATACCCTGAGTCCGAACCTAGGAGCTTCTAGAGTATTCTTGCATCGGATTACTTCTTGAAGAAGTTTTAGCCGACGACAGCACTGAACATTCGCGCACCAGAGTCCCTTACCCTTGAAGAAGTGGGGTGCTTTTGTCGAACCCTATGGGCGACACACTTCCCCCTTCGTTGCGAACGGGTGGTGTACCCTAGAAGTCGAGAGCACTTCGATGAAATCGGCGAGCAATGCCGCCAGATCGATTCGGCCGCACTCCTTGTGGCCCAGCACCCTGAGTCGCCAGGTCGTCAGAGCGCCCTTCAACGGAAATGTGTTCAGAGTTTTAAAGTACTCCGCAGAATCGTCAGGGAAGCTACCCCCCATGTGCAAGTCCGTGGTTGGGGACACTATGCCGCTCTCCTCTTCGACCCTATCTGACAGCAGCCCGATTCACTATGCGACATTGAGGACATTCCCTCGAGAGGGGTCGTGGTCCACATGGATGACGCAGTGGACAAGGAAGATGAGCTTGAATTCCTTGATGGAGACTTACCTCCCGAGGGAATACCGCCACTGCTGGACCCATCGGGGAGGGTTACCCATCAGCAGAGGAATCTGCTAGGCCTCCCCGTACCCACCGAGTCGCTGGTACTTGGTCGAAATACCGGAAAGGGTAAGGAGCACGTTGGAACTATCTAGCGCTCCGACCTGTCTGCCTCTGTGCTGAAAACGGACGAAGATCCCAAGAAGTCCACATTACTCCAGCAGCTTGCTGAGAAGAAGAGGCTGGTTGACGAACTCTTGGTTGAGCGTGCCACAGAGCGGCGACCTGACTATGGTAATCCCTGGCCGGGACAGCAGGGACAAGAACAATTTCCCCCCGGTGAGATGCCTCCGGGCAACCCTGATCATGCTACTGCCGCAGACAGGGCAGAAGCCAGAACGTACGGCAAGAGGGCGCGATACGTCTCACCAAACCCCCCAAACGATGGGGCAATCTGAAGAATCCAGTTCGGGTTCCCCCAGTAGCCCCACAGGTTGTTCCGCCAGTTGATCCATGAGCTGCCGAATCCATCTACCGTGTAGAAGAACCTGGGAACACACATGTGGTTAGGGATCCCTGTCATGACAGGGACCCCCACCTGGATGATCTTATTGCGGCACTCACAGCCCGCCTCGAAGCATTGGAAACTTGGCAGGTGGCGGTCCCACTGGATGGCAAGCCGTATCCCGCGTGGGTGGATGATATGCCCGCACCTCCGGGTTTTGGGAACCCCACTTTCTCTCCCTTTAACAGGATAGGGGACCTGCCACAGCACTTGGCACATTTTTCTTCCAGGTGTGGCCCCATGTTGTGGACCCCGGCTCAGCAAGAAGCCACCAAACTCCGGTGTTTCGTACAGACATTGGAAGGTCCAGCATTCGTCTGGTATAGCCAGCTCCCTATCGAATCGGTGACCGGTTGGGAGGACCTCTGCCGGCAGTTCCTATACCAGTTCAGCTCTACCGCCTGGAAGACCATCATTGCAGACCTCTTAATGTGCAAGCAAAGTCCTGATGAGTGAGTTGCAGATTTCATCGCCCGGTGGAAGGGACTTATGTATTCCCTCGATATGCCACTGACTCAGGAGAAACTACTGACGATGTGTGTGGGAAAGTCAAAACGGAGCTGGTACCCTCCCTGATTACCCAAAACTACCCTGGAGGGTTCAGAGATTTCTTAGATAAGGCTCAGCGTCTTGAGGAATCTCTGCAACAGGCTAGTAAGGCACGTTCGTTGCCCCCGATGATCCCAGCCAGCAGGACCGCCAGGGCTGAACCCACCGTGGTGGCCCAAATAGAAGCCCTTAGGCAGCTGGAATTACTACCAGCGGCACCATCCCAGCAACCCTGCAGAGGTCCTCCACCTCAAGCACAGGCTCCTGCCCAGCAGCGACTGCCTCAGAATCGACAGGTTCCCCCGCGCAATGCGCCACCGCCACCTAGGCGAGACAATCAGGTGCCGCCTCCTCAGCAGGCCCCTCCGTCCCCTCATCAGGGTCATCCCCCGGGACCCACTATCTGGAAATAAGCCACCAGACTTATTCGTTCAACAAAAATTTGCTCCCTTGCTACTTTCGAAGTGCATTAGAGCAAGGGATTGTGCGCATGCCCGAGTGCAGAAGGTCGGCAGAGGCGAATCTCACCGATCACCCCAACTACTGCCCTTATCATCAGATTATGGGGCACACCCTCAAGAAATGTTATATGTTTAGAGACTGGCTTCAAGACCAGGTCGACAAAAACATAGTCAAGTTGGGCCCCGCACCAGCACAAGTGTCAGGTGTCATTGCAAGATCAGAGATCGGTAGCGACAGCGAAGGCGAGTGGCAGCAGGTTCCCAGCAGTGGTTCCTGGAAATACGATGACTGGATGGCTCGAAAAAACATCGTCTGTTCCCATAGTATAATCTGGGTGCGCCGGAAGCAGTCGTAACCTTCAGAAGAAGTAGCTGGTACCTCCGTATCGTCTTCACAGTCGACCTCTTCCCAAAAGGGCAAGCAGAAGAGACGCAAGAAGAAGCAACGCGCACCACCGTTGTCGTCGTCATCCCGCACTCTCGGCGACTTTATGCCCCCTAGAATGGGGATTCCTCCCAGAATCCGCCCGGTACTGGATGAATCCTCGAGCGAAAGCTAGGGGTATGCTTTAGTTAACACCGTGGAGCTGGTAAAGCCCTATATGACTCCCGACGAGGGGGAACGCCAGGTGGACCTCCCAAACGTTTCCATCCAACGTCAACGTCAGTGGAATCACAACCGCACTGGTCATAGAGGTACGTCAGCGGGCACTTTCAACCATGTTGTGCATGCTACTAAGACCAGACAGTAGGCTCAGCGTAGAGCTCAGCACGCGCAACCCCATCTAACGCCCTCGGCTCTACCTCCACCGCCGTGTGTGATACTAGATCAGGGAGAGCTGCCCCGTTCATATCACAGTCAGTCTTTCCCGGCTATAGGCCAGCCTCCGCTGTCCAATACTAGTCTGGAGACTACTCTGTAGGCTTCAACTAGCAGGCAGCAGGATGTACCCAGTTCTAGCCGATCGCCGGTTCAACCGACAGGACCCGCTATGCCTCCAAATGCCGAACGACCTCCTGTAAGCAGAGGTTCGCATTTGGAATGAAAGTATGATGTCCTGAAGCACCTGGCCGGAATTCCGGCAAGTATTTTCATCCTTAAGGCCTTTCTCCTGTCATCCGAAACGAGTGAGGCACTTACCGAGGCCCTAAGGAGCCCCCTCCAGTTTGAAGCTGTAGAAGCCTTCCATACCGAGAAGATTGGAAACGCCGAATGTTAGGTGGTTATCTCGTTCTCTGGTAAAGATGAGTACCCTCCTATACAGGGGCACATTCGCCTGGTGTACATCACTGTCCACTTCAATGGTGTGGAAGTCCGACGTTGCCTCGTTGACAGAGGTTCTAGAATCAATCTAATTCCGAATCGGACGTTGCGAAAGCTGGGTCTGTATGAAGGTGATTTAACTCCCTCTGACCTCAGAATCCAGGGTTATGACAGGACCGAGTTCGTGGTCGTCTCCCAGGACACCGCCTACAACACGTTGATGGGTAGGCCATGGCTCCATCTGCATGCAGTGGTCCCTTCGTCGTATCACCAGTGCCTCAAATACTCACTCAACGGTTGAGTAGGCATGCTCCAAGGAGATGCGTCCCCTTTCGCTTCTTGTGAGGCCCGCTATCTGGATGCGGGTTATTACAAAAGTAAGGATAAGAAAATCCTAGTAAGTGAGGATGAACCCGCCCCAGTCACAAGTGATCCCTGGGCAAGCATGGATGACACCTACGTCCTCCCGATCCACCGATTGGAGGCCATGACCCCCGACATGGGGCCATGTTTCTTTTTTTGGGTACACAAGGAAGGCATGTTCTAGTGTCCAAGCGACGACGGAAAATCTCCTCGTACTCCTACATCAACCAGGCTCAGGTGATCCCGGAACCTTCTACCCCTATACGTTACTAGAATGTCAAGCTTATGACAACGGCGGCACGCCATACGTGTCTCTTCCTCCGGGCTGGAATCCACTGACTCAGGCCGACACGTCACCACTACTTTGATATCATCATACGTGGCCCCTTAGGCCAATGGCCAGATGGGATAGGGTCGACTGCCTTCATTTCTATGGTCTCAATGGCAAGTGAGTCTCCTAATATGATTACCACTGCTTCCCGAGCCGGCACCAGCTTCCCCTCAGGATTTGATAGCCCAGAAGTATCTCCTGTCGTGGGAAATACCCCCATGTGTGGGGAGGAAGACCTGGAGGATGCTCCCCCCCCCCGCATTTGAAGAAGGCGTCTCTACCACAGTTGATGAACTGGTACAGGTGAACCTTGGTAGCGAGGCAGATCCGAAACCCACATTGATCAGGGTAGCCATGTCCCCCGAGGAGCGGCATCAGTACGTAGATTTCCTCAAACAACACCGTGACGTGTTTTCCTAGAGTTACAACGAGATGCCAGGCCTAGATCCCTAGGTTTTCGTTCACCGTTTGGGCCTCTTGGAAAAACATCGTGGGTTTAAGCAGCCTCCCAGGAAAATGCACCATTCTCATGGTGTTATGGTTCCGACCGAAGTTGACAAGCTTATCAAATCCAACATCATTAAAGAAGTCTGGTACCCCAAGTGGCGTTCCAACATTGTGCCAGTCAGGAAAAAGAATGGGTAGATCAGAGTTTGCATCGACTTCCGTGATCTTAATCGCCACTGCCCAAAGGATGACTTCCCACTCCTGGTGACGGAGTTATTGATTGACGCCACGACCGGGTTCCAAGCTCTCTCTTTCATGGACGAGTATTCCGAGTACAACCTGATCCGGATGGCCCACGAAGACGAGCAGTCCACTTCCTTTTGGGCTCCCCATGGTACCTTTTGCTAACAGGTTATTCCATTCGGTTTGAAAAATGCAGGTGCCACTTATCAGAGGGCCATGAATCGCATATTCAAGCTGATTCTCTGGACATTGGTGGAATGATACGTATATGATCTCGTAGTCAAATCATGTCAGCGCCAGTACCATCTCAAAGACCTTGAGAAAGTGTTCGGTTTTTTCCGCTCCTGTCACCTGAAGATGAACCCGTTGAAGTGTGCCTTTGGGGTCACCTCTGGGAATTTTTTGGGCATCTTTGTTAGATACCGAGGTATTGAGATCGACCCAGAGAAAATCAAGGCCATTAGCCAAATTCCTCCCCCGAGCAAAATTCGGGAACATCGCGGCCTCCATGGCCACTTAGCCTATATGCGCCGATTCATCGCGAATCTGGCCGGCAAGTGTAATCCCTTTTCCTAACTCATGAAGAAGGGTGCCGCATATGAATGGGATGAGTAGTGTCAGACATCCTTCAAAGAAATCAAGCAGTATCTTCTCCAACCTCCGGTCTTGATGCCACCCGTCTCCGGAAAGCCGCTGGTCCTTTACGTGACCGCCCTGGAAAGATCCCTCGGTGCGCTGCTCGCCCAGAAGAATAACGAGGGTACTGAGAACAGTCTCTACTATCTCAGCTGCATGCTTCTCGATACAGAGGTTAGATACTCCCCTATCGAAAAGAGCTTCCTTGCGATCATCTTTTCCGTGCAGAAGTTGCGACATTACCTGCACCACCATGAGGTGCAATTGGTCTCCCGGGTAGACCTACTGAAGTACATCCTGAACCGCCCCATGCTGACTGGCAGACTAGCACGATGGGCGGTGATTCTCCAGCAGTTTGATATCAGGTTCGTACCTTAGTAGGCCATTAAGGGACAGGCGTTGGTATACTTTTTAGCTGCCCATCCAACCTCCACGGATCAATCCCTGGACCTGGATTTTCCGGATGAGATGATCCTCTCAGTCGATCATGTCGTCCCGTGTTGGAAAATGCATTTCTACGGTGCCTCCGGGAGCCCCACTGGTAGGCAGCTCAACGATCCTAATCTCAACAGAGTGGGACTGGGTATTTTCTTCATTACCCCGGAGTAAGCCGTCCTTCCATACTCATTCATGTTGTTAGAAGGCTGTACGAACAATGAGGAAGAGTACCAGGCTCTCATCACTGGCTTCGAGTTGGCCCTTGAGATCCATGTGCCCCATCTACATGTGAAGGGAGATTCTGAGCTGGTAATCAAAAAGGATAATGGCGACTACGTCGTCAGGAAGCCAGAGCTGGCACCATTTCTGGAGTACACCCTCCACCTAATGGCCTAGTTCTCTTCTCGACCAGAGGTTACCCATGTCCCACGGTCACAGAATGGTCAGGCAGACGCCTTGGTTGTCTTGGACGCATCGCTCGTAGAACCCGAGCAAGATGATTTTATCATACATGTGGCACACCGGAGAGTCATTGCACCTGTCACCCAAGAGGACAATGATGGCCTGCGGGTAGGTCATCTCACACCCGAACCCTCCACGTCAGGGGTCCCGGGTTCGTCAGACATAGTGGTTGAAGCCACTCCCGACTGGAGGGCACCTTTTGTCGAGTACCTCCAAAATGGTTGCCTCCCGGATGACCGGGCCGAGCGCGAGCAAATTCAACACCGTGCACTACAATTTACCCTCCAGAGCAGCCCCTTACATGAACATATCCTTTATAAGAGGAGTTTCGATGGCATCCTCCTTCGTTGCATCCATGGAGTAGAGATACTTCAAGTTATGAAAGAGGTTCACGCCGGTTCCTGTGGCACCCATCAAGCTGGGCCGAAGCAGTCCCATCAAATTCAGAGGTTGGGGTACTTCTGGCCCTCTATGATCCACAATTGTATTGGGTATTCCAAGAGATTCCACGCGTGCCAAGTTCACACCAACTTCCTGCATCGGCCGACGGAGCCCTTCCACCCCACCAAGTACTCTTGGCCATTTGTGGTAAGGGGACTTGATGTAGTGGGACCATATCCACTGGTAACAGCCCTCCAGTGTAGGTTCATCCTGACTGCTACAGATTTCTTCTCCAAGTGGGCAGAGGCAGTTTCACTCAAAGAGGTCAAGGCCCGTTTCATCGTTGACTTTGTGAGCTCCAATATTATCCACCAGTTTGGAGTCCCTCCCGCCGTCCTCACCGATAACGGAACCAACTTCCGAGCAGCTGAACTGAAGAAATTGTACGCCAAGTACGACATCCGTTCGAACCATACCTCCTGCTACCACGCGCAAGCAAATGGACAGATCGAGGCGTTCAACAAAACCCTCTCTAACATTCTGCAGATGATGGTTGGTCAGAACAAGAAAAGTTGGCCGGACAAGCTCCCTAACGCCCTTAGGGCTTATCGGACGACGACTTACAACTCCACCAAGGTGACTCTATATTCCCTGGTGTATGGAGCTGAGGCCGTCCTACCCATTGAGATCCAGCTGCCATCGTTACGCACTGTAGTCTATGATCACCAGACATCAGATGAGGTAGCCGAAATCCGTCTAGCTGAATTAGAAGCACTGGATGAGAACCGGCTTCGTGCCCTACACAATCTGGAAAGGCATCAGGATAAGATAGAGAGGCACTTCAACAAGAAGGTTCATCTCCGTTATTTCCTACAAGGTGACCTAGTAATGGACCTTCGAGCGCCAATGATTCCCGGTAAGAAACCATCCAAATTAGAACCCAAATGGGAAGGGACTTATATCATCCACAAGGTTTACCCCAATGTATCATACTCCTTGGTGACCACGAATAGAGAGCGCATAACCCCTCCCACCAATGCCACGTTCCTTAAGTGATACATTACCTAGGGAAAAAGGGTCCTGCACGACCTTAAACTTTGAGAGGGTCCCGCATGACCTTAAACTACACGTTAGGGTCCTGCACAACCTTAAACTGCATATTCGTCCGTCATGATGTTAAACTGTACATTATCGTCCAGAAAGACTTTAAACTGCACCTTGGTCCCGCACAACCTTAAAATGTATGGTTATGGTCCTGCATGACCATAAACTACACATTATGGTCCAACACGACCTTAAACTGTAGGGTCCGGCATGACCTTAAACTGCATCTTCATCCTGCAAGACGATTAACTGCAAAATGGTCCGAGCTCTATGACTTTAAACTATGATTTTCCACCGTCCTTACTGCAAGACGTTAAACTGCAATCCATTCAGGCCTTCCTGATCGAGGCTCGGCCTCAGGCCCCTTGGCCTCCTCGGGCGCCCTGGCCCCCGTCCTTACTGTAAGACGTTAAACTGAAATCCAGTCATGACTTCCTGACCGAGGCTCAGCCTCAGGACCCTTGGCCTCCTCGGGCCCACAACCCAATCTTCACCGCGAGATGTTAAACCGCAAGCTGGTCAGGTCTCCTTGACCGCGGTCTGTCCTCAGGACCCTCTATTGTCCCTGACATACCCTCTTGTGGGATTGTACGGTATAGTGTGGGACTACGTCCTCATCCATGTCGGATTACTTGTCGTACCTTACTTATCCCCAAATGAGATGTGTTCTCGTCCTGCATGATGTTAAACTGCATCTCAAGAACTATGTGTGGATTGATTCTCATCCTCATGAGATACGTAGGAACGCTCGGACACCTCGTCTTGAGCCCAGCCCCAAGCTTTTCTCTTCCACTATAACCCTGGGAATAGTTTCCTCAGAGGCTCCGTGTGTAGTGAGGTGTAGGATTTCTTAGCCCCGATCATACAACCCCGCTCACACAAGGATTGTAAGGGTTTCACCATGTGACCACTCCCATTCTTCTATCCCCCCACGTCCTCACCGCATGATGCTAAACTGTATGGCCTTCAAGAACTACATATGGCTTGATTCCAATCTTAATGGGATACGTAGGAACGCCCAGGCATTTCGTCCGTTGGCCCAGCCCAAAAGCCAAAATCTTCCCCTCGGGTCAAGGCATATGGCAGGGTGAACACTTTTTCCCCAACTCACATCAAGCAAGCCTGGACCCGCTGCACATCCCCCCTTGAGATGTTTGCCTCTTTCGTGGATGGATACAGCTATGATTCACCCACTCTTTGACTGGAATTCCATCATTTTTTTCACACCTAAAGGGACCCCAAGAATGGCCCGGATACTACATCCAAGGGATATCCTACCGATACGGGCCAACTCCCCTGAGGGTTTTTCAAGCAACAAGCCGATACAAGTCTTACGTTGCAAATTTGGTCAGCGATTGACCCTCATTTGTTGCACCTATATCGGGTCACCATAGGAACGCTATGTTTCAACCGTGGTCAACAGTGTCTTGGATCTTCGGGTCCACCCCGAGATGCCCCAAACATCGAGTGCAGTGATTCGTTCTGCCCCATCCCGAAGTGACAAACTTCCCATCGGGTGGTGCTAGCGATCGGGCCCACGACCCCGATTCCCAATAGGGGTGTACAGTGTGGTGTAGGACTATGGACTCATTCACGTCGGGATCATGTACCATGTCGTACGCCTTCCCTTACGAGGCCTAGCCTCAGGCCCCTTGGCCTTCTCGGGTCCCTGACCCCCATCCTCATGTAAGACGTTAAACTGCAAACCCGTTAGGCCTTCCAGACTGATGCCTGACCTTAGGCCCCTTGGCCTTCATGGGCCCCTCCGCCCAACCTCTTACCCGGGGTGTAAGGTGTGGTGTGGGACTACGTCCTCATTCACATTGGGATCATGTACCATGTCGTACGCCTTCCCTTACGAGGCCCAGCCTCAGGCCCCTTGGCCATCTCGGGTCCCCGACCCCCATCCTCATAGAAGACGTTAAACTACTGACCCGTCAGGCCTTCCTGAATGATGCCTGACCTTAGGCCCCTTGGAATTCTTGGGCCCCTCTGCCCAACCACTTACCCAGGGTGTAAGGTGTGGTGTGGGACTACGTCCTCATTCACGTAGGGATCATGTACCATGATGTATGCCTTCCATTACGAGGCCCAGCCACAGGCCCCTTGGCCTCCTCGGGTCCTCGACCCTCTTCCTCACTGCAAGACATTAAACTGCAAGAAGGACAGGACTTCCGGACCAATGCCTAACCATCAGGCCCCTTGGCCTTTTCAAGCCCCGACCCAGGTCCTCTCTTATAGGAGTGTATGGTGTGGCGTGAGGTTATTTTCTCATTCACATCGGTCTCATAATGACCATGCCATGTGCCTCTCCCTCTTGAGCAGTTTCGTCGATCCATTTTTGGCAGTTCACCAATGTTCCTAAGAGTACTCTGGTTTATTACCTGGAATGCCAAGCTTTACTTGGACACGTCCACACCCGCTTTCCATGATTTTTGTATCCCTGCATCAGGGCTTCCATCATCTTTCACACCTGGAAGGACCCCCAAGAACAGCCTGGATACTACACCAAAGGGCTCTCCTACCGTTACGGGCCAATACCCCCGAGGGTTTTGGACAACAAATCGATAAAATCCCTAGTTGCGAATATGGTCAGTGGTCGATGCTCGTTTGTTGTTCCCACCTCAGGCTAACGCGATATGGACACTGTGTTTCTACCATGGTTAGCAGTTTTCCTCTCTCTCCACGCCAACCCATTAGGCCCAAAATGTCGGGTGCACAATTCACACCCATCATCACTTCACCGTGTCCTAGTAGAGTCTCGAAACTCTTGGTACTTTTCCTGTATGAACATCTACGTGTTGGGGAAACAAGCCATGTCAAAGGTGTCCTTCGGGGCTCTCTGCCGACTTCCCTATGATGGAAGACCCAAGTATGTGATAAGGATCTCCCCCCTTGTTTCCCACACCGAGTTTAACTCAAGTGGGCTTAGGGATCAGGTTGACGTCTGCACTAACCAGGGAGGTTTTTACCATTCATGGTCCGAGTTCTATGACCATAAACTAAGATCCTCTCAGAACTACGTTCAGCTTGATTCCCATCCTAATGGGATACGTAGGAATGCCCAGACCTACTGTCTTTGGGTCCAGCTTGAGTTCAGCTAATTCGCCTCTCTGGTCCTGCCATCGGGACCCCGACTATGGGACCGCATGGCGTAGTGTGGGATTATGTCCTCATTCACGTCAGGTTTGCAATAGTTGCACCATGCGCACCCCCGTTCTGAGATATAGCCCTCATATTCCTTGTCCCACATGAAATTAAAAGGCACCCTTCAGAACTACGTGTGGCTTTATTCCCATACTCATGGGATACGTAGGACCACCTGAATGTCTAGGCTTCGGGTCCAGCCCCACCTCTTAGAGATCTCCTAATCTCCCGGTCACCTAGGCCACTTGGCCTATCCCTCTAAAGGAGTGGGATATGTAGTTATGATACAAGGTTTTGGGCACCATGCCCCCCTTCTCCCGAGAACCCGCCATCTCTTGGTTACCCTCAAGTTCAGTCTCTTGACCCCTTGAAGTGGTTCACCCATGTGTTAAGAGTACTCTAGTCTAGGACCAAGAGTGTCATATTCATCTTGATCAAGTTCCTTCAACTTGTCAAGCTTTGTGTTCCCTTCCATTCGGGCTTCCGTTACCTTTCACACCCGGTGGGACCACCAATAACGGCCTGGATACAATGCCCAAGGGATCTACTACAGTTACGGGCCAACGCCCCTGAGGGTTATGGACAACAAAACGATAAAATCCCATGTTGCGAATACGGTCAGCGGTCGACGCTCATTTGTTTGTCCCCATTTCAGGCTAACGCGACAGGATGCTATGTTGAGAACATTGTCTGGAGTAATCCTCTATCGTCACGCCAGCCCCTTCAGTTCTCGAATGTTGGTTGCATGATTCACATCATTTTCCACCCCATCATGTCCAGGTGGAATCTCGACACTTTTGGCGATATCCCTCAGTGCACATTTGCATGTCAGGGGGACAAAGCTGCAATATGGCATCCTTCGGGGCTCTTGTGGTCTGATCTCTAAGACCATAAACTAAGATCCATCTGGGACTACGTTCAACTTGATTCCCATCGTCATGGGATAAGTAGGATCGCCCAGACACCCTTTCTTCGGGTACAACCCATTTTGGGAGCCAGTCTCTCCCCCCTGTTTCACCTCTTACCTCTATATAGGCCCCTCGTCCTATGGTCTCCCTCTCCGAGTGGCGTAAAATGTGATGTGGTATCATGTCTCCATCAGTTGTGTTTTATAACACGGTGCACATTCCCCACCTAGCATCGTCTCTGCAACTCCTACACTGCATGATGATAAAATGCACACTTGGTCCTATCATACGACCCTAAACTGTGACATTATCGTCATGGCCGCACGACGAAAAAAGGCACTGCATTGTGGTGACCTCGTTGTAGAGGACGTCACGTTGGGTATTGGTCACGTGCCATGCCATTTTTCAATGCCTATAACTGCTTGAATCTTGTGGCGACATCAGGGCCTCCTACCCTAGGCCTGTCGATTCACAAAAAAAACCATTCACCTTAAAGAAGAAACAAGATTTATCAAATTCCTCTTCTTTTAGTGAAAGGGTCGCGACCGCACTCCCCTTTTCCCCCACCACTGGTATCTTACCATGTCACCCTTAAGAACTACGTGTGGCTTGATTCTCATCCTCATGAGATACGTAGGAGCGCCCGGGCACTTCCCTGTGGGCCCAGCCTAACCTTTGTGTTCGGTCCCTCGACTCGAGCATTTCCCCAGAGAACGCATGGTTAGTAGGGATTAGGTCCTCTTTCACGTCAGGTCTTGTTCCCATGCGTCCCCTGCTCCCTTTACCCATTTATGGTCTAAGGTCCATCAAGAACTATGTGAGGCTTGATTCTCATCCTTATGAGATACGTAGGAGCGCCTGTGGACTTCCCCGTGGGCCCAGCCTAACTTTCACTTTTGGTCCCTTGACCTAAAGCCTCTCCCAAGGGGGTCGGGCGGCGTGATATGGGATTAGGTCCTCATTCATGTCAGGTTGTTCACCGCACCATACACACCCCCTATTCCCATTCCGCCAGGTGTTTGAGTTACTCCACCATGTGCCTCTTGTGTCTCCTCCCATCCATGGTCCGAATTCTACGACCCTAAACTAAGATCTCCCTATGGGAAAGGAATCTTCTCCCTCTATCTAATATGTCTCGTTGTCGTATTCAGATGTGTTTTTGACAAATAGCCCGAAGTGTGGGATTTTCATAGGGACATCCTCCTCATCCCGTGACCATGATTCGTGAGCTCGCTATATGGATCATCGTCCTCTTCCACATCTGAAAGGACCCTCGGATGATACGGATACTAGGCTTAAGGGCTCTCCATTAATGCTGGACCTAAGGGCCCTCCAATCGTTTCGAGACAATGACCCTACAGATATCTGAAAACATTTGTGACATGGTCCAGTGTTTCGAACATGGTCAACGATTAACCCTCATTTATTTGTCCCCATTCTAGGCTAATGCGATATGGATGCTGGGTTTCCGCCACGGTCAACAGTTATCCTCCATCCTCACGCCGCCATCATCGTGATCTGAATCTCATGCTCCATGATTCACACATTTCCACTTCATCATGTTCAAGTGGAATTCCATCATACTCAGCTCTTCCTCTTCGTGCATCTAGGTGCGCTAAATGATCGTGTTAGTGTCACTGGGCCGGTATTCACCGAGCGCCCCTTCTCCCTAACCTGCCCCTTTTTGTCGGGAAATTCCCACCACTACTGCTTGTTTCCCACACTGAGCACGACTCACGTGGGCTTAGTAGTTTTGGCGGGATGTGTACCAACACGGCCAGGCTTCTCATCGTCCCGCACAATGTTAAACTGCGCTTTCAGAACTATGTATGGCTTGATTCCCATCCTTGTGGGGTACGTAGGAATGCCCGACCACCCTGCTTTGGGCCCAGCCTAGTCCTCACTCTTGGTCCCTTGACCTGAAGAGTTTCCTCCGGGGGTACGTGGTGTGATTTGGACTCCATGTCCTCCTTCACGTTGGTTTCATATCTACCGCACCACACACTCCCTGTGATCTCCCCATTTATTCCACATCTTATCATATGATGTTAAACTACAGGAGTCCATGTGTCCTCAACGCCTGGAACTAAACTACGGTTCTACCCTGAACAAGTTCAGGATTCACCATGTTAATCATGGGATGCACCAGAGCCTCTAACAAAGAGCATTTCACCTGCCATTATTGGTCTTTGACTGCACTGTGCTTCCAGAACTACGTATGGCTTGATTACCATTCTCATGGGATACGTAGAGACACCCAGGCATTTCACCTAGGGTCCAGCCTCAGGAATCACAAAATCCTATTCCTCCCCATTTCCGGCCCTCTGGCCTGACCCATCGGGGGGAACTATGTAGGTGTAATTTTTCCCTGAACAACTTCAGGATGCCCCAAGATCCCATTGGGAAGTGACATACCCCCTCTCCAGAGAGGCCCTGTCTGAAAGAAGGAATGATCCATGATCAAACCAATGCGCCCATATGGTGTACTCCCACCACAGTGGTGTAACTACCTAAGTGTTGGATTCTGTTCGGACAAAACATCACTCCATATTCCATGCTTTGTGTGCCCCTTATCGGAACCTCATCCCCTTTCATGTCTCACGGGACCCCCTAACGGCCTGGTCTCATGGTGCATCAGCTCCCCTACCGTCCTGGGCCAACGTTCCAAAAGACTGGTCATGTTTGGAAGGACCCTTTAACAGTATGGATGTTTGACCTATGGTCCACCAACAGTCCTGGGTCAATGTCCCGAAAGATTGACCGACAATATTTGTGACATGGTCTCGTGTTTCGAACACGGTCAACGGTTGACCCTCATTTGTGTCCCCATTACAGGCTAACACAGTAAGGATACCACTTCTCCACCATGCTTAACGGTTGTCCTTTATTGTCATGCCATCCCCACAGTGCTCTGAATCTTGGGTATCATGATTCACACTTCCCATTTTCATCTATTTGGACCGATTTCAGCGTCTCTGGTGTTGCACCGTTCGTGAAAAAGAGCACGCTGAAGAAACGGTAATTCGGCTGTCCTAGAAACTTCCTTATCCGGTCAAGCCTCTCCCATCTTTCGAAAATCCGGACTGGAAATCCGAATCCCGGATGCCCGGAGTATGGTCTCCACTCCTATGTAAGGTGGGACAAGAAGGAAACTATCTCATGTTTCTCACATCGGGCTCGACCCACGTCGGCTTGGTGAATTGGCGCCGAACGTCCCACAAACACTGTAGGGATGTAACAAGGAGATTCAAACAGTGGAAATCGTGCGCGCTACGACATTCAAAACAAAGAAAGAAAAAATTGAAGCACTAATGTACCGATAAGAGGTTTTTGGTTTGTTACAATACCCAGGGGTTGACTCCCCCCATGGACGGGTTGAACCCGTCAAAAGAGCATTGCAGCTCCGCCACCCATTGGCTTGTGGCGTCCAAGGCTTGTTGCCGCTGACTTAGCTCCCACTCCTCCTCGGCAGCGGCGTGGTGCAGTTCGTCAGCCTTGGCTTTGGCCCTCTCTACGCCAGCTTGAACAACATCCATCTTTCCATAGGCCTGCCTCATATGCTCCTCTGCCTCTGCCAGCTGGGCCTTCAACCGTGAGACCAGCTCAGATTGTGCATTAAGAGAGGCTGAAAGCTCATCTGCCCAGGTCTGAATCTGTTGGACCTCTCCTTCAGCCTCATGGAGCTTCTTGATGTTGGTCACCTTCTTCCACTGCCAGCCCACGCTGAGCCCACGATCATGCTCCCGGATCTTCTCTGCCATAAGATCTCAGATGAGTGTGTGAGGATGTTGGGCATCTACTCCACCAGCGCACAGTTCGCGCAACCGCGAGCGAAGTCTGTCCATTTCAGCCAGCCATTGCGCTTGTGGGGTGTCCTTGATGAAGCGCGTGATTAGCTTCCACGATCGGCGGTGGACTATGCTGCTTTCTTCCTCGTTAGAGGCCGTTTAGTCTTATTCTGTGCAATAGGTAGGCTCGTACGCGGGATACGCCAGCAAGAAATCCTCGGCAGGATCTACATCTGGTGTTGAATCCAGTACGGCACCTGGCGCCGAAGCAGGCATGACAGGACTGGGACCGTCCGGTTGATCCTCTTCATCGGAGTCCACCTCGATGACCTCAGGCACAACCCTGCTGGTGGTCCCGCCAGTGATGATTTGTGTCGTAGCTTGAGGAGATGGGGGGACTATCACCACCATCACCGACATGCCCCTAGGAGGGACGCCACCAGACATCCCGACCAGTCTTACTGCACCAGCCCACACCAGTTGGAGAACTGTACGATAGAGAGGGACATTAACGTTAGTTGGTGGGCATAGTCTACATGTGACGACGAGGAAACTGGTAGAGGAAACTTACGGAGATCGACCTCCTGGAGCTGCTCTTGAGCTGGTTCTGACGGGACCCTCAGGTGAGGCCCCCTGTATACTATTGCAAGGTATAGAGATTCAGGAGGAGCCACCTCGGGTGCTTTGGTCCCACCAGACGTAGAACTGGACGCAGCCATAGGCGCGGCTTCTGAAGGTCCCTCATCATCACCCGCCGAGGGGCGAGAATGAGGCCTGCGAACAAGTTCCTCCTGCATGGCTCAAACATCGGTGAGAAGTCCATAGTGACCCAAGAACGGATCTTAAGGAAAGAAGTCTGGAAGGCTACCTCGAGAGCCTCTGCGAAGTCGTCGAAATCTGAGCCTTGATCTCTGACCTCGCCCTCCTCCAATAGACTCCCTCCTCCAGCCTCATCCTCCTGAGAGGTGTCCTCTGATTCTTCCGGCAGGGGGAAGTGCTCCCTCACATCGGTAGCCGATAACTATGGGGGGACCGTTTGATTCAATAGTACCCTCACCCGGTCTGTCATTGGGAAAGGGACACCACTAGAGTGGACGTAATCCTCCAGCTCGTCTAGGTACTGTTCTGCCTCCGCTGGAGATGCCATGAATCCAGCCCAGACTGGGCCTATGCCCGGTAATTCCATCTCGAGGCGATTCAGGTGGGCCCATATCTCAGGTGGGCTGAGGAACTGCCGGTAGACATCCCAAATGTCCCAGGCTTCCAGGAAGACGGCTTCCTCTGAAATGTTGATATGATGCAGGCACTTCCCCGGAGACTAAGTGGATATCCTATGAAATCCCCTCAGTGGCTGCCCCTCTGGATGGTCCTGCTCTTCCAGAATCACCGGATCCACTGCTGCCGCCATACCCTCGGCCGGCGCGGGTCTCGCCACCATGGCAGCCTCGCTACCGCGAGAGTCCCTACCTACCCTCCGACCCCGACCTCGAGATAGAGGAGGCCCACCGTCACCGACCCGAATAGTTAGTTGCTTCAGCATCTCCCCTGGGTAAGCAGCCTCCCATCTAATGGAATATTCCCTCACCAATCCAAAAGCAGTGGTGGATGGAGGCAATGCAATTCGCATCTTCCCATCTTCCCGTGTGAACATGAGCCACAACTGCCTCATGACACACAGGTTCTCCTCATGACACACCTCCCAGTAGACCTACGGGGTCAGCCGCTGGAGGAACCAGAACTGCCTCGCAAACCAATGTGGGGTGTACGGTTCACAGAGTGGCTCACGATCTATTCGTGCCACCAAAACTCCACCTCTAAAGGCCAGGATGTAATCCCGATGTTCTTTCGTTCCCCGCCCCTCATCAGTAAGTATCCTTGTCGGCAATGGGAAGGGGTGGAAATTAAACTCATCCACCCTCCACGCACGATTCAGCACCATCAGCATGGCTAGTTTGAACGGGAAGCTCCAGACCACGTTTAGGATGGAGGGGCGGAAGTTCGATCCCTATGGCGAAATGGGGTTTGGATACTCATAAATCCCCCTGATGTGCGCTACGATCCACCCATACAAGAGGTGGAAGGGCCCACATATCCTTGGCGGCTTCTTGCCCTCACTAATATGATGCAGCATTCTCTAATGTTTGGTGAGCATCGGAATCCCCAGATTGATCCGCAGCCCCATGGCCAACATGGACGCCATAATAAACGAGCAGGGACGCACCCCCATGCTTGTATCCCTCACCGGTAGGATCCAACCACAGATGAGAGCCAAGATGAATGCCACCAGCCTGACTATTGGCTGTTGTTCAGTGCTGACACTGAAACCCCAAGTCTTCCATTGGATATCCTCCAAGACCTTCCAATACGTGTGCCTCTTTCCCTGTCGGGTTGCCTCGGACAAGTTCGAGGCCTCGGAGGGAACTCTCGATTCTCTGGGAAATTCAGGAAGCATTTGAACCATCTCCTAAAATGGACATCCCTCACTGCCTCCTTGTCCTCTCCAGGGACGAGCACCATCAACGTTGACGCCAGTTGCGGCATTTGTTCTGAATCCTCCCACGCGCTCATGATAGGGAGGAACTCATCATACATGGCCCCCAAGATCGGAACCCCAGAAATCTGGTGGACATCCCACAGGTTGATTCCCACCTCCCCGTGATGCAGGTGAAAGTTATTGGTCCTAGACGACCATCTGCTCAGCAATTCTGGCATCAGTTTCTTTGGTTGGTAAATGTGGAATTGAGAGGCCCATGCAACCTCATACAACCCCACTCTCCTCAGCTCGACCCAAAACTCCTCGCATGAGGTGCCTACCTAGTAGGCCCAGGCCCAGTCATCAGTAAAGTTGCTACCCTGGCGCAGGTGCCACTCATCGGACAATCCCTTCTTCGAATCCTGCAAAGACGCCTTCAGCACGGTGCGGTAGAGAGGAGGGGATGTCTCCGGGTGCAGTGGATTCCCGTCAATATCGTTCAAATGGTTGTAGAGATAGTCAGTGGTGATGGGTGTGAATTCTTCCTGCGCATGACCATTGGCCGCCCTGAACCATTGGTGCTGGCATGGTGTGCTCCTGAACCAGCAAGCTGGTTCGTCCCTACTCGCCTTAGGGATGAAGATGTCATCCCTCAACCCGAAGCCGTACAATGGAAGTTTCTTGCACTGCGGATAATCCTTCTGACCCTCCGATAGTAGATCGTTCAAAGAAGCATGGTCTGAATGGCTTCAGACCATCTTCCCAAGGCCTGGACACTTGGCCATCTCATCCCGACGAGCGGCATCTTCATGAACCCCCAATACAGCCTCTTAATGGTCCATTTCGATTCTGGCCCTGAGAAAACATTTTTTTTTTCAGAACAGATCGCGAAGCTAGATCGCGAAGCTGGATCACGAAGGTCGGTCACGAGACCAAGCCGTGAAGTCTGGCCTAGGCCGACAGGAAGAAGTTCGCTTGGCGTGGACGTGGAGTCGAAGACCCGCGGTTCGCCGCAAAGCTCGATTCGTGGTGGGTTGTCATAGAGTATGCAGAGCTTTGAGAAGTCGAGAGCATAAAAAGACAAGGAAGTCACCTGAAGATGAAAGAGGTCGACCCCCCTATTTATAGGTGGTGACCCCGGAGCATCGCGGCGCGTCCGGATCCGTGGGCCCGGTCAGCACCGTGGGCCCCCTTCGCGAAGGCGCATCGCGAACCAACGAAAATTTTGGCGATTTTCCCTCAGACTTTGACCCTTCACCCTCTGCGGCTCCAAGTCTGAGGGGGGGGGGGCATTTGTTGGCGCCAAAATATTGCGCGAAAGGAAGGGACGAAAAAGAAGGATGGCACGATGCCTCGCGAAGCACCAACGCGAAGCACCCCGAGCAACGCGGTCTCGCGAAGCTCCAGAGGTGGTAACTCTCTGCGAACGCATTTGACGTTCGCGAGCCTGCCACGAAGCTCCAGAGGTGGTAACTCTCCGCGAACTCATTTGACGTTCGCGAGCGCGTCGCGAAGCTCCAGAGGCGTTAACTCTCCGCGAACGCATTTGACGTTCGCGAGCCCGCCGTGAAGCTCTAGAGGTGGCAACTATTTGCGGACGACATTGACGTTCACGAGCGCGCCATGAAGCACTTGAGGAGGCTCTCGATTTCTGCTTTGCGGCGCCCCTTCCCTATAAATACTGGACTCCCCCTGAGTCCCGAGGACGGGCAATCCGACCTTTCTGCTTCTCCTCTCCCGAATCGCGAAGCATTCATTGCCCCGGGAATCATGAGCTCTGCGAGGTACTTAAACTTCACGATACACCTTTTCTTTGTCACATTTTGAGCCCCTCTTCCGAGAGGGATGCCCTTCGCAAAGCTCAAGGGCATTCGCGAAGGAAGGGGATTCCCAAGGGAACCCGGGAAGCCGCGGAGCATTCATGCTTCGTTAAACACCCAAGATGTAATAGTGATCCCTATGCTAAGGCAGGATCGCTACGCATCGCGAAGCACACTGCTTCGCATCACCCTGCTTCGCGAGGCTCCCCTTCTTCGCGAGCCAGTGCTCCTCGAATACTGTTCCACTTCACGAAGCACCCTCCACTCACACCTATTCCCCATGCTAAGGCCAAGGCACTCCACATCGCGAAGCACACTCCTTTTCATGGAAACTCCTCTTCCCATGCGACCCTCCAGGTTTGCACGATGTGATTTCAAAGTCCCATGGAATACACCACCCGTAGCGTTGCTTCGCCTAATGCTTCTTCGCATAGCCACGCTAACGGCTATTGCTTCTCCGCATAGCCACACTAACATAGACCCCTTGATGGTTCGCTCCACAACCCCCATTGACTATGGCCTTATTGGTTCCTTCCTTTCCCCAAGGACCAGAGGGTACCGGTTATGTAAGTCCTAGGGGTGCGGAGTGAACCCACCTCGTCCGAGCTGCAGGACGTTAAACAGCCAAGCATCACGTCCTCAACACATGACATTAAACTGTAACCCTGCCTCATGCATCTCACGAAGGGTCCCCCTAGCTCGGACATTTTTTACGGCACTCGTCTCCACAGGAGTGGAATCACTCATCCACAAGGTATGATATCCTCATTATTGGAGTGGCGTATGTTCTCAGGAGAAGGGTGGCCCTATTTCACCAACAGATGACTGCACCCCTGCATCTCCGTACTTCCCCACTACCATGGTCAGTGGAGGGCATGATAGGGAACGAGGAACCTCCTATCATTGGTCCCAAATCCCTCTTTCGCGGCGCTTTTTCGCACTCCGGGCCTCCATCCTGGAGTAAGTCCCAGCACCATGGGCCGCCAAACGCGTAAGCCCCTCTTTGCTTCTCACGGATGCATCCTTCATGACGTGGTCTTCAGGTCCTTGAAACCTCTTGTTTCTCACACCGAGCATGACTCACGTGGGCTTAGAGTGAGCACCGACCCTGGCCCCCACCCATAGCAAACTACGAGGACTTTGATCCATGTCAAGGCTTTGTACGTAGGAAGCCTCCATGAGGTTCAAGCCACATTACTCGGTCATTCATTCACGTCGAGTTTCGCCCTCGTCCCGTATGATGTTAAACTGCAAACCCTCATCCAGCATGACGTTAAACTGCATACCCTCGTCCAGAATGACGTTAAACTGTATGCCCCTTGTCCCGCATGACATTAAACTGCACACCCATTTGAACTACGAGGTCTTTGATCCATGTCAAGGCGTGGTACGTAGGAAGCCTCCACGAGGTTCAAGACCACCCATCATCCAATTCACATCGAGTTCTACCTTCGCCCAGCATGAATTTAAACTACATTCCAGTCCGACGACAAGCCATTGTGACTAACCCGAACTATAAGGACTTTGATCCGTGTCAAGGCATGGTACGTAGGAAGCATCCCCGAGGTTCAGGCCCAACATTCATTGTCCCAGACCATCTCCTTGTCAGTGTGCCAACCCCCCCCCCCCAATTTTCACCTGAAATATGAGGACATTGATCCATGTCAAGGCATGGTACGTTGGAATCCTCCCAGAGGTTCAAGCCCATCTCCCATTGGACCAAGGTACCTCATTTACGCTAGTTCATCGACACCCACCACCTGTCGTTTATTCATGTCAGGGTTCACTACCGTCCTGAATGACGTTAATCTATATTCCATCAATACTATGAACTTTGAGGACTTTGATCCATGTCAAGGCATGGTACGTAGGAAACCTTCCCAAGGTTCAAGCCCACCACTAGTGGACCCACGGGTCTACTCTCACGTCGGTTCACTGATTAAACCCTTTGAACTACGAGGTCTTTGATCCATTCCAAGGCATGGTACGTAGGAAGCCTCCCTAAGGTTCAAGCCCATCTCACATTAGACCAAGGTCCACCCTCACGTTGGTCCGCTGACGCATCAGACCAAGGTCCACCTTTACGTTGGTTCGCTAACGACATCCATCAGATCAAGGTCCATTTTCACGTCGGTTCGCTGAAGAATTCCATCATCCAAACTATGAGGACTTTGATCCATGCCAAGACATGGTACGTAGGAATCCTTTCAGAGGTTCAAGCCCACCACTTGTCGGACCAAGGTCCACTTTCACGTCAGTTCACCGACAAATCCCCTGTGAACTACGTGGTCTTTGATCCATGTCACGACATGGTACGTAGGAAGCCTCCACGAGGTCCAAGCCCATCACCACTAGGACCCTCATGGTCCTACCCATTCACGTCAGTTCGCTGATGATTCCCATCGTACGAAGGTCCACCCTCATGCCGGTTCACCGACACCATCCCGAACTATGCAGACTTTGATTCCCTACTGCGGGGATACGTAGGAAGCCCTTTCAAGGCTCAAGCCCAACATCACTGTTGCCCTTGAGATGGTTCCTTCCCATTCCACCCTACAATTAATTCATCTATCCATCATCCACCCTGATTCTCGCCCGGACCGTCATATCCCGGTGAGACCATGTTGGTCCACTCCTCTTTACAACCGCCCATGGACTGGTCCCGGTATCAGCATCCCTTCAAGGGAAATCCCTCGATCTGATCAATTCTCTCTAATGCTCTGATCGGGCTGATCCGTCTCCGATGGACGTTAAACTAATGGCGTACCCTGTGTTAAACATGGGAAGCTGAGGAAAACCTCAGATATGTGCCTATGGCGTATAATTACCCATGCTCTATGTGGGATGCATTGGGCTTCCACGCCATCGAGAAGCCCTGTAACCAGGGATAATAGACAGACATTCCAGGTTCCCCAGCATCCAGACACGCTACTGATGCCTCAACGTGACTACTCCCCCGACTGAAAGTTGCTGCCCTGACCAGACCCTTTGGAATGTCCCAACAGAAGCAGTGTAATTAACCGGCGTCCATGGAAACATGGAACTTGGAAGAGTTTCACGAACTACGTCTTAAATCATTGAGGGAGACCAGGACTGGGTGACGAGTTCTGAGGTGGAATCCACAGAAGGAAGAACCGACATCCCATCATCCCGTTTCGATCAAGGAGCATACGTCCCTGAATAAGGAGATAATTCCACCCGCCTTTGGAAAGCGGGAACACGGGGCAACAAGCGCAGCGCGTCCTCCTCTGCGGGCGAACGGATGCGCGCACCCCGGAGAAAACATCGGAAACAACGTCATTCTCAGGATGGACTGGTTGGTTCCATTCCAGGTAGTCGTCGATTGCTTTTTCCACAGGGTGAGTTTTGTATTACCAGAGGGTGGATCATTTCTTTATAAAGGCATGTGGGATGTCTAGGAGGGTAGAGCTAGACCAAAGCATCATGGGCTAGGGGAAGTTACAGCCCAGATTTCCAGTCTTTATCTGGATGACTAGGGGACTTCACATTTAGACTTTCCCCCAGTGGTGGATCATTTCAGGGATGTCTTTCCAGAGGACGTCTCAGGTTTTCCTCGGAGCGTGAGGTAAACATCTTGATTGAGCTCGTTCCAGGTGAGGCACTGATGTCCATTCCTTCATATAGGATGGAAACACCCGAATTGAAAGATCTCAAGAAGTAGTTGGAGGAGTTGTAGGAAATGGGTTTTATCTGACCCAGTACATCCCCTTGGGATTTTCCAATCCTGTTTGCGAAAAAGGAAGACGATAACCTTCTACTTTGTTTAGATAATCGGAAGTTGAACCAGTTGATGGTCAAGAACCGATATCCCTTGTTGAGAATTGATGAACTATTTGATCTGCATAGAGTAGCTCGGGTGTTCTCAAAGATCGACTTGTGGTCCCACTATCATCAATTATGCGATAGACCATCGGATATACCTCTAACACCATTCAAAACTAGGTATGGTCTATACGAGTATTCGGTCATGCCGTTCGGTCTCACGAATGCACCAGTAGTTTTCATGACACTGATGAACCGAGTATTCCCTCTTTATTTGGACTCCATCGTCATGGTCTTCATGGAAGATATCTTGTTGTACTCTTGTACTTGACACTACCATGCTACCCATCTTGAGATCGTTCTGAGTACACTGAGAGAGCATCGACTTTATGCTAAACTCTCGAAGTGCCACTTTTGGATGGAACAGATTCACTTCTTGGGTCATGTCATCTCAGAGGCTGGAGTATCTGTGGACCCAAAGAAAGTGAGAGATGTAGTTTCCTAGGAGCATCCGAAGAACGTCTTTGAGGTACAGAGTTTCCTAGGGCTAGCAGGGTACTACAGACGCTTCATTCAGGACTTCTCATGCATATCAGCACTATTGAATGGTCTGACCAAGAAAGGGGTGAAGTTTTTGTGGTCCGATTCTTTTAAGACCGACTTTTTAGAGCTGAAGGGGTGTTTGACGTTAGCACCAATACTAGTCTATCCAGATCCGGGAAAGGCCTACACTGTTTAATGTGATGCTTCTAGTATCGGTCTAGGAGATGTGCTCATTCAGGAAGATGGAGTCATTGCGTACGGGTCTCGGCAGTTGAGGCCACACGAGAGGAACTACCCGACGCACGATCTGGAGTTGGCTGTAGTTGTATATGCCTTACGCTGTTAGAGACACTAACTTCTGGGAGAGCACATTGTGGTTTTCACAAACCACAATAGTCTCATGTACATCTTCACTCTGCATGATCTGAATCTGAGACAGCGTAGGTGAGTCGAGTAACTTTAGTCCATTGACTTTGAGCTCGCCTATACGCCAGGAAAGGGAAATTCAGTGGCAGATGTGTTGAGTAGGCGAACACAAGTTCGGGCAGTTCAAGAGGCCAGCAGTGAGTGGCAGCTTATGGCTCTATTCTCTGAGATGAACTTGGAAGTGCACGACAGGCAGGGGCAGACAGTCTTATCTTCTGTAGCTGTTACCTCTACTCTTCTTGTTCAGGCAAGGATGAGGCAACAATTAGATTCAGAGGCCTTAGTACTTCAGGAGAGTGTGTCAAGAGGGGACCCTCTTCCTAGATGGGATGTGGGGGAGGATGAAATATTGTGTTTTGAGGGATATATATGGGTGCCAACATACATACATGAGGAGCTGATGTGTGCATTCATTCCTTGGTTTTGGCAGTTAATCCTAGCATCACCAAGATGTATCGTGATTTACAACGCCAGTATTGGTGGCCAGGTATGAAGAAGGATTTTGCTGGTTTTGTCATGAGATGTTCTACTTGTCAACAGGTGAAAGCAGAGCATCAGCAACTAGAAGGGATTTTACAATAGTTACCCATTCCAAAGTGGATTTGGAATGATGTCGTGATGGACTTCATGACTGTATTTTCAAGGTCGCCTCAGGGAAACGATGCATTTTGGGTTGTCATCGACAGGCTTACGAAGGTTGCACACATCTTTCCAATCAATGAGACCACCAGTGTTGATGATCTGGGATGACTGTACATCAAAGATTTTGTACGTCTACAAGGATTTCCACACTGGATTGTTTTTGACATGGATGCGCGCTTTACCTCTCGGTTCTGGCAAAGACTCCAGAAGGCATTGTGTACACAGGTACTTTGATTATAGCATACCATCCCCAGAATGATGGCCAGTCTGAGAAAACGATCCTGGTGCATTAGGATATGCTCGTTCTTTCATTTTAGACTTCAGCGGTTCTTGGGAGATGCATATACCTCTCTTGTAGTTCACCTACAACAATAGTTTTTAGGTGACCTTTCTGATGGCACCATACGAGGCTCTATACGGTAGGCCATGCCGATCAACCTTATGCTGGCTGGAGGCAGGAGAGGAGCTTTGTTAGAACCTAGTCTTGTTCAAAAGAACTTTGAGTAGATAGAGCTGATTCAAAAAAGGATGGATATAGCACAGTCTCGACATAAGTATTATGCTGATCAGCAGAGACTAACTCTGGAGTTCGACATCGGAGATCAGGTTTTCCTGTGTGTCGCACCGAGGTTGGGACACAACATGATTCAGAGACAGGGTAAGCTTTCACCGCGATACGTCAGGCCGTTTGAGGTTTTGTAGAGAGTTGGGCGGGTTTCCAATTAGTTGCAACTACCTCAGAGGTACCAGGACATGCACGACATCTTCCACGTCTCTCGGATCTGACGTTACTTTCCACACTTGTCTCATGTATTCCTACCTGAGGAGGTTAAGCTCGATGTAGATGCGACTTTTAAGGAGCATCCTATCCAGATTTCGATAGTATTACGAAGGTTCCTTGTGGCTGGTCTGTTCCTCTGGTATGGGTACTATGGTAGCACGGGTGAGTACTGGACGAGACCTGGGAGATGGAGGCCGAGGTTCGATCATAGTGGCCAAAGTTGTTCGAGGATTCTTATTCTACGGCCATCTAGGGAAATTCAGGGACAAATTTCTTTAAGGGGGGATGTTTGTAAGAACCCGGATCTTGATTTCAGGTATGTTTTTATTTCTTATAGATTTTTTTGGAAAAATAATTTTTCTGGATATTTTTGAAGTACACGCCGTGTACTTTCAGAGTACACGCCGTGAACTCTATTCCGACTTAATGTCATGTACTGGCCGTGTCCAGGCCACAAACACGGTGTGTGGGGGTGACGTAGAGGCTGATTTTGGCAGAGTATGGAAAAACCCACTGCACTCTGTGTACTCTAAAAGTACATGACGTGTACTATTTCTTTTTTTCATTAAATGTACTGGGACGTGCCTAATCGGCATAATCATTTTCTTTTAGGTCTGGTTCGACCGAGAGACGCCATATGGCCGCAAACCGTCTCCAGATTCCCAAGCCTCCATCCGTTCTCCTATTCGAGCTATGTCAATTGAGTTAGAAGCGCAGCGGTGAGTTCTCCCTTCTGATTGAGCCTTGTTTTCCAATTCTTTCTCCTTCTCAAGTTATTTAAGGTTGAACATTTTGTGCATCTTCTCAGATCAACGATGTTCAAGGGAGAATCAGTCATCATGGTTAAAGTATATCGATCTCCTAGGATCGAGGTAGGTGGTTTGTGCTTTACCTTTCAATGTCTTTGAGATTTAAGTGTGAATTTACACCAATACCTGTGAACGGGGTATTGCCTGTTTACCTTTTTCCCTTGTTGTTTTCATTCCATTATTATATTCTTGTGTAGAGGTAAACTGACCATGTTAGAGGATAATTTGTTATGCTTGGATGTATTTTCCCCTACTTTGTTTTGTTCACGACCATTGGGTCTCATTTTCCTTTGGTTGTTACACCTGTTTCCATGCCTTGCAGTTATAGGTTGATGTGAAAATCATGACATGCTTGTTTCCTTGTAGACTATTTAGCTAAGTAGCTCTATAGGAGTAATCTGGTTATCCAAGTAACTCTATAGGTTTACTTTGGCCGTATAGCATTTTTATGCACTGACTGTCACATGGTTGTTGGAATCTAGTACTATAGACTATAAGGGATAGACGAAGTGAGCTTCCTAGAGAGTCTTAGACATTATAGACTACAGGGGATGGACCGAGTGAGCTCCCAAATTGTCTTGGATATTATATACTACAAGGGGGTAGACCGAGTGCACTTCCACAGAGAGTCTTACCATGTTTTTTTATCTTTAAGAACCATCCCTGGCTAGAGGAGGAATTGATTGAGTGAGCTTCCTCAGAGAGTCTGTGGTATACCTGAGGATATTTGAGTAATTGACCGAGATAGCTTTTTTAGAGAGTCTCTAGACTTTGGGACTAAGAGGGTTAGACTGCGTGATCTTCCTCAGAGAGTCCCTGACTAACCTATACTATAAGGGGAATTCACCGAGTGAGCTTCCCCAGAGAGTCTCATAAATTTTGTATGACCAAACTAGAGGGGTTAGACTGAGTGCACTACCCAGAGGGTTGTGGTACTTCTTGGATAAGACTAGAGGGGATGACTGAGAGTAAATTCTAGAGGGTTTCCTACTTGTTAGCTATTTTCTTCACTACTGTTGTTGGTTCTGGATCGATTACTGTTGTGTATCATCCTGCTTTAATGCTTACTGTTTACTGCCTACTGCTTTGTTGTTGTTGTTTACTACTTACTGTAATTTTACCTTCCATATACTCACTAACTATTAGGTCCAGATGTTTGGGTGGTTCCCTACTGGGATTTTATCTCACACCCTGTTTGGGCCTTGTTTTTTTGCCCAATAAGACTATGTTGCTGTAGGTATAGACAAGGGCAAGCGCCCTTTGACTTATGGTACATGATTGCTTGGAGCAGGAGAGCAAGGGACCGAACTCTTTTTTGCGATACTGAGGAGCAGTTTAATTTTATTTTGTACTTGTTTTGGTACTGTGGTTTTTTTAGAATTGTTACTTGTTCGGTTGCTTTCCTAGATATGTATCTTGTATCATTTCATATATATACATATGTGCTCCAGTTTGTTGATTTAGTCTTTCACTATTTATTATTGTTGGTTATTTATAGCTTCCGATATTGTATTTTTATTTCTTCTGTTGTGTACTCTTCCAATGAGGGCATAGTTTCCCCACTATCACACCCAAGGCCCTCGCTGCTAGTCGACAGCCTCTGGTGTTTAGGGAAATGCACTTGAGTCCATTTGGCCAACCGGGTATGGGGTACCTCTGGGTGGCTTCCGGAACCAGGACATTAAATTTTATTAAATATATATAAATTTCAATGTCAATATATATGTTTTTTCACTTCTTTATAAAACATTAACTCATGTTTTAAGAAAGGTAATGTGTTCTTAAAAAAATTTCCTCATAACTAATTTTCTACAAATTTATATATTTAATTATTATTATTAATATATAAAACTTATGTACTTATTTATATATAAAATTGAAATAGTTTTTATTAAAAAGTGTATCATAATTATCATTGTCTGATATTTGATGAATATTTTTTGAAATAAAAGGGTTTTCAATGCATCAAATAACCTATCAATTTATCAAATATTTCTTTTCGTAATAAAAAAATATTTTAAAAAATCTAATATATATTTTGAATCAACATAATTAATATTTAGTAATTATTTTAACTTAATTTAGTTGATATTTATTAGAAAAAAAACTTTAAAGGTAGTTTATATGGTGAAAAAATGGTAATGTTGAATAAAATTATATGTAAAATGAAAAACATGTTTTAATCATGAATTTATTAATGAATATGGTTTATAATGAACATATAAATCATAAAATACATTATTTAAAAATAATTTTATTCAATTTTTGTGATATTGACATCATTTTATGAAATAGGTTTTGGTATTTGAGGAATACAAATTCTTCTCACTAATAAATGGTCAAATCCTCTACATTCATTTCCACCCATGTTTATCTTTTTAGATCATTTAGGATATCCCAAAGTCGATTCTATAATTCCATAAAAACATCTAAAAGGATTTTTATTGATTAAAAATATCATATAATATGTATTTAGGTACACTCACAAAGATTTTTTTGGAATAAGATGTATCATTCTTAACTGATCATCTTTTTATTACATTTTATTTCAAAATCCATCATATAATAAATATTAAATCTCATATAGTCTAATTATTATCTAAAATATATAATGTTTTTTTAAATGTAATGAACTACAAACATAACATATTCCATGAAATGGTATACCAAACCATTTTTATTGTGTAAGGACTCGTAAAATATCACAAACCTGTGTAATACATTTTCCATCATCACCTCTTGTAAATTTTCATTACTATGCACGTTTTTTTACACTAATATCATATTTAAATTTCAAAAAAATTAATATATCAAATTAATTATTACTTAACTATCCATTGAAAAAAGATAATATCATTCATGTGTACATTGGAATACATCCTCATGAAGTGAAGTGATTTTTTTTCTAACACATCGCAATTCATGTATATTTAATTAAATTTATAACATTAATACGATATTAATTAAATAATTATCCCCACATAAGGATAAAATATTTATTATATTCATTCTATCATGAAATATTATAATTGTAAATACTACTCAAGCATACATATAACCTATAATCACTCTGATTATAACATAGTTAATTTTTCATAACCAACACTAATGGTTGGTTTAAAAAATAAAATTCATTTTTATGAATTATTATTTTATAATTATATTTTTTGTTTATATGATGGTATAATGATTAATTTTAATATATGTATCATATCAATGTTCTTTTGGACACATTAATCGAATACAATTCAAAAATATCACATCAACTTAGTTCATTATGTAAATATATATATATATATATATATTCTCGTACTAAATAAAATAAAAGGAATAATAAAATTAAATATCTTTTTAATAATTTAACTAATTAATAAATTATTATTATTAATAGTGATTTTGTTTATGTTTAAATAATTAAACTAGAGAAAAATGGTCTCATCTCAAAATGTTATTCTTTTAGACAAATTATTTTTTGGGAACATTATTTATTAAATATGATTTATATACTTTATATTTAATTTATAATATCAAATATTATTATTATAAATTTTATATTAATTTTACCCAAAATCACGGTATCCCTCATGTTTATTTTATTACAATTTAAGGGGTAATGTAATTATTTCATTTCATTGAGGAATACATTAAAATTATAAATGAGTTTCATTTATACTGTTTTTATAATTCCTATTTTAAATATAATATAATTAATCATTAATTATTATTTTTATTTTATTATTCATTATTAATTATTTAAAAAAAATTATATGTGACAAGAATGTTATCAATTGTTATGGAATTTTATAGTTCAGTTTATTTTCAATGATTTATATTACATCTCAATAGTATTAAATATTCAACGAAAAACTAATTAATGTATTTTGATTATCTAATGTCTCATTTCTAATTTTTATAGTAGTATTTTCATTTTATTGATATAATTTATTCATTGAATTATCATTAATTCAATGGTACAAACATTTGAAAAATATTTTATCTCAATTTCAACTTTATTGAGACAAATTTGGCATTTTCAAATAATTTTTTCTATGAGTTTTATTTACTACCCATATAATTTTTATATCACCAGAATATTTATATTTATAATCATATTTTTTCAAATAAAATTATTTCTTTTATGGGTTTTACGAATAAAGGATAATAAATTTGTATGGGATTTTACATTAATATAATTTAATTAATGATAGTGTGTACATGAATTTATCATTAAGGAACTTATTTTGTCAATTAATAATTAATAACTATTTATTTTCTTCCCTAATGGTTTTTATTAAACTTAAAATAGTAGTAACATTTCCCGCCCTTGGTACATAAAATGATTTACCAATTTGATTAAAAAAACTCATCTGTTTTTATATTTTCATTCAAAAATTCATTTCTTCCAATTTTGAGTATCCACTAAAAAGTTGTTTCAATAATATGATTACAATTGAACAATGAATTTATATATATATAAATTTAATAAATATTATTAAATATATTTTTTTTATAATTATTATAAAATGATAATATGAGACCTTGATTAAAATTTCAAAGTGTCTTAAAATATGTTACACATTTTTGAATTGGTTTATTATGACAAAATGATGATTTTATTTCAAAATTAAAATATTAATGCTTAAAACATTATTTTCATAAAATGTATTAATTTTTTTATTTCTACATTCTGATAAATTGTTGGTGTGAATTTTTGAATTCTTTATATATGAGTTGAATTATTTATTAATAGTTAAATTGGATATTTTATGGTATTAAACATATAAATGATTTATTGAGTAATAAATAATTTATGAATGATTTTAGACCATAATATTTGACTCTTCTTCATTGATTAAAATAATAATTAATATGTTTCATATTATATATTATCGTACGAAAAAATAATAAATTAATCTAAAAAAAATTATCAAAACAGCACCCCCCTCCTTTTTTTATAAATACAACACCTCCAATCATCTTCTCCACACACCTTCCACCAATTTATTCTTATCAAAATCCTATCAAACAATCTCCCTAAATCTATTAACCACATACATTATCATTTGGTCTCAATATATGATAAAATTAATTTCCCTAAATAGGTCCTCAATGGGAAGAATTTATGAGGTAAAATTACTATTCGTTTTAAATAATTTCATTTCAATATATTTTTTCAACATATTTACTACTAAAAATATATTTTCCCTATGTCATGATAACTATTGTAAATTATATATATAATAATTTTATTATTTTTATGAAATAATCTATCATCAAGCCTCTTTTTTAATCCTAGTTATTCTAAAAATAAAAACATATTTTGTAGAGGGTTAATTTATCACTGGGTAGGATAAAAAGATTTCAGTTTCCTTTACCACATTCATGTCTTTTTATAAAACCATTATAATAGTTGATAAATATTTTATAATTTATTTTATGACTTTATTATTTCAATGTATACAGTATATATACATATTTTCAAATAATGAAAAAATTTGATTGTGATAATCTAGAAACCACAAAAATTATCTAAATTATTATAATTAACATATTATATAATGAATCATCCTCATATGTGGAAAAACATTCATAAAATCATTTAAACGTCTATATGTTTATTAATTATATACAATTTCAATTCGTGATAATTATTCTCATTTTCATAAACATTCATTCATATATACAAGTGAACCGATCAGGAAAACCAAGAAAAGGAACACTCTGAAACAGTGATATTTAATTTATAACACATCAAAATTTTTTATAAAAGAACATATTAAAAAAATAATAAATCAAATACAAGTATAATAGTTTCTGTGTTTGTTAATTAATTAATTATATTTTTTTAACAAGGATATTAAAGTGAAGAATGAATTCAAAGAAAATATAAGGGGAATTATCAAGGCCAAATCACATTTTTTGGGTGATTCATCATTCATGAAAAAATCTATTTGAATGCTATCTAATTAAAATAAATATTTATCTTCTGGGATATATATGTTTATAAATTTTTTTATGAAATATAAAATTCCTTTCCAAAATAAATTATTCATTCAAAAACATGTTTTGACACTTCTTGAGTTGTTTCTTATTCACATTAGAATGACGAATCTTATAAAAAATATGTAATAATATTTTTTATTTTTTATCCCCCTTTATTATTCAAGAATTTATTATTTATGAAATTAATCTCATCCCCCCATTGGATAATGTATGTGTATCTTTGATTTATTATCTAAGTTGAATTTTATCTTATTTAAATGTTTTGATGTGACACGTGTGCCCAGAAATAAATAGTGCGACAATACATTGGGAAACATGACGTATCTCATTGGATAATGTTCAATATTAATAAACATGATGCTATATATTTTTTAAAATGACGATATTATGATTATGCATATATTTTATGCATTCACATGATCATATATGTGATCAAAAGTATGTGTTTTATTTTACCACAATGTCATGCTGTTTTATTTTTATGAATTTCTTTGTTTCATGACTTTATCAAAAATATCATCTTTTGATTATGATGAAGATTCCATACATATGTTATTATGATGATTGTTATTCTAACCATGTTATATTGATTCATGTTCTTAAATATCAACTTAAAGGGATATTGGCTCATCTCATTCATTGATTTATATCCTAATGTGATTACATATATTAAAGAGTACGTGGGGGCAATTAAGATGTTAATGAACAATGATTTAAATAATAATTATGTAATATTTTGTCAATGTTATATATAGTTTAAATATTCTGACTATACTAAACCTTTGGATACTGCAATGTAACACTTTTTGGTAGTTTATCCTTAAAATGAACTAATAGTCATGTATGAAAATGTATGGTCACTATAGATGGTATCGTATATTTGTTTAGTGAATTTGGAAATTGTAATTATATAAATTTTGTTAAACCGCATACTATGAGACCATGTTTATGTAATAGCCAAGGAATATTTTTTAAAAAAATATAATAATAGGGAACTGATAAGAAATTCTATTATATTTAATTCTATAAAGGAATAAATTATTTATTTATTACATTCTGACATATGTTTTGTTAATTCCTTTTCTCATTTAGAAAGTGGTGAGAACTAGGAGAATGAAGACCAGCAATCTATGTGAAGGAAAATGTAATGAATGCTGGAACAACATCTCCAATAACATAGTATGTGGATTTCCAAATTTCATGGAGATTACTTCCCTATTGTCCCAGGCTATGAAAATTGAATAGAATAATGTGGAATATCTACATTCTTATTGGATAGTTGAACTGTTTATGGATACTTTTATGCATCAACTAACACCAAAGTATAGTAGATTTACTGATCCAATATTCATTGAATAGTGTTTCAACCTGATGGATAATATCTTTTTTTGATCATTGTATTGATAATGAGAATGTGACTCTATGTAGAGACCCTGAGCTTGACGTACATGGATATTACATTACTTTAGCGGAATACTTAATACATAATAATAACAGACACACAATGATCGTAATTGTTTAGTGTCTTTGGAAACATGGAACGTAATCTTCTAATCGTGGTGAAAGATCTTGAACATCTCCCATAAAGATCTTCCTTTTTTTCTTACCTAAAACCTTTCTTTATATCATGGGGAAAAGAAAACATAAAAAGGGTGAGCTTAAATGCTCAGTAATGGTAATCATGGATAAAATAAAAAATACCATAAACATTTGAACTTAAAAAAATGAACATAATGTTTAAACATCAAAAGCTTGAGAAATGACACAAAACATGGAAGTACGTAAGGCATAGATCATAAAAAAACATTAACAGTGATAAAATAGAATGGGAATAAAACATTTAATTGTGTAAACCATTAAGCACATGATTTGATATCCATAGTAGCCAAGGCAATGCTGCCAAGACCATCTTAGTGGAAAAAGTCCCTTTCTTAATCGAGTTCACTACTCGTTCCAGTCCTGTATTACTGAACCGATTTAACTTGCCGTTCCAGCCATGTCTATATCATGAGATATAAATCTTTACCCAATTCATTTGAGGGAAATATAGGTCCCACACATCTCATAATGAAATCATTCTTACTTGTGCCACAAAATAAACTTAAAACATTCATCATAACCCAAAGAATAAAATGGGTTTAAAAACATCATCTCATCATCTCATAATCCATATAAAACAAATGGAAATTTCATCATAAGAAAAGTGAAACCATGTAGATCATAGAGAAATTAAACTTGAAACATACACATATGAAATAATGTCATCTTAGATGTAAAATGGTTTTGATAAAACACTTGAAATGAATTCTTGAGGAAAATATCCTTTCTTCTTTAAAATCATTTTCTTTTCCCAAAATTCCATGAAATTTTAAAAGATAAGGGTTTTTTTGAAAATAATCATGCAATCATGTAGAGGAATCTTCAAGAAAATGAGGCGTTATGAAACTGTAAAAATCCGTTCACGTCGTATAAGTTAAAAATAACATTCTCCTTGTACTTTTGTCGGAAAAGTCAAAAAGTACCTTATATGGTATCCAAAGGAATGATTCCTTTCATAGAATGTGGTAAAAAGTCAATAAAGGGTAAAAATGACTTTAAAAATCCATGGAAGAATGGTAAACATTTTAGGAAAGCATTTTTAGAAAACATGGTCATGGATGATAAACGTAACCCCAGTAAATACTTATGTATAAGCAATATCGGATAAAAATGAGATTGAAAATTTATCCCTTACCTTAGGTCTGATATGCTTCGTACATATCCGAACCTCTTGTATAATGATTTAAATAATTTCATTAATTTATTCCATAATCATACTCAGTGTTATGATATAATATATGGTTCACTTATGAATTTATATTACCCGTTCTTTTGTAAATTTCATGTTAAAGAGCATTTTGGGTAAAATATATTCATTTGTCGTCCGTGTTTTGACTTGTAATTATTCAAATGATTACTTAGATCATTATTAATTAATTACAGAATATAAAACATGATTTATATATAATATGTATTCAGAATATACATATATATAATAGATCAGTAAATGGAAAGAAATACACCGTTCATGGAGACGGTAGGCCGTATGTATGCATGAACGATGTTTTCGTTTACTTATTGAATGGAATTAAGTTGACTACATACATATATATACACATAAATCCAGTATCATTATTATTTCATATATTTCATTATTACTTATTATATATACTTTATAATCATTAATGAATGGTTATTGTGGAGAATGAATCTCATCGCGTCGAGGAGACGGTAGTCCGTACGTACGCACGAGCGATGATATCATTCTCATGATCATGGGATTGTATTGGAGTGTATTTATACTATTTAAGAATCAATATCACTTTAAAATAATAATATATAGTTATTATTTACACCATTATACCCATCCAAGTAAGGTGGTGGTGGAAAATAGATTACACCACAGCGTGGAGACGGTATTCCGTACATACGCACGCGCGGTGATTTCATTTTCCGTAGGATGGATAGATGATGAAATAGGGTTGTTTCATACATATAATAACATATCAGTATATTAGTGATACTGATGTTATTACTTCATAATGAAACAACCTAATAATAAGAAGTGGAAGAAAAATAAAGTTGAAAGAATCGGTAACGGACATTACCTCTTCTTTGAAGAGCCTCTTTGAGATCTCCTTTTAGGGAACTAAAATTGTTCTATGAGGAAGACCAGAACCTATAGGAGGTTTCTAGGGAAGTGGAGAAGAGAATTTGGTAGGGGTTGGCCGATCTTGAAGGCTCAATGTGGTGTGAGGAAGATAGGGAGGAGGTGCCCTTTTATAAGGGAGGAGAGGGGCACCTTTGGAATAACTAAAAATTTTATTTTATTAAAAAGCCAAATTCGGTTTTAAATAGCTCCAAATTGATTTATTTCTAAGGTAAGGTGGGGATGGGTTGAAATAATCCCATACAATATAATTTAGACAAGTTTAGGTTCCTATTTTGACCTTATCATTTAGATTTAACATTAAGTAAAATAATTTTACTTTTACCGTGTCTTCTTTTGTTCTTATACTATATGGTTAATAAACATACAATAACAAGCCGGACGAACCCCAAGTTGTTTATTATTAATATATATAACTTTATCTAAGTCATTTGGCTGAACCTTAGATTTTTATGAATAAAATAACAACTAATAATATAATATTTGTTTTAAAAACTATTTTATGTCAATTTTGACACTATTTAGTAATTGATTTTTTTAAAAATCATAACAGAATTATTAGTTCAAAATAAGTTAATTAAATCAATAATAACATGTCCTATTAACCTATAAAATTAGTGGAATTCATATAAAGTCTAAAATTATATTTATTTGGGTATTTATAACATCAACTATGTCAATATTTCATTAATAAGATAATTACTGCATCATCATTGTGTCATAAATAAATTAAATTATTTAAAGTCTAAAATTTAAAAATAAAATATAATTATGTAGGAAATCGTTAAATCTTTCTAATTAATATTTATAGTCTGATTTATCTTATATATAACCCTATATTAAAAATTATACACTTATTAAACTTTGATTTTAACTATTTTAACCCTTCTTTAAATAAATTAATAATAAATGTCCTAATCTAATCCATGTCGGCCTAAATGGTCATATGTTATTACTAAGGTTGTTTTTGGTCAAATTACACTTATCCAATAGAATTAGGACATGTGTTAGGGTAATAATAATATCATTTTTACCCTTAATTACCCTATTTACTTTTAACCGTGGTAAATAAAAGTAAAAAGTTACTATTCACCAAAAATTATTTTCATCTCATTGAACCACATTTTACTTACTGACATAAACCGTGTCTATCATATTTTTGAAATTCCACTCACATAAGAGGTAAAATTAAGTTTTATGAAAAATTCATTTTTTAACTACCACTTAGTAGTTTCACAATTAATCAAAAAATGAAAGTTTCCAGAAAAATACCAGAAATTAGGCCTAAGCTATATTTGATATTATGAACTCAAAAATGATGTCTATTTTACCAAATTCAAAAAATGTCTGTTGCATTAATTAATTTAAAAATTAATTCTTTTCGTCAAAACAAATAGCGTGTTCTTAAGAGATAATAAATATCAAAAGATTGACACTTGTTTATGTCTGGTTTAAATGTGAAATTAAATCCAATGACCAACATTGTATTAAATTGTAAAAATATAATATAAATATACTTTAAAACCACTCAAATTAATAATTTATCACTATTATTTATTTCGATTGAAAATTTTGTTTTTAATTAAAATTTAGTAATTTTCACTATTCATCAAAATATGAAAGTTATCTGAAAATTACCAAAATTTCACCCTAAGCTAATTTCGATATTACAAATCCAAAATTGAAGTCCATTTTGAAAAATAAAATTTACAAAATTTCAAAAAGTGGTTATTACTATTCATAATGGCTAGTTTTAATAATATTTTAATAGCATATTGTTGTTTAGTGAAACTGGTTATTGCGTACTACACATGCTATCGAGGAAGGTCGTGATTGCGTGTAATACAAGGAAAGTCAAGGATGCGTGTTGTGCAAGCTCCTTTTGGTGTAGCGTACAACACAAGAGATTAATGAAATTAAAAAGAATAATTTTCATAAAATCTCGGGGTGTTACATTCTACCCCCCTTAAAATGAATTTCGCCCTCGAAATTCGTCGGGGTTATAAATGGGTTACTACTCGAAAGTTTCTTTAATAAAATCCCACATCGTAAAAAGGTATAACAAAACCAATCTTTAAAAACAAAAGTATGAAACATAACAGTTACCCAAATAGACTAATCACTGGGTTTCCACATAGGTGAAAATATGGATATGGAAGAGAAATCTAACCATCATGTTCTGATGGAGAGTGGTAGAGAACATGTCTATGGAAAAGCCAGCAATCACAAAGCCATTAATTTGTTAAGATCTAAGGTACCATCTGATTCATTAGATATAAGATCACTAGGAAAACATTTTTTGTTTTCAGGATCATTTCCCTAATGTTGAAGAATTTGAATTAGAATAAATACTTACTTTATTTTGGTACAATCTCACTGTTGTTCGTGCTTTGAAAAATTTCCACTTCATCTTTTAAAGAAATGAAGTTGAATTTTTTATTCATGAAGTGTTAATAGATCATGTGATAGAATGATGGGTTATTCCATCTATTTCAAACAAAAGGTTAGAAATGTTATCAAAACTTACATAAGTCCATCTATAGTGAGATTAATCATATATAATTCCTAATATGGACTTATACTTCATATATCATACTGCTTAATATAATAAAACTAGTTTCTACTAAACAGGGACTTCCTGTAGGCCAGTGGTAGGCGATAAAGGCCAGTCGCACTTCGGTAGTGGGTTTGATTCCCACAACCTTGTCCGACGCGATGGGTTGTCGCCAGTCCTGCAGTTTGTCCTTTTTCTAAAGCTATATTACTATAACATCCCATCAATAATATCGAAAAAAGTTCTATCCTAACTTACATCCAACATAATCCATTCCAATCATTAGGCTTATCTAAAATACTTCGGTCCAAGCTGTAACGACCCGAAATTTTGAATAAATCTTGTGTCCTAATTTTATGTGTTATTTTATTTTGTTTTTTATACTCAAAAAAATGTTTTATTTGATAACATGAGTATAATTAAAATGAGACCATTGGGTTTTGACTATTATATGACCATTGGTCAATATGACCCTTGGAAAAAAAACGTTTTTATTATTGTCTCTAAATACAAGTAATCTTGGTTAATTATTATAGAAAGAAGATTCGATGGCCTCACCCAGCAGTCTTGGACCGATCGATGCCCATCTAACAGAACTTGGGAAGGAGGTAGCACCACTGGGCTTTTCTCTGGACCAAACCCAAGACGAACTTCATCGTGTGAAGCTAGAACGGAATCGCCTTTGCGAGAAGTTCAAACTGATAGAAATTACTACTCGGCCGGTAGTTCCTATACCAGTTCAGCTCCACCACATGGAAGACCAGCATTGCAGACCTCTTCAAGTGCAAGAAAAGGCCTGATGAGTGAGTTGCAGATTTCATCGCCTTGTGGAAGGGACTTACGTATTCCCTCGATATGCCACTGACTCAGGAGCAATTACTGACGATGTGTGTGGAGAACGTCAAAACGGAGCTGGTACCCTCCCTGATTACCCAGAACTACCCTGGAGGGTTCAGATATTTCTTAGATAAGGCTCAGCGTCTTGAGGAAGCTCTGCAATAGGCTAGTAAGGCACGTTCGTTGCCCCGATGATCCCAGCCAGGAGGACCGCCAGGGCTGAACCCGCAGCGGTGGCCCAAATAGAAGCCCCTAGGCAGCTGGAATTACGGCCAGCGGCACTATCCCAGCATCCCCGCAGAGGTCCTCCACCTCAAGCAGAAGCTCCTGCCCAGCAGCGATGGCCTCAGAATCGACAGGTTCCCCCGCGCAATGTGCTACCGCCACTTTGGCGAGACAATCAGGTGCTGCCTCCTCAGGAGGCCCCTCCGGACCCTCGTCAGGGTCAGCCCCCAGGACCCCCTATCTGGAAAGAAGGCACCAGACTTATTCGTTGAATGAAAATCAGGTCCCTGGATACTTCCGAAGTGCTTTAGAGTAAGGGATTGTGCACCTGCCCAAGTGCAGAAGGCCGGCAGAGGCGAATCTCACCGATCACCCCAACTACTTCCCTTATCATCAGATTCTGGGGAACACCATCAAGCAATTCTATATGTTTAAAGACTGGCTTCAAGACCAGGTTGACAACAACATAGTCAAGTTGGGCCTGGCACCATCACAAGTGGCTGGTGTCATTGCAGGATCAGAGATCGGTAGCGACAGCGAAGGCGAGTGGCAGCAGGTTCCCAGCCGCGGATCCTGGAAATACGATGACTGGATGGCTCAAAAAACCATTGTTTGTGACCATGGTATCATCTGGGCATGCTTGAAGCAGCCAGAACCTTCATAAGAAGTAGCCGGTACCTCCGCATCGTCTTCACAGTCGACCTCTTCCCAAAAGGACAAGCAGATGAGACGCAAGAAGAAGCAACGCACACCACCGTTGCCGTCATCATCCCACACTCTTGACGACTTTATGCCCCCTAAAATGGGGATTCCTCCCAGAATCCGCCCGATACTGGTTGAATCCTCGAGCAACAGCCAGGGGTACGCTTCGGTTAACACCGTGGAGCTGGTAAAGCCCTATATGACTCCCGACGAGGGGAAATGCCAGGCGAACCTCCCCAACGTTTCCAGCGGATGTCAACGTCCGCGGAATCACAACAGTGCTGGTCATCAAGGTATGTCAGCGGACACTTTCAACCATGTTTTTCATGCTACTGAGACCTGACAGAAGGCTCAGTGTAGAGCTCAGCATGCGCAACCCCATCTAACGCCCTCAGCTCTACCTCCACCGTCGTTTGTGATAAAAGATCAGGGAGAGCTGCCTCGTTCGTATCACAGTCAGTCTTGACTGGCTACAGGCCAGCCTCCGCTGTCCAATCCTAGTCTGGAGACTACTCTCCAGGCTTCAACTAGCAGGCAGCAGGATGTACCCAATACTAGCCGATCGCTGGTTCAACCGACAGGACCCCCTATGCCTGCAAATGCCGAACAACCTCCTGTAAGCAGAGGTTCATGTTTGTCATGAAAGTATGATGTCCTGAAGCACCTGGCCGGAATTCTGGCAAGGATTTCTATCCTTGAGGCCTTTCTCCTATCATCTGAAATGCGTGAGGCACTTACCGAGGCCCTAAGGAGCCCCCTCCAGTTTGAGACGGAGCTAGCAGCTGCAGAAGCCTTCCATACCGAGACGATTGGAAACGCCGAATGTTAGGCGGTTATCTCGTTCTCTGGTGAAGATGAGGACCCTTCTATACAGGGGCACATTTGCCCACTGTACATCACTGGCCACTTCAATGGCGTGGAAGTCCGTCGTTGCCTCATTGACACAGGTTCCAGAATCAATCTAATTCTGACTCGGACGATGCGAAAGCTAGGTCTGTCTGAAGGTGATTTAACTCCCTCTGACCTCAGAATCCAGGGGTACGACAGGACCGAGCATACCCCAGTCTGCAAGATTCGCCTCAAGACTCAGTTCGGTGGCATGATTGCTAGCACCGAGTTCGTGGTCGTCTCTCATGACACCGCCTACAACACGTTGATGGGTAGGCCATGGATCCATCTGCATGCAGCGGTCCCTTCGTTGTATCACCAGTGCCTCAAATACTCACTCAACGGTCGAGTAGGCATGCTCCAAGGAGATGCGTCCCCTTTCGCTTCTTGTGAGGCCCTCTATCTGGATGTGGGTTATTACAAAAGTAAGGATAAGCAAATCATAGTAAGTGAGGATGAACCCGCCCCGGTCACAAGTAATCCCTGGTCAAGCCTGGATGACACCTACATCCTCCCGATCCACCGATTGGAGGCCAAGACCCCTGACATGGGGCCATGTTTCGTTGTTTCGGGTACACAAGGAAGGCATGTTCCCGTGTCCCGGTGACGATGGAAAATCACCTCGTACTCCTACATCAACTAGGCTCAGGTGATCCCAGAACCTTCTACCCCTGTACGTTACCAGAATGTCAAGCTTATGACAATGGAGGTACACCATATGTGTCTCTTCCGCTGGGCTGGAATCCACCGACTTAGGACGACACGTCACCACTACTTTGATATCATCATACATGGCCCCTTAGACCGAAGGCCAGATGGGATAGGGTCGACTGCATTCACTTCTATGGTCTCAATGGAAAGTGAGTCTCCTGATATGATGACCACTGCTTCCTGAGCCAGCACCAGCTGCCCCTCATGTTTTGATAGCCCAGAATTATCTCCCGTCGTGAGAAATCCCCACGCGGGTGGGGAGGAAGACCTGGAGGATGCTCCCCCCCCCCGCATTTGAAGAAGGTGTCTCTACCACGGTTGATGAACTGGTACAGGTGAACCTCGGTAGCGAGGCAGATCAGAAACCCACATTGATCAGTGCAGCCATGTCCCCTGAGGAGTGGCAGCAGTACGTAGATTTCCTCAAACAACACAGTGACGTGTTTACCTAGAGTTACAATGAGATTCTAGGACTACATACCCAGGTAGCCATTCACCGTCTGGGCCTCCCGGCAAAACATCGTGGGTTTAAGAAGCCTCCCAGGAAAATGCACCCTTCTCATGGTGCTATGGTTGAGGCCGAAGTTGACAAGATTATCAAATCCAACTTCATTAAGGAAGTTCAGTACCCCAAGTGGCTTGCCAACATTGTGCCAGTCAGGAAGAAGAATAGGCAGATCAGAGTTCGCATCAACATCCGTGATCTTAATCACCACTGCCCAAAGGATGACTTACCACTCCCAGTGACGGAGTTATTGATTGAAACCACGACTGGGTTCCAAGCTCTCTTTTTCATGGATGGGTATTCCGGGTATAACCAGATCCGGATGTCCCCCGAAGAAGAGCATTCCACTGCCTTCAGGGCTCCCCAAGGTACCTTTTTCTACCAAGTTATGCCATTCGGTTTGAAAAATGCATGTGCCACTTATCAGAGGGCCATGCATCGCATATTCATGCCGATTCTCTGGACATTGGTGGAATGATATGTAGATTATCTCATAGTCAAATCATGTCAGCCCCAGGACCATCTAAAAGACCTTGATAAAGTGTTCGGTTTCCTCCGTTCCTGTCACCTGAAGATGAACCTGTTGAAGTGTGCCTTCAGGGTCACCTCTTGGAGGTTTCTGGGCATCTTTGTTAGATACCGAGGTATTGAGATCGACCCAGAGAAGATCAAGGCCATCATCCAAATGCCTCCCCCGAGCAACATTCAGGAACTTCGAGGCCTCCAAGGCCACTTAGCCTATATACGCCGATTCATCGCGAATCTGGCCGGCAAGTGTAATCCTTTTTTCTGACTCATGAGGAAGGGTGCCTCTTACGAATGGGATGAGGAGTGTCAGACCACCTTCGAGGAAATCAAGCAGTATCTGCTCCAACCTCCGGTCTTGATGCCACCCGTCTCCGGAAAGCCGCTGGTCCTTTACGTGACCGCCCTGGAAAGATCCCTCTGTGCACTGCTCGCCCAGAAGAATAACGAGGGTACTGAGAACAGTCACTACTATCTCAGCCGCATGCTTCTCGATACGGAGGTCAGATACTCCCCTATCGAAAAGAGTTTCCTTGCGCTCGTCTTCGCCGTGCAGAAGAACCGACATTACCTGCAACACCATGAGGTGCAATTGGTCTCCTGGGTAGACCCACTGAAGTACATACTGAACCCCCCATGCTGACTGGATGACTAGCACGATGGGCGGTGATTCTCCAGCAGTTTGATATCAGGTTCATACCTCAGTAGGCCATTATGGGACAGGCGTTGGAAGAATTTTTAGCTGCCCATCCAACCTCCGCAGATCAATCCCTGGACCTAGATTTTCCGGATGAGACGATCCTCTCAGTAGATCATGTCGTCCCGTGCTGGAAAATGCATTTCGACGGCGCCTCCCTGAGCCACACCGGTAGGCGGCTCAACGATCCTAAGCTCAACAGAGTGGGACTGGGTATTGTCTTCATTACCCCGGAGGAAGCTATCCTGCCATACTCGTTCCTGTTGTCAGAAGGCTATATGAACAACGAGGCAGAGTACCAAGCTCTCATCACAGGCCTCGAGTTGGCCCTTAAGATCCATGTGCCCCATCTACATGTGAAGGGAGATTCCAAGATGGTAATCAAACATGTTAATGGCGACTACGTCGTCAGGAAGCCGGAGCTTGCACCGTTGTTGGAGCACACCCTCCACATAATGGCCTAGTTCTCTTCTCGACCAGAGGTTACCCATGTCCCATGGTCACAGAACGGTTAGGCTGACACCTTGGTTGGATTGGACGCATCGCTCGCAGAACCCGAGCAAGATGATTTGATCATACGTGTGTCACACCGGAGAGTCATTTCCCCCATCACCCAAGAGGAAAATGATGGCTTGCGGGTAGGGCATCTCACCGCCGGACCCTCCACGTCAGGGGTCCCGGGTTCGTCAGACACAATGGTTGATGCCACTCCCGACTGGAGGGCACCTTTTGTCGAGTACCTCCAAAATGGTTGCCTCCCGGACGACCGGGCCATGCGTGAGCGAATTCGACACCGCGCACTGCAATTTACCCTCCAGAGTATCCCCATACATGAACAAATCCTTTATAAGCGGAGTTTCAATGGCATCCTCCATCGTTGCATCCATGGAGTAGAGATACCTCAAGTTATGCAAGAGGTTCACGCAGGTTCCTATGGTGCCCATCAAGCTGGGCCGAAGCAGTCCCATCAAATTCGGAGGTTGGGGTACTTCTGGCCCTCTATGATCCACGATTGTATTGGGTATTCCAAGAGATGCCACGCATTCCAAGTTCACGCCAACTTCCTGCATCGGCCACCGGAGCCCCTCCACCCCACCAAGTACTCTTGGCCATTTTTGGTATGGGGACTTGATGTAGTGGGACCATATCCACCGGTAAGAGCCCGCCAGTGTAGTTTCATCCTAACTGCTACAGATTTCTTCTCCAAGTGGGCAGGGGCAGTTTCACTCAAAGAGGTCAAGGCCCGTTTCATCGTTGACTTTATGAGTTCCAATATTATCCACCTGTTTGGCGTCCCTCGCGTCGTCCTCACCGATAACGAAACCAACTTCCGAGCAGCTGAACTGAAGAAATTGTACGCCAAGTAAGACCTCCATTCAAACCATACCTCCCGCTACCACGTGCAAGCAAATGGGCAGATCAAGGCGTTCAACAAAACCCTCTCTAACAAGCTGCAGAAGATGGTTGGTCAGAACAATAAAAGTTGGCCAGACAAGCTCTCTAACGCCCTCAGGGCTTATCGGACGACGACTCGCAACTCCACCCAGGTGACTCTATATTCCCTGGTGTATGGAGCTGAGGCCGTCCTAACCATTGAGATCTAGCTTCCATCATTACGCACTGCATTCAATGATCACCAGACATCAGATGAGGTAGCCAAAATCCATCTAGCTGAATTATAAGCACTGGACGAGAACCGGCAACGTGCCCTGCACAATCTGGAAAGGCATCAGGATAATATAGAAAGGGAATTCAACAAGAAGGTTCATCTCCGTTCTTTCCTACAAGGCGACCTAGTACTGGCCCTTCGAGCGCCAATGATTCCCGGTAGGAAACCATCCAAATTAGAACCCAAATGGGAAGGGACTTATATCATCCATAAGGTTTACCCCAATGTAGCATACTCCTTGGTGACCACGGATGGAGAGCGCATAACCCCTCCCAACAATGCCATGTTCCATAAGTGATACTTTGCCTATGGAAAAAGGATCCTGCATGACCTTAAACTGCGAGAGGGTCCCCCATGACCTTAAACTGCACGTTAGGGTCCTGCACGACCTTAAACTGCATCTTCGTCCGTCATGACGTTAAACTGTAAATTATCGTCCAACAAGACTTTAAACTGCACCTTGGTCCCGCAAGTCATTAAACTGTATGGTTATGGTCCTGCATGACCATAAACTGCAAGTTATGGTCTAACACGACCTTAAACTGTAGGGTCCTGCACGACCTTAAACTGCATCTTTGTCCTGCAAGAAGATAAACTGTGAAATGGTCCCGCATGACCTTAAATTTCACGTTATGGTCCAACACGACCTTAAACTGTAAGGTCCTGCACGACCTTAAACTGCATATTCATCCTGAAAGACGATAAAATGCAAAATGGTCTGAGCTCTATGACTTTAAACTAAGATCTCCCATCGTCCTTACTGCAAGACGTTAAACTGCAAGCCAGTCATGCCTTCCTGACCGAGGCTCAGCATCAGGCCCCATGGCCTCCTCGGGCGCCCCGGCCCCCGTCCTTACTGTAAGACGTTAAACTGCAAGCCAGTCATGCCTTCCTGACCGAGGCTCAGCCTCAGCACCCTTGGCCTCCTCGGGCCGACGACCACGTGTTCACCGCAAGATGTTAAACCGCAAGCTGGTCAGGTCTCCTTGATCGCGGTCTGGCCTCAGGCCCCTCGGTTTTCCCCTACATACCCTCTTGCGGGATTGTACGGTATAGTGTGGGAATACATCCTCATCCACGTCGGATTACTTGTCGTACCTTACGTATCCCCAAATGAGAATCGTTCTCGTCCCACATGATGTTAAACTACATCTCAAGAACTACGTGTGGCTTGATTCTCATCCTCATGAGATACATAGGAACGCTCGGACACCTCATCTTGAGCCCAACCCCAAGCTTTTCTCTCCCACTATCCCCCTGGGAATAGTTTCCTCGGAGGGTCCTTGTGTAGCGAGGGGTAGGATTTCTTAGCCCCGCTCATACAACCCCACTCACACAAGGATTGTAAGGGTTGCACCATGTGCCCAATCTCATTCTTCTATCCCCCCACGTCCTCACCGTATGACGGTAAACTGCATGGCCTTCAAGAACTACGTATGGCTTGATTCCCATCCTAATGGGATACGTAGGAACGCCCAGGCATTTCGTCCGTTGGCCCAGCCCAGAAGCCAAAATCTTCCCCTCGGGTCAAGGCATATGGCAGGGTGAACACTTTTTCCAGAACTCAAATCAAGCGAGCCTGGACCCGGCTGAACATCCTCCCTAGAGATGTTTGCCTCTTTCATGGATGGATATAGCTATGCTTCACCAACTATTTGATTGGGATTCCATCATTTTTTCACACCCAGAGGGACCCCCAGGAATGGCCCGGATACTACGCCCAAGGGAACTCCTACCGATACGGGCCAACGCCCCTGAGGGTTTTTCAAGAAACAAGCCGATACAAGTCCCGCATTGCGAATTTGGTCAGCGGTCAACGCTCATTTGTTGCTCCCATATCGGGTCACCATAGGAACGCTGTGTTTCAAACATGGTCAACAGTGTCCTGGATCTTTTGGTCCACCACGAGATGCCCCAAACATCGAGTGCAGTGATTCGTTCTGCCCCATCCTGAAGTGATAAACTTCCCCTCGGGTGGTGCTAGCGATCGGGCCCACGGCCCCGATTCCCAATAGGGGTGTACGGTGTGGTGTAGGACTACGTCCTCATTCACGTCAGGATCATGTACCATGCCGTACGCCTTCCCTTACGAGGCCCATCCTCAGGCCCCTTGGCCTTCTCGGGTCCCTGACCCCCATCCTCATGTAAGACGTTAAACTGCAAACCCGTTAGGCCTTCCTGACTAATGCCTGACCTTATGCCCCTTGGCCTTATTGGGCCCCTCCGCCCAACCTCTTACCCGGGGTGTAAGTTGTGGTGTGGGACTACGTCCTCATTCATGTAGGGATCATGTACCATGTTGTACGCCTTCCCTTACGAGGCCCAGCCTCAGGCCCCTTGGCCTTCTCGGGTCCCCGACCCCCGTCCTCATGTAAGACGTTAAACTACTGACCCGTCAGGCCTTCCTGAATGAGGCCTGACCTTAGGGCCCTTGGCCTTCTTGGGACCCTCCGCCCAACCTCTTACCCAGGGTGTAAGGTGTGGTGTGGGACTACGTCCTAATTCACGTAGAGATCATGTACCATGCTGTATGCCTTCCCTTACGAGGCCCAGCCATAGGCCCCTTCGCCTCCTCGGGTCCCCGACCCTCGTCCTCACTACAAGACTTTAAACTGCAAGAAGGTCAGGCCTTCCTGACCAATGCCTAACCATTAGGCCCCTTGGACTTTTCAGGCCCCGACCCAGGTCCTCTGTTATAGGAGTGTATGGTGTGGCCTCAGGTTATTTTCTCATTCACGTCAGTCTCATAATGACCACGCCATCTACCTCTCCCTCCCGAGCTGTTTCGTCGATCCCTTTTCGGCAGTTCACCAATGTGCTTAAGAGTACTCTGGTTTATTACCTAGAATTCCAAGCTTTACTCGGACACATCCGCACCCGCATTCTAGGATTTCTGTATGCCTTCATCAGGGCTTCCATCATCTTTCACACCCGGAGGGACCCCCAAGAACGGTCTGGATACTACGCCCAAGGGCTCTCCTACCGTTATGGGACAACACCCCCGAGGGTTTTGGACAACAAATCGATAAAATCATGCATTGCGAATATGGTCAGTGGTCGATGCTCGTTTGTTGTTCCCACCTTAGGCTAACGCGATATGGACGCTGTGTTTCCACCATGGTTAACAGTTTTCCTCTATTTCCACACCAACCCATTAGGCCCAAAATGTCGGGTGCACAATTCACACCCTTCACCACTTCACCGTGTCCAAGTAGAGTCTCGAAACTCTTGGTACTTTTCCTCCATGCATGTCTGCGCGTTGGGGAAACAAGCCGCGTCAAAGGTGTCCTTCGGGGCTCTCTACCGACTTCCCTCTGATGGACGCCCCAAGTTTGTGATAAGGATCTCCCCCCTTGTTTCCCACACCGAGTTTAACTCACGTGGGCTTAGGGATCAGGTTGATGTCTGCACTAACATGGGAGGTTGTTACCATTCATGGTCCGAGTTCTATGACCATAAACTAAGATCCTCTCAGAACTACGTTCAGCTTGATTCCCATCCTAATGGGATACGTAGGAATGCCCAGACCTACTGTCTTCGGGACCAACTTGAGTTCAGCTAATTCACCTCTCTGGTCCTGCCATCGGGACCCTGACTACAGGACAGAGTGGAGTAGTGTGGGATTATGTCCTCGTTCATGTCTGGTTTGCAATATTTTCACCACACGCACCCTCGTTCTGAGATTTTGCCCTCATATTCCTTGTCCTGCATGACATTAAAAGGAACACTTCAGAACTACATGTGGCTTGATTCCCATCCTCATGGGATACGTAGGACCACCTGAATGTCTAGGCTTCGGGACCAGCCCCACCTCTTAGAGATATCCTGATCTCCCGGTCACCTAGGCCACTTGGCCTATCCCTCTCTAGGAGGGGGATATGTAGTTATGATACAAGGTTTTGGGCACCATGCCCCCTTGTCCCGAGAACCCGCCATCTCTTGGTTACCCTCATGTTGAGTCTCTTGACCCCTTGAAGTGGTTCACCCATGTGTTAATAGTACTCTGTTCTAGGACCAAGAGTGTCATATTCAACTTGATCAAGTTCCTTCCACTTGTCAAGATTCGTGTTCCCCTCCATTCGGGCTTCCGTTACCTTTCAGAACTGGAGGGACCCCCAATAACGGCATGGATACAATGCCCAAGGGCTCTCCTACCATTAAGGGCCAACGCCCCTGAGGGTTTTGGACAAAAATCTATAAAATCCCGCGTTGCGAATATGGTCAATGGTCGATGCACATTTATTTGTCCCCATATCAGGCTAACGCGATAGGATGCTGGTTTGTGAACATGGTCTGCAGTAATCCTCTGTCGTCATGCCAGCCCCTTCAGTTCTCGAATGTTGTTTGCACGATTCACATCATTTTCCACCACATCATGTCCATGTGGAATCTCGACACTTTTGGCATTATCCCTCAGTGCACCTTTGCATGTCAGGGGGACAAAGCTGCAATATGGCATCCTTCTGGGCTCCCGTGGTCTGAGCTCTAAGACCATAAACTAAGATCCACCCGGGACTACGTTCAACTTGATTCCCATCCTCATGGGATACGTAGGATCGCCTAGACGCCCTGTCTTCAGGTACAACACATTTAGGGAGCCAGTCTCTCCCCCCAATTTCACCTCTTACCTCTATATAGGCCACTCGGCCAAATGTCTCCCTCTCCGAGTGGCGTAAAATGTGATGTGGGATCATGTATACATCAATTGTGTTTTATAATATTGCACACATTCCACGCCTAGAATTGTCTCTGCTACTCCTACACTGCATGATGATAAAATGCATTCTTGGTCCTATCATACGACCCTAAACTGTGACATTATCATCATGGACGCACGATGAAAAAAGGCACTTCATTGTGGTGACCTCGTTGTAGAGGACATCACGTTCGTTATTGGTCACGTGCCATGCCATTTGTCAATGCCTATCACAGCTTGATTCTTGTGGAGACACTAGGGCCTGCTACCCTAGGCCTGTCTCTTCACAAAAAAAACCATTCACCTTAAAGAAGAAACAAGAGTAATCAAATTCCTCTTCTTTTAGTGCAAGGGACACGACCGCACTCCCCTTTTCCCCCCAGCACTAGTATCTTACCATGTCATCGTTATGAACTACGTGTGGATTGATTCTCATCCTCATGAGATATGTAGGAGCGCCCGGGCACTTCCCCGTGGGCCCAACCTAACCTTTGTGTTCGGTCCCTCGACTCGAGCATTTCCCCAGAGAACGCATGGTTAGTAGGGCTTAGGTCCTCCATCACGCCAGGTCTTGTTGCCATGCGTCCCCTGCTCCCTTTACCCATTTATGGTCTAAGTTCCATCAAGATATATGTGAGGCTTGATTCTCAACCTTATGAGATACGTAGGAGAGCCCATGCACATCCCCGTGGGCCCAGCCTAACTTTCTCTTTTGGTCCCTTGACCTAAAGCCTCTCCTAAGGGGGTCGGGCGGCGTGATATGGTATTAGGTCCTCATTCATGTCAGGTTGTTCACCGCACCGTACACACCCCCTATTCCCATTCACGCCAGGTGTTTGAGTTACTCCACCATGTGCCTCTTATGTCTCCTCCCATCCATGGTCCGAATTATACGACCCTAAACTAAGATCTCCCTATAGGAAAGGAATCCTCTCCCTCTATCTAATACGTCTCGTTGTCGTATTTAGATGTGTTTTGACAAAGAGCACGATGTGTGGGATTTTCATAGGGACATCGTCCTCATCCCGTGACCATGCTTCGTGAGCTCGCTATATGGATCCTCATCCTCTTCCACATCTAAAAGGACCCTCAGACGATATGGATACTAGGCTTAAGGGCTCTCCATTAATGCTGGACCTAAGGGCCCTCCAATCGTTTCGGGCCAACGACCCTACAGATATCTGAAAACATTTGTGACATGGTCCCGTGTTTCGAACATGGTCAACGGTCAACCCTCATTTGTTTGTCCCCATTCTAGGATAATGCGATATGGATGTTGGGTTTCCGCCACGATCAACAGTTATCCTCCATCGTCACGCCGCCATCATCGTGATCTGAATCTCGAGCTCCTTGATTCACACATTTCCACTTCATCATGTTCAAGTGGAATTCCATCATACTCAGCTCTTTCTCTTCGTGCATCTAGGTGCGCTAAATGATCGTGTTAGTGTCACTGGGTTGGAATTCACCGAGCGTCACTTTTCCCTAACCTTCCCCTTTTTGTCGGGAAATTCCAACCACTACTGCTTGTTTCCCACACCAAGCACGACTCACGTGGGCTTAGTAGTTTTGGCGGGATGTGTACCAACACGGCCAGGCTTCTCATCATCCCGCACAAAGTTAAATTGCGCTTTCAGAACTACGTATGGATTGATTCTCATCCTCGTGGGGTACGTAGGAATGCCCAACCACTCTGCTTCGGGCCCATCCTAATCCTCACTCTTGGTCCCTCGACCTGAAGAGTTTCCTCCGGGGGTACGTGGTGTGATTTGGACTCCAAGTCCTCATTCACGTCGGTTTCATATCTACTGCACCGCACGCTCCCTGGGATCTTCCCTTTTATTCCATGTCCTATCGTATGACATTAAACTACAGGAGTCCATGTGTCCTCAACGCCTTGCACTAAACTGTGGTTCTACCCTGAACAATTTCAAGATTCACCATGTTAATCATGGGATGCACCAGAGCCTCTAAAAAAGAGGATTTGACCTACCATTGGTGGTCTTTGACTGTAATGTGCTTCGAGAACTACGTATGGCTTGATTCCCATTCTCATGGGATACGTAGAGACACCCAGGAATTTCACCTAGGGTCCAGCCTCAGGAATCGCAAAATAATTTTCCTCCCCATTTCCGGCCCTCTGGCCTGACCCCTCGGGGGGAACTATGTAGGTGTAATTTTTCTCTGAACAAGTTGAGGATGCCCCAAGATCCCATTGGGAAGTGACATACCCCCTCGCCAGAGAGGCCCTATCTGAAAGAAGGAATGATCCATGATCAAACCAATGCGCCCATATGGTGTAATCCCACCACGGTGGTGTAACTACCTAAGTGTGGGATTCTATTCAGACAAACCATCAATCCGTATTCCACTCTTTGCGTGCCCCTTATTTGGACCCTCGTCCCCTTTCATGTCTCACGTGACCCCCTAACGGCCCGGTATCATGCCACATCGGCTCACCTACCATCCTGGGCCAACGTTCCAAATGACTGGTCATGTTTGGAAGGACCTTTTAACAGTATGGATGTTTGACCTATGGTCCGGCAACTGTCCTGGGTCAATGTCCCGAAAGATTGACCGACAATATTTCTGACATGGTCCTGTGTTTTGAACATGGTCAACGGTTGACCCTAATTTTTGTCCCCATTACAGGATAATGCAGTAAGGATACCGCTTCTCCACCATGGTTAACAGTTGTCCTTTATTGCCATGCCATCCCCACAGTGCTCCCAATCTTGGGTATCGTGATTCACACTTCCCATTTTCATCTGTTTGGACCGATTTCAGTGTCTCTGGCGTTGCACCATTCGTGCATAAGAGCACGCTGAAGAAACGGTAATTCGGCTGTCCTGGAATGTTCCTTCTCCGGTCAAGCCTCTCCCATCTTTCGGAAATCTGGACTGGTAATCCGAATCCCGGATGCCTGGAGTATGGTCTCCACTTCTATGTTAGGTGGGATGAGAAGGCACCTATCTCATGTTTCTCACATCGGGCTCCACCCACGTGGGCTTGGGAAATTGTCGCCGAACGTCCCACAAACATTGTAGGGATGTAACAAGGCGATTCAAACAGTGGACATCATGCGCGCTACGATATTCAAAACAAAGAATGAAAAAATTGAAGAACGAAAGTACCAATAAAAGGTTTTTGGTTTGTTACAATACTCGGGGGTTGACTCCCCCCATGGACGGGTTGGCCACGTCAAAAGAGCGTTTCATCTCCGCCACCCGTTGGCTTGTGGCGTCCAAGGCTTGCTGCCGCTGACTTAGCTCTCGCTCCTCCTCGGCAGCGGCGGGGCGCAGTTCGTCAGCCTTGGCATTGGCCATCTCTACGCCAGCTTGAACGACAACCATCTTTCCAGAGGCCTGCCTCATATGCTCCTCTACCTCTGCCAGCTGGGCCTTCAACCGTGAGACCAGCTCAGATTGTGCATTAAGAGAGGCTGAAAGCTAATCTACCCAGGTCTGCATCTGTTGGACCTCGCCTTCAGCCTCATGGAGCTTCTTGATGTTGGTCACCTACCTCCGCTGCCATCCCACGCTGATCCCATGATCATGCTCCTGGATCTTCTTAGCCATAAGATCTCAGATGAGTGTGTGAGGACGTTGGGCATCTACTCCCCCAATGCACAGTTCACGCAACCGCGAGCGAAGTCTATCCATTTCAGCCAGCCATTGCACTTAGGGGGTGTCCTTGATGAACCGCGTGATTAGATTCCACGACCGGCGGTGGACTATGCTACTGTCTTCCTCGTCAGAGGCCGTTTCGTCCCAGTCTGTGCGATAGGAAAGCTCATATGCGGGATATCCCCGCAAGAAATCCTCGGCAGGATCTACATCTGGTGTTGAATCTATTACGGCACCTAGCGCCGAAGCAGGCGTGACAGGACTGGGACCGACCGGTTGATCCTCTTCATCGGAATCCACCTCGATGACCTCAAGCATGACCCTGCTGGTGGTCCCGCCAGTGATGATGTGTGTCGTAGCTTGAGGAGATTGGGGGACTATCGCCACCATCACCAGCATGCCTCTAGGAGGGACGCCACCAGACATCCCGACCAGTCTCGCTGCAGCATCCCACACCAGTCGGAGAACTGTACGACAGAGAGGGACATTAACGTTAGTTGGCGGGAATATTCTACATGTGATGATGAGGAAACCGGTAGAGGAAACATAAGGAGATCGACTTCCTGGAGCTGCTCTTGAGCTGGTACTGACGGGACCCTGAGGCGAGGCCCCCCGTATACTGTTGGAAGGTCTAGAGGTTCCGGAGGAGCCACCTCGGGTGCTTTGGTCCCACCAGACACGGAACTGGATGCAGCCATAGGTGCAGGTTCTGAAGGTCCCGCATCATCACCCGCCGAGGGGAAAGAATGAGGCCTGCGAACAAGTTCCTCCTGCATGGCTCAATCATCGATGAGAATTCCATAGTGACCCAAGAACGGATCGTAAGTAAAGAAGTCTGGAAGGCTACCTCGAGAGCCTACGCGAAGTCTTCAGAATCTGAGCCTTGATCTCTGACCTCTCCCTCCTCAAATGGACTCCCTCCTCTAGCCTCATCCTCCCGAGAGGAGTCCTTTGATTCATCCGGTAGGGGGAAGCGCTCCCTCAGATCGGCAGCCGATAACTATGGGGGGACCATTTGATTCAATAGTACCCTCACCCAGTCTGTCATTGGGAAAGGGACACTATTGGAGTGGACGTAATCCTCCAGCTCGTCTAGGTACTATTCTGCCTCTGCTAGAGACACCATGAATCCAGCCTGGACTGGGCCTATGCCCGGTAATTCCATCCCGAGGCGATTCAGGTGGGCCCATATCTCGGGTGGGCTGAGGAACTGCCGGTAGACATCCCAAATGTCTCACGCTTCCAGGAAGACGACATCCTCTGAAATGTCGATATGACGCAGGCGCTTCCCCGGAGCCTAAGTGGATATCCTATGAAATCCCCTCGGTGGCTACCCCTCTAGATGGCCCTGCTCTTCCGGAATCCCCAGATCCGCTGCTGCTACCATACCCTCGGCTGGTGTGCGTCTCGCCGCTATGGCAGCCTCGCTACCCTGAGAGTCCCTAGCTGCCTTCCGACCCTGACCTCGAGATAAAGGAGGCCCACTATCACCGACCCGAATAGTTTGTTGCTTCAGCATCTCCCTAGGGTAAGCAGCCTCCTAACTAATGGCATACTCCCTCACCAATCCGAAAGCGGTGGTGGATGGGGGCAATGCAATTCGCATCTTTCCATCTTACCATGTGAACATGAGCCACAACTGCCTCATCACACACGGGTGCTCCTCATGACACACCTCCCAGTAGACCTACGGGGTCAGCCACTGGAGGCACCGGAACTGCCTCGCAAACCGATGTGGGGTGTACGGTTCGCAAAGTTTCTCATGATCTATTTGTGCCACCAAAAATCCACCTCTAAAGGCCAGGATGTAAGACCGATGTTCTTTCGTTCCCCTCCCGTCATCAGTAAGTATCCCTGTCAGCAATGGGAAGGGGTTGAAATTAAACTCATCCACCCTCCACACCCGATTCAGCACCATCGGCATGGCTAGTTTGAACGGGAAGCTCCCGACCGCGTTCAGAATGGAGGGGCAGAAGTTCGATCCCTACGGCGAAATGGGGTTTGGATACTCATAAATCCCCTTGATGTGCGATGCGATCCACCCATACAAGAGGTGGAAGGGCCCACATATCCTTGGCGGCTTCTTGCCCTCCCTAATATGCCGCAGCATTCTGTACAGTTTGGCGAGCATCGAAATCCTCAGATTGATCCGCTGCCCCATGGCCAACATTGAAGCCATTATAAACTAGCTAGCTCGCACCCCCATGCTTGTATCCCTCACCGGTAGGATCCAACCATAGATAAGGGCCGCAATGAACGCCACTAGCCTGACTATCGGCTGTTGTTCAGTGCTGACACTGAAACCCCATGTCTTCCATTGGATGTCCTCCAAGACCCGCCAATACGTGTGCCCCTTGCCCCGTCGGGCCGCCCTCAGACAAGTTCGAGGCCTCTGAGGGAACTCTCAATTCTCTGTGAAATTCAGGAATCATTTGAACCATCTCCTAAAATGGACATCCCTCACTGCCTCCTTGTCCTCTCCAGGGACGAGCGGCATCAACGCTGACGCCAGTCGCGGCATTTGTTCTGTATCCTCCCATGCGCTCATGACAGGGAGGAACTCATCATACATGGCCCCCAAGATCGGAACCCCAGAAATCTGGTGGACATCCCACAGGCTAATGCCCACCTCCCCGTAATGCAGGTGAAATGTATTGGTCCTAGATGACCATCTGCTCAGCAATTCCGGCATCAGTTGCTTTGGTTGGTAAATGTGGAAATGGGAGGCCCATGCTGCCTCATACAACCCCACTCTCCTTAGCTCGGCCCCAAACTCCTCGCATGAGGTGCCTACCCAGTAGGCCCAGGCCCAGTCATCAGTAAAGTTTCTGCCCTAGCGCAAGTCCCACTCATCGGACCATCCCTTCTTCGAATCCTGGAAAGCAGCCTTCAGCACGGTGCGGTAGAGAGGAGGGGACGTCTCCGGTTTCAGTGGCTTCCCATCAATATCATTCAAATAGTTGTAGATACAGTCAGCGGTGACGGGTGTGAAGTCCTACTACGCATGGCCATTGGCCGCCCTGAACCATTGGTGCTCGCATGGTGTGCTTCTGAACCAGCAAGCTGGTTCGTCCCTACTCGCCTCAGAAATGAAGACGTAATCCCTCAACCCGAAGCCGTACAATGGCAGTTTCTTGCACTGTGGATAATCCTTCTAACCCTCCGATAGTAGATCTGTCCAAGAAGCGTGGTCCGAATGGCTTAAGACAATCTCCCCAAGGCCTGGACAGTTGGCCATCTCATCCCGATGTGCGGCATCTGCAAGAACCCCCAATACAGCCTCTTGATGGGCCATTTTGATTCGGACCCTCAGAAAAGATTTTTTTCAGAACGGATCGTGAAGCTAGATCGCGAAGCCGGATCACAAAGGTCGGACATGAGGCCAAGCCGTGAAGTCTGGCCTAGGCCGACAAGCAGGAGTTCACTTGGCGCGGACGCGGAGTCGGTGACCCGCGGTTCGCTGCGAAGCTCGATTCGTGGAGGGCCGTCACGGAGTACGCGGAGCATTATGATGTCGAGAGAAAAAAAAGACAAGGAAGTCGCGTGAAGATGATAGAGGTCGACCACCCAATTTATAGGCGGCGACCCTGGAGCATCACGGAGCGTCCGGATCCGTGGCCCCGGTCAGCACCGCGGGCCCCCTTCGTGAAGGTGCATCGCGAACCAACAACAATTTTGGCGGTTTTCCCTCAGACTTCGACCCTTCACCCTCCACGGCTCCAAGTCTGAGGGGGGGCAATTGTTGGCACCAAAATATTGCGCGAAAGGAAGGGACGAAAAAGAAGGATTGCACGCTGCCTCGCGAAGCACCGATGTGAAGAACCGATGAGAAGCACCCCGAGCAACGCGGTCTCGCAAATCTCCATAGGTGGTAACTCTCTGAGAACGCACTTGACGTTAGTGAACCCGCCGCGAAGCTCCAGAGGCAGTAACTCTCCGCGAACTCATTTGTCGTTCACGAGCGCGCCGCAAAGATTCAGAGGCGTTGACTCTCCGCGAACACATTTGACGTTCGCGAGCCCACCGTGAAGCTCCAGAGGTGGTAACTCTTTACAGACGAAATTGACGTTCGCGAGTGCGCCGTGAAACACCTGAGGCGGCGCGCGAGTTCTGCTTCGCGGCTCCCCTTTCCTATAAATACTGGACTCCCCCTGAGTCCCGAGGACGGGAAGTCCAACATTTCGGCTTCTCCTCTCCCAAATCGCGAAGCGTTATTTTCCCCGGGAATCATGAGATCCGCGAGGTACTTCTACTTCGCGAGACACCTTTGCTTTGTCTCGTTTTGAGCCCCTCCTCTGAGGGGGATGCCCTTCGCGAATCTCAAGGGCATTCGCGAAGGAAGGGGATTCCCAAGGGAACCCGGGCAGCCGCGAAGCATTCATGCTTCGTGAAACACCCAAGCTGTACTGTTGATCCCTATGCTAAGGCAGTATCGCTACTCATCGCGAAGCACACTACTTCGCATCATCCTGCTTCGCGAGGCACCCCTTCTTCGCGAGGCTGTTCTCCACGAATACTGTTACACTTTGCAATGCACCCTCCACTCACACCTATTCCCCATGCTAAGGCCAAGGCACTCCACTTCGCGAACCACACTCCTTTTCATGGCAATTCCTCTTCCCGTGCGACCCTCCATGTTTGAACGATGTGATTTAAAAGTCCCATGGACAATAACACCCGTAGCGTTGCTTCGCCTAATGCTTCTTCGCATAGGTATGCTAACGGCTATTTCTTCTCCGCATAGCCACGCTAACGTGGACCCCTTGATGGTTTGCTCCACAACCACCATTGACTATGGCCTTACTGGTACCTTCCTTTCCCCAAGGACCAGAGGGTACCGGTTATGTAAGTCCTAGGGGTGCGGAGTGAACCCACCTCGTCCAAGCTGCAGGACGTTAAACTACCAAGCATCACGTCCTCAACACATGACGTTAAACTGTGACCCGACCTCATGCCTCTCACAAAGGGTCCCCCAAGCTCGAACATTTTTTATGCCACTCGTCTCCACAGGAGTGGAATCACTTATCGACAAGGTATGATATCCTCCTTATTGGAGTGGCGTATGTTCTCAGGAGAAGGGCGGCCCTAGTTCCCCAACGGATAACTGCACCCCTGCATCTCCGTACTTCCCTACTACCATGGTCAGTGGAGGGTGTGATAGGGAACGAGGCACCTCCTATCATTGGTCCCAAATCCCTCTTTCGCGGTGCTTTGTCGCACTCTGGGCCTCCATCCTGGAGTATGTACCAGCACCATGGGCCGCCAAACGTGTAAGCCCCTCTTTGCTTCTCACGGATGCATCCTTCGCGACGTGATCGTCAGGTCCTTGCAACCTCTTGTTTCTCACACCTAGCATGACTCACGTGGGCTTAGAGTGAGCACCGAACCTGACCCCCACCCATAGCGAACTATGAGTACTTTGATCCATGTCAAGGAATGGTACGTAGGAAGCCTCCATGAGGTTCTAGCCACATTACTCAGTCGTTCATTCACGTCGAGTTTTGCCCTCGTCCCGTATGACGTTAAACTGCACGCCCTCGTCTAGCATGATGTTAAACTGCATACCCTCATCCAGAATGACGTTAAACTGTATGCCCCTTGTCCCGCATGACATTAAACTGCACACCCATTTGAACTACGAGGTCTTTGATCCATGTCAAGGCGTGGTACGTAGGAAGCCTCCACGAGGTTCAAGACCACCCATCATCCTATTCACATCGAGTTCTACCTTCGTCCAGCATGAATTTAAACAGCATTCCAGTCCGATGACAAGCCATTGTGACTAACCCGAACTATGAGGACTTTGATCCGTGTCATGGCATGGTACGTAGGAAGCCTCCCCGAGGTTCAGGCCCAACAATCATTGGCCCAGACAGTCTCCTTATCAGTGTTCCAACCCCCCCCCCCCCCCATTTCACCCGAACTACGAGGACTTTGATCCATGTCAGGGCATGGTACGTAGGAATCCTCCCAGAGGTTCAATCCCATCTCCCATTGGACCAAGGTCCCTCATTTATGTAGGTTCACCGACACCCACCGCCCGTCGTTTATTCATGTCAGGGTTCACTAACTCCCTGAATGACGGTAAACTATATTCCATCAATACTATGAACTATGATGACTTTGATCCAAGTCAAGGCATGGTACGTAGGAAACCTTCCCAAGGTTCAATCCCACCACTAGTGGACCCACGGGTATAATTTCACATCGGTTCACCGATGAAACCCTTTGAACTACGAGGTCGTTGATCCATGCCATGGCCTGGTACGTAGGAAGCCTCCCTAAGGTTCAATCCCATCTCACATCGGACGAAGGTCCACCCTCACGTCGGTTTGCTGACGCATCAGACCAAGGTCTACCATTACTTTGGTTCTCTAAGGACATCCATCGGATCAAGGTCCATTTTCACGTCGGTTTGCTGGAGAATTCCATCATCCGAACTATGAGGACTTTGATCCATGCCAAGACATGGTACGTAGGAAGCCTTCCAGAGGTTCAATCCCACCACTCATCGGACCAAGGTCCACTTTCCTGTCAGTTCACCGACGAAGCCCCTGTGAACTACGTGGTCTTTGATCCATGTCACGACATGGTACGTAGGAAGCCTCCATGAGGTCTAAGCCCATCACCACTAGGAGCCTACTAGTCCTCCCCATTCACGTCAGTTCGCTGATCATGCCCATCATAGCAAGGTCCACCCTCATGTCGGTTCACCGAAACCATCCCGAACTATGCAGAATTTGATTCCCTGTCGCGGGGATACGTAGGAAGCACTTTTAAGGCTCAGGCCCAACTTCACTGTTTCCCTTGCGATGGTTCCTTGCCATTCCACCCTCTACTTCATTCATCTATCCATCATCAACCCTGATTCTCGCCTGGACCGTCATATCCCGGTGAGACCATGTTGGTACGCTCCTCTTCACAGCTGTCTATGGCCTGGCCCCTGTATCAGCATCCCTTCAAGGGAAATCCCTCGATCTGATCTATTCTAGCTAATGCTCTGATCGGGCTGATCCGTCTCCGCTGGGCGTTAAACTCATGGCGTACCCTGTGTTAAACACGGTAAGCTGAGGAAAACCTCAGATATGTGCCTATGGCGTATAATTCCCCACGTTCGATGTGGGATGCATCGGGATTCCACGCCCTCGAGAAGCCCTATAACCAGGGATAATAGTCAAACATGCCAGGTTCCCCAGCATCCAGACACGATACTAATGCCTCAACGTGACTACTCCCCCGACTGAAGGTTGATGCCCTGACCGGACCATTTGGAATGTCCCGACAGAAGCAGTGTAATTATCTGACGTCCATGGAAACATGGCACTAGGAAGAGTTTCATGAACAACGTATTAAATCTATGAGGGAGACCCGGACTGGGTGACGAGTTCTGAGGAGGAATCCACAGAAGGAAGAACTGAAATCACATCATCCCGTTTCGATCATGGAGCAGATGTCCCTGAATAAGGATAGAATTACACCGCCTTTGGAAAGTGGGAACGTGGGGCAACAAGCGCAGCACGTCCTCCTCCGCAGACGGATGGATGCGCGCCCCCCGGAGAAAGCGTCGGAAACAACGTCATTCTCAGGATGGACTGGTTGGTTCCTTTCCAGGTAGTCGTCGATTGCTTTTTCCATAGGGTGAGTTTCGTATTACCAGAGGGTGGATCATTTCTTTATAGAGGCATGTGGGATGTCTAGGAGGGTAGAGCTAGACCAGAGCATCATGGGCTAGGGGAAGTTACAACCCATATTTCCAGTCCTTATCTGGTTGACTAGGGGACTTCACAGTTAGACTTTTCCCCAGTGGTGGATCATTTCAGGGATGTCTTTCCAGAGGACGTCTCAGGTTTGCCTCAGAGCGTGAGGTAAACTTCTTGATTGAGCTCGTTCCAGGAGAGGCACCAGTGTCCATTACTTCATATAGGATGGAAACACCTGAATTTCAAGATCTCAAGAAAGTAGTTGGAGGAGATGTAGGAAAATGGTTTTATCTGACCCAGTACATCCCCTTGGGGTTCACCAATACTGTTTGTGAAAAAGGAAGACAATAACCTTCTACTTTGTGTGGATTATCGGAAGTTGAACCAGTTGACGGTCATGAACCGATATCTCTTGTCGAGAATTGATGAACTATTTGATCTTCTTAGAGTAGCTCGAGTGTTCTTGAAGATCGGCTTGAGGTCCCAATATCATCCATTGTGTGATAGACCATCGGATATACCTCTAACACCCTTCAAAACCAGGTATGGTCTATACGAGTATTCAGTCATGCCGTTCGGTCTCACGAACGCACCAGCAGTTTTCATGACACTGATGAACCGAGTGTTCCCTCCTTATTTGGACTCCGTCGTCATGGTATTCATGGACGATATCTTGTTGTACTCTTGTACATGACACTACCTTGCTACCCATCTTGAGATCGTTCTGAGCACACTGAGAGAGCATCGACTTTATGCTAAACTCTCGAAGTGCCACTTTTGGATGGAACAGATTCACTTCTTGGGTCATGTCATCTCAGAGGCTGGAGTATCTGTGGACCCAAAGAAAGTGAGAGATGTAGTTTCCTGGGAGCATCCGAAGAATGTCTTTGAGGTACAGAGTTTCCTAGGGCAAGCAGGGTACAATAGACGCTTCATTCAGGACTTATCATGCCTATCAGTACCATTGAATGGTCTGACCAAGAAAGGGGTGAAGTTTTTGTGGTCCGATTCTTTTGAGAGAGCCTTTTAAGAGATGAAGGGGTGTTTGATGTTAGCACTGATACTAGTCTATCAAGATCCGGGAAAGGGTTACACTGTTTAATGTGATGCTTCAAGTATCGGTCTAGGAGCTGAGCTCATTCAGGGAGATGGAGTCATTGCGTACGAGTCTCGGCAGTTGAGGCCACACGAGAGGAACTACTCGACGCACGATTAGAGTTGGCAGCAGTTGTCTATGCCTTACACTGTTGGAGACACTACCTTCTGAGAGAGAACATTGTGGTTTTCACAAACCATAATAGTCTCATGTACATCTTCACTCTGCATGATCTGAATCTGAGACAGCATAGGTGAGTCGAGTAGCTTTAGTCCATTGACTTCAATCTCGCCTATACGCCAGGAAATGGCAATGCAGTGTCAGATGCGTTGAGTAGTCGAACTCAAGTTTAGGCAGTTCTGGAGGCCACCAGTGAGTGGCAGCTTATGGCTCTATTCTCTGAGAAAAACATGGAAGTGCACGACAGGCAGGGAAAACTGTCTTATCTTCTGTAGTTGTTACCTCTAGTCTTCTTGATTAGGCAAGGATGAGGCAACAATTAGATTCAGAGGCCTTAGTCCTTTAGGAGAGTGTGTCAAGAGGGGACTCTCTTCCTGGATGGGAAGTGGGCGGGGATGAAATATTGTGTTTTGAGGGATGCATATGGGTGCCAACAGACATACATGAGAAGGTGATGTAGGTTTTAATTCCTCGGTTTGGGCAGTTAATCCTAGCATCACCAAGATGTATCGTGATTTACAATGCCAGTATTGGTGGCCAGGTATGAAGAAGGATGTTGTTGGTTTTGTCATGAGATTTTCTACTTGTCAACAGGTGAAAGCAGAGCATCAGCGACTAGAAGGGATTTTACAGTAGTTAACCATTCCAGAGTGGATGTGGAATGATGTCTTGATGGACTTCATGACCGGATTTTCGAGGTCTACTCAGGGAAACGATGCATTTTGGGTTGTCATCGATAGGCTTACGAAGGTTGCACACATATTTCCGATCAAAGAGACCATCAGTGTTGATGGTCTGGGATGACTGTACTTCAAAGAGATTGTACGTCTACATGGATTTCCACACTCCATTGTTTTTGACATGGATGCGCACTTTACCTCTCGGTTCTGGCAAAGACTCCAGAAGGCATTATGTACACAGGTACTTTGATTATAGCATACCATCCCCAGAATGATGGCCAGTCTGGGAACAAGATCCTGATGCTTGAGGATATGCTCCGAGCTTGCATTTTAGACTTCAGCAGTTCTTGGGAGAAGCATATACCTCTCGTGTAGTTCGCCTACAACAATAGTTTTCAAGTGAACTTTCTGATGTCACCATACGAGGCTCTATATAGTAGGCCATGCCGATCAAACTTATGCTGGCTGGAGGCAGGAGAGGAGCTTTGTTAGAACCTCGTCTTGTTCAAATGAACTTTGAGTAGATAGAGCTGATTCAAAAGAGGATGGCTATAGCACAGTCTCGACAGAAGTCTTATGCTGATCAGTAGAGGCGAACTCTGGAGTTCGACGTCGGAGATCAGGTTTTCCTGTGTGTCGCACCGAGGTTGGGACACAACATGATTCGGAGACAGGGTAAGATTTCACCATGATACGTCAGGCCGTTTGGGGTTTTGTAGAGAGTTGGGCTGCTTTCTAATTAGTTGCAACTACCTCAGAGGTACCAGGCCATGCACGACATCTTCCACGTCTCTCGGCTCTGAAGTTACTTTTCACACCTATCTCATGTATTTCTACCCGAGGAGGTTAAGCTCGATGCAGATGCGACTTTTAAGGAGCATCCTATTTGGATTTCGATAGTATTACGAAGGTTCTTTGTGGCTGGTCTATTCCTCTGGTATGGGTACTGTGGCAGCACGGGTGAGTACTGGACGAGACCTGGGAGATAGAGGCCGAGGTTCGATCATAGTGGCCAGAGCTGTTTGAGGATTCTTATTCTACGCCCCTCTAGGGAAATTTAGGGACAAATTTCTTTAAGGGGGGAAGTTTGTAAGAACCCATATCTTCATTTCAGTTATTTTATTCTTTCTTATAGATTTTTTGGGAAAAATAATGTTTCTGGGAAATTTTGAAGTACACACCGTGTACTTTCTGAGTACATGCCGTGTACTCTATTCCCACTTAAATTCGTGTACTAGCTGTGTCCATGTCACAAACATGGTGTGTGGGGGTGATGTAGAGGCTGATTTTGGCAGAGTATGGAAAAACCCACTACACTCCGTGTACTCTAAAAGTACATGACGTGTACTATTTCTTTTTTTCATTAAACGGACGGGGTCATGCCTAATCGCCATAATCACCTTCTTCCAGGTCTGGTTCGACCGAGAGACACCATATGGCCGCGAACCGTCTCCAGATTCCAGATCCTCCATCCGTTCTCCTATTTGAGCTATGTCAATTGAGTTAGAAGCATAGCGGTGAGTTCTCCATTCTGATTGTGCCTCGTTTTCCAATTATTTCTCCTTATCAAGTTATTTAAGGTTTAACATTTTGTGCATTTTCTCAGATCAATGATGATCATGGGAGAATCGGTCATCATGGTTAAAGTATATCGATCTCCTAGGATCGAGGTTGGTGGTTTGGTCTTTACCGTTAAATGTCTCTGAGTTTTATGTCTGAATTTACACCAATACCCGTGAACGGGGTATTGCGTGTTTACCTTTTTTCCCTTGTTTTTTTCATGCCATTATTGTATGCTTGTGTAGAGGTAAATTGACCATGTTAGAGGATAATTTGTTGTGCTTGGATGTATTTTCCCTAACATTGTTCTGTTCACGACCTTTGGGTCTCTTTTTCCTTTGGCTGTTACACCTATTTCCATGCCTTGCAGTTATAGGTTGATGTGAAAATCATGATAGGCTTGTTTCCTTGTATACTATTTAGCTAAGTAGCTCTATTGGTGTACTCTGGTTATCCAAGTAACTCTATAGGTTTAATTTGGCCGTATATCATTTTTATGCACTGACTGGCACAGGGTTGAGGGAACCTAGTACTATAGACTATAAGGGATAGACCAAGTGATCTTCCCAGAGAGTCTTCGACATTATAGACTACATGGGATGGACCGAGTGAGCTCCAAGAGAGTCTTGGATATTATAGACTACAAGAGGGTAGACCGAGTGCACTTCCACAGAGAGTCTTACCTTGTTTTTTAACTTTAAGAACCATCCCTGGCTAGAGGAGGAATTGATCGAGTGAGCTTCCTCAAAGAGTCTATGGTATACCTGAGGATATATGAGGAATTGACCAAGATAGCTTCCTTAGAGAGTCTCTAGTCATTGGGTCTAAGAGGGTTAGACTGCGTGATCTTCCTCATAGAGTCCCTGACTACCCTAGACTATAAGGGGAATTCACTGAGTGAGCTTCCCTAGAGAGTCTCATAAATTTTGTATGACCAAACTAGAGGGGTTAGGCTGAGTGCACTGCCTAGAGGGTTGTGGTACTTCTTGGATAAGACTAGAGGGGATGACTGAGAGTAAATTATAGAGGGTTTCCTACTTGTTAGCTATTTTCTTCACTGCTATTGTTGGTTATGGATCAATTACTGTTGTGTATCATCCTGCTTTACTGCTTACAGTTTACTGCCTACTGCATTGTTGTTGTTGTTTACTACTTACTGTACTTTTACCTGCCATATACTCACTGACTATTTGGCGAAGATGTTCAGGTGGTTTCCTACTGGGATTTTATCTCACACCCTGTTTGGGCCTTGGTTTTTGGCCCAAGAAGACTATGTTGCTGCAGGTATAGACAAGGGAAAGCACCCTTCGACTAATGGTACATGATTGCTTGGAGAAGGAGTGCAAGGGACCAAGCTCTTTCTTGCGATAATGAGGAGCAGTTTAATTTTATTTTGTACTTGTTTTGGTACTGTGGTTTTTTTCAGCATTGTGACTTGTTTGGCTGCTTTCCTAGATATGTATCTTGCATCATTCCATATATATACATATGTACTCCAGTTTGTTGATTTAGTCTTTCACTATTTATTATTGTTGGTTATTTACAGCTTCCGCTATTGCATTTTTATTTCTTCCGCTGTGTACTCTTCCAATGAGGGCATAGTTTCCCCACTATCACACCCAAGGCCCTCACTGCTAGTCGGCAACCTCTGGTGTTTAGGGAAATGCACTTGAGGCCATTTGACCAACCGGGTATGGGGTACCTCTGGGTGGCTTCCGGAACCGGGACATTAAAATTTATTAAATATATATTAATTTCAATGTCAATATATATATTTTGTCACTTCTTTATTAATCATGAACTCATGTTTTATGAAAGGTAATGTGTTCTTAAAAAAAATTCCTCGTAACAAATTTTCTACAAAATTATATATTTAATTATTATTATTAATATATAAAACTTATGTACTTATTTATACATAAAATAGAAATTGTTTTTTTTAAAAAGAGTATCATAGTTATCATTTTCTGATATTTGATGATTTTTTTTGAAATAAAAGGGTTTTCAATGCATCAAATAACCTATAAATTTATCAAATATTTCATTTCGTAATAAAAAAGTATTTTAAAAAACATAATATATATTTTGAATCAACATAATTAATATTTGGTAATTATTTTAACTTAATTTAGTTATATTTATTAGTAAAAGAAGTTTAAAAGTACTTTATATGGTGAAAAAATGGTCAGGTTGAATAAAATTATATGTAAAATGAAAAAAAGTTTTAATCATGAATTTATTAATGAATATGGTTTATAATGACCATATAAATCATAAAATACATTATTTAAAAATAATTTTATGCAATTTTTGTGATATTGACATCATTATATGAAATAGGTTTTGGTATTTGATGAATACAAATTCTTCTCACTAATAAATGGTCAAATCCTCTACATTCATTTCCACCCGTGTTAATCTTTTTAGATCATTTAGGATATCCCAAAGTCGATTCTATAATTCCATAAAAACATCTAAAAGTATATTTATTGATTAAAAATATCATATAATATGTATTTAGGTACAATCACAAAGATGTTTTTGGAATAAGAAGTATCATTCTTAACTGATCATCTTTTTATTACATTTTATTTCAAAATCCATCATATAATAAATATTAAATCTCATATTGTCTAATTATTATCTAAAATATATAATGTTTTTTTTAAATGTAATTAACTACAAACAAAAAATATTCCATGAAATGGTATACCAAACCATTTTTATTGTGTAAGTACTCGTAAAATATCACAAAATTGTGTAATACATTTTCCATCATCACCTCTTGTAAAATTTCATTACTATGGACGTTTTTTTACATTAATATCATATTTAAATTTCAAAAAAATTAATATATCAAATTAATTATTACTTAACTATCAATTGAAAAAAGATAATGTCATTCATGTGTACATTGGAATACATCCTCATGAAGTGAAGTGATTTTTTTTCTAACACATCGCAATTCATGTATATTTAATTAAATTAATAACATTAATATGATATTAATTAAATAATTATCCCCACATAAGGATAAAATGTTTATTATATTAATTCTATCATGAAATCTTATTATTGGAAATACTACTCAAGCATACATATAACCTATAATCACTCTGATTATAACATAGTTATTTTTTCATAACCAACACTAATGGTTGGCTTAAAAAATAAAATTCATTTTTATGAATTATTATTTTATAATTATATTTTTTGTTTATATGATGATATAATGATTAATTTTAATATATGTATCATATCAATGTTCTTTTGGAGACATGAATCAAATAAAATTAAAAAATATCACATCAACTTAGTTCAATATGTAAATAAATAAATAAATAAATATATATATATATATATTCTCGTACAAAATAAAATAAAAGGAATAATAAAATTAAATATCTTTTTAATAATTTAAAAAATTAATAAATTATTATTATTAATACTGATTATGTTTATGTTTAAATAATTAAACAAGAGAAAAATGGTCTTATCTCAAAATGTTATTCTTTTAAGCAAATTATTTTTTGGGAACATTATTTATTAAAAATGATTTATATACTTTATATTTAATTTATAATATCAAATATTATTATTATAAATTGTATATTAACTTTACCCAAAATCACAGTATCCCTCGTGTTTATTTTATTAAAATATAAGGTGTAATTTCATTATTTCATTTCATTGAGGAATACATTAAAATTATAAATGAGTTTCATTTATATTGTTTTTATAATTCCTATTTTAAATATAATATAATTAATCATTAATTATTATTTTTATTTTATTATTCATTATTAATTATTTAACAAAATTATATTTGACAAGAATATTATCAATTGTTATAGAATTTTATAGTTCAGTTTCTTTTCAATGATTTATATTACATCTCAATAGTATTAAATATTCAACGAAAAATTAATTAAGGTATTTTGATTATCTAATGTCTCATTTCCAATTTTTATAGTAGTATTTTCATTTTATTGACATAATTTATTCATTGAATTATCATGAATTCAATGTTATAAACATTTGAAAAATATTTTATCTCAATTTCATCTTTATTGAGTCAAATTTGGCATTTTTCAAATAATTTTTTCTATGAGGTTTATTTACTACCCATATAATTTTTATATCACCAGAATATTTATATTTATAATCATATTTTTTTTCAAATAAAATTATTTCTTTTATAGGTTTTACGAATAAAGGATAATAAATTTGTATGGGAATTTACAATAATATAATTTAATTAATGCTAGTTTGTACATGAATTTATCATTATGGAACTTATTTTGTCAATTAATAATTAATAACTATTTATTTTCTTCCCCAATGGTTTTTATTAAACATAAAATAGTAGTAACATTTCCCGCCCTTGGTACACAAAATGATTTAACAATTTGATTAAAAAAATCATATGTTTTTATATTTTCGTTCAAAAATTCATTTCCTCCAATTTTGAGTATCCACTAAAAAATCGTTTCAATAATATGATTAAAATTGAACAATGAATTTTTATATATATAAATTTAAAAAATATTAATAAATATATATTTTTTTATAATTATTATAAAATGATAATATGAGACCTTGATTAAAATTTCAAAGTGTCTTAAAATATGTTACACATTTTTTGAATTGGTTTATTATGACAAAATGATGATTTTATTTCAAAATTAATATTTTCATGTTTAAACCATTATTTTCATAAAATGTATTAATTTTTTTATTTCAACATTCTGATAAATTGTTGGTGTGAATTTTTGAATTTTTTATATATGAGTTGGATTATTTATTAATAGTTAAATTGGATTTTTTATGGTATTAAACATATAAATGAATTATTGAGTCATAAATAATTTATGAATGATTTTAGACCATAATATTTGAATCTTCTTCATTGATTAAAATAATAATTGATATGTTTCATTTTATATATTATCATACAAAAAAATAATAAATTAATCTAAAAAAATTATCAAAAGAGCACCCCCTCCTTTTTTTATAAATACAACCCCTCCAATCATCTTCTCCACACACCTTCCACCAATTTATTCATATCAAAATTATATCAAACAATCTCCCTAAATCTATTAACCACATACATTATCATTTGGTTTCAATATATGATAAAATTAATTTCCCTAAATAGGTCCTCAATGGGAAGAATTTATGAGGTAAAATTATTATTCGTTTTCAATAATTTCATTTCAAGATATTTTTTCAAGATATTTACTACTAAAAATATATTTTCCCTATGTCATGATAACTATTTTAAATTATATATATAATAATTTTGTAATTTTTATGAAATAATCTATCATCAAGCCTCTTTTGTAATCCTAGTTATTCTAAAAATAAAAACATCTTCTGTAGAGGGTTAACTTATCACTGGGTAGGATAAAAAGATTTTAGTTTCCTTTACCACATTCATGTCTTTTTATAAAACCATTATAATAGTTGATAAATATTTTATAATTTATTTTATGAATTTTTTATTTCAATGTATACAGTATATATACATATTTTCAAATAATGAAAAAATTTGATTGTTATTATCTAGAAACCACAAAAATTATCTAAATTATTATAATTAACATATTATATAATGAATCATCCTCATATGTGGAAAAACATTCATAAAATAATTTAAACGTCTATATGTTTATTAATTATATACAATTTCAATTCGTGATAATTATTCTCATTTTCATAAACATTCATTCATATATACAAGTGAACCGATCAGGAAAACCAAGAAAAGGAACACTCTGAAACAATGATATTTAATTTATAACACATCAAAATTTTTTATAAAAGAACATATTAATAAAATAATAAATAAAATAAAAGTATAATAGATTCTGTGTTTATAAATTAATTAATTATATTTTATTAACAAGGACATTAAAGTGAATAATGAATTCAAAGAAAATGTAAGGGGAATTATCAAGACCAAATCACATTTTTTGCGTGATTCATCTTTGATGAAAAAATCTATTTGAATGCTATCTAAATAAAATAAATATTTATCTTCTGGGATATATATGTTTATAAAATTTTTTATGAAATATAAAATTCCTTTCCAAAATAAATTATTCATTCAAAAACAATTTTTGACTCTTCTTGAGTTGTTTCTTATTCACATTAGAATGACGAATCTTATAAAAAATATGTAATAATATTTTTTTTATCCCCCTTTATTATTCAAGAATTTATTATTTATGAAATTAATCTCATCCCCCCATTGGATAATGTAAGTGTATCTTTGATTTATTATCTATGTTTAATTTTATCTTATTTAAATGTTTTGATGTGACACGTGCGCCCAGAAATAAATAGTGCGACAATACATTGGGAAACATGATGTATCTCATTGGATAATGTTCAATATTAATAAACATGATGCTATATATTTTTTAAAATGATGATATTATGATTATCCATATATTTTATGCATTCACATGATCATATATGTGATCAAAAGTATGTGTTTTATTTTACCACAATGTCATGATGTTTTATATTAATGAATTTCTATGTTTCATGACTTTATCAAATATATCATCTTTTGATTATGATGATGATTCCATACATATGTTATTATGATGATTATTATTCTAACCATGTTATATTGATTCATGTTGTTAAATATCAACTTAAAGGGATATTGGCTCATCCCATTCATTGATGTATATCCTCATGTGATTACATATATTAAAGAGTACATGGGGGCAATTAAGATATTAATAAACAATGATTTAAATAATAATTATGTAATATTTTGTTAATGTTATATATAGTATAAATATTCTGACTATACTAAACCTTTGGATCCTGAAATGTAACACTTTTATGTAGTTTATCCTTAAAATGAACTAATAGTCATGTATGAAAATGTATGGTCACTATAGATGGTATCGTATATTTGTTTAGTGAATTTGGGAATTTTAATTATATAAATTTTGTTAAACCGCATACTATGAGACCATGTTTATGTAATAGGCATGGAATATTTTTTTTAAAAAATATAATAATAGGGAACTGATAAGAAATTCCATTATATTTAATTCTATAAAGGAATAAATTATTTATTTAATACATTCTGACATATGTTTTTTTAATTCCATTTCTCTTTTAGAAAGTGGTGAGAACTAGGAGAATGAAGACCATCAATATATGTGAAGGAAAATGCAATGAATGCTGGAACAACATCTCCAATAACATGGTATGTGGAGTCCAAATTTCATAGAGATTACTGCCCTATTATCCTTGGCTATGAAAATTGAATAGAATAATGTGGAATATCTACATTCTTATAGGAGAGTGGAACTGTTTATGGATACTTTTATGTGTCAATGAACACCAAAGTACAGTAGATTTACTGATCCAATATTCATTGAATAGTGTTTCAACCTGATGGATAATATATTTTTTTATCATTGTATTGATAATGAGAATGTGACTCTATGTAGAGACCCTGAGCTTGACGTACATGGATATTACATTACTTTAGCAGAATACTTAATACATAACAATAACAGACACACAAGGATCGTAATTGTTTAGTGTCTTTGGAAACATGGAACGCAATCTTCTAATTGTGGGGAAATATCTTGAACATCTCCCATAAAGATCTTCCTTTTTTTCTTACCTAAATCCTTTCTTTATATCCTGGGGAAAAGAAAACATAAAAAGGGTGAGCTTAAATTCTCAGTAAGGTTAAGCATGGATAAAATAAAACATACTATATACATTTGAACTTAAAAAATGAACATAATGTTTAAACATCAAAATCTAGAGAAATGACACAAAACATGGAAGTACGTAAGGCATAGATCATAAAGAAACATTAAGAGTGATAAAATAGCATGGGAATAAAACATTTAATTGTGGCAACAATTAATCACATGATTTGATATCCATAGTAGCCAAGGCATTGCTGCCAAGACCATCTTAGTGGAAAAAGTCCCTTTCTGAATCAAGTTCACTCCTTGTTCCAGTCCTGTATTACTGAACCGGTTTAACTTGCTGTTCCATCCATGTCTATCTCCTGATATATAAATCTTTACCCAATTCATTTGAGGTAAATATAGGTCCCACCCATCTCATAATGAAATCATTCTTACTTGTGAAACAAAATAAACTTAAAACATTCATCATAACCCAAAGAATAAAATGGGTTTCAAAAACATCATCTCATCATCTCATAATCCATATAAAACAAATGGAAATTTCATCATAAGAAAAGTGAAACCATGTAAATCATAGAGAAATTAAACTTGAAACATACACATATAAAATAATTTCATCTTAGATGGAAAATGGTTTTGATAAAACACTTGAAATGAATTCTTGAGGAAAATATCCTTTCTTCTTTAAAATCATTTTCTTTTCCCAAAATTCCATGTAATTTTATAAGATAAGGGTTTTGTTGAAAATAATCATTCAATCTTGTAGAGGAATCTTCCTGAAAATGAGGTGTTATGAAACCGTAAAAATCCTTTCACGTCGTATAAGTTAATAATAACATTCTCCTCGTACTTTTGTCGGAATAGTCAAAAAGTACCTTATATGGTATCCAAAGGAAAGATTCCTTTCATACAATGTGGTAAAAAGTCAATAAAGGGTAAAAATGACTTTAAACATCCATGGAAGAATGGTAAACATTTTATGAATTCATTTTTAGAAAACATGGTCATGGATGATAAACGTAACCCCAGTAAATACTTATGTATAAGCAATCTCGGATAAAAATGAGATTGAACATTTATCCCTTAACTTAGGTCTGATATGCTTCGTACATATCCGAACCTCTTGTATAATGATTTAAATAATGTCATTGACTTATTCCATATTAATACTCAGTGTTATGATATAATATATGGTTCACTTATGACTTTATATTACCTGTTCTTTTGTAAATTTCATGTTAAGGAGCGTTTTGGGTAAAATCTTTTCATTTGTCGTCTGTGTTTTGACTTGTAATTATTCATATGATTACATAGATCATGATTACTTAATTCCAGAATATAAAACATGATGTATATATAATATATATTTAGAATATACATATATATAATAGATCAGTAAATGGAAAGAAATACACCGTTCATGGAGACAGTAGGCCGTACGTACACATGAATGCTGTTTTCGTTTCCTTATTTAAGGGAATTAAGTAGAATACATACATATATATACACATAAATCCAGTATCATTATTATTTCATATATTTCATGATTACTTATTATATATACTTTATAATCATTCATGAATGGTTAATGAGGAGAATGAGTCTCATCGCGTCCTGGAGACGGTAGTCCGTACGTACACACGAGCGATGATATCATTCTCATGATCGTGGGATTGTATTGGAGTGTATGTATACTATTTCAGAATCAATATCACTTTAAAATAATCATATATAGTTATTATTTACACCATTATACCCATCCAAGTAATGTAGTGGTGGAAAATAGATTACACCATAGCGTAGAGACGGTATTCCGTACGTACGCACGCGCGGTGATTTTGTTTTCTGTTGGATGGATAGATGGTGAAATAGGGTTGTTTCATACTTATTACAACATATCAGTATATTAGTGATACTGATGTTATTACTTCATAATGAAACAACTTAAGAAGAATAAGTGGATAAAGAAATAAAGTTGAAAGAATCGGTAACGGACATTACCTCTTCTTTGAAGCACCTCTTTCAGATCTCCTTTTAGGAAACTAAAATTGGTCTTTTAGGAAGACCCGAATCTCTAGGATGTTTATAGGGAAGTGTAGAAGAGAATTGGGCAGGGCTTGTCCGATCATGAAGGTTCAAAGTGGTGTGAGGAAGATAGGGAGGAGGTGCCCTTTTATAAGGGAGGAGATGGGCACAATTGGAATAACTGAAAATATTATTTTATTATAAAGCCAAATTCGGGTTTAAATAGCTCAAAATTGATTTATTTCGAATATAAGGTGGGTATGGGTCAAAATACTCTAATCCAACTGAATTTAGACAAGTTTAGGTTCCTATTTTAACCATATCATTTAGATTTAACATTAAGTAAAATAATTTTACTTTTACCGTGTCTTCTTGTGTTCTTATAATACAAGGTTAATAAACTTACAATAACAAGCCAAAAAAACCCCAAGTTGTTTATTATTAATATATATAACCTTATATAAGTCATTTTTCCGAACCTTATATTTTTAGGAATAAAATAACAACTAATAATATAATATTTGTTTTAAAAAATATTTTATGTCAATTTTGACACTATTTAGTAATTAATTTTTTTTAAAATCATAACAGAATGATTAGTCCAAAAAAAGTTAATTAAATCAATAATAGAATGTCATATTAACCTAGAAAATTAGTGGAATTCATATAAAGTCTCATATTATATTTATTTGGGTATTTATAACATCAATTATGTCAATATTTCATTAATAAGATAATTACTGCATCATCTTTGTGTCATAAATAAATTAAATTAGTTAAAGTATAAAAATTAAAAATAAAATATAATTATGTAGGAAATATTTTTAGCTTTATAATTAATATTTAAAGTCGAATTTATATTATATATAACCCTATATTAAAAATTATATACTTATTAATCTTTGATTTTAACTATTTTAACCCTTCTTTAAATAAAATAAAAATAAATTTCCTAATCTAATCTAAGTGGGCCCAAATGGTCATATTTTATTCCTATGGTTGTTTTTGCTAAAATGACACTTATACAATAGAATTAGGACATGTTTTAGGGTAATAATAATATCATTTTTACCTTTAATTACCCTATTTACTTTTAACCGTGGTAAATAAAAGTAAAAAGTTACTATTCACCAAAAATTATTTTCATCTCATTGAACCACATTATCCTTACTAACATAAAACTTGTCTCTCAGATTTTTGAAATTCCACTCATAGAAGAGGTAAAATTATGTTTTATGAAAAATTCATTTTTTTAACTACCACTTTGTAGTTTCACAATTAATCAAAAAATGAAAGTTTCCAGAAAAATACCAGAAATTAGGCCTAAGATATATTTGATATTATGAACACAAAAATGATGTCTATTTTACCAAATTAAAAACATATCAGTTTCATTAATTAATTTAAAAACTAATTCCTGTCGTCAAAACAAATAGCATGTTTTTAAGAGATAATAACTATCAAAAGATTGACACTTGTTTATGTCTGGTTTAAATGTGAAATTACATCCAATGACCAACATTGTATTAAATTGTAAAAATATATTCTAAATATAATTTAAAACCACTCAAATAAATAATTTATCACTATTAATTATTTCGATTGAAAATGTTGTTTTTAATTAAAAGTTAGTGATTTTCACTATTCATCAAAATATGAAAGTTATCCGAAAATTACCAAAATTTTACCCTAAGCTAATTTCGATATTCCGAATCCAAAAATGAAGTACATTTTGAAAAATAGAATTTAAAAAATTTCAAAAAGTGGTTATTACTATTCATAATAGCTAGTTTTAATAATATTTTAATAGCATATTGTTGTTTAGTGAAACTGGTTTTTGCGTACTACACAAGCTATCGAGGAAGGTCGTGATTGCGTGTAATACAAGGCAAGTCAAGGATGCATGTTGTGCAAGATCCTTTTGGTGTAGCATACAACACAAGACATTAATGAAATTAAAAAGAATAATTTTCATAAAATCTCGGGGTGTTACATTCTACCCCCCTTAAAATGAATTTCTCCCTCGAAATTCGTCGGGGTTCTAAATGGGTTACTACTCGAAAGTTTCTTTAATAGAAACACACATCGTAAAAAGTTATACCAAAAACAATCTTTAAAAACAAAAGTATGAAACGTAACGGTTACCCAAATAGACTAATCAATGGGTTTCCACATAGGTGAAAATATGGATATGGAAGAGAAATCTAACCATCATGTTCTGATGGAGAGTGGTAGAGAACATGTCTATGGAAAAGCTAGGAATCACAAAGCCATAAATTTTTTAAGATCTAATGTACCATCTGATTCATCATATATAAGAGCACGAGGACAACATTTTTTGTTTTCAAGATCATTTCCTTAAAGTTGAAGAATTTGAATTAGAATATATACTTACTTTATTTTGGTGCAATCTCACTGTTGTTCGTGCTTTGAACAATTTCTACTTCATCTCTTAAATAAATAAAGTTGAATTTGTTATTCATGAAGTGTTAATAGATCATGTGATAGAATGATGGGTTATTCCATCTATTTCAAAAAAAGGTTAGAAAAGTAATCAAAACATACATAAGTCCATCTATAGTGAGATTAATCATATATAATTACTAAAATGGACTTATACTTCATATATCATACTGATTAATATAATAAAACTAGTTTCTACTAAACAGGGACTTCCTGTAGGCCAGTGATTGGCGATAAAGGCCAGTCGCACTTCAGTAGTGGGTTCGATTCCCACAGCCTTGTCCGACGCGATGGGCTGTCGCCAATCCTGCAGGTTCTCCTTTTTCTAAAGCTATATTACTATAACATCCCATCAATAATATCGAAAAAAGTTCTATCCTAACTTACATCCAACATAATCCATTCCAATCGTTAGGATTATCTAAAATACTTCGGTGCAAGCTGTAAGGACCCAAAATTTTGAATAAATATTTTGTCCTAATTTTATGTGTTATTTTATTTTGTTTTTTATACTCAACAAAAATGTTTCATTTGATAACATGAGTATAATTAAAATGAGACCATTGGGTTTTGACTGTTATATGACCATTGGTCAATATGACCCCTGGAAACTAAACATTTTGATTATTGTCTCTAAATACAAGTAATATTGGTTAATTATTATAGAAAGAAGATTCGATGGCCTCACCCAGTAGTTTTGGACCGATCGAAGCCCATCTAACAGAACTTAGGAAGGAGGTAGGACCACTGGGCTTTGCTCTGGTCCAAACCCAATCCGAACTTCATCGTGTGAAGCTAGAATGGAATCTCCGTTGCGAGAAGTTCAAACTGATAGAAATTACTACTCGTGCGATGTTAGTGGAGCCTCCCTCAGATTCTCTCACCTTAGCACACGTTACACTTAAGTCATATGCTGGTGTGATAAGGGGCGATGTAAGGAGACCGTAACTGCCTTGTGTAATCCTTTATTTTAAATAAAAATTGGGATTTATTCTTATGATGAAGTTTATGAATTTTCAAATGACCGGATAAATATAGTATGCATATTTTTGATGAATTTTAGAAAAAAGATATTTTAAAAATGTTTATTTAAACCTCAAATAATTAAAAATGTGTAATGTATTAAAAAATGGTCTTCTACAATTATGTCAAGAACAAAATTTAGAGTCTAATAAGATCAGATTGATTTTTGATGAATAGTAAATTATGAATAGTGATTTTATGCTTAAGATTAGTAATGTGACCAAATGGATTAGTAATTTCACCCAAATAAAGTTTTAATATAATTTAGACACCTAGGTTAAGTAATGTGATCCAATAAAATGGGTAAATAACGGTTTCATAAATTATTAGCCAAGTATTAGTTTTTTAGGATGAATAGTGTTTTTTAATTAAAAATTTAATTAAAAATAATTAGAAAATTATTTTTATAAAAATGACATTATTTTTGAACTCAGAACATCGATATTATGTTATGGTAATTTTTGGGGATTTTTCTGAAAAAAATGAATTCTCGATGAATTTTGTTTTTATTTAAAAACTAAATTAAAAATATTTAGAAAATTATTTTTATAAAATGGAGTTCATAAATTTAATTAGAGCATCGATATTTGGTTAAGGTGAAATTTTGGGATTTTCCTGAGAAAGATGAATTTTTTAGTGAATAGTTAAAATGCAGTTTTAGGGTTTCGGTATGTTTAATGACATCATAACTGTGTCATGATGATGTCATGAGATATTTTAAGGGTTGGCCGGCCAAGGGTGATGAATTATTGTTTTGGGGGCCCCATTTGGCCTAACTCCATGGTAAATTCCAAGGGAGAGCACATGGTTTTGAGAAAAGCACTTGTGAGGTGTCCCTTGGCCATTAATGCCTTGTCCCCTAACTTTCCCTATAAATACTCACCCTTTCCTCCTTTAGTTTTCACTCCCAACTCTCCCCCAACGATGTTCTGGTCTCCTTACCTTCCAAGGAGTCCTCCAAAGGTTCCCCCAGGCACTCAAGGTCCAAACCTTTGAGTTTTAAGAGATAGGTTTTAAGGTAAGGGATCTGATCTCTCTCTTTCTTTTCAAGAAATCTCTTTTATGTAATTTCTTTTATGCTCCATGTTCTTATCTTAAAGGGTGTTCATTTATACTCCTCTTACTGCCCTTTTAATGTTCACATAATGTGAGATCCCCTCTTACTCTCATTATTTCTTTTTATGAAGTTTTATGTGGCGCCGTTAGGCTGCTGAATTTTTTGTAACAGATTCATTCTCCCTTCTCATTTTTCATGATCTATTTTCATGTAAAGTATTTCAAGTTCCTTTTTCTTATGTAGGGGTATGATCTCTAAATTTATAATACTTATCTTTTATGATCATATGATTAGAGACCTCATTTGATCTCTTCAATTCAGTATTTTGAAGTTTTAAGTGGCGCTGTTAGGCTGCTAAATTTTTAAGTGGTCCTTGCACCTTTCTCCCTTTTCAAAGTTCTAATTCCATGTCAAGTCTTGCAAGTTCCTTTTTATTATGTTAGGGTATGATATCTATATCTATCCTACTGATCGTTTATGTTCATATGATGAGATAATCTATTTGATCTCATCAATTCATTTTTGGTTGAAGTTTATGTAACGTTGTTAGGCTGTCGAATTTTTATAAGAGAAATCTTATTTTTTGTCTTCCTTTCAAGTTCTTCGTTTCATATGGTATATCATTAAAATTTCGTCAGCATACTCTTAAAGACTTTATATTCTGTCCCTATACTGTTTTATGGGTCATTTATGAATGTTTGACCAATGTCCCCTCTCTTTTCAATGTTTTCTAAAACCCCGAAACATAGCTGTTATGCTGCAGAATTTTCGTCTCAAAATGCCTCTCTCTTTTCTCAAAATTATTTTATGTTATAAATTTAATACTCAAAGCTCTTATTTCTACATGTTTATTCACATATATATCAAAAATGTTCTATTTTATATTCTGGGATTTACATACATGAAACCCGCATTCCCTTTCTGTGGGTTTAAAGTGACATAAAGATCATGCCTTTAAAGCAGTTTTTAAAACGTTATGATTATGAAATGAAACCCATTTATTTTATTCTACATGGGTTATTTATGAAATGTTTGATGATGATATATGTGGCTCACATGATAACAAAGGAAAATTTAAGGGTGCGCCCTGATAGCACTCCAATGCATTGGGTAACGATGTAACCACTAGAGATTACAATTTTCACGATACCTTGGTGAATAACTTTGGTAATTTTCAAATGACACCTTGGGGATGGACCTTGGTGATATGTTCATGATTGTCTATGTTAAATGACATAGCCACATCTTCATGTTATGAAAAATGTTATTTTTATTATGATATGCCTCATGATTTCTTTCTCATGCCTTAATTTTCTTTTCATGACCTTATTGAAGTATCTCAAGTTCACATGTAAAATGTTTCTCCTGTTTCCCTTACTGGGCCTTCTGCTCACCCTTTCTTTTGATGTATTTCCCTAGGTTATGAGAAATAGTAATGAACCTATGATGAACATGAGGAGAAGTCGTTCATGTGTTTAAGAAGAATATTTAATGTTTTCATGTTTAATGTTCCTGGTTTCCAAGACACTAAACCTTAAAGATCCTCGGTTTTATAAAATGTAATGAATGTTTATGTGATAAAAAGGCGGGATGTTTTAGTTGGTATCAAAGGATGGTTTAGTTATTTGTGTAAATTAGGATATGAAAACTTTAGGAAGAAGCCTATAGAAATGTTTATATATAGGAAATCTTCCTGGTATTTTGGTGAGTATTGAGTAAGGGGTTGCCAAGAAAATACATCCCTGTCTGGATAAGAGCAGGTAGAGGTGGCTCTAGCACAGATGTACATAGGGGTAAAACCCGAAAACACCGCTTTGAGCTAGACATGAATGGGAACTGGTACACGACAACGGGCCTTGCTGCACTCTTGGTTACGACACTCCCGGAGGATATGCTTTGGTAAATTCATAAGCTTAGTATGAACCATTGTTAAAGGAACAATGACAAAATAAAATAAAGATTCACATAAGGATATATGATCATGGATAACCTAGTTTGAAACCTAGGGGATCACAAGTTAGGTTATACTTTTCTTCTACAAGTTATCCTTATATTCTTTCAGTTCCTTTTCATGATTGTTGGCTAACTACTTAATCCCCTAATTATGCTTTCTCTTCTTAGTTAATGGTGGGAAATTAATGAACATGTCCCAACAACCAATGTGATAGGAAATGCGAAGATTGTTGTATTATTATGACATGGATGATTAGGGGATTAAAATATGATTATTATTTTGGAAGACATTAACTATTTTGGGGACCCTATATGATCGAGGTAAACAGATTACTATGGTATTTTCATTGAGGAGTAAGGTTGACTTATATTTTGAAGAATCGATGAATTTAAGGTGGACTTATAGTAATTTAGGTTACTTATGAGAATGATTAACCTATCTTGGGTAAAATATGTTTAGGTTAGATACTTTTGTTATAAGATGTTAGGAGTGGTTGATGTTGTTTGGAGATGAACAATGAAGTTTATTTTGGAAGACTATGTTATCAGATCCTTCTTGTATTTGGGTTTCAATCTTAGTTTGGTTTATTTAGAGTAATTTTAAGTACCGTTATTTATGGAATGGACTATGATGAACTTTGGGTAGTACCATGGAACTTTGAAGATTGAAAAGTAGTTTCCATTCTTATGGGATTATTCCTTTTTGATGTGTTGTTTTACCTTACCCTTTCTGTTTTTGGGATAATGGTTAAAGATAGAAGAAATAGATAGTTAATCTTTTGTAGATTCTGTGATTCTCTAGAAGATGATTCTTGTGTTTTGATGAGACCAAGTAGTTTTGAATGCTCATAGTTTGGAGAAAAGATTATTTTTGGGTAGAAACTTATTAAAGGATGAAACTCTACATGAAGATAGGTATATTTTCTTATGTTTTTGGTTTATGTTGTAAATTAATTCCTCATAATTATGAAAAGGAACTTAAAACAAAAACGTTGTTGGTTTACGTTTCCTACTGGGTAATCAAAGACCATTTACACACATCATAAGTTTGAGATTTTTCTTATGGTTAACTTTCTCCTAATCATGATTTCTATCACTCTCCCTCAGAAATTGACCCTTTGTTTTCTCCTCCATGTCCATGTTTTCCTACATGGAATCCTAGTGTGGGCTAACTCGGGTGACATTTGTACTTACCTTTTTTTCTTTTAAAATAATAGTTTTACTGACTCCTTTTCTGATGTGGGACTTTCAATTAAATTTCAAAACCCAATTTTAAAAATTGCGAGGACGCAATTTCTTAAGGGGAGAAGATTGTAACGACCCAAAATTTTGAATAAATCTTATGTCCTAATTTTATGTGTTATTTTATTTTATTTTTGTACTCAACAAAAATGTTTCATTTGATAACATGAGTATAATTAAAATAAGACCATTGGGTTTTGACTGCTATATGACCATTGGTCAATATGACCCCTGGAAACGAAACGTTTTGATTATTGTCTCTAAATACAAGTATTCTTGGTTAATTATTATAGAAAGAAGATTCGATGGCCTCAACCAGTAGTCTTGGACCGATCGAAGACCATCTAACAGAACATGGGAAAGAGGTAGCACCACTGGGCTTTGCTCTGGACCAAACCCAAGCCGAAAATCATCGTGTGAAGGTAGAATGGAATCGCCTTTGCGAGAAGTTCAATCTGATAGAAATTACTACTCGTGCGATGTTAACCGAGCCTCCCTCAGATTCTCTTACCTTAGAACACCTTACACTTAGGTCCTATGCTAGTGTGATAAGGGGCTATGTAAGGAGACCACAACTGCCATGTGTAATCCTTTGTTTTAAATAAAAATTGGGATTTCTTCTTATGATGAAGTTTATGAATTTTCAAATGACCGGATAAATATAGTATGCATATTTTTGTTGAATTTTAGACAAAAGATATTTTAAAAATGTTTATGTAAACCTTAAATAATTAAAAACATGTAATGATATTCAAAAAATGGTCTTCTACAATTATGTCCAGTACGAAATTTGGAGTCTAATTAGATCAACTTGATTTTTGATGAATAGTAAATTATGAATAGTGATTTTATGCTTCAGATTAGTAATGTGACCAAATGGATTAGTAATTTCACTCAAAAAAGTTTTAATATAATTTAGACACCAAGATTAAGTAATGTGATTCAATAAAATGGGTAAATAACGGTTTCATAAATTATTAGCCAAGTATTAGTTTTTTCAGATGAATAGTGTTTTTAATTAAAATTTTAATTAAAAATAATTAGAAAATTATTTTTATAAAAATTACTTTATTTTTGAACTTAGAGCATCGATATTATGTTGTGTTAATTTTTGGGGATTTTTCTGAAAAAAATGAATTCTCGATGAATAGTGTTTTTACTTAAAAACTAAATTAAAAATATTTAGAAAATTATTTTTATAAAATTGAATTCATAAATGTAATTAGAGCATCGATATTTGGTTAAGGTGAAATTTTGGGATTTTTCTGAGAAAGTTGAATTTTTTAGTGAATAGTAAAAATGCAGTTTTAGGGTTTCAGTATGTTTAATGACATCATAATTGGGTCATGACGATGTCATGAGATATTTTAAGGTTTTTCCTTCCAAGGGTGATGAATTATTGTTTTGGGGGCCCCATGTGGCCTAACTCCATGTTAAATGCCAAAGGAGAGCACATGGTTTTGAGAAAAGCACTTGTGAGGTGTCCCTTGGCCATTAATGCCTTGTCCCCTAACTTTCCCTATAAATACCCACCATTTCCTCATTTAGTATTCACTCCCAACTCTCCCCCAACGAAGTTCTGGTCTCCTTACCTCTGAAGGAGTCATACCATGGTGCCCCCAAGCCCTCAAGGTCCAATCCTTTGAGTTTTAAGAGTTACGTTTTAAGGTAAGGGATCCGATCTCTCTCTTTCTTTTCAAGAAATCTCTTTTATGTAATTTATTTTATGCTCCATGTTCTTATGTTAAAGGGTGTTATTTTATACTCCTCTTACTGCCCTTTTCATGTTCACATAATGAGAGATCCCCTATTACTCTCATTATTTCTTTTTATGATGTTTTAAGTGGCGCCGTTAGGCTGCCGAAATTTTTGTAACAGATTCTTTCTCCCTTCTCATTTTTCAAGATCTATATTCATGTAAAGTATTTCAAGTTCCTTTTTTTTATTTTGGGGTATGATCTCTAAATTTATCATACTGATATTTTATTATCATATGATGAGAGACCTCATTTTATCTCTTCAATTCAGTATTTTGATGTTTTAAGTGGCGCAGTTAGGCTGCGGAATTTTTAAGTGGTCTTTGCACCTTTCTCCCTTTTCAATGTTCTAATTCCATGTCAAGTCTTGCAAGTTCCTTTTTATTATGTTGGGGTATTATATCTATATCTATCATACTGATATTTTATGTTAATATGATGAGAGACTCTATTTGATCTCATCAATTCATTTTTGGTTGATTTTTATGTAACGCTGTTAGGCTGCCGAATTTTTATTAGAGAAATCTTATTTTTTGTCTTCCTTTTAAGTTCTTCGTTTCATATGTTATATCATTCAAATTTTATTACCATACTCTTAAATACTTTATATTCTGTCCCTCTACTGTTTTATGGGTCATTTATGAATGTTTGACTAATGTCCCCTCTCTTTTCAATGTTTTCTAAAACCCTGAAACATAGCCGTTATGATGCATAATTTTCGTCTCAAAATGCCTCTCTCTTTTCTCAAAATTATTATATGTTATAAATTGAATACTCAAAGCTCTTATTTCTACAGGGGTATTCACATATATATCAAAATTTTCTATTTTAAATTCTGGGATTTACATACAGGAAACCTTCTTTCCCTTTCCGTGGGTTTAAAGTGACATAAAGATCATGTCTTTAAAGCAGTTTTTAAAACGTTATGATTATGAAATGAAACCCATTTATTTTATGCTATATGGGTTATTTATGAAATGTTTGATGATGATATATGTGGCTCACATTATAAAAAAGGCAAATTTAAGGGTGCCCTGATAGAGCTCCAAATCATTGGGTAATGATGTAACCACTAGAGATTACAATTTTCACGATACCTTGGTGAATAACCATGGTAATTTTCAAATGACACCTTAGGGCTGGACCTTGGTGATATGTTCATGATTTTCTATGTTAAATGACGTAGCCACATCTTCAAGTTATGAAAAATGTTATTTTTATTATGATATGCCTCATGATTTCTTTCTCATGACTTAATGTTCTTTTCATGACCTTATTGAAGTATCTCAAGTTCACATGTCAAATGTTTCTCTTGTTTCCCTTACTGGACCTTCCGCTCACCCTTTCTTTTGATGTATGTCCCCAGGTTATGAGATGCAGTAATGAACCTAGGATGAACTTTAGGATAATCCTTTCATGTGTTTAAGAAGAATCTTTTATGTTTTCATGTTTAAAGTTCCTGGTTTCCAAGACACTAAACCTTAAAGATCCTCAGTTTTGTACAATGTAATGAAAGTTTATGTGATAAAAAGGCTGGATGTTATACAAGATCATAGTATAAAGAAAATTATTACCTGAAATGTCACATAATAATCATGTGAATGCCATAATTTATCCCCCATATATCATAAGATATATCTTGTTGGTCAAATTACAAACATGTGAATACCATAATCATGTATTCTCTTGAAGAATGAATACCCATTGAACCTTAGTGAAAACATGAATGCAGTAAATAGTTATCACTTTCCACAAACCAAAATCCCCAAAATTCTTTACACTCAAACCATGATATCAGTTAGTCCTTATATCAATCATGAGCTCATGAATACTGTCAAACATTTCATTTTCTCTTTATCCCTTCATTATGCGCATATCATCTAAATTCCAATAATATCTGAATAAATTTTAATGGATACTGGTACCATTAATCATAAATTTTCAAAACTCAAGGAAAGACAACAGTGTAACAATCCTTAGATGTCTCTTTATTCCATAGTACCATGAGATTACTTATACAACATTACACTTGATAAAAATGTAATCATTCCACTACCTTCTTAAACCATTGACCGGGCTTCAACAATTCTTTCATCTTACATATCATTTGTAGTATCTTCATCATCGTCAACAAAAATACTACCCATATGGTCGTAATGATTCTCTTCATGAGACTTTCCCTTAGGGAATTGGTTTACATAATGCCCATACATTCCACATTTAAAACATTTAACCATTGTTGATATCGTAGCAATACAATTATCCTCATCTCTAGTGTTAACTGAACCTTTTCCTTTGAACTTAGTGAATTTGTGTCCTTCATTTCCACACCCAAATCATCTTCCAGTTCCTTTGAAACATTCTCATTGATGCCACTTCCCACATGATTTGCATAGGGGAAATTGAACTTTCTTTCCTCTATGATCATCATGAAACTCCATCTTTCTCTTATTAGCCAAGTCAGGAAACTTACCAAATTTTACTTTATTAATCATATTATGAGATTGCTGATTCGGTATAATAATGATGTTTGGGCTTCCAAATACCATTTCATTTTGTTGCTCATGAAGAATATCATTCCATTGTCCATCATATCCTCTATTATCCTGAATCATCTTGTTTCCAGCCATTTTCTAAAACCCAAAAAGAATAGTGTGAGAGGAAAAAATCATAATAAAGGGGGAGTAACTTCAATATCTAACATCTTTGGATTAATCTAATATTGTTACCATATTTCTAGGACTATATCCTATATGTATACTTATCCTAATGGACATCCCTAAACATACCTTAGAAATATCTCTCGGGATTTCACTAACGTTCTCTCATCCTAGTTTCCCAAGGTTGACCAAACCTTTCCTCTGATACCAACTATAGAGGCCCTGACCTTGACGTACATGGATATTACATTACTTTAGCGGAATACTTAAAACATAACAATAACAGACACACAAGGATCGTAATAGTTTAGTGTCTTTGGATACTTGGAACATAATCTTCTAATCGTGGTGAAAGATCTTCAACATCTCCGATAAAGATCATCCTTTTTTTTCTTACCTAAAACATTTCTTTATATACCGGGGAAAAGAAAACATAAAAAGGGTGAGCTTAAATGCTCAGTAAGGGTAAGGATGGATAAAATAAAACATACCATATACATTTGAACTTAAAAAAATGAACATAATGTTTAAACATCAAAAGTTTGAGAAATGACACAAAACATGGAAGTACGTAAGGAATAGATCATAAAGAAACATTAAGAATGATAAAATAGCATGGGAATAAAACATTTAATTGTGGAAACCATTAAGCACATGATATGATTTCCATATTAGCCATGGCATTGCTGCCAAGACCATCTTAGTGGACAAAGTCCCTTTCTAAATCGAGTTCACTCCTCATTCCAGTCCTATATTACTGAACTGGTTTAACTTGCTGTTCCAGCCATGTCTATCTCATGAGATATAAATCTTTACCCAATGCATTTGAGGGAGATATAGGTCCCACCCATCTCATAATGGAATCATTTTTACTTGTTCCACAAAATAAACTGAAAACATTCATCATAACCCAAAGAATAAAATGGGTTTCATAAACATCATCTCATCATCTCATAATCCATATAAAACAAATGGACATTTCATCATAAGAAAATTGAAACCATGTAAATCATAGAGAAATTAAACTTGATACATACACATATGAAATAATGTCATCTTAGATGGAAAATGGTTTTGATAAAACACTTGAAATGAATTCTTGAGGAAAATATTCTTTCATCTTTAAAATCATTTTCTTTTCCCAAAATTCCATGAAATTTTAAAAGATAAGGGTTTTGTTGAAAATAATCATGCAATCTTGTAGAGGAATCTTCTTAAAAATGAGGCGTTATGAAACTGTAAACATCTGTTCATGCCGTATAAGTTAAAAATAACATTCTCCTCGTACTTTTGTCAGAAAAGTCAAGAAGTACCTTATATGGTAACCAAAGGAAATATTTCATTCATACAATGTGGTAAAAAGTCAATAAAGAGTAAAAATGACATTAAACATCCATGGAAGAATGGTAAACATTTTATGAAAGAATTTTTAGAAAACATGGTCATGGATGATAAACGTAACCCCAGTAAATACTTACGTATAAGCAATCTCAGATAAAAATGAGATTGAACATTTATCCCTTACCTTAGGTCCGATATGTTTCATACGTATCCGAACCTCCGGTATAATGATTTGAATAATGTCATTGACATGTTCCAAAATCATAATAATTTTTATGATATCATATATGGTTCACTTATGACTTTATTTTACCCGTTCTTTTGTAAATTTCATGTTAAAGAGCATTTTGGGTAAAATCTTTTCATTTGTCGTCCGTGTTTTAAATTGTAATTATTCATATGATTACTTATATCATGATTACTTAATTCTAGAACATAAAAAATGATTTATATATAATATATATTCAGAATGTACATATATATAATAGATCAGTAAATGGAATGAAATACACCGTTCATGGAGACGGTAGGCCGTACGTACGCATGAACGCTGTTTTCATTTCCCTATTGAATGGAATTAAGTAGAATACATACATATATATGCACATAAATCCAGTATCATTATTATTTCATATATTTAATGATTACTTATTATATATACTTTATAATCATTCATGAATGGTTAATGTGGAGAATGAATCTCATCGCGTCGTGGAGAGGGTAGTCCGTACGTACGCACGAGCGATGATATCTTTCTCATGATCATGGGATTGTATTGGAGTGTATGTATACTATTTCAGAATCAAAATCACTTTAAAATAATCATATATAGTTATTATGTAAACCATTATACCCATCCATGTAAGGTGCTGGTGGAAAATAGATTACACCATAGCGTGGAGACGGTATTCCGTAAGTACGCACGCGCGGTGATTTCTTTTTCCATAGGATGGATAGATGGTGAAATAGGGTTGTTTCATACTTATAATAACATATCAGTATACTAGTGATACTGATGTTATTACTTCATAATGAAACAACTTAATAAGAATAATTGGAAGAAAAATAAAGTTGAAAGAATCGGTAACGGACATTACCACTTCTTTGAAGCGCCTCTTTGAGATCTCCTTTTAGGGAACTAAAATTGTTCTATGAGGAAGACCAGAACCTCTAGGAGGTTTCTAGGGAAGTGGAGAAGAGAATATGGCAGGGGTTGGCCAATCTTGAAGGCTCAATGTGGTGTGAGGAAGATAGGGAGGAGGTTCCCTTTTATAAGAGAGGAGAGGGGCACCTTTGGAATAACTAAAAACATTATTTTATTATAAAGCCAAATTCGGTTTTAAATAGCTCCAAATTGATTTATTTCTAAGTTAAGGTGGGTATGGGTCTAAATCCTCTCATCCAATAGAATTTAGACATGTTTAGGTTCCTATTTTGACATTATCATTTAGATTTTACATTAAGTAAAATAATTTTACTTTCACTGTGTCTTCTTGTGTTCTTATACTATAAGGTTAATAAATATACAATAACAAGCCAAACGAACCCCAAGTTGTTTATTATTAATATATATAACCTTATATAAGTAATTTGGCTGAAAATTAGTTTTTTAGGAATAAAATAACAACTAATAATATAATATTTGTTTTAAAAACTATTTTATTTCAATTTGGACACTATTTAGTAATTGATTTTTTTAAAAATCATAACAGAATGATTAGTTAGAAAAAAGTTAATTAAATCAATACTAACATGTCATATTAACCTATAAAATTAGTGTAATTCATAAAAAGTCTCAAATTATATTTATTTGGGTATTTATAACATCAATTATGTCAACATTTCATTAATAAGATAATTACTGAATCATCTTTGTGTCATAAATAAATTAAAATATATAAAGTATACAAATTAAAAATAAAATATAATTACTTAGGAAATCTTTTTATCTTTCTAATGAATATTTATAGTCTAATTTATCTTATGTATAACCCAATATTAAAAATGATATACTTATTAAACATTGATTTTAACTATTTTAAACCTTCTTTATATAAAATAATAATAAATGTCCTAATATAATCCAAGTGGGCCTAAATGGTCATATTTTCTTCCTAAGGTTGTTTTTTCTGGAATTACACTTATACAATAGAATTAGGACATGTGTTAAGGTAATAATAATATCATTTTTACCCTTAATTACCCTATTTACTTTTAACCGTGGTAAATAAAAGTAAAAAGTTACAATTCACCGAAAATTATTTTCATCTCATTGAACCACATTTTACTTACTGACATAAACCGTGTCTCTCAGATTTTTGAAATTCGACTCACAGAAGTGGTAAAATTATGTTTTATGAAAATTTATTTTTTTAACTACCACTTAGTGGTTTCACTATTCATCAAAAAATGAAAGTTTCCAGAAAAATACCAGAAATTAGGCCTAAGATATATTTGATATTATGAACTCAAAAATGATGTCTATTTTACCAAATTAAAAACATATCAGTAGCATTAATTAATTTAAAAATTAATTCCCATCATTAAAACAAATAGCATGTTCTTAAGAGATAATAACTATCAAAAGATTGACACTTGTTTATGTCTGGTTTAAATGTGAAATTACATCCAATGACCAAAATTGTATTAAATTGTAAAAATATATTCTAAATATACTTTAAAACCACTCAAATTAATAATTTTTCACTATTAATTATTTCTATTGAAAATGTTGTTTTAATTAAAATTTAGTAATTTTCACTATTCATCAAAATATGAAAGTTATCCGAAAATGGCCAAAATTTCACCCTAAGATAATTTCGATATTCCGAATCAAAAAATGAAGTCCATTTTGAAAAATAAAATTTACAGAATTTCAAAAAGTGGTTATTACTATTCAAAATGGATAGTTTTAATAATATTTTAATAGCATATTGTTGTTTAGTGAAATTGGTTATTGCGTACTACACACACTATCGAGGAAGGTCGTGATTGCGTGTAATACAAATCATGTCAAGGATGTGTGCTATAAAAGATCCTTTTGGTGTAGCATACAACACAAGACATTAATGAAATTAAATAGAATAATTTTCATAAAATCTCTGGGTGTTACACTCTATATGACTATCTTTTAGATAGAGTGGATGATCAATTGTTGGTGTTTATTAAGTAAAAAAATATAGAAAATAAAATATAATAGATTTAGTGGGAACACATTAAGGAAATATTTACTAATAAATATTTTTCATTGAAATCACTGAAAAAAATATCGAGATAGACATCATAGAGGTAGAGAAATAAGGATGCCAATATTTTATAGATTTAGAAGAAAATTTCACAATTATTTTATTGTTCACATTCTATTATATTATCATTAATGATAAAAAAATATATTTATTTTATGGTGGTTTAAAACTGAAACTTTTAAATGATTTATAAATTCGAGACTTTTGGAGGTATTAATAAAATTCTTGATGTGATATCAAAGGGAATGTGGAGTTTGGGAAATTTTACCATGGTTATAGAGGTAAAAAAATTATGGATTTTCATGATTTAGTATCTAATGAAAAAAGTTGACACAAAACTCAACCACTAACATGTCAAACATTTGGGAAAAATAACCATGATAATTTCCTCAAAGGGATGGGGAATTTCTTCATGTTTGGGAGAAAAGTCCTTTGATCCCATGAATGCTGGAAAGACCTAACGAATCCATAAAACATTATAGATTAAATTAGATCACCACTAATTGTTCAATGCTAAAATTGAGGAATGAAAGGGAACTATGAGATCTAGTTCACTAAACCACAACCTGTTAATGACAATCATCTTCAGTATCCACCACATCCAAATGATAATGGGAACGATTTTGCAACCATCGTTGCAAAGGTGTTACCAAACAATGATGTGGTTATATGTTTCTTAGTTATTTTTTGATGAATAGAAAATGAAATATTTAATTTTACTTCGTAAAATTTATTCATTCCATTCATGTGTAATAGCATCATTCAAACAAAACCTAAATATTTTGAGTGTTAGTTACCACTACGAATATAAAATGAATAAATTATTGCATCCAAAGTATTTAAATCCTCCATTGATAATATTTTCTGAATAAACCTCCTCGAAATTATTGTTTTATTAAATTTGGTGGGATTTGATGATATATTGTGCATGGATTGGATATCATTATACAATGAAATCATCAACTATAATTAGAGGAATATTACTCTCCACATCCCGAGGAATATTCTAATTCATTGCAATTGTAAAGAGGAGTATACATATCGATTAGATTTATAATTTATATTATGAATTTTATTCCCATATTACATATAAAATGTTGCTCAAATGATTCATAAAAAAGATATAATCATTCTTTAATAAATGATTATTTGAGGGACTAAACTGATGTGTTCCATGATGAATTTTCAATTCTCCATCTATATTGTTAAAATGAGTTCTCAATTGTACATGCTCTTAGATCATTACCAATATCAGAGACTTAATATAGAATGGGCACCATTTATTTTAATGAAATGAAGAAGTAGTTAAAAAAGAATAAGGTCATGGGTTTAAAATGATCAAGTGTTTCACTAGGGGTTGCATCAATCCTATTCATTAGGATGAAGTATGGATAGATGTTCCTCTACATTGATTATTGTGTGCATAGAAATCATGATAAATAACAATTTTTTTCATCCATAGAGAGATGTATAGTTTTATCTACTATGGGGGGAATTTATTTCTCTAAGATGGACCTTGTTTGGATATATCAACAATTATTGGTGATGAAGGAATATATTCACAAGAGTTACTTTTAAATGAGGTATAAAAAATTGATTTCACAGTGACAACATTCATACCAACTAATGTTTCATTGATATTCATAAAAACTAATGAATTAAAATTTTAGATATGGACTTGATAAATTTGTTATATTCATTACATATGATATTTTAATAAACTACAATATAAAGTGAAAAATTTGAAAAATTTGAATATTATGATAAAGACATTGTAAAGATAGAAATATAATGAAAGGTACAATAAATGTAAGTTCTATATGGAGTATTTATTATTGATGGTGAATATTATCAACCGAAAAGATATATATATGCATAGTATCAAGAGAAAAATCAATGAAATAATAGACCAAGCGATCAATTATAAAGAATTTATGTAGATCATTTTTCTATCAGGGTATTACTAGAAATTTGTGAACAATATATCATGATCGTAATACCCACTAACTAAGATGACTCCAAAGAAATATTTTTTGGACTATTGAATGATTAGAATGTATCAATGAGTTACAAAATATTCTTCTCGCATTGATAGTCCTCTATTTTTTAGAAGTGGGGAAATTTTTGTGGAATTAATTAATGATTCAAAAAATAAAATTTGATATGTGATATTGGAAAATGATTAATTTATTTAATACACCATAAGGTAGATGTAATTTGATCAGAAAACATATCCCATGCATGATCTGGATTTGGAAGTTGGGATCTTGAAATTAAAAATATACTGGAATTTTATTTTTGTGGGTATGTGGGAGATATATACTATTAATAATATCATCAAGTAGATAGTAAAATTTATTTATCATAAAATGTTCTAGAAAAGTCTTTTAAATATCATCATGTATTATTACTCTTCAATCCACTAACATCGAAGTAAATTTTATAAAGTTTTATTTACTCTATGTAGAAATGATAATAAAATGATATTAATGATGATAATTTAGAATGATCAAATATTATTACACATGAATAGGATGGACATGAGAATCATTAATAAAGGAAAATCATAAATCAATCCTCAAATTATATTTGAACCATCCCCATGGTGAAAATAAATAATTCTAAAAGTAATGATATTGAAATTCATAAGAAGATGGAGGATTTCAGAAAATATAAATAATCATAGTTAAAAATTAATGATGAAGGAGTCCTAATATTTTTCTCATGAGTATGTTTACCATCCAATCTAGAGACAACTAAAAAGCTTATCCATGATACATGTTGCTCATATTTTTCTATTATCCAAGGAAACAAAAACGTGTATCAAGATATCTAAGAGAACAATTTTTCAATGAATATGATGAATGAGATCATTTAATATATATCAATGTTCATGGGATTTCAAAATGTGATTTCTCAAAGAACCAATTCTAAGGGGATGATGAAACCATTACCTATACCATCTTGGAAATGGGAAAATATCACAATGGTCTTTGACACTGTATATCAGAGCTATCGATAGAAACCAATGATTTATGGGTTGTTGTGGATAAACATACAAAGAAAATAACTTTATATAAATTATATATTAATTATCATTAGATAAACTTGGTCGGATATACATAAGATAACTGACAAGGAAACCTAAAGTACAACTATCGATTGTATCAGATCAATATATGAAATTCAAATCTATGGTCGGGAATAGTCTCTTATCTGATATGTACACTGAATTAATCTTTTTTATGAATAATCATCCTAAAATTGACAGAAAATATAATTGGAACATTTATACAATGGACGACATGTTTAGAGTAAGAGAAATGGACTTAAATGGGGGTTGTTATGACTATCTACCTCTAGATGTGTTCTATCACAATTAGGATTTCAAATTGAGCATCCAAATTGAACCATATGAAGATTTTTATGTGAAAATATGAATACAAATGGAATTATATGATGAATTCAGTGAACATATGGTCCTAGGACCTGAGATATTAATAAAAATGGCAACGAAGGAGAAAAAAATTTAAAAGTACAACAACATATCCCAAAGTCGACAAATGAGAAATGTGGAATACCATCGATGGGACTTGTTGTTTATATCTAGGCACATGTTATTCTATTTTATATAAAATTATAACTGGATCATGAAATCATGGGAAAAGGAAGGAAGATTCTGAGGATCCCCAACCCCTAGGAGATTCCGAACAGTGTTGGAGATGTGGCCTATTTACTTGAACGTCCACTAAACATATCTCAAGTACATTATGTATTCATTTTATCTCTCTTGGGGAATTAAAACCATATCCCAAACATGTACTACAACCTGATATAGTATTATAGGAAAATGATCTCTCTTACATGGAGAATACAAGAACAATCATAAACCATATATATAATTTTCTATGAAATTTGACTAATTAGATTGTTAAAATTAAATTTGAGTAACTATATGTATGAAAATTAAACATGAGATCTGGATGAATTATTTAAGGAGAGATACCCTCAAATGTTATCATCATATTGTGTAAAAAAATATCTGTGGTGAAATTTCAAAATGGGGGAAGAATGTAATAACAAAAACTTGCATCAATATCAATTAATTTCTTATAATTATGCCATATATTAAAAATCATATAATTGTACATATAAAACACAATTCAATATTTATTAATTAATAATGGATGAAATCTGAGATATTTGTAGAAGATAAGGATCTTATATCGATGGAATAGTAACCTGACCCATAACATGGTATCAATACCATTATGAATTTGAATATCGAAAATAGAATAAAAACTCACTTATTATAGTATAAATTTTTTTCCAACATATAATTAAAAGAGTTATATAATTATATCAATTAATATGTAAATAACTGTATCAAAAATGAAAAATTATTTATTTGTATTTTTTAAAATCAAGAAATGTTTATTGTCAATAATAAAATCAATATAATTATTAAAAATAAAATATATTTTCCTAAAATAAATTCATAAATTAATAATGTGTTTTATTATGATTATTAGATAAATTTATGAGACCATAACTAATTTTCATATTAGCATAAATTAGTTATAATTTTTAAAAAAATTATTTCTTGTGTAAATGATGATTTAATATAAATAATTATTTCCCCATATTTAGAATTGTTTTTCATAAAATGTTGTTCATTTTAAAATTATACATGTACTAAAATGTTGAGGATTAATTTTTTGATATTTCTAATATAGTTTATTTTTTTAGAAAATAGTAAAATACAATAATATGCAATAATTTATTAATAAAAGGATTATTGAGTCATATATGATGTTAGGATGATGTATGGCCATAATCCCTTACTCTTACACATTATTAAATATATTTAGGAATAAGGGTCAAAATATTGATATTCATTATACAACATAATAAAATAATGTTTAAAATAATAAAAAACACCCCTCATACCCTATAATTACCACCCATCATCACCTCTTCTCCTCACGCCTTCTAAGCTATTAATATTAACTATATTATAGGAAATAATCTTCCCATGTTTCATTTAGATGTCCAAGATCAAGTTTTCTCAAAAAAATTCAAATCTATTTGTTCAAAGGGGGTTATCAAGTAGGAGAATTGAAGAGGTAAAATTTATTTTCTGATTCATTACTTTTTTAAAAAATTCTTATTCCTTCCATATTTTTATATCACCAAACCATAACCAAGTTCCAAGATGAATCATATATATTATATATATGGTAATGTTATTATTTTAATGGAATAATACATCACTAAATAACTTCTCCTCTAAATTTGATTCTAAAAATGAATAAATTGTTCGTGAGGTGTTCATTTATCTCATTTGAGGATGATTGGTCTTATTTTCCATTACAGCCTTCCAGAATCTTCAAAAATCAATTATATTAGTTGATGTGGATGGTAAATAAAATTATTGACTTTTTATTGTTTTAGAACATACTAATGTACATAATATCAATTATTAAAACAAAACTAATTCGTGATGATCAAAAAATCCCCCAAAAAATCTAATCGATTATCATTAATTTTTAACCTAAACAATAACACACATATCCTGAAATCAATAACAAATAACCCAATTTAATAATATAGAACATTAATTATAACATATTATTTCAATTATGTATAATTATTATCATTTTTCATGAACATCAATACATATATACAAATTAACCAATCATGACAACCAAGATAAACAACATTCCCAAATGATGAAATTAAACTCTTTAACTCATCATAAAATCCAAAAATGAACTTAATAAAACAATAATAAATGAAATAACTATATAATGGGTTATTGGATTATTAATTTATGAATAAAATTTTACTATATTTTATAGTAATCTGAAGAATGGAATCAGACATATGGTTATTGGAATTCTCAAACCAAACTCACATTTTTTTTGATTTCCTATTTCATTATAAATTTAAATGTGGATGTTATTTTATTTTCTACAACTTTTCTTTGAAATCAAGGATTGTGATCTAGATTTATGATATATATATATTTTAACAAAATAAAATATTCATTATGAATAACATTTTGACTCTTCATGAATAATATCTTCTTCATAAAAGAACAATAAATATTATAAAAGATATGGTATTCCCTTTATAATTTGGTATCCACCAATATAATTAATAAAATAATGTTATATTTATTCTTGTTCTCATATATATCCTTACAACACATTAAACTCACCTATTTAATTTATTTATACCCTCAGGTTGTTGCATTTATTAATGATTATAAAAGGGACACTAAGAATATGGTGAATAAGAATTAAATAATGTTTATGATTTATTACGTAAATGTTATGTTTGGATTTAATTTTTATATGAAACAAAACCTTTGTATCATATATTGTAATTATTTTTTTTATCTTTAGAATGATGTTTTAGTCATGTATGAATGTCTTGGGCTTCAATATGTTTTTAATTTATGAATATATCTCTTACAGTTTTGGTAACTCGAATTGATTTATAATCCCATTATAGTGAATAGGCTATTGATGTTTTATTTTATTATGAAAATTATATATTATCAACCTAGTCATCCAACTATATTGTGCCTCAAGGTCATTATGTATTATTGAATTGATGTTTAAGAAAATAATCATGTAAAAATATTTGAAAAATCCTTTGTCCAATATTGATTGTATTAGAGAATGTTTATTTTTTGGGGAATATTTTATCATTAATAATGTATTATCCCTAGTGAAAAATATAAGGATAAATCTCTGTATGGAAAAATATATTGGAATTTTTGATATCTTTATAGAGATTTTTTTTCTAATAATATACAACCATATATTGAAAATACACATGGATGTGGTTATGGAATATTTTAACATATGGGTAGTAATTCCAAATGGATGCCTTGGGATTTTAATTGACTATAACTTTTTGAATGTACATCAGATTTTTTGATAGCAAGTTTCATGCAAATGTGATATATGATTTTGAAATTCAAAAAGTTTTTTAATAACCATCATAAATAAATTGAATTTACTATAATAATAGATAACTAGATTAATCCTAATGATTCTACGATTTAATGTAATGTTTCATAATTTTGAAAAACAATAATTGATTTTTTAGGATAATTGTTATAGTTTCCCAAACAATTATTATTGGTTTCTACCAATTTATAGAACCAAGACGAATGATGCTGCATGTTAATATTATGGAAAGTAAAGGTATATTGGGATAATAATGGGAGAATTTTGGAACTTAAATATATTATGAATTTTATAGGATATATTTTAAAAAATGTATACCATAACAAAATATAATAGTCCCCAAATATTATAATAAAATAGTCCACCAAGAACATCAGTGATTGAATCCATAACGGGGAAAACATTCCTTCATTTCCCAATGTAATTACTCAAAAAAATAAGAAAAGGGTTTATGTATGTAACTTAAGGGAACGAGTAAGGCACCAAAATTATAATTTATGAATGTTTTTATTTAATAGTGTTTACGACACATAAGACCAAGGATGTAAAAGAATATAATATCTAGATACCTTATACTATATTTACTAAGTTAAATAAATTAAATCAATAATATAGTTTGAACAGAGTACCACATAGAGTTATCTTACACAGTACTCAACAACGACTTTCTTTGATGATTTATTTTACATCCAAGAATGATTTTTTCTGAATGACATTATATTATTAGAATATTATTATATAATTTCAAGAATATATAATATTAAAGTTAAATTTTAATTTATTAATACTATTAGCTACCTTTTAAAAATATACGTATTAAAAAAATATAAAATGAATTCATTTCTAATCAATTTAGTTAAAATGAATATAAGAAAAAATTGAATATAAATTAAATGTTATAATGCTGATAATGATGTTTTATCATAAAATATTTCATTAATTACTATTATTGATTAATATTAATGAAATATATATATCAAATATTGAATCCAATCTATTTATATTCATCCAACATGTTTGATATAAATAAAAAAAATATTAAATCCATTTTTAAGGATACAAATATTATTTTTTCTAAAAAACATTTACCACGTTTTAATAGAGAACTTATATGAAATACCTTTTTTGGTAATTTATATAATTTAATTTTTTCAAAATAAAATAAATTTTTTAATATTTAAATTAAAAATTATCTTAGTCCGAATTATTCTTATTTTTCTATGAGAAATAATTTTTATATTAATTCTGAAAATTATTGAATTTTAATTCAAACCTGATTTTCAGACTAATTTTTTATAACGATATATTATATTTTTATTGATTAATAACATTAATTAGATAATTTATTCATATATGAATCCAATTGAGGTTATTTTAATAAATTTAAATATTATATTTATTATAAAAACAAAGCCATATTATGAAAATTTTACTTAAAACCCCAACTTTGTCATCATGTCTGTGGGATTCATATCAAATTAAATTTTCCATTGTGAGATTTAAATTTGTTAAAATGGATTAAATATATGTAATAATAATAATTTATAATTTATAATATGTTTATATAATATTTTGACCAAAAATATTATTTATTTTAATTATAATTAATTAAAGAGATTAAGAGGGACATCAGCTTAACATGTGACTTATTTTTAATCACAAGCAAAAATATGACCTATAAAATTATCCAAAATCAATTTAATAGAAATAATTATACCATATTACTCCATTTTATTTATTATTTCCATTATTGGATCCATTTATCATATGTAATACATTGGTGGAATTTGTAAAATGAAAATTTACAAGGATGCCACTCCTCCCCCGTTATATAAAAGCTATCAACCGTCACACATCATTACATCTCTGAATCTGTTTTGCTCGAAAAAATTATACTAAAATAAGAATCCAACATATCTTACATTAATAACCAATTGATGCAAAAAATGGAGTTTCATGAAAAGAGGTAACATACTTCCTCAAACTCAATTTATTTATTTTAATTCTCCAACAAAAAAATATTAGTAATCCTTGGTTACATAAAAACTAATTTATCCTAAATATAATTATATTTTGATATTATAATAATTTATACTAAATTTACAGACACATAAATTAATTGGTTAAGTAACAAACTATTCATGTACGAAGAACTATTTCCTTGAAAAACGACGATCGTTCGTTTTTATTATAACACCTCTCATGGCTGAGAATTATGAGGGAGGATATGATTTGTATATATTATATATTATATTTATATAATATATTTTATTATTTTATTTTTAAAAATAATACATGAATTCATGAATTCATGCATTCCATTTTTAGGTATATTATTACATCCTCTTTCGAAGTTTGGACCACCACATTGTCAAAGCAATGTGGTTTGTTCACGTTATACATGAAATTTACAATGTATGGTTTCAATAAAAATATATGACATATTTTAAATAAATATGAAACTTTATTAAAATAAATATATAAATATATATATCATTTTATTTTCATTCTATTAAAATATTACATTAACATCTCATTATCCTCTGTGCATATATATTGCCTATTTTTTCCATGAATGGTTCATTTCATTTCAAATCTCCAAATTTTATAGATTATTATTAATTCAGGAATACTAGAAATATAATATATATAAATAGTGGATTAGAATATCTAGATGATTAAATAATTCTCTCTCTAATTGGAACAAATAATACAATTTTAAACCTTCCTAAGAAACATTTCAATTATCCTCAAAATATTGATAATGAAAAATTATTATTTACCATTAAGTAATAATATTTTATAATAAGATTATATTTTACATTATAAATATGATTTTGGGATTACAGATAAGTTATTTAAATGATTGAAATAGTTATTCAAAATTTTGAAGGATGTTCACCAGAAAGGAAATCCATGTTATTGGATTCTTGACTCACTTTTCTTATCGTGAAGTGTACGCCCTTTTCACCACATACATATTTTGTGTGTTGTACCAATTTCACTATTTGATATATTATATCATGAATTATTTTATCGTAATGGTATTTAATGTTTCTATTGATGTTTTCTCTTTCAAGGGGTTTATGATTCAAAAGATACTATGTAGGTAGTGACTTCATCCATATTTGAATTCTTTGAGATAGATTACATTGGTGTGCTCATAAATTATTATATATTTTTTTTACACATTCAAAAATAAAGTTTATATCATGAGTCCCCTTCATTTATTCATATTATAGGTTTCATTTCGAATTCTTCATTCCATCTAGTTAATTATTCCTTTGTTTCAATGTGTTATTCAAATCATAATTGTAATTAATGATTTTTTACAAAAAAATGTTTTAATTATCATTTATGGACATTTCAAATTTTCAACATAAACAGCCTTATTAGTCACTTATCCTTCAATGTGGATAATTTTCATTGACATGATTCTTATAATTCCTCTATAAGTTTTATGTATTATTTTATCATGTATATTATTTATATTCACTTTATTATTCCATTTTTAGTCACCTGTATAATATTAAATTTCCTATGATAATTCGATATTTAATTTCTCGTAATTATAAACAAATATTATCATATATATGGTTATTTCATAATAATTTTATAATTTTTATATACAATTTTTACTTTTACATGTTACCTTGTTAATATAATTATTATCATAATATTCTATTTTTTGTTTAATTCATAGGGAATTATGATCCAAATGTTTCATATTGGTATGAGACACTTTGGAATGTGAAAATATTATTTTCCTCATGAATGATTTTATGGATCTTTCAATGGTGTCAATATTTATAGACTTTGATAAACATTTTTGATAGTTATCTTCCATTGAAGAAATATTGATAAATTTTATTATTATTTCAATATGGATATTTGACTGTGAATATTTTTTTTTAATACAATTGATTACTCTATATGGGGAATGATTTGGAAAGGTAGTGATAGGTGGGGATCTGAATTTATATATCTAATCACTGTATCAGTAGGTTTTAATAAGGAAAATATGCTACAAAAATTAAAATTTTTTTACACTAGTAGTCTTAAACCATATTGTTATATGTATTGAAGGTATAGTCTTTAATGTTCCTCACACATGATTCCCAATAATTAATCATTGTTTTCTATTGGATTCAAAATTTAATAATCCTTAGACGTTCACTTTAAAAAAATGTATAGCTGCATTTCAATTTTATTTTACTAATTTAATGGAATGTGTTTTCAATTTCCTTCTTCTACATATTGATTTCTCATTATCTAGTTATATAAATGGAATATGCTTCTAGTTATTTTAAATTCATTATTATTGACAGACTCCATTATAGTTATTGATTACATGGTATGTTTTATCAGCTATTTAACATTCTATATTAAATATTCTCATTTATTTATTATTTATTGTTCTATATATTAAACTTACAAAGGATTTTGTATCACATTTTATTTTTGTTTCCCATTCCCGAGAATTACAATATGTTTTCTACGAAAGTAATTCAAGGATATAATAGAAGGAAGAGAGTTGTCCACAAAAAAATCATGTTTGAATTTTTCTATTAATTTTTGAAGCACGAGACATGTATGTACTTGGGTAACCCAGAATACTAATTATTCATTCCTTTAGAAATGGATTTATTAATATATTTTTTCAATGTAATCGTAGTATAAAAAAAATTCATGATTCCTGGTGTCAGGTATCAATAATTTGTTTCAAAAGATGTTTAATATAATCTATAGGAAATATATTTAGGAAAACATAGATTAAATAAAAAAAACATGATGTCGAGATTAAGGATAATTTTTCAAGAACACACTATAATTTTGGTCAGGTAGATATTGTGTGGATAGTTCTATAAATACATCCCCATATCAATAAAAATAGTCTATTTGTTTCAGACAAAAATTTACCAAAGGTTAACAACTCTAAATAGGTGTCCCCATCTTGACACAAGCGATAACCTAGTTCCTGAAAATAGGCCTTATGAGGCACCATTTGTTATAATCACATGATATATGCAATAAATAATTAATATTTTCCATAAAAACCATTATGATGGATTTAAATAGAAAATTACAACGAATAAATTACGTTAATTTGAGGTCTCTTATAATAATATTATTTTGTTAACATTTAGACATCCTAAAATTTAATATATAGTTTTCCAAATATGATATGTGATTCTTAGAATCTGGTTTTTTTTTCATCAAATTACTTCTTATAAATGATAAAACATAGACCAATGATTTATCTATGTGGAAATAAATGGATAATGTATTTTTTATTGGGATTGTATAAAAAACCATCCATAAAAGTCTATTTATTGAATATCTTTCAAGGAAGTCCCTAAAATTTATTTCTGAATATTTTATTAATATGGATTACAAAAGAGAAAACTTTATGTTGGGTGACAACCATCTTGTCTAGAAATTCCACATAACATGAATCCATGAATGAAGGATGAAAATGTGTTTGCACAAACTACTGGCTTATATGGTTTCTTATCCCATGTGTAATCATTTTTAGTTAAAAAATAGTTGAAAAAATATTAATGATAAACCAATAGTGTTACTTTTAGGTTTATAGATTAATTTACTAATCATAAGTTTGATGGGAAATTTATTTTAAAATTTAAAGAACTATTACATGTTTGTGGGACCTATGATCCATTATGAGTGTATTTCAGTGCTATAGGCAATAAATAAAATATTTAGGATATCCATTACATGAATTAGTGGTTTAATTAAAAATTAAATAATGTATAAACAATGAATGAAATTTTTGTTTTAAAACTATTTCAATTATATATATTTCTTGATATTTATAGATAAAAAAATTATTATTCTATATTGGGAAAATGAACAAAAAAGGCTTTCCAATTAAAATAATTTTTATCAAACCAGTGATATTTTAAATCGTTAAAGACATATGGATTTGAGTCCCTAAACAATATATTAATTATTTAGTTATTCAATATTCATGACTCCAATCACTACCTATAAATATTTTCACTTTTACTCCATGTATATATCAATATTCAATACTCATGTTTTCCAACATAGATACCTAGTTATATGTTAGTTCATGTGACCCTCTTATATACAAATTTTTTTAATGGAGGATGTATTATGAACACTTCTCATGACATTGTATTTAAACATATAAAATATCATACAATTGATAACAATGTTTGATTTTATAACACAAGGGTGAATTTTAATTAATGTCAGGATAAGGTAATGCCCTTAAGTTCAAATGTAAGAACATTGTATTCAATATTGTTTATAATACACAGAACCAAGAACAAAAATGTATATAATATCCTCAGACATTATAATATATTTACTATTTTAAATAAATTCAATTTGTGATATATTTTATATTTTACACAATACATAATTATATTGTATTAGAAATAACAAAAAATTTATTTTATAACCTTAATTACATGCAAGACTGAGATTTTTAAACATCAATTTATTACCAAAATATTATTATTCACTAAAATTATTTATAAAATAGATTTCATATTAGTTTTTAATAATTTTAATAAAATACTTATTCAAATATATTGTTTAAAAAAATATAACATTAATTCCTTGGTAATAATATTTTTAGAAATGAATATAAAAACCAATTAAATGTAATTGAAATGTATCTATGATTACAAATTTTTTAATGTTATTTTTAAATTATGAATTTTATTAAATGAAATTAATAAAATATATTTATAATATATTCAATCGAATATTTTTGACCTTAACCCATCATGATTGATTATCTTATGAAAAAAATGAATACTATTTTATGCCTAAAAGTTTTATTTTTCTAAAAAAGATATTTCCTAGCATTTTATTACTGATATTATTATAAATCCAATTATAGTTTGTCTTATAAATTTAATATTTGAAAATAAAATTCAATTTTAAATGATAAACAAAAAAATTACCTTAAGGTGGATTTTTGGTATTTTTATGTGAGATTTCATTTTTGATGATGAGTGAAAAATACATAATTTTAATTCAAAACTAGCTTTTATAAATAATTTATATTCATATATTGTATTTGTTGGTTGGGTTTAATTTTTAAGTATCTATATTTTTTATCAATTAATCAAATTTATGTAATTGGAATCAATTTTACTTTTAAAATGAATATAAAATCAAAGAAATCTTTTGGAAATTTTACATTATAAACATGATTTATCATCCATTCTATGGGATAAAATTGAAATTAATTTCAACCTCTTCTATGATTTGAATTTGAGAAAGGGATTAAATTTTTTTAGTCAACATAATTAATAATTTTTTAGAATTTTAACTTTTTTATTTACTAGAATGATTAGCCAAAATAATTAAATTTTATTATATAGATTAAAATGATAATTAAATTTTCAATGGATTAAACTTTAACAATATAAAAAAATATTATCAAATAACATGTGAAATATTATTTATATAATTATATTTTGACCATATAACCTCATTTAATAAAATGTGTCCACTATCGCGACAACTTATAATGGAGAAAACATTTGTGTAATTCTTGTTGCCAAAATATTAAATAATGGAACTCCTCCTCAACTATATAAAATCACTAAACCATCCCAATTAATTACACCAATAATTATGCATTCCCTAAATTTTTATTCAATATTTATTATCCATTATATTTTCATGATGTAAAAAACCATGTATTCATTTAATTCTGAGTTAATTGATTTAACGTAATAGGTTTTCAGTTTCTCACGTTAATATATTTATTTTACCTTATCCAACTATATTAATGGATTGTGTTTTTAATAATTTACCTTGATATTTAATTTCAAAACATCCATACTAGTTAATTATTACATACCTCTTGTTCTCAATTATTTTACTTCCCATATTAACTATTTTAATTAATTTATTACTTTTTTTTACACATGACCCTTACTGATCATTTCATCACACCCTTGTTGATATAATTTCCCTAGAATCATAGATATGTACTATGAACATTATGCATGGATATAGTAGATTTTATAAAGTTATCATTGAATAAAAATTATTTTTTTAATTACATTGTTAATTTGTAAAACCATACTCATGTGTTTATCTAGTTTACCAAGACTACAAAAATTGTCAGTCCTTTGGGATGAGATTTAATTCTATCTCATGCCTATTTATTGTTATAATGAATTGTATCTTGGATTTAATTGATCAGGTAACTACAACATTAATCAATTAAATTTTGAGGAAAATGACGATTTTAATGTATTTAAATAAAAACCGTCATATGGATCTTGTTCTACAATGTTTTTATTAAATTTTGGGATCATAGGAATTATTCATCCCAATTCCATCATATAAATTTTAAAAATTAATAATTAATGGAGATATTTAAAAATAATAAATTAGGTTGAATGGATTGATGTATTTATATTTTGGGATTTTATAATTCTGTTATAGAATTATTTTCACCACTTTTGTTCTCGATATTTATATACTAAGCATATAAGTATTGTTAAATCATGTATAATCATTATATTCTGTTATGCTGACTCCATTTATTTATATAAAATATAATTATATAAGTTTATTGAATATATGATTTTTATACATTAAGAGTGATTTTTTTTATTTTTAGATCAATGATAAATTATACATTGATGATTCTAGCATCATATCAAAAAATTCATTTCCATTCAAACATAATTTGTAATATATTGAATATTTTTCACATTTTTATTTAAAAAAAGATATAATAATAATATTTTGTGTTATTGTTGAGGATTTAATGATTAGTATTGCATTCCACTGTATTATAGATTATCAAATTTTAGAATTGGATATTGTTTTCCTAATAATCGATGGTTTTGGATAATGGAAAAAATATGGATGAATGACTTTAAAAAAAATTTTGGATTATGTGATCCTCTATAATATTATTATACTTACTCAATTATGAATATATCATCATGAATAATTTTAAATTGGTGTTAAAAATGATATTTGAATTCATTTTGATTAAATGATGAAATTGTACTAATCACGTCAAGATATTCCCTTGTATACATAGTCAATTATGTAATGGAAATCCTCAATTCAATGGAGCAGATCTTGAAAAAAAACATTAATTTCTTTGGGAAAATGATTTCTAAAACTTCTCTTGGGATTATATTTTTCTTATAAATAACCACATAATTATGATTCAAAGTCTTCTGATTAAGGATCCCTATCTGTAACATCCTCGACCCAGAAGCCACTAAACCAGTGCTCCGAGCAGGGTGGTAACATGACCTTACGTTCACCTCCCCGTACGCCAATGGCTGCCGACTAGCAGCGGGGGTCTATGGGGTCATGTGGGGAGACTATTACCCATTTTTATCAATGTAAGACAAAACAGAAATAAACCAAATAGGAAAAAACAATAACCAATAAACATGACACATTTTTTATAACCATTTACAACAATAAATATTCCATGTCATACTACAAGTGTATGAGTGAATAAATACCCAAAATAAGGACAGCTACCAAAATCCCCAAAACGGTCCTATCACCATGTTCGGATCCTCCACGAAGTGTTACCCATGTCCACCCAACAATCTAGAAAGGACCCTTGCCCTTCTCCTGACCTGTTAACATAAAGTCAGCTCGGGTACCCAATGGCGGCCTGAGAGGGGTGTGAGTATAACTTAGTAGGCCACCACCAACGATGTCTACAAAATATACAGTATAAACATGAATTATATGCAAATGAAAAATGAATGTTAATTTCCAAGTAATTATTTAAGGTTTCATTAACTAGTTCATAGACAAAGCCATTTCCACTTCCATTACCATTCATTTGACACCAATTATCATCACTTACCATTTCATCACATTTCCATGGGATAATCAAATACTCTATGTTACATGGGTCTAAGGACAAAAATCACATGCAAAGGGTAACCACATCGTTGTCCTATCTCACTAGGACCAACCCCCTCATAGTAATAATATTCTCACCTCAAAGCCTCAGTCCGGGAGGATGCAACCGTGTCCTCACCGTGAAGCCTCCATCCAGGTGGATGCAACCGTTAGGAGAATAGATCCTTAGTCCTCATTCCTAACCCGTTCATTTAGGGAGGAGTTTAGAGCATCAGTCTTCACTCGACCCATAAGAGTAGAACCTCAAGTCATACCCCACTCTACAAATCCATGTGCACATGTTTATACATATAAGTAACCATCAACCAACTATAAAAATTCCCCTTGGACAAACCATTCACAAAAAACCACATGAGAATTCACATTAGCTCTTAACCCATTAATACATTACCATTTCATATAATTTAACCATTCACCCAATTCCCATGTTTTATGCCTATATCATACACATTCAGCACGAGACCCATAATCTATCCCATTATGGTCTTTAATCACATTACACATTAATCCATTTAACCCGTTCATCATTTACATGAATCAACCATTCAACCCATTCCAAAAAAACCCATAGGTTATTTCCATGTCTAGGTGCATCACCTAACTTTTATTCCATGTTCATCCAATATTTCCAACATATTCATCAAGGGCTCTACCATTTATTACAACAAGGTCACTTGTTTAATAACAATCCCTAAACCCAGGAAAAGTCGGCACATCCCATGGATGGAACCATTTAGGTCATGTCAATCCCAACATATCCCACAAGGATCGTGAGGGTCCCCATTTTCCATTTCAAATGCCATTATTACCAAATATTCCAAGGTTATTCAAAACATAACCATGGTGAAACAAGAACACAACTAAACATGCACAAACACCCAAATTACCATGGGATTTAACTTGTAGACCACCTACCTCGAACCCGCGGTTGAACGCATTCTCAATCGAGCCCTTAGACCTCGATTCGAAAAACCATTGGAGATTCAACCTCAAACTAACCCAAAATATAGGGTTTTAGAGATTCGGAACAAGAGGGAGAGAAGATAGAAACCCTAAACCAAAAAGAGAAGCTATGATGGGATTAGACATACCCAGAGCTTCGATCTACAACCAAAAGTGCTATAAATGGGCGGGAATCAAAGTAGAACCACCCTTGGGAAGCTTGGGTCAGCCATGACCATCACTAGGGTTGAGAGGGGATGAAAGGAGGAAAATAACGAGTTGGGGTTTAAAATCCCGGAGTGTAAATTTCATAATTTTTCCCAATTTTAAAAGGACACACAGTTTGTCCGCACTGTTTGAAAAACTGTGCGCACACTGTGTGATTGCTACTATCTGGAGGAGGAGGGTTGCACAGTTTAGCTAAGCATGTGGCATGGTTAGGCCTGGCCATGCGCAGGCCGTGTGCCCAGGTCTGTCTTGCCCAATTTTTCTTTCTTTCATGCCCCAAGCCCTCGAAACAGCCCAAGGCCTCTCATACATTCAGAATACATTCCTTGAAGTCCGAAATAAGGTTTTCAATCAAAAACAAACTGAAAACATACACTTCAAAGAATCGGGATCTTACAACCTCCCCACCTTATAACGTCTCATCCTCGACCCAAGTTCCCAAGCATCATTGTTCCACCAAAGAGAAGAGTTCGCACCACTGAGCACACATATATGATTCCCACTCCCTAGTTTCTTCCTAAACATTCCCATGCTACCATAATACTCGCACTAATGGCACAAACTTTCCTCGAAAGACATTTTCACTACGATCCACCACATGAATCGGATGCTCCTTAATTGACGCATTAGCCTCAAGCTCCACATCCTCCGTATCAACCACGTGAGATGGGTATGGGTGGTATCGTCGAAGATGTGACACATGAAACACATCATGCATACCACCACACCACTATGGAAGAGCCAATTGTAAAGCCACTAGTCTGATCCTCTCCAATATCTCAAAAGGTCCCACATACATGGGTGCCAACTTAACCTGCTTTCTAATCCGACGGTGACCCAACCTTGGTGACACCTGAAGGAACACTTTATATCCCATCGAAAACTCAAGAGTTGTACGCCTCCGATATGCATACGACTTATGCCTACTCTGAGTTGTATCCATTTGCTTCCTGATCAACTTAACTATCTATGAAGTTTCCTGCACAAGACTTGGTCCCAACAACTCATATTCACCGGCCTCTAGACAACAAAACAAAGATCTACATGGCCCCCCATAGAGTGCCTCAAATGGTTCCATTTGAATCGTAGACTGAAAACTGTTATTGTAGGGAAAATCAAATAATGATAGGTGTCTCTCCCATGAACCACCAAATTCCATGTCACAAGCTCTTAACATGTCTTTAATACTGGGATCGTACACTCCGACTGCCCGTCCATATGCAGGTGGAATGCCGTACTCAAAAACAATTGCATACTAAGCGCCTTCTGTAACCCTTTCTAGAAATGCGATGTGAAATGTGGATCTTGGTCTGAAACTATTGTCTTTCTCACACCATGAAATCACACTATCTCTCAAACATACAGCTCACCCAACTGGTTTACTGTAAAGGCCTCCGGAATCGGTACAAAATGATCCACTTTCGTTAACCGATCCACAACCACCAAAATTGCATCATTATTTTGCGGAATCCTTGGAAGAACCATAACAAAATCCATTGTTACATCATCCCACATTGATTCGGGAATGGGAAATGGATTTCACAAACCAACTGGGCATTGATTCTTGGCCTTCACTTGCTGACAGGTAAGGCACCGTGCCACAAATCCTGCAACTTCTTTCTTCATTCCAGGCTACCAAAACTGCCTTCAGAGATCTCGATATATCTTGTTCATCCCAGGATGCACTTCCAACTTTTAATCATTGAATTCATGCATCGAATCTTCCCACATACACTTTTTCACAACCAATTGATCACAAACACAATGACAACTTCCGCATCAATGGCCCAACTATAAGGTAACTGCCCACATTTAAGCTTTTCATTCATGACAAAAAACATCGGATCATCAAGCTAACCTTCATTAACTTGACTAAAAAGAGTCGACTCCATCGTTATGGAAGAAAGATTGACCTTACCAATCTCCTCCTTCACCTCCAAGGGCATCTCTGCAATATGAGAAATCACCTTCCAATCGGTGCTGGACTCCTAAACCACCTGATTCTGAACCATCCTGCTCAGAGCATCAGCAACCATGTTTCCCTTTCTCGATGTATACACCAACTCAATGTAAAAATACTGGATATATTCAATCCATCTTCACTACTGAAGATTCAGATCCCATTGAGAGAAGATGTACATTAAACAATTATGGTCAGTAAACACAGTAAACCGTTATCCCAATAGATAGTGCCTCCAGTACATCAAGGCATACAGAACTGTAGCCAACTCATGTTCATGAGTGGGATAGTTCCTCCCATGGGGTCTCAACTACCTTGACCCATAATCCACAACCCACTCATCCTGTATCAACACAGCCCCATGTCCGTCTTCGGACGCATCACAAATCATGATGTACCTCATACCCGGCTCAGGTAAGATCAATAGAGGTGTGGTCATAAACCTCTTCATCAACTCCTGGAAGGCTTTATCACAAGCCTCTGATCATTAGATCCTAATTCCTTTCTTGGTCAGGCCTGAGATTGGTGCTTCCATGAATGAAAAATCCCGAATGAACCTTCGGTAATACCCAGCCAAACCTCGAAAACTCCGAATATCTAAAACACTCTTGGGTTACACCCAAGATACAACTACCTTCACCATCTCTAGATCCACTGACACACCTACCCACTAGATGATGTGACATAAAAAATTCACCTCACCTATCCATAATTGACAGTTTGATAGCTTGGCATATAGTCGATGCTCTCTTAGCATACCTAAGATGATGTAAAGATGTTGTTCATGATCGTCGTGAGTTTTTGAGTACCCTAAGATATCGTCAACAAAGACAACCACAAACTGATCTAGATAGGTATGAAATATTCGGTTCATGAAATCCATTAAAACAGTCGGTGCATTGGTCAAGCTGAAAGGAATTACCAAAACTCAAACAGCCCGTAACAACTCCAGAAAGCTATCTTCGGTACGTCCGAAGACCTCACCCTCATATACTGATAACCTTACCTCAGATAAATCATAGAAAACACTGATTCACCACTCAACTGATCAAACAATTCATAAATTATAGGAAGAGGGTACTGAATTTTCAGCGTCATCTGGTTTAACATTCGATAGTCAACACAAAGCCTCAACGACCAATCGACCTTCTTTTCAAATATCACGGGAGATCCTAAAGGATACGTATTAGGACGAAAAAACCCTCTACTCTCAAACTCATCAAGATTAACCTTTAGTTCCTGGAGTTATATCGGTGCCATTTAGTTTAGAAGAATAGAAACCAGCTCCGCTCCCTACAGCAACTCGATCATGTACTCGATATCCCTCTTTGGTGGTAACCCCAAGAAATCCTCAGGAAACACATCCTTAAATACATCCACCACAGGAGAGAAATTAGATTTCTCCCCTCCCTCATCATAATTAAGCATGAGACATGCCACTTGAGCTGTGAGTCCACTCACCTATTTACAAAACAGCCCTGCACGCCCTGCTCAAACATCCCATTCACCACAGTGGACATAAGCATCACCCTCAAGCGACCAGAACAATGCTCTACGACGATAAAAATAATTGTGTGCCCAATACAACACCAACCAATCCATTCCCATGATTTGGTCAAACCATGACATCTCGAGATTGAACAAGTCCCATAGAATATGATACCCACCATCTTCCAAGGAACATCCCTTGCATTGCTTGATATCCTCATCCTGCACACCCAACAGAGTCTCAATTGACATAACTCCACACACCCTCTCCACAGGTAAACCTAGAACTACCACATGTTGAGAAGAAACAAAAGAGTGTGTGGAACCTATGTGAAACATTGCACTAGAAAATGATGAAGCTAAAAGGATCGTACCTCAAATAGTTGATTGTCCGACCTCGCCATCACCAGGAACAAACTGAACTGCCTGAAGCTGACCTGCCCCTCTACCCTGGGCTCCGACCTGATCACCCTGCGCTGCACTGCACAGATGGCGTGAAAGATCTTTCCCTGATGTTCCATTTCCACCGTCCCTACCAGTACGACCTGTGGAGCACCAACTGCCTCCCTTATATAGGGCAACTGATCCCCTTCCCATACTTGGTACCTGCCTTTCATCATCATGCTCACCATCCTGCCGAGAGTTCCTACATAACCTGTTCACATGCCCTATCTTGCCGTATGAACGACACTCAACTAGAGGTCGAGGACACTGACCATGAATATGCCCCGGCCTACCGCACTGATAATAGAACACCTGGTTCCCAGTCTGAGAGGAAGAACCTCTCTTCTGACCACCTTGTTGGAAACATTCCCAACGACGCTTCCAACCCTCAAGAGAGGAACCACTTGTCCGCCCAGCTGGGAGGACAATCCACCCACCGAAAGCTCCCTTTAGGTTCTCTTCAGAGTCGATTTCATGATCCATCACCTCTGCTAACATCTTCAAGTAGAATATATTTACTTGAGACCTGATCTCATGTCTCAACCCATCCCGGAAATGCCTTCCTACCGCTAACTCATCCCATCCTAACACTGGGAAAAAGCATCGTAAATAAATGAAGCGACTAGTATAGTCCAGAACCGATATAAATCCCTATGTCAGGCTCATAAATTCTATAGCATGCTCCTCCCTAAAAGTTATTGGGTAGAAATGCTCCAGAAACATCTCCTGGAAAACCTTCCACGACATCCCCTCAGCCTGCTCGGTCTGATCCTGAATGTCCCACCAACGCCTTGCCTAGACCCACAACATATAAAAAGACAGCTTTACACACTTTCCAATAGGGGTCTCCAGATGATCCAATATCATCTTGATAGTATCTAACCAGAACTCTGCTTCCTCTGGCCCACTAACTCTAGGGAAATTCAGAGGGTGCGACAGCAGGAACTCCCTGTTCATCTCAAACATACTCAGTACAGCCTGCCCTGGTTCCTAATCCATCATCTTCATAAGGCGAGCCATTTTCTCCTATAGCCAGTCTCATCTTCCTTCATTGATCACCACATTTTCATTCTCCTCTACCAGAGGAGTGTTCTCAGTGACATCTTCATATTTCCCAACTGGTAACCAACATCGTTTTGGAATCTTTCTACATTACAAAGCATGAGATTTATCATGCATACCATAAAACATTCAAGACCTTATAAAAAGGCTCTTCACTAGCCAAAAAACCACATTTCATATGCATATTCAATGACATTAACTCCTCAAACCACCGCCCTGGCCATCCCTAATGTGGGCCAGGGTCCACTTGGGGTAAACGACCATGCACTACCACCAAACTCACACAACAAGTTAGAACAACATTTCCCACTTATTTTCAACCCCTACATTAATAAAACATCATTTACCAACCTGTTTTGTTTCATTCTTCTCATTATTTCTTTGTTTCATGAAATTCATGATGCACCCTAATTTCGTGTTTCACACACCCACCCCGTGCAGGTGCCCAACACAATGCATGTCACCTATCTCCCTAGGTGCCTACAATGATGCATGAATGAAAATCCTCATGTTGTTAAGGCCACAATCCAAATATCATGAAACAGTCACATCAAACCACATGTGCATCACCCAAAAGTGAAATATCATCATCTATAACAAGACACAACCATGAAAAACATTTCCCACTAATGGTGGCTTTGGTTTTCCCTAATATATGGTTTAGATACTCCCATGCACGATCTCATTACCAAGGCCCGACAGATCTTAACCCTTGGAAACCTACCCTAAATAAAAAGACCTCAGAGAAGGAGAAGAAATACCTCCTATGATACCACTTTTTAACGTCCCCGACCTGAAATCCACTAAACCGGTGCTCCGAGCTGGGTGGTTACATGACCTTAAGCGCGCCTCCCCGTACGCCAAAGGCTACCGACTAGAAGTGGGTGTCTCTGAGGTCAAGTGGGGATACTATACCCCCTTTTTATTAGAGTAAGACACAACAGAAATAATCCAAATAGCAGAAACAATAACCAATAAACAAGGAACATGTATATCAACTGTTTCCAATAGTAAATATGCCATTTCATACTATAAGTGCAAGAGTGAACAAAAAACCAATATAAGTACAACTGCCACAATCCCCAAAATGGTCCCGACTCCAGGTCAAGATCCTCCACCAAGTGTTACCCATGTCCACTCAACTATATAGAAAGGACCCTTACCCTTCTCCTGACTTGCAAACATGAAGTCTGATCGGGTACCCAATGGCAGCCCAGGCTGGGTGTGAGTATAACTCAGTAGGCCACCACCAACGGTGTCTACAAAATATTTAGTATAAATAGGTAGTGCATGCAAAAGGAAAGTGAATTAAAATTTCCAAGTAATTATTTAAGGTGCCATTAACTTGTTTAGAGCTAATGCCATAGCCACATACATTACCATTCATTTGAAACCAATTATCATCACTTACTATTTCATCTCATTTCCTTGGGTTAATCACATACACTTTGCCACATGGGTATATGGACAACAATCACATGAAAGAGGGTAAGCACATCATTATCCTATCTCACTAGGATCAACCCCCTAATAGTAACCATATTCTCACCTCAAATCCTCAGTCTGGGTGGATGCATCCATGTCCTCACCTTAAAGACTCAGTCTCGGTGGATGCAACCATTAGGAGAATAGATTCTCTATCCTCATTCCTAATATGTGTATTTAGGGTGGAGTTTTGAGCATCAGTCTTTACATGACCAAAGGTCATAGATCCTCAAGTCGTACCCCACTCTACCATGCCATGTGCACATGCTTATACATATATGTAACCATCAACCAACCATACCATTGCCCCTTGGACAAACCCTTCCAAACAAACTACATGGGAATTCACTTTATGCCTTAACCCATTAACACATTATCATTTCACATCATTTAACCATTCACCCAATTTCCATGTGTTATTCCTATCTCACTAAGAATTCAACACATTAACCATAATCTATCCCATTATGGTCTTTGATTATTTTAATCATTAATAAATTTAACTTGTTCATCATTTTTCATGAATCAACTATTCAACCAATTCGAAATAACCCTTAGGTTATTGCCAAGTCTAGGTGCATCACCTAACTTACTTTCCATGTTCAACCAATCATGCCAATATATTCATCAAGGGATCTACCATTTATTACAACAAGGTCACTTGTTTAATAATAATCCCTAAACCTGGTAAAAGCCATCACATCTGATGGATGGCCCCAATTAGGTCAAGTCAATCCTAACACATTCCACGGGGATTGTGAGGGTTCTCATTTTCCATTTCAAACACAATTATTACCAAACATGGAAAGGTTATTCTAAATATAACAATGTGGAAAAATAACACAAGTAAACTTGCACAAATACCCAAATAACCACGCGATATAACCTGTAAGACACCTTCCTCGAACCCACGGTTGAACGCACTCTCAATAAAAGCCTTAGACCTCGATCTGAAAAACCATTGGAGCATCAACCTAAAACACAACCAAAATATAGGGTTTTAGTGCTTTGGAAAAAGAGGTAGAGAAGATAAAAACCCTAAACCAAAAAGAGAATAAATGAAGGGATTATCCTTATCTGAAGCTTCGATCTGCAACCAACGGTGCTCAAAATGGACCAAACTCTAAGGAAAACCACACTTGGGAAGCATGGGTCAGCCAAGTTCATCACAAGGGTTGAGAGGGGATGAATAGAGGAAAATCCCAAGTTGGGGTTTAAAATCCCGGAGTGGCAATTTTTTAATTTCTCCCAACATTAATAGGTCGCATGGTTTGTCCACACGGTTTAACAAACCGTGCACAAACCCTGTGCTTGCTACTGTTTGGAGGAGGTGGGTTGCACGGTTTACCTGGGCATGCCACACGGTTTGGCCTGGCCGTACGCAGGCCATTCGTCTATGCCTGTCTTGCCCAGTTTTCATTTCTTTCATGCCCCGAGCCCTTGAAACACACTCAAGGCCTATCATACATTCAGAAGACATCCCCTGAAGCACGAAACAAGGGATTCAACCCAAAACACAATGAAAACATACCCTTCCAAAAACTGGGATCTTACACTATCAATGTCCATTATACCATTGACATTACTCACATATTTCGTGATATAATTTTCAATTCAAATTAAGGATATCATATTTGGAATATTAATTTTTTTGTTATTATAGATAAAATTTGGGTATCCCTTTCCATATTTATAAGAGGAATTCATATTTACACTTAAATGATGTGAGTTGTTCAAAAAATGGTTTTATCAAATTTATAAACATTATTTACCGAGTTCATGTAAAATATGTGAGGTTTATTTTTTATGTTAATTTAATATAACACAAGATGATTTTAAAATATTATTATATTGGATATTAAATAAATCACACGGGATCTAGTTTAACCAAGTCATGAAATATTTTCATTTATATATGATGGATTTAAACAAGATGTTAAATCATCCTATATGAATAGTATTAACTAATTTATTACATAAATATATACTATTCCTACTAAATATATATTTTTTATTATAAATTCATAATATATAGGAACACAACATTTGATAAATATATTTTATTCTACAAAAAAATATTATCTTCTAAAAAAAATCATTTATTTTGGTTGTAAACTATTAGTATTAATTAAATGAATTTTTTATGTTGTTGTTTTATTAAATTAACATAATTGTAATGAAATCAACTAAAAAAATTACCATTGGGTGAATGTTTTTTATGTTTTTGAAATGATTTATATTCCTTATATTAGTGAATATTGATGATTTTTTTAAATAATATCATTTCATTAAATTAAATAATTTTATATGTTATAATAAACTTTTTAATTTATTATAATGTGTAATATTTTTTTTTTATATTTATAAAATTCAATTAATTGAATAATTATTCTTTATCGCATTCCTACAGTTATATTTTTAAATAATAAACCGTATTTTTTATACTACTTTTATGGAATAAATTATATCCATATTAATTAATTAAAAATAATACATAATAATTATTATTTAAATTAAATTATTATTTTATACATAAATTTATGTCATTTTATATTCATTAAATGTGTATTTCTTGTCTTACATTTGATATAAGAGCACTTATTACTTGACAAATGGAATTCCTTAGAAAATGACTTTCTATATGTTTTATAGGATAAAATTTAAATAGATTTCATCCACATCCATAATTGGTATTTTCTAAAATTTGTTCCATATGGGTAATTATATTAATAAATACTATACAATAATGTAAAATTAGTTATTTTCATATTAAAATATAAAAAATTTAATGACAATAAATTTACTATGGTGAAAATGTGAAAAGGTAAAAACTAGTATTTTTTCAGGTAAATATAATAACTTTTTTATAACATGTTTATTTTTGAAATATTTATATTCTACAAGACTATGAAACCCAAAAAATCCATTACGTATCAAAATTTATGTGCAATCATCGTTTGGTACATCACATTGTTTAATAGTATTCTATTTTTATCGAAATGACACTACCTCTCATTTATAAAAGGAGATATATATTTTATTATTTATAGTCATAAATTTACACATGGTTCATAGTTATCATAAGAAATCAATTCCATGATTCAAAATCCATTCCATAGAATTCCATTTATTCAAAATCTAATCATGATGGCTAAACATATAATCATATTGTGGGTAGCCGAAGAGGTGGTATTATATGTATCCAAGAATAGTTATTTTATTTATTCCTCCACATCATTAATTTGTGATTAAATAATTATTATATAAAAAAACCCTTTTATAAAATATATCATGAAGTAAATAATTTAATGGAATATGATACTTCCATCTACACATTCATAAAATGTAAAGTGAAACAATCATTCATGTATACGGGGTACTACCTCCCTATGAACTAATGTCATTTTTTTTTCATCATTAAAAATCATGGCTATTCATGATAATATATTTATTGTTTATAGATGAAATTAATTACCTGAAATCATTCATTATATTTAATATATCCTAAATATTATTACACTATAATCCAATTAAAAATGATAATGTTCTCTGAGTGTAATGAAAACTTCCATCTCACAATGCGTGGATACTTTATTATTACCATGTAATATGGATGGTATATGTATGTGTATTTAATCAAATAAGATGATGTTTATTATATAATTATCAATCTATATGGATCAAATTACATTTAACTTATTTCTTTTATATTGTTGAATAATCTAAACATTAATGAACAGTATGCATGAACAACATTAAATATCATTGAAAATTAGTAAATTTATTAATAAAAGATATTCATAAATTCTATTAAAAATAATAATTGTGTATAAAAATTATAAATATTTTATTATTTTTATTATATATGTGTTTATAATGTGAATTATTTTATCATAGATATCTTATTAGATTCATTTTATACACATGAACTTAATACCATCAAATCATTTGATATAAAATTAATATATTAACCAAAAATATATATTAATCACAAATTGTTGATGTATTTATTGCCTAAAAAGGAATTGATAATGTGATAGAGTGGAAGGTTGGAATTAATTAATGATTTTCATTGCACAATTAATTACCATCCAAGGAATGAAAATAAAGTGGCTAATGCATTGAGTTGAAAAAAATGCTTCATTAACCATGTTTTGTATTGAACAAGATCATTAGATTAATTATTTGATAAGCATTGGCATAGAAGTTATTAGTTCAAAAACTTCTATTGTATTAATTTAGGTTTCAGCGAAATCATCTTTATTCTATAGAATTATGCAAGCACAAGAAGAATACACTGAGATGAAGAAAAAGGAAGAGTTGGTTCATAAGGGTAAGTTGCATTATTTTAACATTGATAATGATTTCATTTTTAGAATTTTAAAGAGATTATGCATGCATTGTGATCCAAAATTGATGAATGTGTTGTTATGTTAAGCTCATAGTTCCCTATTTTTAGTTCATCCTCATAGTAAAATGATGTACAATGATCGTCAGGAGTATTACTGGTGGGATGGAATGAAAAGATATATTGCATACTTTACTATTTTGTGTTTGACTTGTCAAAAGGGTAAAGAGGAGCGACAGTTAACAAAAGGTATGATTCAGCCTTTATCGGTGCCAGATTGGAAATGGGAAAGTATATACATAGTCTTTATTGTGTGATTACCAAAGACATATCGAGGTAAAAATGTAACATGGGTTATTGTTGTTAAATTGAGTAAATCTGGTCATTTCATTCCTATTCGAGATACTATGACTCTAGATCCACTTTCTCGCTTATATGTTAAAGATATAGTTAGGTTTCTTGCAATAACCCTATATATTGTATTTGATCATGATTCCTTGATTACTTATATCTTTGGGAAAGTCCTTCAGAAGTTTTTGGGTAATTAAAATTAATTTGAGTACAACATTTCATACACAAATAGATGGGCGGCCAAAATGAAAAATTCAGACCTTGGAGGATTTGCTATGTTCTTGTTCATAAGATTACCATGGATTTTGGGACCATCATCATTATTTGATTGAATTTTGTTATAATAAAAGTTTTCATTCTAGTATAAATATGCCTCCATTTGAGGAATTATATAGGAAGTGGAGTCGAACTCCATCTTTTTGGGATGAAGTAGCTAAAAGGAAGATGATGGGAACAGAATTGGTTGTAGAGATGGTAGAAAAAATTGTAGTTGATTCAGAAGCACATGAGAATAGCTCAGAGAAGGAAGAAAACCTATAAAAATAACCTAGGGAAAGATCTTTAATTTTAGGTAGGTGATCATGTATTTCTCAAATTTTCTCCATGGATAAGAGTAATGCGTTTTTCTATGAACAGAATGTTGAGTGCGAGGTTCGTTGGACCTTATGAAATCTCAGATAAAGTTGGATCATTTGTGTATAGATTGGAATTACCTCCATGTTTATCCTAGATAAAATATCTTTTTCATGTATCAATGTTGATAATGTACATTCCAGATCCATCTCATGTTTTGAGCCTAGAGGTAGTTCAGTTTGAAGAGAATCTCTCTTGTGAGGAATAACCAGTCCAAATTCATGACTAAAGAGAGAAAGTGTTGTGAAATAAGGTAATTAATTAGATAAATGTTTTGTTGGAAAACCATATGGTTGAAGAGGCAACGTGGGAATCTGAAAATGTTAGGAGGGATAAATACCCCAACTTACAAGCATTAATGGGTTTCTCTGAATTCTAATGTTTCACAGATTGCTGAATTATAAGGATAATAATTATATAACATTATTTTAAAAGACAATTAACGCCTTGTCCTTGTATTGGTGGGAATGAAATTAACTAACTAAAATATGATTATACCTGTTTTTAAATGTTTTTACATTTATTCAATAAATTTTAATGGCTTAAAATATTTAAGAATCTGATTTTAAGTGTAAATACATGAATATTAATTAAAAGGTCGATTTACTACATTTTTATAGAAATACCTATTTAAATGTTGTTTTGGTCACTTTTATAAGTTCAATTCGAAAATATAAGATTATTTTTTAGAATCGGGAAATCAAAATTAACTCTGGGCAATGTTTGGGTAATTTTTTGATAAAATACATTTTTACATGAATAGTTAAAATACTGTATTTTAATTTAATATTTCATTTTAATCTAATTTATTTATATTTATATATTATCTTTTAAATTGGTTTTATTATATAACTAGATTATATTTTTATCATTTAAACAATTTTTGGACTTTGGAAGTAATATCACATTGAATTTGCACACAAACAAGTGTCAATCTTATAAAAGTTATTGTTTTTTTAAAATAAGTTTTTTTCACAACCAGAATTAATATAAAATTAATTAATGAAACTAATATGTGTTGAATTTTGTAAAATATCCATTATTTTTGAATTCAGAATATCTAATATAACATCAGATGTTTTTTGGATTTTTTTAAAAAACATCAATTTTTGATGAATAGTGAAAACACTTAGTAGTACTTAAAATCCAACTTCTTCATTAAAATGAAATTTCACTACTTTTATAATTTGAATTTCAAAAATACAACAAGTATTTTTGATATTATTAAATTAATGTGGTTCAATAAGATGAAAATAATATTTTGTGAATAGTATGTTTTGACTTTTATTTACCGCGGTTAAAGGTAAATATGGTAATTCAAGGTAATAATAATATTATAATAATATAAAATTACATTAAAATTTTTCATAACAATATTGGCTGAGTCATGGATGATCAATAAAATCCATGGGTTATATGTTTTTCCTTTGACCACCATTTGGGTAGGATAATGTCATTAAAAACTTTTTATTAAAAGTAAAAATAAAAATATCAAAAACATGTATTGTTTTTCTATAACAATTTTAATATGTGGTTATATAATTGATTTATTTTAATATAAGTATTAATTATAAATCTAAAAATATATACTATACCATGGTATTTTATTTATTATTTTTCTACAATATATAAATAAAATTATTTATGGCACAATAATGATGCAGTGTTTACCTCATTATTGAATGATTAAAATAAGAAAGATTATAATTATTATAAAAATATTCGAAACATGTTCAATTCATATTGGATTATTTTATTTTGAACAATAGTCGTCATATCTTCAACGTTAATATGTTTTGGACCTTTAAAAACTGCAAATCATTATATAATAAAATAATATTTTCAAACATTATTAAAGAGCCCAAACTCCCCCTTATAAAAGCCCTCACTTATACCCCATTACTCACTACTCTCAAGCACCTTTTCTCATCCCACCTCTATCCAAATAAGCTCTCAAGTTATCAATATTCCACATAGATTCCTTAATAATTGATGAAGGCCCTTCAAAAATCCTTTTGGTTTAAACCAAAAGGAGTTACCCGATTTAAAGGTCACATCTTCTCTTAAGTTCTTTTATTTTTTTTCTCCAACCCCCTAAAATATTTTTATTACATTCTTTTATAACAAAACCATTATAAAAAATATACCATGTTGCTTTTAGGAGACTTCTTCAAACTAAACATACACACAGAACTGTCTTATGGGTAACAAACATACTATTTCTGTGGATGGTGAACTACTTTCACACGAAATGATGATCGTTCTATCTTCTCCTACCACCTCTTATAGTGTCCATTAAGATGGAACAATATTTATATGTGATTTATATTATATTTATATTTATCTATATATATTTATTTTTCATTTATAGCAGAACTTTGTGGTTTACATAATAAGTAATTACGATAATTTCATTTGAGGAAGTGTGGTCTATCACCCCCACAATGTGATATGACTTGTTCGTACCATATGTGGAACGTACGAAGGATGGAGTTTCAGAAATTATATATGATTATATACTAGAATTATCATATTCCTATATATCATTAAATTTTCATTCCAATTAATATGAAATTGATATGAAAGTAGCGTTCATGCATACGTACGACTTACCATCTCTATGAACTTTGGAATTCATTTCTCACCTTCACATGATATGTACTATTATAAATAAATATATAAACTGGATATATATTATATCTATTGTATGTATGTCATGAATATAATTTTGGATATAATGGAATTTTTACCACAGGAAACAACTTTTAATTATAATAATTTCATTTTTTACCCAAGTACAAAATATCGACAAAACGACCATTATTAATATAAATGATTACAGAATGTTCATAACACTGAAATAAGTGAAACAAAAGGAATAATAAAGAAGAAAAATTTTATAATGAAATTATAAATTAACATTAATTTATTATTCTGGACATTAAATATATAACGGGTCGTGCTTGACACGATGTAAGAGACTTCATCTCAATCTCCATTCATTGAGGGTTATGCTGATTTTTTATCTACTTTATTTTATATGGTGTATAAAACCCTTTGAAATTTACTATTATTCAAAAGGAATATTTTCTATAGAAATTATTTTAATAAATTTCATAAATAAATTTTCTTTTGATGTAAGCGGTGACAATGACCTTTAGGCCACTGTGAGTATTATTTGATCATTGTATTCCTTGAAAAGCCGTAATGTATTTAAAAAGAAAATAAATACCATATACACTTTTGAGTCTTTTGGAATTGAATTTGTTTTGAGAAAAATGATTATTTCAATAACATAAAATGATATATTGTGATTTTAATGTATATTTTTTACCTGTCATTTATGTTTTTTTCCTGTGTTGTGAATATGATATGATTCTATGGCATTGATTAGGTATGCGGGTGGATCAGTGATAAACTGTGGGCGGGTGACCCTAAAATTGCTATCTAATGTATTGTGTAACATGAAGGAGGTAAACCATAATGTTTCCCCTAATAAATTTAGGAAATATATTATGATAGTTATTCCAAATGCAACTCCCTACATTGTTGTGAAAGCTACAGTGTATGTATGTTATAGTTTCCCCAACATACCATTATGATATATGTTTTTTATGTGTTATTCATAAATCATAGGATTGTGTGAGTTATATTTAAAATCTTTTGTTTCAATGTACTAATGTTTTCTTTCATTATTTTAAAAACATTACTATGATTTTATGCTCATCCCATGTTTTGAAATGTTTTTCACAGGTCATTAAGTTGAATAGTCTCAAGAATGATATCAAGGAAAATTCATGCTATATAAAACATGGAACTATACATGACTCTTTTTTTCAAGAGTATTTATTTTATTTAAAAATTTATATAGAGTAGAAGTGTTTAATTTGTAATTTTTGAGATTTAATGTAATTTTTATGGCGTAATACTCTAAAATTGCAAACCTGAAATGATCCTCAATGTGAATTATCTATTTAATACAAGACTATGTAATGTTTTAAGGTTGGGACTTTATATTTAATGCTGAAAATACATCATAAATTATGGTATTAAAATTTTAAATTTTATTTATTTTATCCAATGGTATTTAACATGAATGTTATTACTACTTTGGAATTTAATAACTCAATTTCTATTTGTTCAGTTATATCATTTCATTGTGGACTTTTATTTTGAACGTTTATTTGTGTAATTTATTTTCAGTAATTTTTACATTATATAAAATTTTTTATGTGTATATATTTTATAGACATAATATATTCAAGTATTAGTACCCACTTTTTTGGTATATTCCTTATAAGATTTTTCTTCTCAATTTCCACACAATTGAGTCATATTTGGTATTCATAAAAAATGTTTTTCTATGTGTTTTATCTAAAATATATTTCATATGTTAAACTAAGAATCATAATATATTAAATTATAAATTTTTTTAATTCATGTTATTTCAATTATGGGGTTATTATTCATGGTATGAAAATGTAGAAAGGGTAGGTCCTTCAATCTCATTTAAATCATGATTTACTATCCTTTAATATACATTTAAGTAAATAAATTTATATTTTTAAGATAAAACAATGCTTTTATAATTTTTATTATAGTAATTATTGAATTTTTAGTTATATTATAAAATTTTATTCTCATTAAAAATTATATTTTTTAAAAAATTAATTTTAATACAATCCAACCATATGTCTTAATTTCGTCATATTTTTTTCATATATGTATATGTTCATTAAAATATATTACACAATATTTCTGATATTCGATGGTGATATAATAAGTAGATTTGAAACAAGTTCATATTTTTATTAGAATGTCTGAAAAGGGATCTTCTATTTTTTTGAACAAGTTACTTGTTACTAATTATAGAAAATAAAAAAGGGAAACTTGTTTTAACATATTCTTCCTAAATTGAATTTTCCACCCACATGAACACTAAAATATTTGAATATTTATATAAAATAATGTTTATTATTTATAATTAACATTTTATCAATACTATTATTTATTTTTATTATTTATAAATTTAACTTAAAAACTAAATAATGTATTTTCATCAGAATATTTTACATGTATTCATTTGAAGACATTTTCAACCACAACGAGAAAATTTTAATACATGGATTGATTCAAAATTATGTTGATATGTTTCTCAAATATATAGATTGAAAATTTTCCTTCCTATGATTATTAATTAATAAAAAAATGTTCATCTATGAAATATCATCATTATCATATTTCTATGGGATATGATATGAACAATGTTTATTTAACCCATTATTATTCTAGGTGTAATTTTTATATTTATTCCTTATGATTTATTTTTGTGTTTTTAAATGCATAAAAAATACATGATATGTTGGTTGTACATAAATAGATCTTTAATGTTTTTGGTAATGTTTTTTTTCACGAGAAATCATGTATGTGATTAGGGATTAATCTTAATACATTATTAGACATTGTCCTCTGTGTGATATTATATTTGATGTAAAACTAGATTAAAATTTATTTCATCATGTTAGTATTTTCCAATGCTTTCATGATATTATGATATATTTTTCTCCATTGGTTTCATCATTTTTATTACTCATGGGTATTTCATTTTATGACATCATGTTATAAATTTAACTAAAATGATATGATTTATTTTCATTTTTCATCGCTTATTATGTTTTATAACTCACCCCATTGATTGACGTGTTTCACACCTTTGTCCATGTAGATTTAACAGTCTGAATGGATTTAAAATCTCATTATGTAATATAAAGTAATTATCATTTATTTTTTATAAACATTAAAATTTTATGACCCTAGTAATAAAATGGAATATTGTCACTCAATTAGTGGTTTCTATCTAAATGATGTTCATTTAAAAAAAATATAACAATATGATTATAATGATACATTTTATAATTATAAATAAAATATTGATATCCCAAAAAACGGATAGTTAGATTTAGTTATATATTAATTTTTTTCACAACTCCAATCCTATATTTGGAAGGGTAAGTGTAATTCACGGTTATGAATGATAACCTACAAAATTTCATTAAAAATCATTATATAGTAATAATTGATGTGAATAATTGATTGCCACTATCCCACCACATATATATTCGCCTTAATTAATTATTTTACGAAACCATAAATGATTACTTTCAAACCAACAAAATCTAATTCACATACATTAATGATGATGCATGCCCTCAAAAGAGTCCATCTAGAATTTCTAAAATGATTTATTGTGACAATGATGATATAAGAAATTTTATATAACCATTATACTATCATGAACTAGATTTTTTCAACAGGATTATTTCATTGGAACATTGTTTTTTTATAGACTCTGGTATTTATTTTTTTATAATCTTGTAAAACATAAAATGGTAAGATAATTTTTTTAAAACAATGTTTAATCTACATTAGTAGGAAAATTGAAAATTAAAAAAATAAATAATCCCCAATATATTTGGATCTAATGTATAATATATTTTATATGGTTAATATTTATAGATTACATTTAAAATTGTTTTTATAGTTTTGGAAACATTTTCATCAAAAATTCATGAGTTATATAGATTATATTTTTGGTAACATTCTCCCCAAAAAATCACTAATTTATGAATGTTTATATATATATATATATATATATATATGTCCATTCCCTATGGAATTAAAAAAAATCATGAATATTATATTTTCATGTTCCTAATTAATAAATATAAAATTATTTTTTGTAAATACACGAGTAATATTTATTTCGACGTTATAATGGATTCCATGAAAATGTCTGCGGACCACATTCTATTGAGGAAATAAATTTTTAACCTATATAATTTGTTTTTTAACATTTAAAGAATGGTGATTCTAATGTAATTTCGTTTAATTTTTTTCTTTACATAAATATCATGAAGTGTTATATATTTAACTATATAATTGAAGGATGTTCACTAAGGGGATGATATAAACTTAAGGGTGTTCGAGAAGAAAGTATTGAATACTGACTCAAGGTATTAGGATCTCTGAGGAGAGGATAATTACTCAGGGAATAGTTATTTCCTAGTGGGGAATCATGATACGATGATTTATTCATTTCAATGAGGTCTACAATGACTCAAGTCATATTATTACCATGAGGATGATTATGAATCAAATTGGATTTCCTGAGGAGGATATGATGTCAACAATTTTGATATCACATCATGGGTTAATTTGGAAAATATACCTACAATATTTTGTACCAAGTCTATAGTAGTACATTATATGGAATGAAAGTGATTATAGATATATATTTTAAATTAAATCAGGATGATACAATGAATCATGTGATAGTAAGAATATAATCATGTGAACATATAGAATGTGGAAATATTCATTTTTATGGGTATATAACTGGAATAGTCTCTATATATTTTCCCAAGATGGAGGATCTGGGTATCAATATATATTGTTCCATTTTATGTAGATATCACAATGTGAATAATGAAACAATAAAATATGAATGTTGGAGTGAAATTCAAATTATTATTTGTGTCCATGAAAAGTGATCTAAATGTTACTACCAATCCTACAATAAGTGGAATGAAGACATATATATTTCTTTAATGATGGTGCTTTGCTAACTTTATTGATATAAAATATATAATATTGTTTTTACTTAGGTGGGGACATTTTCGAATATGATACATGGAATTTTAAGGCAACAAAATATGAAACCATAGACAAATGTTGGTCATAAATAAGTTAATATGGTTATATATGAAACTAATATATAAGTGGATTAAGATCATATAGAATATGAAAATGTGCAATTCAATTTACCGTCACGTGATGGTTAATAAATTCCCAATAATAATTATTAATGTGGAATATCACTTATATAAGTATCAATTTCTTCCATATGGAGTATATTTTCAAATGGATATTTTCTTCTGAATGATTTATCTCTACTAGGGGAATTTAATTGTTTCAAAATGAATTCATTCAATAATAGGAAAGGATACAATAAATACGTTTTCATAGTATTGGTTTGTTAAATAGTACTTGTAAAGGCTGAGTACAGCTCACAATCCTAATATTATGTACTTTATACCTAGATAAAAATCATTTTCTTTTCTGAGCCTCTAGAAGAAAAAAATCCCCCAAGAAAATGCCTCATGATGGGACATGTATCCACACCAACATATAATGTTTTGATTTGAAATCCTTCTTCATTGTGGTATTTTCAAAACCCCCCTCTAGAATGGGTCAACATCCTCAATATCACATCAAATGGAAAATGGATCTGATATTATTTGTAATAGAATACTCTAGCACATTAGAAATTTTTTTCCCACTTTGTGCCTAGACCACATGTTTTTTCAATCACTTGGCTATGGCCTAGTGTAATCCCTCGAGAAAAGGCCTCATGATTAGATTGTTATCCCAAACCAACTCATATTGGGGTGCTTCATTCTCATCCTACATCGATGTGTAGTAAGACATAATAATCCCAGAGTAGGTCCCAACCTCATCGCTCAAACATTCAATGGACACTAGCTCTGATAATATTTTTGATGGCCTAGTCTAGCCCACAATCATGATATTGCTTATTTAAGACCTAGTCCACATGGTTTTCGATTTCCTATGCTCTGTCCCTCATCCATATTTTAGGAAAAGGACTCATGATGAGATAAGTATCCACACCACCTTATAGAGGGTTTCCTCATGGTCACATTCCTTCGATATGAGATTTCCATAATCCACACCTATAAAGTCCCAACATACTAACTAGAACATCAAATTGTATCATATCCAGTGTCCATTTCATTTTCCAGTGAGTAAGTTTCACCCTTTTATGGTGGAAGGGTTACTAAAGTATCTCATCAAATGACGAGGATCAAGAAGCACCCCTTTATATAGTGGTGAAGATACATTTCCCATAATGAGTTATTTTCTTGGTGATTCCTAATGGTCGTACCCAAGGAATGAAAAACCACGAAGTGTATGCCCAAAGAATAAAATATTTTAATTACGGGTTTTAAAGGGATGTCACAAATGGTTATAATCTGAATGTCTATTCAATGTGATAAAGAAAACGTTGGGTCCTTCTAATGGGATGACTATGGAAATCCCACAACGAATGAGGGAGATTATGAAGAAACACTTTACAACAGGGTGTAAATACCTCTCCCATGAAAAGGTCCTTTCATAGGGGATACATGAGTAGTAGATATAAGGTAATGAAAAATTATATGAACATGGCTCTATGTTGAAAATGTCATGATCGTGGGATAGACGTGGCCATCAAAGTTCTGATAATTGAATTTTTAACAGTGAAGGTATTTGAATCCAATATGTTATATTTTTATAAAAATAAGGGATTTTAAATTAAACACATTGTATTATATAGAGTATATTAATGAAATACAAAACATAAATGAACCATGAAAATTTATTATTTCAAGATGACTGTCACAATATAGGGATGTAATTTTTTCTATGAATAGGAATCATGAAATTATAATATATATATATATATAATGATACTACCCAATATAAATTTTTTATTTAATCAATATGAAATAACCATTAAATTTCTTTGTGAATGATCATTTATTATCTAAATTAACATTACATTCAATAAAAATTCAATCTTTTTGTGAGAATATATTATAATAATTTGTTAATTTTTTTAGATATTTTTTTAATAAATATAAATTAATTTTATTATTATACTTGTCAAAATTATCTTAACAAACTTTTCTATTTTTTTTAAATATATTGATTAATAGAGGTTTAAAAAAATTATTAATTAAAACATAATTTTTGATTTGATCATTTAAACCCGGCCATTTTTTAAAAATGTTGCATTTGATAAATTAGTTTAGTTATATTATTTTTTATATATTTTTAATCATTATAATTTATTTTATTTTTAAACATGGTATAAACATACGTTTACATATAAAAATTAATTTCTATGAAAAACTATTTTCTAATTCATTGTTTTTATAATATATATTTCAATAGCTTGAATAAATTTAAATTAAAAAAAATAGATTACATGATTTGAATTATGATGTCAAATTTTCTGTATAGGTCTCCTTTATTTTTTTAAAATATGAGTAGTAGCCATATAATATTTTTTTCACCTCAATAATGATTAAGATGGTATAATAGGGACGAAAAATATAGACAAGTATATAAATAATCTCACACACATTCCTTCATCCATCTTTATCGATGTAGTTTCATAATTTTCATCCTTATGTTGTATACATTTCAAATTCATGCTTTATTTATTTTATGTTGACCTATATTATATTTTATGTAAATCATAATGTAATAAATTTCACAATATTTTCATTAATATCTCAAATAAATTTTCATAAGGGTAAAATGTGGTTCTTTTCTATAATAATAGTTTTTTTAAAATATTAAAAAAATCATACTAATTTTTTATACATTTTTCTTGATTTGATAATTAATCTAAAATTATATAGAACACCTATAGAATATATTATCAATATATTGAATAATTAAATAAATGATTCTATGAATGTTGACTGTAATAAAATTTGGATTAATTATTTTGACTAATGAACTATTAACATAAATATTTCCCATTAGATATCTTTTAACCTCTTCAATTCAAATTCCAGTTCAGTCATGTTCTATTTAAAAACAAATTACTTGTATTGGGTCAACAATGATATTAATAACTTTTTAGGAACATGCCATTTTATTAAACTATATAAATATTATAGAAATATTGATAAGGGAATTTAGGATGAGAAATGGTTTACTATTTCACATATTTATATTTATGAAAAAATAATCTTGTAGGTAAATTTATCACACTATAACATTGAAAAATTCTTCTATGTGATTATGATTAAAATAATTTAACACTGGACCAAAACAAATGAAAATGTTTGAAAACCCACAAAATCCTATATAAATTTTATACATCAATGGTATTTTAACAATGTCTAGAACTTATTACAGTCTCTATAATTTTTTATGAATATTGATTGGGAATGAATTTATTAAAATTAAAATTTTAAAATTTCAAAAAGATCTTCTCTCCTATGTTATATATGGGAACCAATTTATCTCTTTTAATCAAACCAATTTAAAATATATTATTGTAAAACCAAACCCATTTATGTTATAAAAATACCATTACACATTTTTGTTTTTATATTATTCTAATGACACATTTACAAATTTCCTCAATAAGGAATCTAAAATATTTTTACTCAAGAAGATTACATTTTCATTAAAGACTCAGTGATATCTCATTCTACATTTATATAATATAAGTTTTTACACATATTAAAATTATAATCCTACAATTACATATATTCTCATATTTTATTATGACTATGGTACTTCAATTTTCCATCTCACTTTTATCCTATGAGAATATAAAACATTTCTTGTCAATACATCCATCTTATCATCTCAACATAGTATTGTAAATCAGAATGCATAACCAAATTAATTGGATGATTATAATGATTAAACTATGAAATATTTGATATAATTATGAAAGAATTATTATTATATAATTATAGTATCAAAAATACCTTTTTACATTCCAATCTATTGGAAAATTATTTTGTCTCCCATGCATACATGCTTAATATACCATCAATAATGATATTTGTTCCATTTTTCTATTCTACATTACATAAATGATAATAAATATGTAAGTTAAGAAATATAGACGAAATATTTGATATTATAATATCAATATAATGTTTATTTTTTACTTATATTTAATTTTCTTAATCCATTGAAAAGTGAAAATTTGTACATTCATAAGTACAATATATCATACCAAGGAATGATATTATTAATCATTAAATATCAATCATTAAAAAATGAATATAAAGATATATTGAATTAATTTATATTTTATTTATATCAGGATTATAACTATAATACTTTGTACCGAGTCTATGGTAGTACATTATATGGAATGAAAGTGATTATAGATATATATTTTAAATGAGATCAGAATGATACAATGAATCATGTGATAGTTAGAAAATAATCATGTGAACATATAGAATGCGGAAATATTCATTTTTATGGGAATATAACTAGAATAGTCTCCATTTATTTGCCCAAGATGGAGGATCTGGGTATCAATATTTATTATTCCATTTTATGTAGATATCCTAATGTGAATAATGAAACAATAAAATATGAATGTTGGAGTGAAACTCAAATTATTATTTGTGTCCAAGAGAAGTGATCTAAATGTTTTAACCAATCCTAAAATAAGAGGAATTAAGAAATATATATTTCTTTAATGATGGTGCTATGCTGACATGGTTGATATAAAATATATAATATATTTTTTACTTAGGTGGGGACATTGTCGAATATGATACATGGAATTTTAAGCCAATAAAATATGAAACCATACAGATATATTGGTCATAAATACGTTAATATGGTTATATATGAAAATAATATTTATGTTGATTAAGATCATATAGAATATAAAAATGTGCAATTCAATTTACGGTCACATGATGAATAAAAATACCAAATAATAATTATTAATGTAGAATATCACTTGTATAAGGATCAATTTATTCCATATGGAGTATATTTAAAGATGGGTATTTTCTTCTGAAAGATTTATCTCTACTAGGGTAATTTAATTGTTTCACAAAAAATTTATTCAATAATAGGAAAGGATACAAGAAATACGTTTTCATAGTATTGATTAGTTAAATAGTACTTGTGAAGGCTGAGTACAGCTCACAATCATGATATTATGTATTTTATACCAAGATAAAAATCATTTTCTTTTCTGAGTCTCTAGAACAAAAAAATCCCCCAAGAAAATGCCTCATGATGGGACATGTATCCACACCAACATATAACGTTTTGATTTGTAATCATTCTTCATTGTGGTATTTTCATAACCCCCCTCTAGAATGGGTCAAAATACTCAATATCACATCAAACAGACAATGGCTCTGATATTATTTGTAATAGACTAATTTAGCACATTGGCAAAATTGTTTCCACTTTGTGTGTAGCCCACATGGATTTTCAATCACTTGGCTATGACCTAGTGACATCCCTGGAGAAAAGGCCTCATGATTGGATTGTTATCCGAAACCAACTAATATTGGGTTGCTTCTTTCTCATCCAAATTCTATGTGCGGTATGCCATAATAATCCCATAGTAGGTCCCAACCTCATCGCTCAAACATTCAATGGACACTATTTATGATAACATTATGGATGGCATATTCTAGCCCACAATCATGATATTTTCTACTTAAGACCTAGTCCACATGATTTTTGATTTCCTACACTCTGGGCCTCATCCATCATGTAAGAAAAGGACTCATGATGAGAGAAGTATCCACACCATCTTATAGAGGGTTTCCTCATGGTCACATTCCTTCGATATGAGATTTCCATAATCCACCCCTATAAAGTCCCAACATACTAACTAGAACATCAAATTGTATCATATCCAGTGTCCATTTCATTTTCCAGTGAGTAAGTTTCGCCCTTTTAGGGTAGAATGATTACTAAAGTCTCTCATCGAATGACGAGGATCAAGAAGAACCCATTTATATAGTGGTGAAGATACATCTCCCATAATGTGTCTTTTTCTTGGGGGATGCCTAATGGTTGGACCCAAGGAAAGAAAAACCACAAAGTGTATTCCCGAAGAATAAAATATTTTAATTACAGGTTTTACAGGGATGTTACAAATGGTTATAATCTGAATGTCCATTCTCAGTGATAGAGAAAAAGATGGGTCCTTCTATGGGGAATATTATGGAAATCCCACAACGAATGAGTGGGATTATGAAGAAAAACTTTACAACATGGTTTGAATACCTCTCCCATAAAAAGGTCCTTTCATAGGGCATACATGAGTAGTAGAGACAAGGTAATGAAAAATTATATAAACATGGCTCTATGTTGAAAATGTCATGATCGTGGGCTAGACTTGGCAATCAAAGTTCTCATTATTGAATTTTTAACAGTGATGGTATTTGAATCCAATATATTATCTTTTTTTTAAAATAAGGGAATTTAAATTAAAAACATTGTATTATATAGAGTATAGTAATGAAACACAAAACATAAATGGACCATGAAAAGTAATTATATTAAGATGACTGTCACAATATATGAATGTAATTTTTGCTATGAACAGGAATCATGAAATTATAATATATATATATATATAATGATATACCCAATATAAATTTTTTAATTAATAAATATGAAATAAGCATTCAATTGTTTTGTGAATGATCATTTATTATCTAAATTAACATTACATTAAAAAAATTCAATCTCATTGTGAGAATATATTATAATAATTTTTTAATTTTTTAGATAATTTTTTTAATAAATATAAATTAATTTTTTTATTATACAAGTCAAAATTATCTTAAAAATATTTTCTATTTTTTTAAATATATTGATTAATAGAGTTTTACAAAAATTAATAATTAAAACATTATTTTTAATTTGATCATTAAAACCAGGCCATTTTATAAAAATATTGCAGATAATAAATTAGTTTAGTTATATTTTTTTTATATTTTTATTCATTATAATTTATTTTCTTTTTAAACATGGTATAAACATATGTTTACACATAAAAATTAATTTCTATGAAAAAATATTTTCTAATTCATTGTTTTTATAATATATATTTCTATAGCTTGAATAAATTTAAATTAAAAAAAATAGATTACATGATTTGAATTATGATGTCATGTTTTCTAAATAGGTCTCCTTTATTTTTTTAAAATATGAGCAGTAGCCATATAATAATTTTTTCACCTCAATAATGATTAAGATGGTAAAATAGGGACGAAAAATATTGACAAGTATATAAATATTCTCACACACATTCCTTCATCCATCTTTATCGATGTAGTTTCATAATTTTCATCCTTATGTTGAATACATTTCAAATTCATGCTTTATTTATTCGATGTTGACCTATATTATATTTTATGTAAATCATAATTTAATAAATGTCACAATATTTTCATTAATATTTCAAATAAATTTTCATGAGGGTAAAATATAGTTATTTTCTATAATAATAGTTTTTTTAAAATATTAAAAAAAATTATATTACTTTTTTATACATTTTTATTGATTTGATAATAAATCTAAAATTATGAAGAACACCTATAGAATATATTATCAATATATTGAATAATTAAATAAATTATTCTTTGAATGTTGACTGTAATAAAATTTGGATTAATTATTTTGACTAATGAACTATTAAGATAAATATTTCCCATTAGATATGTTTTAACGGCTTCAATTCGTATTTCAGTTCAGTCACGTTCTATTTAATATCAAATTATTTTCATTGGGTCAACAATGATATTAATAATATTTTATGGAACATACTATTTTATTAAACTATATAAATATTATAGAAATATTGATAAGGGAATTTAGGATGAGAAATGGTTTACTATTTGACACATTTATATTTATGAAAAAATAATCTTGTAGGTAAATTTATCACACTATAACTTTGAAAAATTCTTCTATGTGATTATGATTAAAATAATTTAACACTGGACCAAAACAAATGAAAATGTTTGAAAACCCACTTAATCCTATAGAAATTTTATACATCAATGGTATTTTGACAATGTCCTATAACTTATTAGAGTATCTATAATTTTTTATGAATATTGATTGAGAATGAATTTATTATAATTTAAAATTTTAAAATTTTAAAAAGTTCTTCTCTCCTATGATATAAATGGGAACTAATTTATCTCATTTAATCAAACCAATTTAAAATATATTATTTTAAAACCAAACCAATTTATGTTATAAAAATACCATTACACATTTTTGTTTTTATATTATTCTAAATACACATTTACAAATTACCTCAACAAGGAATCTAAAATATTTTTACTCAAGAAGATTAAATTTTCATTAATGACTCAGTGATATCTCCTTCTATTTCTATATAATATAATTTTTTACCCATATTAAAATAATAATACTACAATTACATGTATTATCATATATTATTATGACTATGGTTCTCCAATTTTCCATCTCACTTTTATCCTATGAGAATATAAAACATTTCTTGTCAATACATCCAACTATGACATATTTGATATAATTATGAAAGAATTATTATTCTAGAATTATAGTATCATGAAAACATTTTTGCATTCCAATCTATTGGAAAATTATTTTGTATCCCATGCATACATGCTTAATATACCATCAATAATGATATTTGTTCCACTTTTCTATTATACATTACATAAATGATAATAAAGATGTATTTAAGAAATACAGATGAAATATTTGATATTATAATATCAATATAATGTTTATTTTTTACTTATATTTATTTTTTTCAATCCATTGAAAAGTGAAAATTGTGTACATTCATAAGTACAATATATCATACCCCTGAATGATGTTATTAATCATTAAATATCAATCATTAAAAAAGGAATATAAAGATATATTTAATTAATTTATATGTTATTTATATCATGATTATAACTGTAATACATTGTACCGAGTCTATGGTAGTACATTATATGGAATGATAGTGATTATAGATATATATTTTAAATGAAATCAGGATGATACAATGAATCATGTTATAGTTAGAATATAATAATGTGAACATATAGAATGTGGAAATATTCATTTTTATGGGTATATAACTAGAATAGTCTCCAATTATTTGACCAAGATGGAGGATCTGGGTATCAATATTTATTGTTCCATTTTATATAGATATCCTAATGTGAATAATGAAACAATAAAATATGAATGTTGGAGTGAAACTCATATTATTTTGTGTGTCCAAGAGAAGTGATCTAAATGTTACTACCAATCCTGAAATATGAAGAATTAAGACATATATATTTCTTTAATGATGGTGCTATGCTGACTTGCTTGATATAAAATATAAAATATTTTTTTACTTAGGTGGGGAAATTGTCGAATATGATACATGGAATTTTAAGCCAATAAAATTTGAAACCATACAGATATATTGGTAATAAATAAGTTAATATGGTTATATATGAAAATAATATTTATGTTTATTAAGATCATATAGAATATAAAAATGTGCAATTCAATTTACGGTCACGGGATGATTAAAAAATACCAAATAATAATTATTAATGTGGAATATCACTTGTATAAGGATCAATTTCTTCAATATGGAGTATATAAATAGATGGGTATTTTTTTTTGAGTGATTTATCAATACTAGGGTTATTTAATTGATTCAAAAAAAATTCATTCAATGATAGGAAAGGATACAATAATTACGTTTTCATAGTATTGATTTGTTAAATAGTACTTGTGAAGGCTGAGTATAGCTCCCAATCATGATATTATGTACTTTATACCGAGATAAAAATCGTTTTATTTTATGAGTCTCTAGAACAAAAAAATCCCCCATGAAAATGCATCATGATGGGACATGTACCCACACCAATATATAAAGGTTTGATTTGTAATCCTTCTTCATTGTGGTATTTTCATAACCCCTTCTAGAATGGGTCAAAATCCTCAATATCACATCAAATGGATAATGGCTCTGATATTATTTATAATAGACTACTCTAGCACATTAGCAAAATTGTTTTAACTTTGTGCCTAGCCCACATGGATTTAAAACCACTTGGATATGGCCTAGTGGCATCCCTCGAGAAAAGGCATCATGATTGGATTGTTATTCAAAACCAACGAATATTGGGGTTCTTCATTCTCATCCAACTTCTATGTGTGGTATGCCATAATAATCCCATAGTAGGACCCAACCTCATCGCCCAAACATTCAATGGACACTAGCTCTGATAACATTTTGGATGGCCTAGTCTAGCCCACAATCATGATATTTTCTACTTAAGTCCTATTCCACATGATTTATGATTTCCTACAATCTGGCCCTCATCCATCATGTAGGAAATGGACTCATGATGAGAGAAGTATCCACACCATCTTATAGAGGGTTTCTTCATGGTCACATTCCTTCGATATGAGATTTCCATAATCCACCCCTATAAAGTCCAAACATACTAACTAGAACATCAAATTGTATCATATCCAGTGTCCATTTCATTTTCCAGTGAGTAAGATTCTCCCTTTTAGGGTGGAAGGGTTACTAAAGTCTCTCATCGAATGACGAGGATCAAGAAGCACCCCTTTATATAGTGGTGGAGATACATCTCCCATAATGAGTCTTTTTCATGGGGGATGCCTAATGGTTGGACCCAAGGAAAGAAAAACCACGAAGTGTATTCCCAAAGAATAAAATATTTTAATTACAGGTTTTACAGGGATGTCACAAATGGTTATAATCTGAATGTCTATTCGCTGTGATAGAGAAAAATATGGGTCCTTCTATGGGGAAGATTATGGAAATCCCACAACGAATGTGTGGGATTATGAAGAAACACTTTACAACAGGGTGTGAATACCTCTCCCATAAAAAGGTCCTTTCATAGGGGATACATGAGTAGTAGAGACAAGGTAATGAAAAATTATAAAAACAGGGCTCTATGTTGAAAATTTCATGATCGTGGGCTAGACCTGGCCATCAAAGTTCTGATTATTGAATTTTTAACGGTGATGGTATTTGAATCCAATATGTTATCTTTTTTTATTAAAAATAAGGGATTTTAAATTAAACACATTGTATTATATAGAGTATAGTAAAGAAATAAAAAACATAAGTGACCCATGAAAAGTAATTATTTCAAGATGATTGTCACAATATAGGAATGTAATTTTTGCTATGAATTGGAATCATGAAATTATAATATATATATATATATATATATATATATATAATGATACTACCCAATATAAATTTTTTAATTAATAAATATGAAATAAGCATTTATTTTTTTTGTGAATGATCATTTATTATCTAAATTAACAATACATTCAAAAATAATTCAATCTTTTTGGGAGAATATATTATAATAATTTTTGTATTTTTTTATATAAATTTTTTAATAAATATAAATTAATTTTTTTACTATACAAGTCAAAATTATCTTAATTTTTTTTCTATTTTTTAAATATATTGATTAATAGAGTTTTACAAAAATTATTAATTAAAACTTTATTTTTGAATTGATCATTTAAACCTGGGCATTTTTTAAAAATGTTTCAGATGATAAATTAGTTTAGTTATGTTATTTTTATTATATTTTTATTCATTATAATTTATTTTATTTTTAAACATGGTATAAACATATGTTTACACATATAAATTAATTTCTATGAAAAACTATTTTCTAATTCATTGTTTTTATAATATATATTTCAATAGCATCAATAAATTTAAATTAAAAAAAAAGATTACATGATTTGAATTATGATGTCAAATTTTCCGAATAAGTCTCCTTTATTTTTTTTATAATATAAGTAGTAGCCATATAATATTTTTTTCACCTCAATAATGATTAATATGGTGACATGTATATAAATATTTTCACACACATTCCTTCATCCATCTTTATTGATGTAGTTTCATAATTTTCGTCCTTATGTTGAATACATTTCAAATTCATGCATTATTTATTTTATGTTGACCTATATTATATTTTATGTAAATCATAATTTAATAAATTTCACAATATTTTCATTAATATTTCAAATAAATTTTCATGAGGGTAAATTTAAGTTATTTTCTATAATAATAGTTTTTTTATAATATTAAAAAAAATCATACTAATTTTTTATACATTTTTATTGATTTGATAATTAATCTAAAATTATGCAGAACACCTATAGAATATATTATCAATATATTGAATAATTAAATAAATGATTCTATGAATGTTGACTACAATAAAATATGGATTGATTATTTTGACTAATGAACTATTATGATAAATATTTCCCATTAGATATGTTTTAACGGCTTCAATTCAAATTTTAGTTCAGTCATGTTCTATTTAATATCAAAATATTTTTATTTGGTCAAGAATGATATTAATAATATTTTATGGAACATACAATTTTATTAAAATAGATAAATATTATGGAAATATTGATAAGGGAATTTAGGATGAGAAATGGTTTACTATTTCACATATTTATATTTATGAAAAAATAATCTTGTAGGTAAATTTATCACACTATAAAATTGAAAAATTCTTCTATTTGATTATGATTAAAATAATTTAACACTGGACCAAAACAAATGAAAATGTTTGAAAACCCACATAATCCTATAGAAAGTTTATACATCAATTGTATTTTAACAATGTCTTAGAACTTATTAGAGTCTCTATAATTTTTTATGAATATTGATAGAGAATGAATTTATTATAATTTAAAATTTTAAAATTTTAAAAAGATCTTCTCTCCTATGTTAAAAATGAGAACCAATTTATCTCATTTAATCAAACCAATTTAAAATATATTATTTTAAAACCAAACCCATTTATGTTATAAAAATACCATTACACATTTTTGTTTTTATATTATTATATGTACACATTTACAAATATCCTCAATAAGGAATCTAAAATATTTTTATTCAAGAAGATTACATTTTCATTAAAGACTCAGTGATTTCTCCTTCAACTTCTACATAATATAATTTTTTCCCATATTAAAACAACAATCCTATAATTACATGTATTCTCATATTTTATTATGACTATGGTACATCAATTTTCCATCTCTCTTTTATCCTATGAGAAGATAAAACATTTCTTGTCAATACATCCATCTTATCATCTCAACATAGTATTGTAAATCAGAATGCATCACCAAATTAATTGGATGATTATAATGATTAAACTATGAAATATTTGACATCATTATGAAAGAATTATAATTCTATAATTATAGTATCATAAATACCTTTTTACATTCCAATCTATTGGAAAATTATTTTGTCTCCCATGCATACATGCTTAATATACCATGAATAATGATATTTGTTCCATTTTTCTATTCTACATTACATAAATGATAATAAAGATGTATTTCAGAAATATTGACAAAATATTTGATATTATAATATCAATATAATGTTTATTTTTTACTTATATTTATTTTTTTCAATCCGTTGAAAAGTGAAAATTGTGTACATTCATAAGTACAATATATCATACCCAGGAATGATATTATTAATCATTAAATATCAATCATTAAAAAATGAATATAAAGATATTTTTAATTAATTTATATTTTATTTATATCAGGATTATAACTATAATACTTTGTACCGAGTCTATGGTAGTACATTATATGGAATGAACGTGATTATCGATATATATTTTAAATGAAATCAGGATGATTCAATGAATAATGTGATAGTTAGAATATAATACTGTGAACATATAGAATGTGGAAATATTCATTTTTATGGTTATATAACTAGAATAGTCTCCATTTATTTTCCCATGATGGAGGATCTAGATATCAATATTTATTGTTCCATTTTATGTAGATATCCTAATGTGAATAATGAAATAATAAAATATGAATGTTGGAGTGAAACTCAAATTATTATTTGTGTCCAAGAGAAGTGATCTAAATGTTAATACCAATCCTAAAATAAGAGGAATGAAGACATATATATTTCTTTAATGATGGTGTTATGCTGTCTTGCTTGATATAAAATATATAATATTTTTTTTACTTAGGTGGGGACATTGTCGAATATGATACATGGAATTTTAAGCCAATAAAATATGAAACCATACAGATATATTGGTCATAAATAAGTTAATATGGTTATATATGAAAATAATATTTAAGTTGATTAAGATCATATAGAATATAAAAATGTGCAATTCAATTTACGGTCACGTGATGATTAAAAAATACCAAATAATAATTTTTAATGTGAAATATCACTTGTATAAGGATCAATTTCTTCCATATGGAGTATATTTAGAGATGGGTATTTTCTTCTGAAAGATTTATCTCTACTAGTTTAATTTAATTGTTTCACAAAAAATTCATTCAATAATAGGAAAGTATACAATAAATACATTTTCATAGTATTGATTTGTTAAATAGTACTTGTGAAGGCTGAGTACAGCTCAAAATCATGATATTATGTACTTTATACCTTGATAAAAATCATTTTCTTTTCCGAGTGTCTAGAACAAAAAAAAATCTCCCATGAAAATGCCTCATGATGGGACATGTATCCACACCAACATATAAAGGTTTGATTTGTAATCCTTCTTCATTATGGTATTTTCATAACCCCCCTCTAGAATGTGTCAAAATCCTCAATATCAGAACAAATGGACAATGGCTCTGATATTATTTTTAATAGACTACTCTAGCACATTAGCAAAATTGTTTCCCCTTTGTGCCTACCCCACAAGGAGTTTCACTCACTAGGCCATGGCTTAGTGGCATCCCTCGAGAAAAGGCCTCAGGATTGGATTGTTATCCAAAACCAACTAATATTGGGGTGCTTCATTCTCATCCAACTTCTATGTGCGGTATGCCATAATAATCCCATAGTAGGTCCCAACCTCATCACTCAAACATTCAATGTACACTAGCTCTGATAACATTTTGGATGGCCTAGTCTAGCCCACAATCCTGATATTTTGTACTTAAGACCTAGTCCACATGATTTTTGATTTCCTACGCTCTGGCCTTCATCCATCTTGTAGGAAAAGGACTCATGATGGGAGAAGTATCCACACAATCTTATTGAGGGTTTCCTCATGGTCACATTCCTTCGATATGAGATTTCCATAATCCACCCCTATAAAGACCAAACATACTAACTAGAACATCAAATTGTATCATATCCAGTGTCAATATCATTTTCCTGTGAGTAAGTTTCGCCCTTTTGGGGTGGAAGGGTTACTAAAGTCTCTCATTGAATGACGTGGATCAAGAAGCACCCCTTTATATAGTGGTGGAGATACATCTCCCTTAATGAGTCTTTTTCTTGGGGGATGCCTAATGGTTGGACGCAAGGAAAGAAAAACAACGAAGTGTATGCCCGAAGAATAAAATATTTTAATTACGGGTTTTACAGGGATGTCACAAATGGGTATAATCCGAATTTCCATTCAATGTGATAGAGGAAAAGATGGGTCCTTCTATGGGGAATATTATGGAAATCCAACAACGAATGAGTGGGATTATAAAGAAACACTTTACAACAAGGTGTGAATACCTCTCCCATAAAAAGGTCCTTTCATAAGGGATACATGAGTAGTATAGACAAGGTAATGAAAAATTATACGAACATGGATCTATGTTGAAAATGTCAGGATCGTGGGCTAGACTTGGACATCAATGTTCTGATTATTGAATTTTTAACAGTGATGGTATTTGAATCCAATATGTTATCCTTTTTTTAAAATAAGGGATTTTAAATTAAACACATTGTATTATATAGAGTATAGTAATGAAACAAAAAAATAAATGAACCATGAAATGTAATTATTTCACGATGACTGTCACAATATAGGAATGTAATTTTTGCTATGAACAGAAATCATGAAATTATAATATATATATATATATAATGATACTACCCAAAATAAATTTTTTAATTAATAAATATGAAATAAGCATTCAATTTTTTTTAATGATCATTTATTTTCTAAATTATCATTACATTAAAAAAATTCAATCTTTTTGTGAGAATATATTATAATAATTTTTTAATTTTTTTAGATAATTTTTAATAAATATAAATTAATTTTTTTATTATACAAGCCAAAATTATTTTAAAAAAATTTCTATTTTTTTAAATATATTCATTAATAAAGGTTTACAAAAATTATTATTTAAAACATTATTTTTTATTTGATCATTCAAACCAGGCCATTTTTTAAAAATGTTGCTGATGATAAATTAGTTTAGTTATATTATTTTTTTTTATATTTTTATTCATTATAATTTATTTTATTTTTAAACATGGTATAAACATATGTTTACATGTAAAAAATAATTTCTATGAAAAACTATTTTCTAATTCATTGTTTTTATAATATATATTTCAATAGCTTCAATAAATTTAGATTAAAAAAAATAGATTACATGATTTGAATTATGATGTCAAATTTCCAGAATAGGTCTCCTTTATTTTTTTAAAATATGAGTAGTAGCCATATAATATTTTTTACACCTCAATATTGATTAAGATGGTAAAATAGGGACGAAAAATATTGACAAGTATATAAATATTCTCACACACATTATTTCATCCATCTTTATCGATGTAGTTTCATAATTTTCATCCTTATGTTGAATACATTTCAAATTCATGCATTATTTATTTGATGTTGACCTATATTATATTTTATGTAAATCATAATATAATAAATGTCACAATATTTTCATTAATATTTCTAATAAATTTTCATGAGGGTAAAATGTAGTTATTTTATATAATAATAGTTATTTTAAAAATATTAAAAAAAATACAAATGTTTTATACATTTTTATTTATTTGATAATTAATCTAAAATTATGCAGAACACCTATAGAATATATTATCAATATATTGAATAATTAAATAAATGATTCTATGAATGTTGACTGTAATAAAATTTGGATTAATTATTTTAACTAATGAACTATTAAGATAAATATTTCCCATTAGATATGTTTTAATGGCTTAAATTCAAATTTCATTTCAGTCATGTTCTATTTAATATCAAATTATTTGTATTGGGTGAACAATGATATTAATAATATTTTTTGGAACATACTATTTTATTAAACTATATAAATATTATATAAATATTGATAAGGAAATTTAGGATGAGAAATGGTTTACTATTTCAAATATTATATTTATGAAAAAATAATCTTGTAGGTAAATTTATCACACTATAACATTGAAAAATTCTTCAATGTGATAATGATTAAAATAATTTAACACTGGACCAAAAAAAATGAAAATGTTTGAAAACCCAATTAATCCTATAGAAATTTTATACATCAATGGTATTTTAACAATGTCTTATAACTTATTAGAGTCTCTATAATTTTTTATGAATATTGATTGAGAATGAATTTATTATAAATTAAAATTTAAAAATTTAAAAATATTCTCTCCTATTTTATAAATGGGAACCAATTTATCTCATTTAATCAAACCAATTTAAAATATATTATTTTAAAACCAAACCCATTTATGTTATAAAAATACCATTACACATTTTTTTTATATTATTCTACGTACACATTTACAAATTTCCTCAATAAGGAATCTAAAATATTTTTACTCAAGAAGATTACATTTTCATTAACTACTCAGTGATATCTCCTTCTACTTCTAGATAATATAATTTTTTCCCATATTAAAATAATAATCCTATTATTATATGTATTATGATATTTTATTATGACAATGGTTCTTCAATTTTCCATCTCATTTTTGTCCTATGAGAATATAAAGCATTTCTTTTCAATACATCCATCTTATCATATCAACATAGTATTGTAAATCAGAATGCATCATTAAATTAATTGGATGATTATAATTATTAAAATATGAAATATTTGATGTAATTATGAAATAATTATTATTCTTGAATTATTGTATCATAAATACCTTTTTACATTCCAATTTATTGGAAAATTATTTTTTCTCCCATGCATACATGATTAATATACCATCAATAATGATATTTGTTCCATTTTTCTATTCTACATTACATAAATTATAATAAAGATGTATTTAATAAATATAGACGAAATATTTGATATTATACTATCAATATAATGTTTATTTTTTACATATATTTATTTTTTTCAATCCATTGAAAAGTGAAAATTGTGTACATTCATAAGTACAATATATCAGACCCAGGAATGATATTATTAATCATTAAATATCAATCATTAAAAAATGAATATAAATATATATTTAGTTAATTTATATGTTATTTATTTCAGGATTATAACTGTAATACTTTGTATCGAGTCTATGGTAGTACATTATATGGAATGAAAGTGATTATAGATATATATTTTAAATGAAATCAGGATGATACAATGAATCATGTGATAGTTAGAAAATAATCATGTTAACATATAGAATGTGGAAATATTCATTTTTATGGGTATATAACTAGAATAGTCTCCATTTATTTTCCCAAGATGGAGGATCTGGGTATCAATATCTATTGTTCCATTTTATATAGATATCCTAATGTGAATAATGAGACAATAAAATATGAATGTTGGAGTGAAACTCAAATTATTATTTGTGTCCAATAGAAGTGATCTAAATGTTATTACCATTCCTAAAATAATATGAATGAAGACATATATATTTCTTTAATGATGGTGGTATGCTGTCTTCCTTGATATTAAATATGTAATATTTTTTTTACTTAGGTGGGGACATTGTCGAATATGATACATGGAATTTTAAGCCAATAAAATATGAAACCATACAGATATATTTGTCATATATAAGTTAATATGGTTATATATAAAAATAATATTTTGATTAAGATGATATAGAATATAAAAATGTGCAATTCAATTTACGGTCACGTGATGATTAAAAAATACCAAATAATAATTATTAATGTGGAATATCACATGTATAAGGATCAATTTCTTCCATATGGAATATATTTAGAGATGGGTATTTTCTTCTGAAAGATTTATCTCTACTAGGGTAATTTAATTGTTTCACAAAAAAATCATTCAATAATAGGAAAGGATACAAGAAATACGTTTTCATAGTATTGATTTGTTATATAGTACTTGTGAAGGCTGTGTACAGCTCACAATCATGATATTATGTACTTTATACCTTGATAAATATCATTTTCTTTTCTGAGTCTCTAGAACAAAAAAATCCCCCAAAAAAATGCCTCATGATGGGACATGTATCCACACCAACATATAAAGTTTTGATTTTTAATCCTTCTTCATTGTGGTATTTTCATAACCCCCTCTAGAATGGGTCAAAATCCTCAATATCACATCAATTGGAAAATGGCTCTGATATTATTTGTAATAGCATACTCTAGCGCATTAGCAAAATTGTTTCCCCTTTGTGCCTAGCCAACATGGATTTTCAATCACTTGGCTATGGCCTAGTGGCATCCCTCGAGAAAAGGCCTGATGATTGGATTGTTATCCAAAACCAACTAATATTGGGGTGCTTCATTCTCATCCAACATCTATGTGCGGTATGCTATAATAATCCCATATTAGGTCCCAACCTCATCGCTCAAACATTCAATGTACACTAGTTCTGATAACATTTTGGATGGCCTAGTCTTGCCCACAATCATGATATTTTCTACTTAAGACCTAGTCCACATGATTTTTGATTTCCTATGCTCTGGCCCTCATCCATCTTGTAGGAAAAGGACTCATGATGAGAGAAGTATCCACACCGTCATATAGAGGGTTTCCTCATGGTCACATTCCTTCGATATGAGATTTCCATAATCCACCCATATAAAGTCCCAACATACTAAATAGAACATCAAATTGTATCATATCCAGTGTCCATTTCATTTTCGAGTGAGTAAGTTTCACCCTTTAGGGTGGAAGGGTTACTAAAGCCTCTCATCGAATGACGATGATCAAGAAGCACCCCTTTATATAGTGGTGGAGATACATCTCCCATAATGAGTCTTTTTCTTGGGGGATGCCTAATAGTTGGACCCAAGGAAAGAAAGACAACGAAGTGTATGCCCGAAGAATAAAATATTTTAATTATTGGTTTTACAGGGATGTAACAAATGGTTATAATCCGAATGTCCATTCGCTGTGATAGAGAAGAAGATGGGTCCTTCTATGGGGAAGATTATGGAAATCCCACAATGAATGAGCGGGATTATGAAGAAACACTTTACAACAGGGTGTGAATACCTCTCCCATAAAAAGGTCCTTTAATAGGGGATACATGAGTAGTAGAGACAAGGTAATGAAAAATTATACGAACATGGATCTATTTTGAAAATTTCATGATCGTGGGCTATACTTTTCCATCAAAGTCCTGATTATTGAATTTTTAACAGTGATGGTATTTGAATCCAATATGTTAACTTTTTGTAAAAATAATGGATTTTATATTTAACACATTGTATTATATAGAGTATAGTAGGGAAACACAAAACATAAATGAACCAGGAAAAGTAATTATTTCAAGATGATTGTCACAATATAGGAATGTAATTTTTGCTATGAACAGGAATCATGAAATTATAATATATATATATATATAATGATACTACGCAATATAAATTTTTTAATTAATAAATATTAAATAAGCATTAAATTTATATTGAATGATCATTTATTATCTAAATTAACATTACATTAAAAAAATTCAATCTTTTTGTGAGAATATATTATAATAATTTTTTAATTTTTTTAAATGATTTTTTAATAAATATAAATTAATTTTTTTATTATACAAGTCAAAATTATCTTAAAAAAATTTATATTTTTTTAAATATATTGATTAATAGAGGTTTACAAAAATTATTATTTAAAACATTATTTTTGATTTGATCATTTAAACCAGGCCATTTTTTAAAAATGATGCAGATGATAAATTAGTTTAGTTATATTATTTTTATTATATTTTTATTCATTATAATTTATTTTATTTTCAAACATGGTATAAACATATGTTTACTCATAAAAATTAATACCTATGAAAAACTATTTTTTAATTAATTATTTTTATAATATATATTTCAATAGCTTCAATATATTTAAATTTAAAAAAAATAGATTACATGATGTGAATTATGATGTCAAATTTTCTGAATAGGTCTCCTTTATTTTTTAAAAATATGAGTAGTAGCCATATAATATTTTTTTCACCTCAATAATGATTAAGATGGTAAAATAGGGACGAAAAATATTGACAAGTATATAAATATTCTCACACACATTCCTTCATCCATCTTTATCGATGTAGTTTCATAATTTTCATCCTTATGTTGAATACATTTCAAATTCATGATTTATTTATTTGATGTTGACCTATATTATATGTTATGTAAATCGTAATGTAATAAATGTCACAATATTTTTATTAATATTTCAAATAAATTTTCATGAGGGTAGAATGTAGTTATTTTCTATAATAATAGTTTTTTTTAAATATTAAAAAAAATCATAAAAATTTTTTATACATTTTTATTGATTTGATAATTAATCTAAAATTATGCAGAACACCTATAGAATATATTATGAATATATTGAATAATTAAATAAATGATTCTATGAATGTTGACTGTAATAAAATTTGGATTAATTATTTTGACAAATGAACTATTAAGATAAATATTTCCCATTAGATATGTTTTAACGGCTTCAATTAAAATTTCAGTTTAGTCATGTTCTATTTAATATCAAATTATTTGTATTGGGTCAAAAATGATATTAATAATATTTTTTGGAACATACTATTTTATTAAACTATATAAATATTATATAAATATTGATAATGAAATTTAGGATGAGAAATGGTTTACTATTTCAAATATTATATTTATGAAAAAATAATCTTGTAGGTAAATTTATCACACTATAACATTGAAAAATTCTTCTATGTGATTATGATTAAAATAATTTAACACTGGACCAAAACAAATGAAAATGTTTGAAAACCCACATGATCCTATAGAAATTTTATACATCAATGGTATTTTTACAATTTCCTATAACTTATTTGAGTCTCTATAATTTTTTATGAATATTGATTGTGAATGAATTTATTATAATTTAAAATTTTAAAAATTTAAATATATCTTCTCTACTATGTTATAAATGGGAACCAATTTATCTCATTTAATCAAACCAATTTCAAATATATTATTTTAAAACCAAACCCTTTTATGTTATAAAAATACCATTACACATTTTTGTTTTTATATTATTCTAAAGACACATTTACAAATTTCCTCAATAAGGAATCTAAAATATTTTTACTCAAGAAGATTACATTTTCATTAACGACTCAGTGATATCTCTTTATACTTCTACATAATATAATTTTTTACCCATATTAAAATAATAATCCTACAATTACATGTATTCTCATATTTTATTATGACTATGGTTCTTCAATTTTCCATCTCACTTTTATCCTATGAGAATATAAAACATTTATTTTCAATACATCCATCTTATCATCTCAACATAGTACTGTAAATCATAATGCATCACCAAATTAATAGGATGATTATAATTATTAAACTACGAAATATTTTATATAATTATGAAAGAATTATTATTCTAGAATTATGGTATCATAAATACCTTTTTAAATTCCAATCTATTGGAAATTTATTTTGTCTCCCATGCATACATGCTTAATATACCATCAATAATGATATTTGTTCCATTTTTCTATTCTAAATTACATAAATTATAATAAAGTTGTATTTAAGAAATATAGAGGAAATTATTGATATTATAGTATCAATATACTGTTTATTTTTTACTTATATTTATTTTTTTCAATCCATTGAAAAGTGAAAATTGTGTACATTCATAATTACAATATATCATACCTAGGAATGATATTATTAATCATTAAATATCAATCATTCAAAAATGAATATAAAGATATATTTAATTAATTTATATGTTATTTATATCAGGATTATAACTATATATATTCTTCAAAAATAATCAATGAAAAAGACCATGAATGAGGAAGTGAAACATATGTGATGAATTAGACGTTAACACCTTGAAAATAGCATTTTAAATATGAAAATATGAATAAATAGAGGATGAAATATCACAAGTGGATCATATATTACATTTTAATAATTATAATTATTTTTATATAGGTATAATAATTTTAATTTTTATATAATGGAGGATATATTCATTTATGATGCATGTTGGACATGATGTAATGGATTTCTTATCAAATTTTATTCATGGAATCATATTTTAATTTTGTGCTCTATATTCATGTAATATTGTATATATTATACCCTTCTTACATGTTATAAAATGAATCATTCATACATCATGTTATTTATGTTTTACTTAACGTTATTTCGTCCTTGGGGTTTTATAACACAATTTCAATTCATTGGGTTATATGTCAACATAAATGGAAACGTTACAACATGATTGTTTGTGGAATTACCTCCAACTATATTATTTTTTATTTCCTATAATTTTTTGTTGATATAAATTTTTAATAAATAATCACTTCACTAATTATTTCTCAGTACAGGGATAGGTTATTTTCATGTTTTGTTCCTCACAATTTTATTTCATTTAGAAATATTTGACGTTATTAACATATTAATGTTTATGTAGAATATATATTATTTTTAATAAAGGATAGTTAATCAATATCATTATATTAATGATATTTAATTCATCATTCAATGTTATTATTTATATCAATTTTTAAATCTGTTTTTTAGCAATGATTTATGATTTGGATTCGAAATCCCATTTGAATTCAGGGTTATTTATGGTTACATTTTCTGTTTGGGGAAATTATAAACTCATTTTATCTTAAAACCAACCTATTATATATACGTATGGTTATTTAAGAAGTATAAAATTTATTGTTTTTCCCTTTAATTATTTAGTCAATATAATTAAATTAATATTTTAATTATTAACTAAATTTCATTTTTTTACGCATTTAACTAATTTTTAATATGTTCTTGTGTTATCTAAAATCATGTAAACCATATTTTTTATAATGATTAAAAGATTTAATATAAAAATATTTTCACATTTGTTACTTTTTACTAATAAAATTATTATTTTTTATAAAACAGATTATTTTTAATTGTAATTATAAATGTGGAAGGAATCATTATTTTTACAATCATTTGAAATATAAGATATCCCAGCTTCATGGAGAATCAATGTTTTGAAATATTAATTAGATACATCCATTATTATTTTTTTAAAATTATAATTTTATAATTTTATATATAAAATATGTTCTTAAAAAATGAAAGTCATATTTTACTCATTATATATATAGTAATCATTAAATATTATTCATAAATGTCAATATATTTTAATGTATCCTATTATTTAATGTAGAAATGATCTCAGTATACTATTCTAGTACATTAAATTTATGTTTTCTGTTGAATATTACACTGGATTTACTAAAATCCCTTGTGAGAGTTGTTCTTATTATGAATTTATTAATTATTAAGCCATAACAATGAATAATTATAATTTATTCATATTAAAAATGCATTGGACATATTATGTGATGTGTGTGGTCCATTATAGGCCCACAATTCATTTTTAGGTATAGTGAGAAAAACTAGGTTAGGTATTTGGAATACACCATAGTATTTTATGTATGTATTTATAGATCATTGCCACAGGCTTAAAATTTTGAATCATGAAATTACACATTCTGTCATTATGAAACTATTTATTGATATACATTTTATTATATAAATTATTTAGACATTCATGGATATTTTTTTGTGTTAATATTTTTTTTATAGGTAAATAATTTATCATTATTAATTTTTCTCCATTATCAATTTTTTAATTGAATTGAATTTATATTAAATTGTCAATTTTTATTTGGGATTATCCATTGATTATTCTCTAATAAATTATTCCATTTTCATGTACTTGTTAAAAAATTGTTGTATCTATTGATTTATTTTCCATTACCTAGTAAATAATTAAGGTCATTTTAAATGATATATATGATACCACCAAATGAGAATCATAGAATCAAATAACTATTAAATATTTGAATGTGGGTATAATTTTATATACAATAAACAGGATAAAGAAGATAACCTGAAATCATAGATCATAGAACCCTCCAAATTAAACAAGATAACATGACCATCAAAATTTAATTTGTATGGTAATGCATAGAAAATATCATGTAGGAAGATCATATGAGTCTCCTTTGATAATGACTTTATGTACTTTCAATTTTGTCCCAAAAAATCAATGGTCATGCGACTTCTTCCAGATGAGTTTCTACGAATCATGCAACATGTCAATCTGTATATGATGTAAAATCCACCAAAAAACCAGGAAAATAAGGAAAAAAATTTGAAAATTTGGTCGACAATCATAATCATAAAAATAATTTGATGCAACCATATAGTTTTCAGGGCCCTGGGAATTCCCTAGTCAAATGTTTTTCATGTTTCAAGAGATCCCACTGGCATCTAACCCTTATAATTAAAAGGGACTCAAACATGTCCAGGTTCTCTTTCACAACCCCATATGCTCTAAAAAATTATTGTATTTTAAGATAATTCTTGTGCATATCCATATGATCCATTATTGGTCAAATGAAACATTACTGATGAGGAGACTCGGTGTCATTGAAAACACATGTACACACTCATGAGAGCTACAAACCTTTTATAATAAATAGTAAAATAATAGGGGAAATGATGGTAGCATTATGAGAGGGAATTATATGATGATATTATGTGTTACAATAGTGGAACATCCATCAAGGTCCTTTGATACCCCTTGAAAATTCAATTGAATGTCACGAAATCCCCTTGGAATGCCACCATTAAATGCATATTATCCCATATATAAATATTATAGAATTATAAATACATTTTATAAGATTTATTATCTTGTTATAGTCCTTATAAATTTTTTTGTGACATTGTTAATACCCCTCATCATGTCCACATAATTAGAAAATATATTTTAGATTTTAGAAAATCTAATAAAACAAAAATTGAAAGGATGGTCTTGCAGTCACAAAAAAATATGTGACACCTGTGACTGGATTTCTCAACAAGGATGGAACCAAAGAACCCCATAAAAAGATAACTATATTTGTGTAATTATTGTTTCCTAGAGAATCATATAATTGTGTTGTTGATGACTATGAATACCCAGCCCCTATATTAGAAAAATAACTTTGGATCCTCATATGGGAACAATATAGACTCAGTGCATACATTTTTGTTCATCCAATTACAAAATAACCTAATAAATTCTGCACAAAAAATATAGGGAACCACCTAAAAATTAAAAAACATGCATGGGCAGAAGGTGTGAACCCTTGGGATCATGTAGAAGACCACATGTAGGTTATTCCAAAGACATTATACATATGTTTTGGACCATATGAGACATAAATAAAGCTACACATGAAAAAAATTAAAGGTTCACAGTAAAATAATAAATGAATAAAGACCAAATACATGACATGTACATGAATAATAATTCAATGACATACATGTTCATCGCATAATTTATCTAGATCATGAGACAACCATAAATAAGGTCACTGAAGTAATTTGTTGTACCATTGATATACCATTTGGTTTGTTCAATGTCCTATTGACATACCAATCACGTCACAGAATGCCTTATAGTCATGTCATCATCATCTCATGAATCCCTCCGCGTTTACCATCAAAATATTTGCACGTCCTCTATATATGATACCAAATTATGCAGCAACATCAGTTAATGACATCTATGTATCATGGAGAAATTTGGTGTTGCCATCATGATCTCGTGTCACCATCAAATCCTTTTTGCTAGGCTGCACGATACCCTCTAGTCATGCCACACGAGTATATTGAGTCCATTTGAGATCACTATCTAGATCTTATGAAGACATCAAGACATGTCATGAAAGTCATGAGATTTCATTCTTAGAATTAAAACATGATTATATAACTTCCAAAACCCCGAAATCCTGGATTATTTGACTTCTCCCAAACAAGAATACTTGTCATGCACCTGTTCCGAGACAGGTCATATCTGATAATTGTAGTTCTTCTTGCCATCCTCTACCAGGAATTGATACATACACCATATATGTAATTATAGATCATATTTTTTTCATTATGACATGTCTAGAATAACAAGAGAAATGTTAGGAAAACAACCAGAGATGTACAATAGAGAACTAGTCCATGGTATCCAAACATCTCAGGATAAGATGGCATGGTCTAGTAAACATACAAGAGAATCCTTAGAGTGTAATCCAATATTAACTGAAATACAATTACTATAATTCCTGAAATAACCATGATACATTAATTTCATTATGAAGGATCATTCTCTATATTTCAATATATATTGTCTATGTATATATGACCCATATCCACAATCAATGGAACAAATTTCATGTTATTCGTTTTTTCTATCACCACAAATTTCTCATTTTTTATAGGCCATTCCAATTATTATATAATTTGTGTCATAATCATATATTAAGAATTGGAAACCTATTTGATTATAGAATATTCATTAGATTAATAGGATATGGACCCAATATAGGGGAAACATCAGGGATTATGTCCTAAACACCGACATAATATGACATTGCTATAATATAAAAGAATGACCAGTACATATGAAAAAATTAGTTGACTAATATTATATGTAAAAAATATATAAGATATGATATTTTGTAAGCCCCAATCAGTGACATAATATGATATTTTCTTCATTTAATTTCATTACCCAACCATAATCAGTCATTGAGTCACATCTACCCCAAGCATACTCACATAGGATGGAATGTAGAGACATGGATTGAAAGGCATGTCCTAAATGAGATTCCTTTAAATAATATACCTATACACACACAGAATAACCATATGAATGTATTTACACACACATATAATAAGAAAAATAAGAAACAATAATAGATTATTCCAAGTACAGAAAACAACACTAGTCTACGACAGTACCACCATGAAAAATAAAATTTCATGTCAAAAAATAAACTATTATACCAATGATGTTCTAACATGGAAACTCATGAAAGTAAATTTAATGAAAGAGAATAGATTTTGATCATATCATCCAACCATTATACACAGTCCATAACAAAAATTATCTTTAATCTTCTCAAATTTCATTTTATAAATTTTAGTCGTCATTTAGAGACATGACACCTATGGGAAAAGACCATGTATTGATGGTTATATACATACCGAGTGGGACACCTAATAAACTGATAGGGGAAATGTAAGAGACCATATATGGAAATATAGTAAACATATCAACCCAGTGAAATAAATAAAACATACATTTTTTTATGTATATATGTTCTCAAAATAAGAAATCCCAAATTAAATATATGGGGATCCCCACTATGCAGCCTAGGCTAGGTAAAGTGTTTCCCTCAGTTCCAAATGTCCATCAATAATTCCCATCAAATCGGGAATCTATCTATAATTAATTGTTTGTATACCCATTCCTCATCATTATTATTTACAATCAAATAGGAACAACTACCATGTATAGGAAACTCACCCAAGTACAATAGGGAGATTCCAATCAATAAGTATCTATATATAGTGTACCAACACCTAAGCTGATGGGGGACCCACTATATAGGTCGACGACAAACTCTCTATCGCATTAATGGGGTTCCATCTTTGTTTCATGCGGCCCCACATCCTACCCGCTATGGGGTTTCCCCTATGTAGATATAGGGAATACATCGAAGATGATGAGGGATCCAATTTATAGGTCATGTACACATTCCATAGTATGTAATATGGGTTACATTATAGTGTCAGGATTAATCATGCCCTTATCAGATAGGGGGTTTTACTCAACAGATAGAGGAGCTTCACCCAATCTAATGGTTGATTTCACTCTATAGATTGATGAAACTGGCATATCTGGATCAGGGGGGTTTCATTTTAGTGTGATAAGGACCGACACCATATCAAATAGTGGATTAAATTAGTATATATTTGAATAAATCCCATAATTATGTGGGGTTCCACTATATATTTTAAATGCCCTCACCTATGTACCTTTTTGGAGGGTCCAATCTTGTGTCACTACGAAATAAACACAATCTGATAGGGGTAACAATCAGTATATAGAGGATCCATTCCCTTATTAAAAGTGTGTACCACTTTATAGATAAGTAGAGATCCTTTACCAAATCACTAACATCATAGAGCACTGCCTGATTATGCTTATTGCATAGATAATTGGTATTATATCATATAAGATATAATAGAGGGAACCATCACATTTTATTATAAAAAACATGGGATAAGATACATGAATTGGGGGTGGGGGTAGTGTTTGAGTACAGTGGATGGAAATATGAGATATTGATGTATAATAAAAAGGAACAATGGGGTAAATGGTGTTTGATGGTACTCACACAATGTGTGATGGGACCCAAACATCATATGTGGTGATTCCCACCTCACGTGGTCCCACACTATCTCATTTTCATGACTCAAGATGAACAAAAATCACCAAAACTATATCACAACATAAATTATAATAAGTCTACTTGATGTTTCCAAGTTAATCATGGTCCTTTCTCATGCACATTGGCCATGTGAGTGTAATGAAGTATGTGGCAGTCACTTGTCCATGTCGTTGTACAACAGAACATAGAGTTTCCATGGTTGTGTCCACCTAAAAAATTACATTCACATGTATTTTTTTCCAATACATGTCCTCCTGGAGATGGTTAAATAATGTGTCTTTGTTCTAAAAAAAATTTAACCATTTTATTTTTCATGATCCGTAACCACTGAAACATTTTGGTAACACGCAGTGTGTTTTTCTATACTATATGTTTTGTAATATGGATTTTTTAATATATCATGTAATATTTTGTTGCATTAGATATAGTCATTCATCCCTCAAATCTGGCATGTTATCCTCACAATAATTGTGGATCTGACTGTATATGGCTAATTACAGCAATGCAGTGGCCAAAAATAAAATTTATATCACTTAACATGAACCGCCTCTCACCACACACACATCTATTTCATCAACCAATGATTAATTTTATTAATATAATCAATAATATTTCCAACACACTAAAATATAACATATGTTATCCCATATTTTTCAATCATTCCCTCACATATGACTCTTAAATTTATTTGGTTATCCGATTATTTCCACTCCCACCCAACAATGTTGAATCGAAACCCCATAAAATGATAAATGTACAATATGAATTTTTTATGGAAGTAAGGAAATATCCAAAATGGTATAACAATAATTATACCATACTTCATATCCAATTCATTACATCATAATATATAGGTTTTGGTGAAAAATAAAAATCAATATAATATTAGATCATAGGTTCATCCAACCTTAAGAAATTAGAATATATAATAAAATGTGATTATATTGTTCCATCAATACAATCCAAAAGGGAATAAACATAAAATTTAATAGTCCTACATGGATATTGTATCATTCTTACTCAAATTACATGACTCCAACTGGTTAAGATAAGTACTTTTGTTCACTGCATTATATTCTTCTCTAATCAAGTGATTCATAATTAGCTGGTTCAATTTTCCAATTGAAGGAGGAGAAGAAAACTCTAGATTCTCCAAGTGTTAATGTGGTTAACATTGGATAAATATTTATTGTAGTGATTTTATTGGATAAATATATATTATTAACATAATTAATTATGTGTATTAAAAATCTAATTATTTTGCTGACCATAATTACAATTACCATTTTATCTAAATGCAATGTTCCAACCAATATTTTGTTGCACCTATGGTAAACGACGTGTTTTAGAGTCAACATTATTCTCAAGTTTATTATTTATGAATTGTTTTAAAAATTTTCCCATTTTACATATTAAAATATGAAAAGGTATTATAAAATTAATTAAATATTTTTATTTTAATAAATTTCAGCCCACCGAGTCACAAAATTGAATGTTGTATTATTTTATAGCTCTAATAACATAATTAGAAATATTTCAAAGTCTTACAAAGAATGAACTAGATCTCCACATTATTATATAAATTATGATATATTCCATAAAAACTATAAATGTTAATCGACATAAATAACCTTCATTTTTATCCCTTACTCTATAGAGTGCTCATGCACATTTCTTTGCTTCCACAACACACAAACAAAGGGGATGTTACGTCCAAGATGAGTCCTCTCATATCAATGCACGATTTCCATTGGGCTATCCACGAAATTATCTCCAGCCTTTATCTCCATCACTTCCTAGTTGATGAACTGAATGATTTCATTCACATATATCCTCAGTTGAAACATGTACATGATTTTCTATAACCAATCCAAATGTTAGAGTATGGAGAGGTTATACGAATTCTTACCAATCTTCTGATGGATATCGAATGGGATGATGAACCAATGGGATAACCTGCCTCGCAGAGTGAACCTTCAGAATCCCCATTCTAAGGAGACTGTCAAAAAAATTGGTCTAACAACTCATTCTCTAAGGTAATATGAAATATATGTTTATTTTTTTCTATCTTCTCTTAGCCTTCCTCATCTGTTCACATATGACCTAAACTATATCGGTTATCACCTCAATCAACTATAGACCCATAAGTGATCGCTCAATGATCCCTATCCCGCAAAATGATTAATTGAAGTGTCTTCTATAATTGGATTAAAGGGTTCAATGATAATATTATAGTGGATCATATTTTTGTACGCAAACTCTCAAAATAGCTTGTGATATTCATAGAACTAATGAAAGTATGACATGCAATCCCTTAACATATCCTTTATCATCTAGATAGCGAACATATTCATCCAATTTATATGTGTGTGAAATGATAAATTCTTCTTATTCTATATAATTAATTCATTTTACAGGTGTCTCCATAATCAAAATTTAAACCATTCTTCAAATTATGGGGAAACATTTATGGTAACCCCATTGTAAAGAAAAATATCTCATACATACATTTTCCCAATACTATTTAGAGATCACTAATCCCTTAAATAAAAGAAGCATACTTGATTCATCAGTTAGTCAACTATTACCATGATGGTTCCACAGACATTCTTTGTCAATTACTTCCCTATAACAAAATCTTTGGATATGTCATCCCACTCTCAATATGTGGTCTCAAGGTGCAGTGGAATCCCTACATGAACCCATGATCATCCTCCACCTGATGAAATGTGAGGCCTAAAGAGATGAATTCAAAATTTATATATATCATTAAATTAAATCAAAACACCTACTTATATTCCCAATATATCATCCCCAACATTGGGACATACATCAAAATATGTTTTGAAGAACTCTCGCATCTCATCCCACTACATCGTGATAAAGAGCACTGTTCATCATGGAATAAGATTATCAATTAAATCCATTAAAAAATATATATAGTGAATCCATAGAGTAAATGTTTTCATGAAATAAACTATAAATATCATCTATTAGCTGGGAATTTTTTTCCAGTTCAAGAATCACCATCGACTGATGAAAATCTGCACCATTATGCTCATCCAGGTTTATCTGCAAAGAATCCAACTACCCAGAATCTTCATGAACCAAAAGAGACTAGATCATCCTATTAAGGGAATTTGGTACTATCATTACTGTCATTAGTGTATGGAATATATCAATGATATAGGACTATCAGAACTACAATCATTGATGTTTTCTTTTGTTCATGTCTATCTATAGGGGAACATACTTGAGACATTGACTGTATGAGTAAACCGGGAAGAAATCAACAAGAATATATTTCATCTACATCATTAGGGAAAAGACACAACATAATGCTCTTGGTTGTGAGTTGGGTAGTTTGGAATACAGGATATCAACAACCTCCACCTCTATGAGATAATTGTTTGTCGTTGCATCAACAAACATTTATTCCCATCTCTTGAGGTATCACAGAACACTACATACTCTATGCCTTATTCCATTAGTCTCAATATAGATTATTTCATCATCCTCATCCATAATCCACAATGACCTTATAACCCAGACTAGTACATGTTATAGTACACCCTTTCCACATCATTGTCGTAAAAGATTTTCAAATCCAATAGTAGTATTTCCCAAACATTTGGTAGAACACATCTATGCCTAGAAATCCCTACATTCCTAACATTCCCTTTGGTGGATCACATTAAAAAACATCATTGACCTTTTCTAGGTCAATGTAAAAAAAATATGAAGATGCTTCTACCCCTAGGAAGTTAACCTCAGGAATATTTAAATGGTACTTCAAGAGATTACTATAATTTTTTTTCTCGAAAATCATGAGTAAGACCACTTTATAGTGATCATGATGATCCACTACATGTGTATATAAGATTAGAATTCCATTAAATAAGGAAAACAAAAACAAGTACGTGTATGAGTAGATGGTGTGGTTTATCATTTCCATAAAAACTAAGAGGAATTATTCACACCAATTAGCATCACTAGGAACTCATAGTTTCTTAAGTAGCATCAAAATTTTATCTTCATAATATCATTCAACTTAACCCTAAACTAATGGTATCCATTACTGAGATTGTTCATCGACAACTATATTTCATCTTGCATCCAATCAAAGTGGTTTTCAATCTTTTGAAATGGATTCCTTTCCATTATTGAGGCATGGTTCTAGAAATGTTAATCAATGAAAATTCACAAAATATATTGATCCTTTTTCTTGAACAAAACTAGAGATTTCTAAGCAGATACACTTTTCCAGATAAAACCCTTCTCCCAATGGTCATCCAACTGAAAATATACATCCCATAGCATTTTAGAGGAAATATGATATTTTTTATAAGAAATATTAGTGAAACATGAATGATAGTAAATTAAAAATTCATTCCCTAATGACTTGGTTAGTCACAAAATGATGTCATGAAATAAAAACATGAAATAACCCATAATTTATGGGATCTAGATTAATATAGAAGATAATGAACCAATGGATACACTATCCAAATGATGGTTGATGGGATGAAACCAAATTCTCAAAATAGACGCTCAAACTTGAATGGGATATCTCTCATCCATAAAAATAAATCATGTTATATCAAGGATAAGGTGTCTTTCTTCTATACGGTGTTAGAAACTATGGGCTCATACCATGCACAACCAATACATAAGGAAGATTATGAAATATTATTATATCATTACAACTAAAAGGCCACACGTGGTCATCACTCCACCAAGATATTACTCTCCTTGAATGATGAAAAAGTATACTAAATAATAATTCTCCATATGAACCAAAAGATTAAGATTAAAGGGAAATGCCTCTATTAGAATAACCATCTCTCAAATGATGACTATACAAATAATATAATGACAATAACTGTCTATACTAATACTGAATCAATATTAGAAATAGAGATATCTTACCTTTGATCTTCTCTTTTGTTGGAGGATCATATGCCTACATATCCAACATATGTCTGCAACCCCAGTTTACGTAACCCTAAACTAGTAGTAGACCTTCTAGTGGTGTTGGAGTAACGATATCATAGCATTTTCAACCACCCAAAACTTATCCTGATCCATTGTGTGATCCTCATAAATGTGGCACATCATTCCCTTTCCTAGGAAATCCCTAGATATGTGTCATACAAATTCCTTGGGCCTCTATGCTAACCTAGACCATGTACCTAATTCTAGTTAAGGGGAGGGCTTCAACATTGAGATCATGTCAACTTGAGACTCCTCATCATTGTAGATAACACGTACCTATAACACCAAATTCTAGATCATGTTTCCTAGGATTCATCTAACATAAATCTCCATGTCACAACTGTCCACTACAAAACCATGACATATGTAGGAATGAACAACGAAATCATTCTAGAATAAATCTCTCAATGGAGTCTATAATCAAACTTCTGTTATCGTAAATAGCCATCCTAGATCATTTCACGGGATTTCAACATATGGAATCTGATCCATGTTGTTTAATCAGCCACTTTCATCCCTCCATAATACAGCTCTAGAATATCATGAACACAACCCAGTTTCATGCATAAGGGGTATTAATCCTCATTGAAATGATTTCGGAGATAAGGCATGAAGGTGATGGATCGTCGGACATTTGGTTAATATGACTCCAAAAATGTCTAGTATTTCTATGTAAAATTATTCTTGAAGCTCAACCACATGATCATTCGATGTTTCAATGATTCATAAAACATATACCATTGACTATTGATATTTCAATGCTACCTGGAAATCTGGATCACCATGTTACATCAGTAGAAACATTGTTTGAAACTCATGGACTGTTCCAAGTAGACACATATCATTAACCTGATATTGATAGATGATTTACGACCAAATAGGTGGTGTTTCGAATACTTATCCTTAAAGAGAATAGATGTCATTGTACGACCATGAATTGAGTCCTTGTTTATCAACATATCATTATCATATTAAGGATATACTGTGTTTGATGCATATCCCTATGGAATCATCTAATAATTTAATCAACGCATACCATTATAAGATTAGAATTTATTTATACAGTCAATAGTTAACTCAATAAGACCATATAAAGAATAAATATAATTTCATTCTTGTACCATTAATCCATCTAAAAAATTAGTGAATGAATTATCGAAAATATAGTATTAATTGTCTCAGAAAAATCGATATATCGGCCACATATGACATCATTGTATTCTCAACTCTAAGACCCCCACTCTATACACATTGACCATATTTACCTATACTGATCCAAATCCTCATAAGAAGAGAACACCATACAATATCCCATGGAATAAACTCATCATATAACAGAATATCACAATCAAACCCTAACCCACCCAAGATATTAAGATACCCTATATCTGATTTCATAAGATTGGGGGTGGTGAAATTCTCAATAATGAATTTCATATATATTATGATTTTTCCTAATTTACCTATATGCACACACCAGACCATATCAATGATGAGGGGTAGTGGAATATTAATAAAATGATGCAAAAAGTAATATAAAAAATGAAATAAACCATTTATGATATAGATGAGTATTCCAGTGAATACTAAAAACAAATTTTAAATAATAAAATCACAACCATAAAATTTCCCAATATGAAAAAACTAGAAACAAAAATTTTTGAGTGATAATAACTCTTGATATATAATAACTAACTACATAATGTGGTCCAATTCACTATGTATACCTAATCTCCACTGAATTCACCATCCACATTTCTATCATCTACAAAATTCATGAAATATGTTGTTGAAGCCCATGTTGGGGTGAGTATATAAATATATAGTAGTCTGACCAAAATGTTTACATGGGAGAATATTGAGAAAATAAATAATAACTAGAAAACACTCAACCCAATGTGATAGTATAAATATACATACATACATACATACATACATATATATATATATTCAAATTCCAGAAAAATATATAGATATGGGGTTTTTTCATATCCCAGTCTGGGAAAATATTTACCAAAAATGCTAGATTTTCATCAATGATACCTAGTATACATCATATCTATCCTGAAGTAATAGTTTGGATGCACATTCTTAACTACTATGTCTCACTGTCGAGGGGGAATGGTTTCAATGTAGTGGAAACACTCTCGATGATTTTATGGTATTTATACAAATATATATATATACACAGAGAATACATGTAAAAGGTGATGGGAGTATCCAATATATAAGTTGAGGACCCATGCCTAGTTTTGTCTAGGTAGTTCCTCAATGGTGGATCAAGGACACATTCCCTATCAGATAGTGGGTCCATCTTGGTATATAAATTAATCGGGCCCATGCTATTGTTGGTCTTCCAATATATTATATGAGAACCTACACCCTGAAATGTCAAGGGAGAACTGTGGTGACCTGAGGACTTGTAGCATTTTAGGTGTGGGGTTTCACTCAGTATATAAATGTTTTTTCATTATGGTAGTGGGTACCAGATTATAGGTCTTGGACCCATTCCTGAGTGCATAAGTGGGATTCCACTCTAGTATCACAATGACACAAGCCTAATATGGGGGGGGGGGTTCCCTCAGTAGATAGAGGAAACATGATAATTATGATGGGGTCGTTGACTATATAGTCTATAGACGCACGCCCTGGTGTGTGGGGGTGTTCAACTCTGGTTTCCTGAAGACCCATGATCATTACGATAGGGGGTTACAATCATTTTAAATAGGAATAATTCCAAATCTAATGGGGGGTATACTCTATCAATCACTGGATATCATTTTTATGATCGCTAGAAAATTATTGAACTGCCTAAATGTGCTCAAAGACTAGAAAATCACACAACATGTCCCAAAATCCACAGTGGAGGGAACCATGGAATTATAAATGAAAAATTCTCATAATAGGATAGTCGTGGGTATAAATATGATTCGAAATGAAGGTGATATAAGTGATTGGAGTATCCTCAAAGAAAAAAAGGGCTACATGGTATGTGATGTGATCTACATATCTTGAGGCTCCCTATGCTAGATATGTCCCTTGAGGTACATGACTCACCAATCATTTATCACTACCAAACAGTTAGTGATTTAACACAGTGTGTCCAAGCTACTCGATAAAACTTATTCTTCACAATGTTCTTGTGGGGGTACTTTGGTACATAGAGTGAACTTTGTTGTGTCATTGTACTATGGTATATAGTGTTTTCCTAGCTGTGCCCTCCCACATGTGAGTTTTGTTGTGTGATCTTCCACATTGAATGTCATCCTGGGGAGGGATACATGGATTTTAGGTTTTTTAAACAATATCTAATCTTTATTATTCCCTGAACCATAGTTTCTAAAGCATAGTGGTCAGAAACACTTTATTCATTTGAACAACATGGATTGTTGTAATTATTTTCTGATAAGATCAGCTCTAGTATCCATGTTTTAGATAGGATTACGTAGTCCATGAATCTAGACTATTATCCTCCAAAAAATGGTGGATATAACTCCATCTAGACTATTCCGGCCATTTAGTGTCAAGAAAAAAAATTATTGCTACTTTTTCATGAACCACCTCACAACGGGAACACTTATGGTTCATCAGACATTGATTATTTTGTATTCGATCATTGAAATGATCACCAACCTCCCATAATCAATATGAAACAATCCCTATGTTTTGGATCCATATGTCTCATCTAATCATTTATCCAATCCATTGGTCTGATATTCCCAATCCCCATCTAAAATGTCGAACTGATACATTGTAAGATGACAATGAAGAGTGTGGAGAATTTATAATAGAGATGCAAAACAAAAAAATTTAATCCATAATTTTAATAAATATTTTTCACCAAATAATACAATTTGGATATCCATGTTTTTAAAATTGTTGATAATAAATATAATTTTAGTATATTTTTTTATGGAATGTATAGAAATTGGCACTTATCATAGAAGTGGATGGTTATGAACTGTCAATATAATCATAAATGGTGTAAAGAACGAAATTATGAGTTTATCTAGAGATCATATAATTATTCATCAAGGAACACAGACACCTATGATTGGTAAATGGTTTTGTATGCCTTTTGAACATATCGTCTCTGATCTGTAGATTTTTCTCCATCTGATTCGATTCTCCAATGGAATGAAGATAAGAATTATCTTGACTCTAAAATGTATTACTTGGATACTCTCTAAAAATAGTCACTGTAGTAGTCGTATAAATTGACACAATTACAATAATTTAATGAGTTAATTCAATAAAAATTTAATTAATACACTAAACGTACCTCCCATGGCTATGTTATCCAATGTACCCACACAAAAATATTTTAAGATGCTCTTAGGGTAAAACTCATGTTTTGGACTCAACATGGTCTCAGACATCAGATATAAATTTTAGTTTAATATTAATTCCATTATCATTAATAAATTTTGAACACGTAATATCAACTATTTTTAATATTTTCGAAAATTATTTCCTGGAGAACCAGGCCTCAAAATCACACACTATCATAGGTCATATAACCACAAAAATATTTATAAATTTCATATATTTTTACAAATTAAAAATTAGGTATGTAAATATCTTATAACCCCAAAATTTATACCTTTATCGAACCGAAATATGATAACTCTGAATCCTTCAATAACAATGATATGTAGGATTAACATCAAAATGGATTAACTAAAACATGAAACAATCAAATTGTAAGGATTTCCATGTCATTACAATTTAAACCATTGAGACTCATTCACCCCCTTGGGTTGATCATCCATCATCATCCAACATTATATTGAGAAAAAAATTGATCTATGATTCATTTGATTCCAACCATTACACAAATATGTTTGAAGCATTCATATGACATGTGCTCTATATTAAGAATCTAATAGGATTTCCCATCACCTATTCCCCACATCCATCTGAATTAATTATTATTTTATTTATTATATTATTTCACACATTGAGAATAACTCATGTGGACTTATGGAGTTCCAATGGCCATATAATTTGTGTTATGAATCCCCACCAGCTATGGATGCCTCTGTATGAAATCCCCAATTAGTGGAATCATAAAAATTCTAAAATATATGGGTATCTACATCGGCGCATGTCCCAATGGAAACATTTAACTATTATTACACCAATTCAACCTATAATAAGGATACATAGGAATCCTTCTTGAGGATTAAATTAAAATACCCGGTACCCATTTGTTGTAGATACTATATCATAATACAAAAATCATTACATGATTTTAATCATAGAAAACCATAATATTATAATCCATTGATTGTAATGTCTAATTTCATGGATTATTAGGTACATAAACTGTAAAACATGAATCTAAATGTCAAATTTATATATTTATTCTTCTTAAAGATCTTATAATATAAATTCAGATCTTAATGATTCGTAGGATAAAATGGGGTTAACATGAAAAAAGGGATGAGATAAAATTCCCAATAAGGGAATAAACATAAGAATAATGATTCTGCTCATGGTTTAGAAGGCATTATATAATGATATAAAAAGGAATGGAACATATGGTATAATAACATATAATAATGGGTTCATTTAACAATTTATTCACAATAATGTGGATGTAACATAAAATGAAATTTAGCATGAGTTAATGCTCCTTGCACATAATGGATCACACGTTAATGTTTACCACCAAGACACCTCCACGTGGTAGCATGAGTCATGGATAACTGCCAAGACCAATTAACATAATGTATCATGACACTTAGATTTACCCAATGAATTGGAGCACAATTTCAGAAAAACCATCATAAAATATTAATGAATATGGTTTCCACATAATTAATAATACATATACATAAGTATATTGTAGTTGGGGTTTGTCTTTGAGGTAAAACCTCATAATCCTATATGAGAATTGGGTGTTCAAACCCCCTTGGGTGCTTGCACTGTAGCAGTATTGTAGTGGTACTGTAATAGCAGTGGTGCTGTTGATCGGCGGGTATTGTAGCGGGGATAGGGCACTGTAGCAGCAGCTCTACTGTGTGGGTACTGTAGCATGCAGGTTACTATTCACAGAATGGGCATTGGGCTAAGAATGTGGGCCTATAGGCAATGTAATGGGCTACAAGCCCACTAGGCCATCGGGATATGTAATGGGTCTCCATCTACCAAGTAAAAAGAGGTATTTTCATTACTTTAATAACAAAATGAGGCTTTGGCCACAACCTTTTAAAAAACATAAGGATACCCATGGAATGAAATGGGTATATAGTCATGAAATAAAGAATAATATATGGTTTTATCACATGAGTGTCCATGAATGAAGTGAGTAAAAACATACATCGATATTCACAAGGTAAAATAGGTATTTTCTATTTAATTGATGTCAAATATAAGTGGAAACCTGTAAAAAGAAAATTTTAGTATATTTTCACATTAAATTATTTTAGTGATGTTTTAAAGAATGTACAAAAGAGAAGAAAAAATAGTAAAGTGAATGATATTTTATAAAATGCCATAAATAAATATACAATGGAATTATAATAAAATGGTTTATTTTAAAAAAATTATGTTTTATTAAATGTGAAGAAAGAATTCAGTTGAAATTGAGTGAGTATTTGGGATCTTCCCTTAAAGCGGCATGCTTATTAGATAACATTGTGAAGGAAACATTTAAAATGATTTATATCCCTAATGTAAAATGATTAATGGATCATGATACATGTGTTCTGATGATAAAAAAAGAATTTATTAGATGTGATTAAAATTAATAAATAAATTCATTTGGGTAAAAAGAAAGATAGAACTACCCAAACCAACAACGGAGGTTCAGATAGATTCATATACCTTATGTTAGATGGTTTACTTTACATAATATTAATATATTGGTGAAAAAATTAAAATCACTAATTAATAATTTTAGAAAATATTATTTAATTAATTGTTTTATTATAACCTTATTATGTTTATTCATGTCCTTTTGGATGGGTTAGGTCGTTCGATTTCTTTTTTTTTTCTTATTAGATTTCATGATTGGTTTACTTCTATACATATATGGATAAACATGTAAAATGATAACATATTTCTAGAAATAGAGTTATATGTTATTAGTTATAATCTATTATATTAATTTTTTATAAATTTTATTTGGTTATTTCAATTGAATAAGAATTATTATATAAAACATTAAGGATAAATCTTTTGTTTAATTTGATGTTTTTTATCCCATCAGACATTTTTTTACTTATAAATCAATATAATTATTAAAAAAAATATTCAAGATCCATAAATTAAACATAATTCATATATTATATTCTATTTAAAACATATAAATGGATTCATGATCTGAATTTAATATGGTGATATAAGTTGAAATATTCCATCCTTGAATGTGTGAAATTAACATATCTCGGATTGTGTTTTTATTTTTAGTATACAAGGATGGAAAATGGGAGAAAATGATGAATTGTTCCATTTTAATAACATAATTCAATTACATGTATGGTATGGAGATATAATTTAATTTGGATGAATGTAGGTGAGGAATGAAAAATGGATGAAAGAGACTTGAATGAAAATAAAAGAAATGAATAGAAGAATTTACCTCATGAATATATATTTCCTCAGAACTTATTTGGGGGATATGATTTATTTTTTTGAATATAAAAAGGGATGATTGATGTGGGATATACTATTTTAGGGATATTTGAGTCATGATTAGAAAAATAATATGAATTTACATGAGTGAAGAGTTGGGGGTGGAAATAGTGCCGGGGAATAGGGTTTTCTCGATATTTTATTTATTATTTTATTATTTTCCCCATGATAAGAAATGGTGTTGAATCGTATGAAAAAAATAATAATATGAGTATGTGAGTTCGAAACCATGGTTCTAACATCATCCATGACTCAATAAGTATTGTATTGAACATATATTGTATATATAAAGATAAATTACAGTATTTTACTAATCACAAAAAATTCAAGTAATTATGAAAAATATAAACAATTCACCACAAAAATTTGTTTACGTGTATAATTAATAAATATACGCTATATATTGAAATGAATTTTCTAAATGTGTGAATTTTTTTTTTATTCAAATCTAAATTTACATGGAAAATTAAATTTTGAAATTAATACCGCTTTCCTAAAACATTAAGAATTTAATTAACTTATCTTAAAATTATCATATTGTCACATGTCATCAAAATAATTATTTAGGAATATATTTTATGGAAATTAATATTATTTTAATTCATTAAATTAAAAAAAATAATTAAAAATACAACACTCATAAAAATTCCAACACTATGATATAATTATATAATATTTTCGCTTATAATATAGAAAACATTTTTTTAATACTTTCATTGGTATGTTTACTTATTCAAATGTATGGTATATTATTCATAAGGGTCATATTATTATACCTAAGGATAATGTTACTGTTCATAAGGGTCTTTTACTATCCCCCAAAAATTATGTTTATCTTATCCAACAAAAAATATATTTATTATCATAATCGTGAATGTCATATTTCTAAAATTCAAATAAATAGAGTGAAAATATTAATTTTTATTGTCAAATAGTACTTTAAAGTTCATTGTGTTTTGATTTGATGTGATGATAATATATTAAATAATTATATGAAAGTTATTCAAACTGATTAATCATTGGATCATTATATCTACCCCATTTATTTCATTTCTATATGATGATTAACTGCATGAGTTCACAAAACTTTTCGGGTCTTGATTCTTATTACAAAATATGATATATTTGATGCTTTATTATTCCTAAATATCTTTCTTTGAATATTATCCAACTCCCTATATGAGAACACACTCTTGAGTTCTTGGACATATGGTTTTATCATATATGAATATACCCACCAATGGGAAAAGGAAATATATCCTCAATATATAGAGATGATGACAATAATATGATCTCATATTTTTAATATAAGAGGACATAAACTATAGTCACTTTTATAGGGAAACTAGAGTCGTATCATTATTAGGAATAGATTCTCAAAAATATCTCAAATAAATAATAGAGTCTACTAGTGCCCCAAAAATTCCGACTAAATGGTTTGATGAGCCTCACCACACTTCCACTCGACTGAGTTATGGGTGTGGAATTCATTATTATATTTAGTTACGGGAAAAATGGAAATCAAAACATGTGTGATTTTATAATTAAATTGATCCTCCTCCAACTCTACTTCAAACTGTCTGGCCATGCTAGACCCAAATCCATAGCGGAATGAAGGTGGTGTACTTGATGAAAAATCATTTAACTCAGATATTTCAGTTTCAAAAAATGATATACTTATTACATACCTTCAAAACATTTATATTTCATTACTTTTGGGTACCTTATCCTCAATATACATTAAAAAATGGTGGAACTAATTTGAATCCCTCAAATAAAAAAATGTCCGGGTTTTTTCCTTTCATTCCATCTTGTATTGATTCCTTACACAATAAATGGTGATCCAGAGGTGAATGTAACAAATAAAGAATTATTTTTTATCATGAATTGCATATTACAATTAATCCCAGGTATCCAAGGTTCCCATGAAATATGTTCATCCTCACATTGACATGTCCTTGTGAAATTATTTTCCAGATCCAGAAAAAGAAAATGAAATTTTGTAACCCATGCATAACTGATTGAGAACATATTATTCCTATGGGGAAACATTGATAATAGAACATGTCCATTTTTTCCTCATGACTCATGATAATTCTCTACTAAACATAATCCCGCTATGACATTTCTTCACCTTGCAACCATTTTAGAAAATCAGTTGCGACTGCAAACATCGTGGGCCTCATAATTACCTCACCCTTATGACACATTCTACGTTAGGTAGAGAATGAAATAATATAAAAATAAAATCGAAATTTTTTGATCCTAACCATTTATCATTTCTAAGAGGTTATATAAAATACTAAAAACAATGTGTCTGCACCATCCAATGAAATATGTAGTAAATCATGTTTCACATGTTGCCACAACCTTCGACATAAAAAGATTATCCAATGAGTGGGAAAATGACCAACATCAGTATATAATTATTGTGTGTCAAGGATCCATATAGTTTAGTATTCCAATTAAAGGGCTACCAACTCTTTATAATGTTAACAACCATATCTAGTGCAATCTAGTTGGTTCACATTGGCCATTTACTAAGGGTACCACCTGACACATTTCAACCTATGACTCATTCTCATGGAATAAAGAAGACACATTAGAAATGGAAGGGTAGTGATAATCATGAGTCATATCATATCCCTAATCCTATATATGATGTATTTTGGCCTATTGTTATGATGATCAATGAGAAGTCTCATATTCCTCCTCAATATAATAACTTCTATTGGAATATTCATACAGGAAGCATATGGGAGGTTCCAATCATTACCCCGTGGATGATGTCCATTGGAATTTTTATGTTTCACATGTAAGACATATGTGGTATCATATCCCAACATGAATTGAATATATATTTCAGTATATATCAAAGATTGATAATTTTTAGGTGTACATTAATACACACACTTTTCTAAAATTTCATTACATCATTGAAAAAGCTAAATACCTATAACATAATATTTCATAATATGTTAAAATACATGTGTTAGATAATATTTGTAACTCTAAATGAATAAAATCTAAAAACATTGATAATTATGAATAAATGGTTTTTACCTTGAATGATCATGTCATTTATTTCATCCATGAGGATGGATAGAATATTCTGGCAATCATTGTTTCACTAGAATGTTGTCATATTCCTATTCCAACTACATCTCACCTAGTAATAGTTGAAGATTACTCTAGAAATGAAGCTTTTCTTATCTTAATAAAAATATTAAATATTCCAAAGCCACAATATTAATATTATATTACCATTTTGGAAATTTCTTATCAAGTGTGAGTAGTTCATCCCTATGGAGAGGCTCGTTTTCCAATACAATATTATTAGTGGCATACTCTGATGGAAAAAGATCGAGCTCCAATGCTAGTTTTAGTTGATAATGGAAATTTTATAACTGAACATGAATCATGACAGGATCAACTTCATATCAATTAATATTACTAAAATATTTCAGTAGATCATATAATATAGGATCATGTAACTATATATATTTATAAATTTTTACATCGTCACTCATCCAAGGATATACATGCGGTGGTTGTTATCTCATCACCCATTTCAGATATCTATATCAATATTTTCATGTGGAAGGATTATTTAAACATTTCTCATATTCCCTCTATAAATTACAATATCAATGTGAGAGTAGAATATTACTCGAGATAGCCTCGTAATCCTATATGAAAAAGACTAGTGACATACTACAGAGGATTTGGATTTATCTCATATTCTCATTCTGACCAAGGTTCACCATGTGAAAATGATACATATCTCCTAATAAGATAATATTCCAATCAATAATGATTATCATTATTGTAATGTTCAATATTATTATCAACTATGGGATCTAACAGCTATATTAATACCTATTTAAAAACATGGTCCAACAAAATTCATACAAAATACCAATATCCATGTACAATTCGAGAATTCAGGTCAGGGTATTATGAACATGATGTATATTAATGCATAAATACATAATCACATCAATTATACTTTCATTAATTTTTTTGAGATATATTCTAAACAATCCATGGGTCTAAAAAAATATCAATAGTAGTAGAAAATGATCATTATTGTGATAATCCTCATTATGGTGGTGAAGAAAATTATAACAAGGACTTTACTATAAATGTCATTGTTGTTAAACCTCCCCCTATGATATATCCCTTATAAATGGAAACCATTGAATTTACAATAAAACACTATATAAAGATATTTTCATAAATCAAATGCCTTCATGTATAGAGGTTCTAAAAAACTATCTTCAATACATAGTTATGCATTAAATATCAGTAATATTACCCTACAGTTAGAATGTGAACCCATGAATCTTCTTCTATGCTATGAATAGATGGAGGCTTGAATTCCTAATAAAGAGAAATACTTAATTGAAATATGTATACATTTAACTTGAAACGACCACCCCATATTGTTTTGGACCCTTTACAATTATTCCTATGAGATCGTAAATGATCTAGAATTAATATTCATGCCTTATTTGTACCGAATTTTTTTGGAAGCACATCAACATATTATGACTAAAGACCTCCCACATACAATATATAATTTTCATCTCTAGACCATCAATATACTATGTTTTTCTAGATTTAGCTACTATCTTTATGTTCTGGGATGCAAGATCATAAATGTATGTCGCAAATCACTAACATTCTTTCCTCAATTGGCTCATACATGTTCAACTATTGATAAAAAAATCCATTCTATTTAAATATATACAATGATGTTGAAATTATAGAGTGTTATACATAAACAAACCCCTATAATAGAAGAACCACATTGAAACAACATATAGTAATCTCATAGCCTATAATGAAATTTGGTGGAGAGGTAATTATCAAACTAGATAGTCACTACCAAAAAATAACACATATCCATCAATGCCAAGACATCAAAAATGGGGGAAGGGGATATCCAATATGACTTTAAACGGGGCCTATAAAAACAACATGAATAAAATATAGACATGAAATTTGAAGATAAACTCAACCAGATGATAAACTATTGAAACTTACTCATGTAATGGGTTACCATTGAAACAACCTCTTACACGATCACAACCATGCCACATTAATCATGTCTTTGTAGAAGTTATCTAAAACAGAATAGAGACCACTGTGTTCTAATAAATATATAATACCTCATGTTTTTTTTAAAATAGGTTAACATATGTTATCCTTCTATAGCTTCTTTTGTTTCAGGACAGAAAAATTTGATAGAATATAGTCACAAAATCACAAAACAATTGGTACCATCTTTCAAAAATAAATTCACCCATTTTATGGATCCAAATAGAAGAAATTCCATAAATAAAAATTGGGAAAAAGTACAATTTATTCCAACATTTCATAACTGCTATCATTATGAATATGAACTAAAATAAATAAATATCTACATTATTCAGTATGTTGTTCATTGTGTAATACGTTTTTTGATGTAATTATAGAAATACAAGACTGTTTGACCTCCTAATTTCTATTCCTCAAATAATTCATAATACATGAATTATTGTTATTAATTATAGCACATGAAACTCATTAATCCTTGATCAATCTAAAAACAAATTACTAGTTTTATGTGGATTAGGTATTAAAATTTTATTATTAATATGATTCTATCAATTATCATCCATATTTATTACCGATTATTTTATGGATCTTAGGTTTCAATGAATTTATGGAGTAATGGGATCCAATATATATGTTTTTACCATGTTTTCAATGGAATGATATATTTATTATATTGATATTTTGATATATATTGATAAGAAATTTGATCATTGATTATTTATTTGTCATTAAAATTTGTTAATTCATCTTAACTATATGTTATTTCCTAAACAATGATAAAAAAATTAGACATAAAATAAATTTAATACTTAGTAGATTATTTATTTATATTTTTTACTATAAAACAGTATATTTAATAGAAGGGACGATCCCTTGTGATGCAAATACAAATGTGTGAATATGTGATAAAGGAAAAAAACCATTACACACACAAAATTAATAAAAACCTAGAAATAATTCAGATAGGGAAAGTGATTATTTGGATAAAATATTATGGGGTTAGGTGAGATAACAAAATGATGAACTACAAATCATGAAGTAATTAAAAACAGTTAATTAATGAAATAAGGGAACTAAATATGGTAATTTATATATATATTTTTCATTATTTATGTAAAACAATTACTATATACAGATAAATGGTGATTGACTAACTATGTCAGTATATCATAATGTGGTTTGGTGAATCACAAAATCAATCACTTATACACCTAACATGATGAACAAAATTGACAAACACAATATCCTCATTATGACCAACTTCTAGATTGAACATAATGTATTAATCTCATGTGTCAATAACTTGTCCAATTAATCAGTATATGATTTATAAATTAAATATTACATTATACCATAAACTATTTTCTTTGTATATATATAATTTATAAGAAAATCAAACTAGAAATAAAATTTATTTTGAGTAAAATATATATAAAAATGATGTCATGAAAGATGTAAATAGATCACTTGTAAAATCAAAATACCCCAAAGAGGTTTTAGATGATTGTCATTGATACCTGAAAAATATATATATAAATTTAATATAATTATTACTAAACTAATAGAATTAATTTTACCAATAATATATATGTAACATGTTTTTTATGTATCCTAATTCATGGAATCCTATGGTTAATGATTCTATCGACACCTGAAAAAAAAATATGTGTTTTATAGATAATTTATTTTTATATTTTATAATTAAAAAAATATAAAGCATATTTCAAACATAACAGATGAGTCTGGACACATTTTCTTGAGGTAAAGCACACATGGTATAATAGCGTGTGAAATTTTATTATCCATTGTAATTAATTAATTTTCATTTTTATTTAGTAAATTCTTGGACCCGATCCCTGATAGGGTATGTCATATATATAATTAATCATAGCATATAAAACAATTATCAACAAATATACCAAAAATGTTCAAATGGGGTTATAATATGCTCTACCAGTAAATACTATTTTCTATAAAATAGAGACATATGTGATATTTCATAATTAAAATAAATTTCTTAGTGAAATTTTAGAAGATTATCTCAATTATCATATTTGGATAAAAAAATTAATATATAAAAAATATAACTAAAATAATTAAAAAATTTCCACTAAATGAGATAATATATATTATGTTTGATTAATCAAAAGATAATTTTTTGGAAAAATAAATAAATCAATATAAATATTACATTAATTAAGAATTTTATTTCATAAAAATATGAATTTCTATAATTAATACATATGGATCAATTTGGATCATATAATTTACCCTAAACTAAAAGCATGGAATATATGTGTATCCTCTATGATAAATATTTCCATTGCTGATGAATATATTTATTTATAAAAATTCGACATATTTAATAAGATTGAATTTTAATTTAAATGAAAATGATATAATTTAATAAGATATATTTGAAATACACCTATAATTATGTTATTTCTTGTGTTGCATGGATTAATTTAGAGAGGCACATTCCTCACACCATATTCTCATGATTTCTATGTATCTTACTACAACACATTTCTTTGTTATTTATGATGACATCTATGAATAAAATAATAACCAAAATATTCAAATAAAAATGAAAATCTCTCATAATAGGTATATTTATTAATGGTTCACCCCACGGAGTTCTATTGTTCCATGGCTTACACCATGTAACATTTCAGCATGTAATGATTGCATAAATTCCCAGTTGAGATGGTGCATCATGGAGTGCATAATATTCCACCATTGTATTTTGTGATAAATTTATTTCATTTATGAAATGATTAATTTTTTACAATTCTTTTTAATTTACTAATCCACCTATTTTAAAATGAATTTCCTAATATCTTTGTTATAAGTCATGTAATGTCCCTCCTTTCATCCAAAACATTATGGGTTTCATTTATCATGAGATGAAACCAATAACGGCATGCACTATTGTGACCTTCTCAAAGTCTTTAAAATAATAAATTTAGAATAATTTGTTATTTTAATGACTAAAATTATATTTTAAAAAATAGATTATTAATCAAAATATATATTTACCAAAATTTATTAATATTTTTTATAAATTTATATATTTATAATTTATGATAATCCTACCATATATCTTGACATATGTTATTATTTCAATGTTCATATACTCCCTTTGTGCTCCGAAAGTTAATATGGGGAAGAACTGTGTATCGCTCCTGCTCTTTTTCATTGGTGGCCCTTTTCCTCATTCATTGCCATGTGCCATAAATAAGTTTGACAATTGGCATCCCATAATTCGAGAACCATATTTATTCCATTTGGGAGTCAAATAAAATATGTAATGATTTTACAAAATAGCATGAAATCAAAAAACATGATATCTAATAAGGGTGTTTACATATATTATTTTTCATTTCATTTAGATTATTTATTATGGTTATTTTATAAACTTGTTATTTATGATTACTAATGTACCCATTCTTCATCGGATCACTCCCTTGTTCACACAATTCCTCCCATGAGGGTTTTCTCAGTATGGCGATGTCATGGCTCTATCTAGCCAATTTCCCTCTTCTCCTTTTCCATGTAATCTTTATCTCCATTATATTAATTTTCATGGGTTCTTCTTAGTCTATCCATTTCATATAGAACTCCCTATTTTTACATATTAGGGAATGCCTCTTCGACAGTGAGTTTTATTTCCCCTGGCACCCCACTCTCTCTTCCCTCAGTTATCCTCGTGGGGATTCTTCGTTCCATTCTTTTCTTATTAAGGATTATACAAAATGTTATTAGACTATTTATTGTGAACCATAGCCTCTAATCGAACCAAATCCTCCATTTCAGACTGCAATTTCAGTCATGCTCGGTTTTCTTCAGGGTGGTTTTGGGTGGTTGGTTTGTTTGTCAAGGTTGTATTCCTTAGTATGTTTTTGGATCTTCCTCTATTTCTCTAATCTCTTTGAATTTTTGGTTTTATATATGGTTTTTTTCATCCACTACATTGATATCACGAGGGTGTTTTTAATCTTGGGGAATTTTTTATTTTTTTCATTGGTTCTGGTCATATATTATGATCTTTTATTTTGATGAAAATTCCTCCAAAGCGCAGATCAGAGTTTTGTCATTGTCTACTAAACACTTCCCTGGATTCAAGGTTCATCATTCCCATCTGAGTTGGTCTGTTGTGATGGTTTTGTAAAAGGATTTGGGATGTGATGTTCAGGTGTCTGACAGAATTCAATGAGGAACTTTCATGTAAGAGTTTCTCTGTTAGCTCTCTATGTTATATTCTATTAAATAGTAGACTGCAACATTCTTTTCATTGATGAATTGAAATTGGAGGATTTCTTCATTGGAATTTGGTGTGATTATTGTGTAAACCATGTGAGTGAGGATGGTTTAGCTATCATGATAATGAATGGAGAGGATGATATTACATGGGTAATATGACGTTTACGATGGTGATTTGTTGATGAATGTAATGGCAGTGATATGTTGATTATAGGATTTGTGGGATGTGTACACTAAGATGTTTTCATCAACATTTTATTATGTAGTTTAAATATCATGAAAACAAAATCGAGTGATGCTTGGACTATGTGTCGGTTCCCACTTTTCCACTGAATGCGGTTATATGAAAATAATAAAAAATATTTTTTAGACTATATTATTGATGATTAATTTTTTATCTTACAAAAAACTACAAATCACTGTAAGGTATTTTATATATTACATATTTAATAAATGATAATTTATATCAATATGGATAGAAGTTAGATGTATAATGTAAATCATATAAATGATGAGTTTCAAAATGAGTAATTATATTTCATGCTCATTAATTTCTATAATGATTCTATTTTCGGATAGATTCAACTCTCATTTTTAATTATGATGGAATTCCATGATTAAATCAAGAGTATGTGAGTTACCATATTTGTAAATACGGTCTGAAAAAACAAATTGTCTGGTATTATAGTGCATAACAATTTAATGTTGAGAATGATATTGATTCAGTTGAATTGATTTGTATCAAAAATTATATTCTTATTACATTTCCAGTTGATTCTGAACTGAAAGACTCACATAGACTAGTGAATGAAAAAATGAATACCAAAAAACATTTTTCATCTATTGATCAAAATTATATTTTTGAGAGTGTAGGAATGATAATGTGAGATTTAAATACTTTATTATATCATGAATGAGATAAATGAGTAAACATTTGACTTGAATGTGAATATACTATGGGAAAAAAATCTATTAATTTATTAATACTAATTTCATATTTATTTACTACCTGATGAAAAATTTATTAATGAAAATGATTACATTCCATAAAATTTTTTAGATAAATTTGGATTATCATTTACTAAGAGTCATGCAGTCCACAATGAATGTTTGTCTACTTTGGAAGTAAGATGCAGAGTTTTTTTAGTAAAAACATTGTGGTACATAAATTTGTAAGACAAATAAAGTCAAATCTAAAATTAACATACTAGATAAAGTTATGAGTATCTTCTATTTATTCTCAATATTTCAAAAATATATGTCATAAAAATGGAACTGAATATGTGATGGTGTCAATATTAAATAAATTGGGAGAATGATGTAAATATTGAATCATATATATGGATTAAATTGTAAAAAAATTGATTGGTTGAATCATTTTTTCATATATCCCATGAGTTGTTATTTTGGAGTTATCATATTTTGGTTTCAACACTTTTTTCTAGGATCCAATGTCAGATAGTATATGGCCTATTTTCATTCTCATTTACAACTTTCTTACACTGATATGTATAAAGAAGTCATTTACTATCATATGTATATTGGTATTCTAAGCCACTAGTCCTCGAAATGATATATTAATATACATAGAGAGAGTAGTAGATGAGTAAAATGAGTTTTACATTATTATTCAATAATCTTATGACACATTAAGGAAGTAGTACATTATGTTTCATGTAGCATTATTATTGAGGTAAAATGATTTTCGTAGTAATGGAATGTTGTGTGGTTAGGGGAAAAATGGAAATTATCATTATCACATTGAATGATAAATACCTATTTCTGTACACTATGGTTTCAAACAACAATAAGAAACATATGGAATCAATTAATTCTTCTAATGGATCTTTTATACATTAGATATTAGTGATACTTTGATAATTTCATCAATATAGATAAAACCCCTCAGCATATTTTGGGTAATGTAATTTATAACGATCTTTATCATTTGAATTATGTTCCAGTAAAAACTCAATCAAATACCAAAAACTGAAAGTATGTTAGTTCTTTTTCCAATTCAAATTGGATTAAGAAATTTATGTTTTTCAGTTACTATATTGGTCATCAAATTTAAAGAAATTTTGTTTGGAAGTAATGAAAATGGAGAGAAAAAATTTATAAGACGATACATGATTCTCTTTGAAATTTCAAACGAATGTCCAGAGAAAAATTTCAAAATCATAATGATTTAATTGATTGTGGTATATGAGAAACAATCAATCCGGAGTTAATTGGTCAAATTAACTAGAAAGAAAACATTGTCTTATTATTTGTAGAATAATGTATAGGGAAAAATAATTTCATTAAGTCCTATATATTTTGTAGGATCATTAGGGATATTATGGTAACAATTAGAAAAGTGTTAAAACCATGTTGTGAAATTAAAAACCTATTAAAAATCCATGTTTACCACATCTTATTAAATGAGTCGATTCCCATTTCCATATGATATTTTCATTAACAAAATGTTATAGTTGTTGTGATTAAATTATGTCCTTCTTACAAATACCATTGTACCAATTGTCTACTAATAATTGTAGTTCATAAATTGTAAAGAGGTGAAACTATTATTATTTATGAAATTGAGAAAAATTTCCCTCTATCACGTTTCACGTGATTATAACATCTGACTATGAATATTCTCGTATTGATATTTTTTATCATATTTTTAGTCAGTGGATATATATGACACAATGGAAAATGTTTACATTTAAATGTTCTATAATAAATACAAATCACCCCAAATGATGTATTGTCAAAGGATATTTTCTACATGAATGGATGTAATTATGATATTCATACTTGATTATTAACACTATCAGGTCTAATTGACTAATTATAACATAATATTGGAAATATGTTCCCATTAAGCCTATATTTTATTAATTTCCATAAATATGCGGAATAACGGGATCATAATCATTGTTTACATTAAAGAATGAATTGTGGGAAATGGATCAATGTACAATATTATTTGCCTATCATGGTCTTCAATTTTACCAAAATATATGTAAATTAATAAATACAAAATTTTATTATGGGATTTCATTCTATCATTTTACATAAAAAATCATATTTATGAGATTATTTTGAAATTATAACAATGGGACATATATCCTACATATTAATAGAATTGAACAACTTCACGACCAAGAATTTACAATTTTGTGAAAGTCGAATATAATAGATATAATTTTTTTTATCCCTAATCATAATAACATGTATATGTTTTATATATATTTTTGGTATTATACTGGTTTTAACATTATAATATGTTGTTATATAATATGAAATAAAAGTGTTTTTCATTATCCCAAACAATGTTTTGTTTGATTGTATAAAAACGGCTTTCAATGGATTTAAATTAATTATAGATAGTTGAAAAAAAATTAAAAATGCATCATAATAGTGTCACAATTTGTTACACAATAGTTTAATATGTGATTGAATCAGAAAATAAACCTATATAAAAAATATATATCATTTTATAGGCATTTAAACAGAATCATTTAATTATATTTCTATTCCATTGGTCATGTCTCAATAATGAAATTTATGTGGTTAAATGAAATGAAATAAAATAGAATTATTATTGATTAATCTATTTTTAGTGATTTATATTAACATAAATATTATTACCATTGAACCATATATTCATTTCTAAGATGTTATATTGGATTTTTATCTAATTGTCCCATTAGTCCACAATTTTTTATTATTGATCTCATTCATAGAAATATTTTTTTAAAGGAATGATTTTTAATGATGTCATGGATGAACGTGTTTTTATTAATTAGAATGTATAATTTGGAAAAACATGTAATTCAATTGTTAGATAATGTTTTGAACTAGAAATTTCCATAGAGCACACATATCCTTAGATAATTTCGAACTATTTACATGATATTAACTTAATATTATATGTTTTATAATCATTAATAAATGATATAAAATATTACTAGTATTTTCCCCCATGAAATTATTATGTGATATGAATTTTTTTTTAAATAACTTTCTATTAATGAATTATATATTTTAAAAATTAGACAATTCCCAATATTTTTGTAAATGAAATTATTATTTTTTAAATTTTCAGGCAATATTATTTTTCATGACATGTACAGTCCATATATATTACTACAATTTCTAGGTTATGATAACATCATTCAATCTAACATATTCATATATGGTCGGTTGTAGAAGAATCTAGATTATTGAATCTAGGGATTTGTATATCATAAAGTATATATTCATTTCCCATAGCTCAAATAATAGCATTCAATTGTTCCCCTTCAACGAGTGAACCAAACAACAAAATATAATACTCTTGAAATTTTTATTCTTAGATAACATGATGAAATAACGATCTATGATATTACTACCCAATTTCGTTATATTACATTGAACATCTAGAACGACTAATACCTTCTAACAAAACTGCATGGTATAACTTATCGATCCAAATATGGAACTCTCCCAACACAATAATAGAAAACTATGTGATATCAAAATATCTCGAATATAAGATTATTTTCATGTGATAACTCATCCTTTTGGTACTGATCAAATATAAATATAGTATATTTCAATAGAATCCTAGTTAGTGATCATAAATTAGTTGGGATGCATAATTATTGATTTTTTATTCAACCTGATGATTTCTAATTCATATATTTTTAAGACATATACTAACAATCATTTAGTTTGGTTTAATTGGTTTCATTAATCACATCATTCATAGTTACATCGATTTGTGTGACTATTTGTTAATTCAGTATCCGTCAATTGGAAAATGACTAAAATTTGGAAAATATATAGGTAAGAATTGACAGAATTAGAGGATATTCTATTATTCTATCTTTTAAATTTTTCCAAAAATGAATATTTTTTCTAATAGATAAATAATATATTTTCCCCAAATATAGTGGAATATATTTAGTGGGTAAGAGTGAATAATATTTTAATGAAAAGGGAGAAACAATTATTTTGGAATCAAATATTTGTTTCCTATTGAAAAAAGCATTTCTACGTAGAAACCTGCATATTTTATAGAATCAAACTCTATTAATTCATGTTTTAATACTAATAAACAATCTGATTAATAAGCCTATATTCCTACCCCTATAGAGACTTTTAGGATGAAGTGTAAAATTTACTTTTATTTTATTTTGGAAAACTATTGTTAACATATTTTTTGTTATATTTATTATTTGAACATATTGTTTAATGATATCTGGTTTGAAAATATATTTAATCAACCCATTGAGTATCAGTTAAAGAAAAAAATTCTTATTTGAACCAAACCCACCGTGAACCATTATTTTATAATTTTTCCCCACATAATAACATTAACCAAAATATTTTTAAATGAAAAAATGATAATTCAATTGACAATATCCATTTAAATTCTAACAATTCAAATGGGAAATCATCATCTACACATTAATGGAAAAAATATAATGAGAATAAATATTCATCAATTAAAAATAATTGAGTTATGATAAAAACATTGAAACACAATTTTGTAGAATGAGTCCTCAATTAAAAAAAATAAACCAGAATATTAAAAATGTATATAGGAAAACACCGTCACAAACACAAGAAAATAATAAAGATAATGTTAATGTAATTAAAAATAGTTATGGAATAATTTTAAATAAACATATAATATATGTTAAAAATGTCGTAATTGTAAATAATATAGATGATAATATTAATATTTAATAAAAAAATACCACCAACCCATTTAATTATATTTACTTGGAAGCAGTGAATATTCTCATAAAGAACATTGTAAACCTACTATCTTTGAAGAAAATATTGTTGTTCGTATTAAAATAAAATTATTTCTTATTATAAAACCTCCTCATTTAAGTGAATATTTATATATTAATTCATGTTTTGAAACTGCAAGAAACTCCCCTATTGTGACGTCTACTGCTACAAATATAGTCCCTTTGAATCATGATTTATACAATGGTGAAATTTCCAAAAAAACTGAACCAAAAATGCCTAATATTTTTAAAAAAATTTAAAATATCCCACTATTGGATATTGTGATGAAATTCATCAAAAAATCCAATTCTCTTGTAATTTAACTCCATTATGTGAAGGAGTTAGGTTCATCATAATATATTTCATTGTTTTACGCCAATGTTTTATCATTTATCATAATAATTGTTTTTAATTATCTGAGAATATAATATATAATTTTTAGAATTTTTATATTATAATAATGTTCGAAGAATAAGATTATAGAGATATTAACATAAAATTAGATAATTGATCAAGTATCATCTGAAAACCATGTTATGAACAAATTAATGTGTGAATATTATGTTAATTTCTATTAATTTTATAATTTTCATTTATTTCATTATATCACCGAAGTTATTTTATACTTCATTTATTAGGGGATGGTTAGATTATGTAGAGGAATGTAATAGTATTGAAGAGAGTACTAGTATGGACATTATTGTAGTTATACCCACCACTATGACACTATTTTCATTAGGATGTTATTTAGTTCAACATTACATCATGCAACAATATTCACCAGAGGTCATCATGTAATTATGAGATCATAATATTTTCCATTACCACTTTTCCATATCCCTTTCCTCTCACACCAACATATGATGGATGTTCTCAGGATCACACACCTATTTATTATTTATTAACACAATAAACTATATATTGAACTACTCATCCATATTTCACAACACCACATCGATATCCATATATATTCTCATCTGTAAAGGGATATCCATTAGAATATATACCTATATCAGTATACATATCATAATTGACTATAAAAATTACTCCAACTATAGACATGAATCAGAACATAAAGGCTACCCCCATCCACTTGACACATCATATTAGGTAATAGAATATCCCCCATATAATCTTATGTGTTTAAACATTACTTATAGTGATTACTGATAAATTCATATAAATATTTTTCCATTAATAATAATTGTTTATGATTAATTATAGCATCCACTATATGAAGAGAAATCATTACAAAATAGAGGTTTATAATCGATACAAACCGATCTTGGTTGAATACAATGAGGATTGTGCTATAATTTGAAAAAAAAATTAGGACCATTATTATTTTATGGGAACACATGATACATTTTATTGATATATTCTTAGATGATACATATATTCCCCATGAAAATATTGGTTTTTAAATATTCTTATGGAGAGGTATCTATAAATTCGTATAGGAAAATAACCATTGTCATATTGTATTAAAAATTTAATACATAGATTCAACATATTTCTTAAATGAATTCACCTTAAAAAAATATTTTATCAAATAAATATTATAGAAATTAGCTAAAAATATAATTAATTATAATAATTTAACAATGTTATACATTTTAAAGAAAATTATTCACAAAATTTCAAAAATCGTTACAATATACCAATGTTCACAAAATACTAGTTTTTCCAAACCATAATTATGTTTTCTAGAAATATACTTATACACTATAAGAAGAAAAAAATGAATCAATTAAAAATATTATTCGTAATTCATTGAATATGAAGGAACACCACTATTTACAATATAATAATTGATTTGTAGTTCATCGAACCACATAATAGATAAATATTATCCAATCAAATAAGAGAACATTCAACTATGGTTTTATACATAGATGAAAATTATATTAAAATATATGTTCAAAGAATCCATTCAAATATAAACCAAATATATTTTCAAATTGTAGTGAAAAAAACATTATTATGAAATCATTTCACGTAAAAAATAGACATATATGAAATTATAACTAACAATAAATTACTGAGGGACCATTTAATTCATTCTAATTATAATTTAATAATGATTTATATGTGTGATTTATTCATAATAAATTAAAATATCATTTCCATATGAAATAAAACATTTCATATAATATTAGATTTTAGTGTGAAAAATATATTCTTAAACATTTTGAAAAAGGTGCAACATCATAGTTATTAAATAACTTCTTACATAAGTATTTGATGAAAATTTATAGATTCTTATAAAAAAATAATGATAGTTTTCCTTTCTTAGTATTTAGTGGAAATTAATTATAAATGTGGGGGTAAATAAAGTATTAATTATAATTTATAAATGACATATGATTTTATGAGGACATTATATAATTTTTAAGAAGTCATAAAATGATATATGATGGATATAAACAATTATTGAGGACCAATGTAGCATAATCACATCTATTATTACTATTATATCAAATAATATATTTATAATTAGTTGTCCCATTAGTATTAATATGATGTGAAATTCCGAATCTCTTGTTCATTGACAGTGTTTGGGTTTGAGATTTCCTACAGTTCTTTGGATTCCTAGTTTCTCACATTTTTTGACTTCCAAATTGATTTCATTATGTAGATTGAAATTTCATCATATAGACACCATTTCGATGTATTAGTTTCAGAACATAATCCCCATATTTTTTATATATTCTTTGATAATTAATGACATATTAAATAATCACGTTAGAAATATAATAACCAATGTTATTTTGTTTTAGTGTAATATCAAACTATGAATTTCATATCAAGGGTGAATATATGGATTAAGAAATATATATTTTCATTATTATTTACTTATCAATGGTTATTATAAAATTAATACATTTTTAGAATTATCCCAACATCATCTACATCATCTATAAAGTAGTTTAATTTTATGATCATTTAGATTTCATTATATATTCATTTGATTATTTTTTTATTAAAACATAGAAATATACCTCACCATAATACATGATTTTTATATTCTTATCCATTATTTTAATCCTTTGAATTTATTAGATATATTTTGGATGAAACATATTTTGAATAACTTATTATTTTTATTGTACCAAGAAAAATCATGTGATATCAAATATTCATTTTTTATATGGGATATGTTTTGAAAAAAATATTATTTTATCTATATTAAGAAAAATATGATTCTATTTAGTTTTATTAGTTTAATTTAATTGAATAATAATTTTTCATTATTTCTATTTTTTATTAAAAACATGATTGGATTTCTTGTGTAACAATCCCCACTCTACAATGTTTTGTTCAAGAAGAAAAAAGGGAGATGATTTTGGAGTACATTGTGACAACTATGAGACATTGTTAGGTATATTTTATTTTATTTTTATTTTTACATAATTTAAATATTTATATTATTTATAATTTTACATTATGTTTTATATTATTGAATAAATTTATTTGGAGGCATTTTAAGAAAACGAAACTAAAAATTTGGGCATTCTTAATCAACTATATTTGGAATTCTAATATGAGAAACATGATCTAATGCATTTTCAACCTACGATAAATATATTTATATCTAGATACTATTCTCCTATTGACATTTCATCTTGTAATAGTTCTATTATGGTGAATTTGAAACTGATGAATGGAACAATAAAACTATTCTCTCAAATAGAATCTAAAAATTTTAATATAATAATCAATGTAAATAGTTGATAATTGAAAAAATAAATGCTATGAATTCTATTTTTTATTCACATCCACTAGAATTTGTTGATGTGGTTTATTTGGGTTTTATGTTGATGTGTTCTATTTATGTATATTCTTTATCTCTTCTTGATGCATATGTTTATGAGTATACTGATGTTGATGTTGATGTTTATTCCAATGATGATGTAGATATTGACTACGATATTGGTGGAGTGAGAGGTAGTGTTTTTTGTACTTTGTTGTTTTAATGTAGGGGTGGGGATAAAGGTTATCATGGTTATGATGATACTAATATTAAGGATCACATTTTATGTAATATATATTTTTGGTTTTAATATATGTTGAAATTGTTTATGTAGTTATGTATTAATATTATTTATTAAATTTTATTCTGTTGTGTCTGTTTTCATTTGAGTATATTGACTTATTGAATTATGGTGATTGTTTTTTTCTGTAGTAGAAATATGGAAGTTAGATAATTTATAGTATGGTAATGAACACTATTTCTATATTTTCAAATTGTGGCTATTTTTATATATCCACAGTTTACACCAATGCTACAGATTAATATAGAATCACATATAACCACGTTTTAAAACCATGTCTATAGCTCAAAATATATGGTAAAACCATGAATATATGTCTATATCTATATATTAATTCCACTATAGTTTATTATAGTTGTAAAACATATATTTATGTATTCTGAAAATATATGTAGATTTACTTCCACTATAGATATAGTTGTTATAAATTTGAACCTATTTTCACGCCAATAGGAGCCAGGATTCAAAAAAATATGGTTATTTCTTGTAGACATAGTTTTGGGACCTGTAGAAATATTTATAAGTACTGGAATAGCATGAATTTCTAGTATTGATACCTTTAGGAACATTGAAAAAGATAAAAATAAATCTATATGTAAGGATTCTATGGAATCCTCTTAAGATGATTAATAGAAGAATATTTTCCCTCAATCATGGAATAATTCCATATGGGCTTCTATTGCGATCATCAATTTTGGTATTAGAAGTCACACAAAATTTGGATGTTGGGTTACAACTAGATACCAATGATACATAACTATTTGGAAGACATTAGGAGATTCAATTCATGAGAAATAACTCAACTATAAAAAAGGGCTACTGCCGCAGTTGAAAATAGCGGAATAGGGCCCAAAACGGTTGCCATATCCAAAAATAATCATTTTCACAATTGTGGGCGCTAGCCCCAAAGAAATAGTTCTTTAACATTTAAACCATATTATTTGAAATATATTCATGGTTTATGTCATGTAAATAGGTGCAACTACTAAGGTGGAGAACCACGGTTACAGCCTCAGTAAACAGTGGCTATAGCCAAAAAAATATATCGCCAGCCAGATTTCATCCCATCACCTCGTCGATGAATTTCAATATCCTAACCACTAAACCCCAAAGGACTCTATATATATATATATTTATATAATATAATATATATATATATATTAAAAACTATGGAAATATAATGAAAACAATATAAATAGAGGTTCCCACTATTTTTTTGGCAGAAACAGTTTTCTTATGTGAAAGCACACATGACCTATAGTCATGGTTCTATTAATCTTTGGAAATTGGATATGAAACAAATGGATATGGCAGGGTATTTATATAATAGTGGCTATAGATCCATTGCAATAGCCTTATTTCAGTTAAATACATGAAAAAGTAATCTATCAACCCAAATAACTATTACATATAGAAAAATATTTCGGGCCAATTGTTGTATATGGAATGAATGTTGTGGGGACATATCCCCCATAAATAGCTATGTAGTCTATGTAAATCATTACTAATGACAACTTATTTCAAAATTGGTTGAGTAAAACCCCTCAAATATATCATGATGAATAATATCATCAACTATATAATGTCCCAAATCATCATCAGGTTTGCAGTCCCAAAGACAATATTGACTGATGATGTCACCAAATAATATTCTACAGAGTTAAAGATATTATTAAATGAATAAAACATTGATTCTAATCACTTAGCTGGACATAATTCATCAGAAAATGATAAAATAGAGGCCTTTAATAAATCATTTTCAAAAAAACACTAGAATGCAGTGAATACAAAAAAATATTTAATAGTTGGGAAAGAACATCTATTTTTATGGGCCTATTGTATCACCACATGTTTTTTTACACAAGTAGTTACCTATTCACTTGTGTACTGAAAAAGGATGTATTTCAAATTGAATTCCATTTTCACTCTTTCAAAATATCTATTATTGTAGAAATCCCAGATGATTAGAAATCACAAATGTGGCTATATGATATTGAGGATATTGATGAGATTATGTTTTGTACCTTTTCACAACCTTGATGTTCATCGGAATCGGATAACACATGCCTTCCAATAAAATGGCCTACATCTGTACATACATCGATGATGAACTAGTATTGGTTCTCAAACAACAATGATTCTAGTGATTACGTGTCCAATGATAAGTCAAATATTAAAAGGGACATATATCATACATATTGTCTATAATAATTGAGACTACACATTAAAAACATTATATTGATAACATGTCACCCACCCTACCAATGAATTTTTTATAAATTAATACATTACATTGATTTAATAAAGAAACTATTATCATTACTTAATAATGTTATACTTTGAAAATATGTCAACATTTCATGATGTTAACCAATGAAAATACTTCACAGTTGCATTATGTTATGCTGTGAAAATTCATCGTGACCACATGACGTTAATATCTAAAGATAATTTATGAATCACATTTCAATTTACTAGGTGAATTTATCATAACAATGTGACATTAAAATGTTTGATGTACATCATTGACAGAGGTCATTAAATTTCAAGGAGCACAATATGTTCGTATTTTAATAAACTAAATGGACAACAAATTTCTATATTCATTCATGTGGGCTGACACTCAACCTTGTATCAAGACATTGAATTTCACATCATCTCATGTCACAAAGGCATGACATTAAACTATAAAGAACATGTCTTTACAACAAGGTCATAAGAAAAATTAATGGAGAACTCACCACTTGATGCTATAATGCATAAAAAAACATTATCACCAAGGATTGGATACACAAAATCTATATAAATTCCAAATATGGATGAAATGACCACGTCATTGTGTGAGATTAATATCCACATAGGGAAATCTACTCATTCAAGAACAATATTTGGATCGATTTCGGTCATCACATGATACATAGAGACACCTAGATATGAATTCATGAGACCATCTACAACATTCCAACTCACTATTATTGAGTCACCCATATACTCAGCATATGATGTTTATCATCATAGATGATGACCTTTCCACATAAAATTAAGATGCACATGTTTCTATAACTATATATGGAATTACTCTAATTAAAATAATATATGATTGGATTCCTTGGTACAATAGTTTTTATACACACCACATGATATAAAATTATCCTATCCAACTCTTTAATCTTCTAGAAATGGCGAGAGGAATCATTTCAAGTCCTTTATTCTCACACTGAATATAGCTCACATGATATTAGGAGTTTTGATAAGGGAATCCATATATTATCAAGGGATAAAAAACCAAGATCTACTTATCATGGTTTGGATAGAAATAATTTAATAGGTACACCATGATTACTCACCACATGATGTTAAACTAAATAGTTAATATTCCTTGAATGACGTAAAGAGAAACATTCATACGGACCTCACCCCTGAGGAAATAAATTTTTTGACCATCGAGAAAACCATAATTCATGTCCTATGTGTGACTTGGTTCATATTATCAGATGATACATATTAAACCCCATCTATCCATCCCTAGTTCTAGTAACAACAAATAAAAAAAATTAACCCTTCCCTGCATACAGGTCAGATATGAGTAAGGATATCTTGTTCAAAATAGACATGGGGATAATTTCACTTTACCGTGAGATATTTAGTGATACCAAAATTCCCTTGCATGGACCCTATATGAAATTCCCTTTTCACATTGTGAAGAATTTTTATATGATTCCTAATGTTAAATTCTATTTTAACTCAATAACTATGTATGGCTTGATTTATTTCATCACAAGATATGTAGTGATTCAATGATACCAAATATTTGACCCATTTACGAAAATAATAAGGGATAATTCCCCCTAAATGTACGGGTTAAACCTGAGTTGTGTTTTTTCATTAAAGATAAATGTGAGGCATGATTACTATCATCATTGGATATATATTGATTCCTGGATCTCTAATCCTTCCCTCATCTATAACAACCAATGAAATAACTCACCCAAAATATAGATGAGTTGATTCATACAGGATTATTTTACCTACGTATGATTCAAATCTATGTACAGAATTTATCTGTAAGTAGTATATCATGAAAAAAAATTTATATCATTTCGAATACCCTTCATTTATGACATTATAATTTAAGGGAATATAAATGTATTACCAAAATTATGTTAAACTACTATGAAAATTTCCCAGTCACAAGTCACTTGAACAATATTAAAATACATCCCTACTATGTTATGTTAAAATCTACATGAAATCATCAATTATCATTCCGTATAGAAGGGACACAAGAGCCTTAACCTGGTCAACTGGTGATTGGGTTAAATCCTCCATATTTTAGGAATTATAATTCATAAATCAGAAAACATTTCAAAATAACCACAAATAACTACAAACCTCCCATAACACATTCGAAATAAAATATATTTACCTACACGACCATGTAATAGATTAATAAGGGATCATAACTTTCAAATATAGACATCTTGTATCTAAAATAATGAAATATTTATCTTCATTGGCCCAATGTCACTGTGAAGGAACTCAAAACTTGAGGGTTTTTAGTGTCATCCAAGGTAGGATTATCCCATAACATTACACATTAACTAAGGACATCAATATATTATTAAAATCACTTTCCTCTCCTAATTTGTAGGATATTCGAGGACTATTGAAGATTAGTATCATAATTGTGATCTTGTTTAACAATATCCTCATATCATGTCGACATGATTCGTTACCTTAAACGACCTAAAAATTGGAAAATGTTGTACGACCCTAAAATGTAGGATATATTTTACAAATTATAATCTATAAAAAACAATCCAATGATAAAAAAACATTTCAGGTTAAAACCTTACAAAGGGTATCCAGTAAAATAGTCAAATCATTTATCATTGAACTATTCATATTTAGAGTTTAGGATACAAATTAGGGTGAAATTAAAATATTCTTAAATCTCATACGACCTACCTTGAAAACCATGAAAAAGGAAATTTTTTATTTATTGGACTCTATGTGCTTTGGAAAATTTAGATTTATTATTTTTCACATCCCATCACCATGGGAAAATGTCACCTTGGTTGAAAAAACATTTAGGGTCCTCAATCACATCATGGATATTACAGATTCCACAAATAAAAAATCAATACTTGAGTTTCTTGGATCACCGTAAACTACCCATGGCTTTTATAAATAAACATAATACTTCAAGAGACCATTTTATTCACAATGAATTTATAATTATGGATCCTATATATAACCCTATTGTTGTTAACTAAATGTATCGCATTGGAATATGGATTCTCAAAACCTATGATACATGAGATCACCATGAAAAAACTCATTACCTTAATGTGTTTTGTTTAATTCTCGATATTATTTTTCCAAAAAAATCTTCAAGACCTGATGAAAATTATAAAATGATTTCCAATGACAATACTACTCTATCCAACAAGAATCGACGCCCTTGATGTTACATCACCATGTCATGTTCCCTTTATCAATGAGGTTATGGGACACTTTATTCCAAAAGAAAATTATAGACCACACCATATTATTCAACACCAAAGTCTGTAAGACTAGATCAAAAAAAATTAAATGTTAAATATCCCTCGGGTACCAAAAACATTTTGGTATGGCTTATCCCCTATACCAAACCACATCTTCAAGAAACTTGGGTCTTAGAAAATAATTATGGACAAATTGAAAATGGTATGGGAAACATATTTTTTAAAAAATAATAATACAAAATAGATTTTAACCCCAATAATTACAATCCCTAGTAACAATGTGGAAGATCTGAGAACCTCATGGTGTTATGGGTCATTCCCAGATCATGTTCCACAAACCATAATCACAGACTCAAACATATGTGTTATAAATTACATCGTCCACATTCTATCTATCTAGGTAGACCCAATAGCACCAATATTTCCATCTCAAAAATATTAAAAACCTAAATCTTTTTTAGACCATGAAAAATAGTTAGGATACCTCAGTTTGACCATGATATCGACACATAATTTATTTTACCAACCAGTCAATAGCATATCCTACTTTCTTAAGTGGAAATTCAATCCCTACTACCCCAAGAGAACCCTATGTGGAACTCAGAACATTGTGGATTATTGGGCTATCAATGGAATTTATTCCAAATAATCTCTATTAATTATTATAATTTAATATCTAAATGAAAATAAACTATAATGACATAATGTATGATATTAATGACTATTAACTAACAAAATAGAGGTTTGACCTACAAGATCATAATATTCAATGACTAAAGGATCGAGATAAAGTCCTTAAACTATAAAATCTGAATTTATTACCTAAATAAACAAGAAATAAATCCATATAAGTTATCTGTATAATACCCTAAGGCAACATTAATATAAGTTCTGAGCTAAAATATTTTATACTACACAGATAGATGAATTAATGAAAAATACCGTAAAATATAGAAATATATTGTAAGAGATAAAATAACCAAAACTATGAAAATATAATATAATATATAGAAGAACTTAGAATATAGAAATAGAAGGGCAGAGCTAAATGTTCCTAAACAAATGTAAAACATTGATTTATTATGGAAGAAATGAATAGATACAAATCATGTATGGTCTACAATATGTACCTATAATAAATCATGATATGCTCACAAAGTCCATAAACTTCATAAATGGAAAGAGAAGTATACCACCTGAGTATATATACCACCCAATTTTTAGTTTTTATTATGGAATCTAAAAATAACTAATTTATATACACCTTGGAAGAATCATATGTTGGTGTGAGATCATGTGCTTCTCTCAAAAATGTTATATTAGAATTTAATGGTTTTTATAATTCTCATTATGATATATAAATATGATATTTTTTAGATAATGGGTAATAGTTATTCATGCGACATAATGATAATGAAATTAAATTCACATCAGGAATTAATTAATAATGGAATGAAACAAATAAATGATCAGAATATATATTCATTGGTATCATAGATGAGATGGAATCTCAACATCTACTAGAATCTTTAAATAATCAATTGATTAAAAATAAATATCAATGATTGAGCATCAAGAATATATGATGGGACATGCTTGAATAGTCATTATGAGTATGGAGGGAAGCATCAATCAAACCGTAAAGTGCTACTCTCCGTACTTATTTATATCACCCTAGTACGATGGAAATCAATCAATGTGGATAGCTTGTAAACTATATTATTAAAATTTTCCAATGATGAGTATGCGGTAGAGATGACTAACATTTTGATGGATGTGATATCCTTGTATCACCATATCTGTATAGTCTGGAAATACATTCGGCGATGAATCTTGTTTAGAAACTGGTGACTTTTTTCAAACACCTCTACATCTTCATTTATCTACATTGATGAGGAATTAAAGTCGTCACGGTCAAGAAGGTACCTATCATTGGTACCCAATTCTTTAACCTTATTGATTTCATGTCTCATGCTCTTATATAATGGATAATAGTCGAATACAACCACCTATAAAGTTTTAAATAGCTAATGAAGATGACCCACTTTATAAGCATACATTTCCATAGTAGTATCAGTAATTCAGTATTCATTGTCCTTCCAAATGATAATGATTCATGTGAAATCTTCTAGGCTAATGTGTTGAGTATTCCAAATGGAGGAACAATCCCTTGATCTAATATGGAATTTAGTGTTGAAGCACCATTTATCATTCCCTAAATAGGGTCATTGAATGTTTCTTATATCGGATGATGATCATTTTTAGTATATTCATTCGGCATATGGCATGGTGAATAGAAAAATGATTAATATTACATCAAGATTCCCCTTGTTCTTAAAAAAAATTCAATATTCTCTATGATTAAGATTATTGGTGAGGGAAATGGTATGTCTACATGATATACCATCAATGCTCCACATGGATAGTCGTCCAACCATTCCTAGGAATAGTCATATGATATGAATATGGCCATGTTGACAGGCACACATATAAAAAATGATATTGTGTCTTCATGAACCAAATTTTTTTCCAAACTAATAAATGATCCCATCATATAACTCCCCCCGCATAACATTTATGTGGAAAGTATAAACCCTTTAAAGAAAGTTGTTTCTATTTGTGAACCATTAATGGGTATAGAAATGAAAAATAATAATCTCTTTTACAGAAGCTAAAATAACATCATTTTCGAGAGAGGTCATGAATGTAATTTCATCAAGAGACTCACCACGATTATTGGTGATTGGACTAGTCGATAAAATATATGGAGTGAAATAAAAGAGATCGATTCATGTCAACACAATAGAATCATCATCTGATCTTAATGACCTAGGCTCAACCCCATATGTGTTAAGTATCCTTTGATGAATTATGATATCAGGGATACTATTGGTATTATGTAATATGTAAATTTGATAAAACTCCCATATATATCCAAATAAAAACATTAAAGAACTACAACACTTTTAGGGGATTAAAACCAACATAACATGTCATAAAACCTATCTTTTAGTTATTTATATAGATTTATTTTCATCCCTATGCGGTATGATCCACAGCTTCTGACCAATACAAACAATTGATGCCAAAAACCATCTATGAAGGGAATCGATGGGGGTGTATTTAATTCAGACAAGCTTTGATAAGATGAATGAAATTTGTGATAAAATATTTTAATGAGATGAGAGGGGAAATAATTATCTCTTTTATTAACTTTTTCTTCATAATTTTGATCATTCCCCTCTCCATGACTAGAGTTTATAAAGGAACAACCCAAACCGCTTTGGTATGAAGGATATCACCATAAATCTCTCCAAGAGGGGGGGGGGGGTTTACCACCTAGTTGATTGATATTTGAGATGTTAATTCATACCACTTCATGAGATAGATGAAATGAAATGGTTCCATAGAACAAAATAATATCCAATTCAATGAGAAGATCATAAATCCATAAATTGTGATTTTAGAAACACATTGATTTTTTTGGGATGTACCGTGTATAGTTGGCCAAAAATATCTATGAAACATTCAAGGACCTAGATTGGAAATAATCATTTATTATAAAATATTCCACAAAATAAAAGATCAATTTTAAACTTCCATCTAACACCTGATGTTTTCATATAGGAAACAAATATACAAGAATAATATTATGTGATGGGATAGTGGTAGAAATCACAACCATTTGGAACCTTATAAGAGTTCACAAATATATAGGAAAACCGCTAGGACCATACTAAAACAAAATTTTCTCCTAAAAAATTACATCTCAGTGAAATCAACGGTTGTTGACACCCAGCTGGATAGTGGATTGTCGTTCTGAGAATGATTGTCTATATCATCTCTTTACCCAAATACAAATAATGGATGATAATGTGATAAAAGAAAATTATAGTGCTCAGATGATGGAATCCTTTTTATATCATCAATTTAATGGAAAAAAATTAATATTGTGCCAAAATTATGAATCCAAAAAAACATATCATACTAGTTAGCTACAATAGAGTTAGTATTGCGAGAGACGGATGACATTTGAACCAATTTATGTACTATATAGATAACAGAGGAAAACCAAAGTTTTTCAAAGGAGATAAATAAAATATTTCATCATCACATGCATAACATGAGTCATTAATGTGATCCATGATCACATAATGGACCTATGACTCACATGTCTCTAGATGATATCTAGTAACATAAAAAAATATAAGATATCTCAAAACATCAAGATCCACATAATAGTAAAATGATCACATGATCTATTTGAAAGATCCTATGACACCACCTAGACAACTCTACATCTATATGTATGATGTTTATAGAGTTTCTGAAATTTTGGAAATGAATCATTCAATCAATTTCCATGTAAAATAAATTCTTCAGAAGTGGTTCTCATGAAATGATATTTTTAAAGGATATTGTGGTCAGTTCTTATTTGAAGGTCTTGCAAAACGGACATGCAAGGGAGGTAGGTTGCATGTTCTCTGTGATATTTTTATCAGATGAATTAACATATTTCGTCTACCCTATTTAAATTTAATTCCATTGTATATCATATGCCAGAAAAAATACTATGTGTCCACCAAGACAACAATTGGTGGCCGCAGGATGTCCTTATGTGAGAATTTACATTCCATGGAAGTCGTCTCTTATCCCCACAGACAACACATCACATGGGGGGTATTATTTTATACCCTCTTAATGAGAATCATAAAATACAAACATGATTAAATACCTAAATATTTGTATTATTTTCCCTGAAAATAAATTGAGGACTAAGGGGGAAAAACTGAAATATCACTTAACCTACCAAAGGATGTCTAATAACATTACCTTTACGATGATAAGATAACAATCATGAAATGTGAATAACCTATTGAATGAACCCAAAAAACCCTTTTGAAAATTTATCAAGTTTCTTTCAAATGATTCCAATAAAAAATTTAAACTTGCCATGGCTTCTAGAAAACTTCCTCAGGATCATGTGAATTTTCAATCGGCACATGCCTAATAATACACACAAACTTGGATGATATTTATAAAATATGAATATTAATGAATCCTTTTGACATTTTAAACATGCTTTTACACAATAATATAGTTCTAAAGACACCACAAATTCCCTTGTGACATATCTACCAGGTCACGCATGATCCCTTTGACATCTCACCGACGTCATGTGAAGTTCCTCAAACATGTAGATGAATTATTAAACACTCCATTTGTATCCACATACAAACAAAAGTGTTTTACATGACAAATATCAAAAATTACATAAAGTAATGTTTTTGGTAATGTGATGCGTCACTGATAGGAAAAATGCTTTAATTTGACAACACTCATACATACTCCTAAGATTTGATGACCGTGTAAAATAAGAAGTAAATTAAATAGATAATTGATTGAATATTATTGTTTGTGGGGATACATTTATCTTATGTAAAAAATCCCAAAACATGAAAAATAATTCCCATGATGCCCCTTAACAAGACTTCTCAATCTCACAAATATCCCCTAAAAAGCCATTTTTGTCTCGCAGAATGTCCCACATGGGGATCTAAAAACACATGAAGGCCATTCAACGTGATTCTTGATCTCAAAAAATACCTAAAAATTTCTTCAATACATTGTAATTTACCCTTTATTAAATACATCATTATTCAAATCACCATTTATAGGGAAAAATATAATAAATGGGGCATTAACATGATGATCCCATGGATGTCGAAAATCAAGCAACACCTATAGAATAATTTCATGAAGTTTATACAAAAGATTCCATTCACTGAATTCATACTTGAATATAATGATGTATGATAGTCAAAGTGATGTTGATATATAGGGTAGAGGATTTTAAATCCCCCACAATAGCATGAAAGGAATCAATTTTGGATCTTAAAAGAGGTGTAAACAAGAATCAATGAAAACATTTCAGAGTAATAAATCAAAAAATCACAAATGTATTCCACTAGAATAAATACCTAAAAATAGATATGATATCATGAAGTATGAAATGAAACATCACATGATAACTTGAAATCACGTGAATTGCCCTTGGTGGGTTATGATATGAAAATACTACATATTTTTTGTATCACTTGAGACCTAAATAAATCCAAACATAAACAAATATATTGAATATAAGAATCAAAAAAAATAAAAAGTATAGATATGAGACAACTACCACGAATTATTATCTTATACTTGCATAAATCACTTGAATTATCTTGAACATGTTGTATAACCAAGGAAAGTAGGTGATGAAAAGAGATCTCCCCATTACATAACATTTGGATCGTGTGATGTACTCCTGAAATGTCCTGAATTTAATGTGTTGTCTTCACAACATTTCACCCATATATTGTGACGCCCTTTGGGTTTGCAATCCAAATAATTCAATTTCCACCAGAAATATCTCATAAATTATGTGGTGACACCATTTCATGTCATCTTGGTCTCACGTATCCCTCTAGGCCTACCATCCAGGTCATGTTGTACCCTCTAAGCATGTCATCTATGTTGTGTTATTGACTATATAAATGACACCAGAGTCATGTTTATCCCTATGGACTAGACAAGAATATCTCTACACAGCACCATGTTATATCATCCAATCCACCTAATGTCAGACAGAAATTTAAACCGAGTTCATAGGATTTCTACTAGGCCTCACAATATGGATCATCTGACATACACTAAAAAATGTGTCCATGCCGTGTGACACCCTACAGACATGTCAAATGCGATCTTGTAGTTTTCATTATACATCCCATTAAATTAATAAATCATCCTCTATACATTTCATCCTAGATCATGTTATTGTCACTAGTATATATTAGGTATAAACCCGAATGGGAAGGAAGACAATCGGGCCCTGTCATGCATATGACATAGAACATGATGTCCTTAACCAATGGAATAAAAGTGCCACCCCATTTTGTAATCCTAGAACAATTCATCTATGATGAAAATGATTCCTTATGTATTTTGGATACATAGAACACATTACAAAGGCTTGAGAAGTATATTTCCAAGGGTAATATCCTAATACATTATCCATTCATCAAAAATTGTTAAGGTTGACTACTATATATCTATTGTTTCAATGACTAGCCACTGATCATGTAGGGATAGTAAGATAAAATGATCATATAATTCATTTTATAACCCTATATTCGGGTAGGGAAACCACAGTGTATAATAACCGATGGATGAATTGATATGATATAACCCCAATATATAAGAAACATAAATGTTTAAGAATTTTTTAGTGATATAATATTATATGAACACATAATATATGAATACATGGTGTGTAATCACTGTTGAATGACATCATATGAAATTATGAAAATATAAGAGAAACCATCATGTGTAATCACACATCTGTGAAATAATATGATATGTACAATATTTGAAGGAAAAATAAGAGTGTAAACCCTAAACAAAAAAAACATATGAGAACACTAATTCCCACAATAACCCGGATATGTAGGATACATAACTAAAGGGCGATTCTAAAAGAAATATATTCCTTACAGAAATCCATTCCTTGTCTATTATATGACCACTATTGGGACATAGTCTATCCAATTGACTTATTATCCTTACTCATCCAACATCTAATTAGTAAATGAAATAAACCATTATTCCAAAAAAATATTTCTTAACCAGGTTACATTTGATTACTTCATATGGACTTAGACCTATATTTAGCATCAAACAAGTTTTCACATCATTTACTATCCATATCCATATTCCAAAAATTTCAATACATTCTAAAGGTTATTTATCCCAATGAGAAAATATAATATTGTACTATTTAGTTCCAATTAGCCAATCATTTGAATATTCAGTCTCCATAATCTTGGGTAACCAGAGTGGGTAAGCCCTGATCCTTGGCATGATCTATAACCTCAAATTTAATGGTATCTACCTTAGGTAAATTCCCAAGTCCATGATGGAAGTATGATGACCATGATTAATTTCATAACCATGATTCAAATGATTCCTCTTTGAGGATCATGGTAAAATACCTTGTACCCATGTTTCCACATATATGTCCATTATAAATTATGTTAAAGACAATGCATTTAAGGAAATATATATATTTATTCCAGTTATAAATATGTAAGCATAGGTGACCTCATTATGGCTTCATACCATCTTTAGAATATTAACCACCTTTATGGATGTCAAAACCATTAATGAACCTGGTAATAATGGTTCAACATATATTCTTTTATCCGATAATGGAAAACATATGGAAAAACTCTGATACAAATAGATGGATTTGATAATATGATCCCCCATTTTTCATGTAAGATGGAAAAACTATTATAATATAATTAGGGTAATTGGTCCCATATCAGGAATAAGAATAGATTCACAAACATATCATAAATCTATAAGATATTTCTAATGTGATTATCCGAAACAATTCAACATAAAAATAGTGTGATTATCCGAAATTCCCATCCTCTCAGCCAATGTGAGTTCTTATATGTGGTTTGGTCTAAGCCCCCATCAAATGAAAAACCATTTGAAAGAAGGTTAATACCCCATTACGTAGGTTTGGTTCATTGGAAGTTTCCATTACGTATAAAAAATTTATAATACCAACATTTGTTATTGTATGAAGACATTAAACACTTGTCCCCCACAATCAAATCGTTGAGCTAGGCATGTGATATATTTAAAATTAAAAAATGTGATGAACTATACAGGATATACTTTACCTATATAATCTCATTTTCAATGTAAAATGGATAGAAATTAATGTTCAAGAAATATAATTTAGTTTCTATCGCATGGGTGGTCTTAATTCTCAATCCACATGAAACAAGATTAATGATGCATGACTACTTCTTATAGAATGTGTTTATATATTCACTGTTATATGGGATTTATTTTTGTATATTTTTTAGAAAAACATATAAACTATTCAATTAATTTGGATGTGATCACCTATATTAATAATCATTGTAATAAAATTACAAGTAGAATTCAATTAATAGTGAATTTTTTGTTATAGTTTGTATCAAATCGTGTATAATAGAAACAATATATAATAGATTTATAAAAACAATGATTAGGTAATCTAACCATATGAATGAAATTTATGACATTTCTATTAATATAAAAACATTTTATATTTTTGGTGTCGTAGATATTATCAATATTTAAAATAAATGCATAATTTTATTCATAATTCATGGTGATGTTGTTTTGGTACATTTGCAACTAGGGTTATAAATCCAAAAGTGGAATTCATGTATATCTCTTTCCATCATTGTAGGGCATGATTAGTATTCACTTATAGTAGACCTAATATAATAATCTTGAGTATATTCAAAGGATAATTTTAATTTTCATTATCAATAATGATTAAGTGTTTTAAAAGATGAAAAAATGAATAAAATTATATAAAATTAATGATTCTTTTTTGAACCCCTAATATCATGTATGAATCCATACTTTTATGATTTTTAATTATGTAATGTATTTGGATGAATTTTGGGATGGTTCCAAGTCCTTTTTTATGTTATTTGAGAATTTTCATAACATTTGAGTTTCTTTGAGCAGTTAGTGGAAACCATACAACACCTTCAAGAAACCATTTACAATGAGAATATGGCTATGGATGAAGGGGAACATGTGAAGATTTTTCCCCAATCCTTGGGTAACCCTAGTATAAATCGTGCCACATGAGAAAGTGAATTTTGTTATAGAAGGTGTGTATTTTGGGAGTTATACGATCCAACCATGAAGGGATTTTTAATGGGATAAATTATAGTGCATGGTAAACACATAGTTCGACTAAAAGGTTGACTAATTAAGCATGGGTTAAAAGTGATATATTAAATATATGGATCTCACTCGTTTTCATCCCTAACTTCCCATTTTCTACCCCACAATCATACTCACACGGTATTTTTCACTCTAAAATGTTTTAAAAAATCTCCCAATTGAATTGGAGAATATCTGTATGATTTTTTTGTGCATTGAAACTCGATTCATGTGGTATTTCATCGTTCATGGTGTTTTCTGGGGGTTTCCATAGATCAAATTATATCTGTATACCATAGATTTTTATATCCATTTCTTTTGTGAATATACCTATGATATTGTATGCAATATATAATTTTAGTTTGATTTTATGATGATAGGTGATGTAATATAATGCATATTTTGAGATTTAACCATATTTCCTTGGCTTTTGAGTGTTCTTTATTATCATCATAAAACCTTATGTATGCGTATTTAATCACGACTCCACTATTAAAAAAACACATACTAGTTTAAAATTTATTAAATTGACTGAAATTGATTTTGAAATTTGTTTATAAATCATTGTTGAAACATTCTTTAATGATGGTTTGTGGTTTTCTATAAATGTGGGTAATTATGAGAAATGTTCTTTGATAAATGAAATAAAAATTTTATTTTAAAATAGTTTCAATGATTGAATTATGGACAAATGATTTCAATAAAAAAGTTTTTTTATTTAAATTTTTTTTAAATTGAACTAGTTATTCTATTTAAATGATTTTTTAATGATTGTATTGACATGGTTTTCTGGAATACCTACATTAAGTATTCATTTTTTATTACTATGATTGGTTGAAATATGACCTTGTGATCAGTGTGAATGGTGTAATGGAACCTTAGGATTTAATTACCAATTGATAACATGGTTTCTCAAAATAGAATAACTCAAGAGTATGGACCCTTCATAATGATTCATTCATGTGGGGATTTGAGGGTTTTTTGGATTTTAATGACATTTAAGAAAAATTATATTCAGAATGTTTTTGAAGAAAATGTTTGGTTTCTTCCCTTGGAACTTGTTTTTTATAAAAAAATTACAATTGATCTTGTTTATATTTTGATATAAACTATTTTAGAAATTATTTTATATAAAATATTTATATAAATGTTCTAACATGTTCTATTATAATGGCAAGAGCAGAGAAGTCATTAGGGAAAATATATGGAATTTTATTACACACACATTTTTTTTGTATTTGTTTCATTGTTAGATTTTTTTATTAAGACATGGGAGACCGTAATGAATCTCACTCCTTTGGTAGTACATAGTGTTAATTGGGTTTCTTCATGGTGTTGTATCTTGAAACACATTTAAATGTTGGATTTTTATTGGATTATTAGTGTTTTTCATCCATTGAGAACATTGATATTGTATTCTTCAAATGTGGTACCATGTTTTAGTTTTATTTTAATTTAAATTGTTTCATTGAGTTTTCATTCATTGATATCTTGCATTATGTAGTGTATTATATTTTTTTGTGGCATCATTGGTTGGTTTTTTTCATTTCAAATTGAAAATAATACCTCATTAGTTAAGGAATACCTAAGAATCAATTTCTATATATTGTCACAATGGTGTTGTCTCTTAATTCCATGTAATGTTCCACCGCCATCTCAAGCCAATTATATGGGATGATATGTTTCTTGTATTAATAATTTTTTTGACTAAAAATATATTAGATATATATGGTATCATCACGGTCCTTTTGAATATCGTTATGGAACCTAATGTTTTATAGATGGTGGGTCATTGACATTGTATTAGTTGTCGGTATTGGAGTTGAAATTTATAATTGTCTTTTCCCTATTTATCATTTGTACAAATTTTAAGGATTTTCATGAAATGAAATGTAGTGCATTAAAATTTGTATAAATAGTTATTATAATGAATGTTAGGATTTTAGGTAGGTGGGTAAAAATTTGTTTTTGGATACACATATAAGTTTTGGAATCATATTATAATGGATTTAGATAGTCATAAGTGCCTGAAAATCATTATAAAAATGATTTCCCACTAAGAGTGCCTAATTAAATATGGTTAATAAGTTATTATTAAGTGAAGATTATTGACTTTTTAATAATGGTGAATTTATTTTCAAATGAATGATTTTGAAATGATCATTGTTATTGTATTTTTTAAATGTTATTATTTTCAATATCAAGTAGATATTTTTTATAAATGGTTGAACGTGGGGAAATATTTTTTTGAAAGCAACAATGAGTTAGTATGAATTTATATAATGTTTAATTGTGAAGACATAAGTTGATAGAGATGTATTTTTATTGAGTTTTTGTCTGTATATATAATGGAACCCAGTAGGTGTCATAAAATCAAACCAGAAGAAGCTGATGAGATTTTTGTTACACATAAGTATAGGTGAACCAAAATATGGTCTAGAGTATTCACCTAGAAGTTTGATATGTGTATAGTTGTAATATTTTGTTTTTTAACATTAAAGTCTATATTTATCTATAGTTACAAAAAAATAATCCTCACATTTGTTCAGGCGATTCTAAACTAGAAAAACTTGATGTTCGGATGAATATGATTAATCTTATCTTCGAATTCATCTACGCATTAGTAGAGATGAAATTCATCTTGAAAATTTATATGCTGGGTAATCTTTCATTCTAGTGGTGAGATTTATCTGTTCATTATAAATTATAAAAAAACCATTCAAGGGTGGATTTGGATGAATTTTAAAAAAGAAAATCTATTTGCATGACTTTTGAATTCAAAAAACTATTCACTTAATCATCATAAATAATTAAAATCATAGTACCACTGAGAATGTGATTAAAATTATAAAATTAGTCTAATATTCACCCATGGTTGCTGCTAATGTGTCATCAATTGAATATATCATTGAATCTAGGATCATACATGAGATTATCGGGAAAAATATTGTGTTATGTATAACATATTATATAATGATGGTTTACTGAGAAACATTTGATGAATCTAATATTTCAGGATCTATGGAGGAGTATTTATTTCGATACAAGTATTAATTTATGGGAACTCTAATGATGGGACAAAGTGGAAAAGGAACTACTATTTACAAGGTGGGAGTATGAGTCAAAATCACATTTTTGGATTAGTAATCCTTCTTCCATGATCTAATAGCTCGGATAATTATTTCCATTGTGGCTCTTCTACAACAAAAATATATATTTTATAACACCCCTAAGATCAAAACACTAATTCAACATGATTAGGTATCTTATGTTTTATTGACATATTACTCTGAATTCTGGTGTTTGGGACACTTTTTAGGTATCTTAGGCGTCATATGCATTGATGGGATGAGGGAAATAGAATTAATGTCATCATATGAGTAGAGAATGCCAAGGTGATTCCGGGAATTCCATGAATCCTTAAAAATTGATATATAAAAAGTGAAATATGGGTCAAAAAACAACAACAAAGACATTATATAGAGATGAATATGTTATTGTTAATGATCATTGTGGACCATATATAGAGAGTTTTATGATTATTTGTAATTGTAAAGCAATGTAAGATTATTTTTTATTATATTGAATCTCATTCCATTTTTTCTTCTTGTATTGTTGAATTGATGTATAAAAACCCAGTCGTAGAATACATAAACGTTACATTATACTTGAGCAGTAAATGAAACATAAAAAAAACAAAGTCTGAAAGAATGTATTAGTCTTATGCCATAGGAAATATCAAATCATAAACACTAGTACATCAGTGAGATAAATTATCCCCAACTAGGTTATTCATGAATAACACACTTATTATACACATGAAAATTAATCCATATATTAATTTACTAGGGAAAAAAACATAAAATTGGGTGAGATTAGATGATATGTAAGGGAAAACAAGGGAGACATGAAAGAATAAACATGAGAATATGTGTTTGAGAACTTGATCATAACATTATAAAATTATATCCATCATATAAAAGACCATAAATATGAATAATTTCATAATGAATAGATTTTGATAAGACAATAATCATAATAAAATAATAAACATAATCCATGAAATCATATCATAAGGATAAGAAATGTTAATTTGGCATATATCAACATGTGATATCATTCTATATAATTCAATAAATTTCATAAGAACTTATCAAGGAACTTTTTTGGAAACACACCTACAAAGAAGGACACCACACTATTTCTAGTCATGGTCATTTCTTTATAAGGTTTCATGTTTCCCTATATTACTATACACGATCGGGTTTCCCAATCATTAAAATTTATCATGACTACACCAACTTGGGCGGACATAATAGCATCCCTAGTTGTCATACATTCCTTATAAGCGATCATGCTTCTCCATCTTATCATTGTTGTTCAATATTGCTAACATTAATAAAATCATTATCTCATGTGATATAAATAATCACCTAATTTATTTTATTGATATAAATTTCTCTAAAATTAAATAAATAACTCATCGTTAACTAGATAATAAAACATTCAGCATTTTATGACCAAAAAATATGTGTGTTTTATAAACTTTTTATCCCAGTCCAGTGAAATTAATTTCATGTCATAAAATGTAATTATATATTAATCTATGGAAGATGATATAATTCATAATCATATTATCAAACACTAAACATACAAAATTTGTGGGTTTCAAATGTATAAATCCAAAGGTGGACAAACTACTTTCATAAACATCATTCGAAAAAAACAAAAAACAAATCAAAGAAAGAATATGAACTGAACAATTAAATCATTCTCATAATGAGAATGAGTAACATTAATATATTTAATTATAGATGAAAAATAAAATTTAAATATTAAATAGAATCATTTTATGTAGAAAATATAATATAGTTTTGTAATTTTTTTTAAACATAAAACCCTTTGAAAAATATTTTCCGTAAAATAAACATGAAAAATAAAAAATAAATTTCTGAAATTTTCCTAGAAGAAATTTTCTTTAAAAATATATAAATTGCGATTCTTAAAATTTTGAAACCCATTTTAATATATCACTTTTAACAAAATAATCCAAATTTTTTGACAGCCATTTATTTGAAAATAATTTACAAACTCATGAATAATAATAGAAATTTTTTTGAAAAACATTATACATGAAAACCAGTTTGACACTATTAATTTAGAGTATATTTGGAAAATATTATAATTAAAATTGAATATTTAATATTATAGTGGATGATTCAATTTATTTACCATTATGATGGTGAAAAAAACCTATACTTTCATAACAAATATTTTCAGTATAAAAGGTTAAGAAAATATCCTCAACCGAAAAATGACATGAAGAAATAATTTTTTAAAAACCAGTTTATTTAAAAATAATATCCTATGTAAAAATATATTTTATTGATCAGGGTGGAATAGTAGAATATTTTTTGAATACATTTATAAGACACATATTGGAACGAGCTAATATTTCTAACCAAAGAGAGATGTAATGTTAGACATTAATAAATAAATTTTCTTAGTTATATTAAATACCAATGTGTTGAAAATTATAGTAATAAATTAATATATCATGAATTAATATAGGATAATAAATATCCAGATTTTTTTGAGATATAGATTATATGATTTCATAAACAGAGTTTTAATCCTAAATAATCTCAATAAACGAGGAATTGTTTCGATAAACTCTTACTTAATAGTAACATGGAAATATAAAATCAATGTAAGAAATGAAATATCATGAATACTAAAATATCATGTGTTAACGGATATTTTTGATATATAATGTCAAATATACATCAATAAAATAATGTAGGTTCATAAAAAAACATATGTCTCATAGATGGAAAATATACAGAAAACAATCTTACATATTTTGTCACTTTTGAAAAATATACACCATGATAGAAATATTATAAAATGGATATGTAAATACACATTAAATAAAGAATAATAAAAATTTTATATATTCATGAACATTATAAACACCAAAAAATTGAATTTAGTGGTGAATAAGGCATATATCTCATCGATATAAAAAGTGAGATTAAAGACCCATTCAATTTTACTTAACTCTAGTCACACTCACTCAAACATTATATATACTAAATATATGATTATTATAAATCTATCATAGAACTATATTATTATATATAACACCAAATATTTTTGCATTATGACATTAGATTTCATGCATATTAAAATATATATTTTATGATTTCACTTAAGGCAATACATATTTGGGTTTTACATGTGTCTTAATTTGTTATATATTTGGTCTATATAATTATATCATGATTTAAAGAATCTAAAATATTATATAAATAATATTAATATGAGTTATATTTTTATTATAATAATATATATAATATTTAATTATTTAAATGTAAAACACTGTTCATCAAGGTGGTAGGTCAAATGTACAACTTAACATTGTTTCTATTTAATTATATTTTTAAATGAAAGATAGAAAGTGAAATATATTTAGATATTTATATAATTACATTAAATTAATTTTTATGTCATATATATTACATAATTTTATCATAAAAATCTTCAATACATGTCAGTTACTTTGTGAATGAATCGCATATCATTGAGGGTGTGGTAGTCCACACATCCTTGAAAAATATTATTGTATTAACACTTGATAGAAGGCCAAAAGGAACGTTCTAAATAAAAAAATTAAGGAAAATGATATTTTAAATAACAAATATGTTATATATAAAAATACATTGACCCGATTTTTCATCATGATATATCTAAAAGGGAAAATTAAAAGTCATTTTTTCAGGAGGTGGTAGTTTGTCTTACTTGTAAATAGTATATTAGTTACCCATTGTATAGATGTGTGTGTGACTATAGGTCAAACAATTAGCCATAAAACATTATCTCATATTTATAATACTGGGTTTATTAAAAAACCATTGAATAAAAATATTGCAGGGAAGGTAGAATGGAAGATGAATGAATGTACCTTGCGGTGAGATATTACATCATCTTTGGGAAACACCTTTTTTTATGCCAAATGGATTGTGAGGATTTTTTATTACCACTAGTAGGATTAATAAAAGAAATTTAGGTATTTTTGGAGTTCTATTCAGAAGATATTTGAGTTGAATAAGATGTTTGAGGTGTTTCAAGTAGATTTGTAGGTGGCTGTATTTATAGGGAATTAAGTGGAAACACATTGTAATTTTGGAAACAAAATTTAGTTGTTCCCATGTTTTTACCTTATAAAATTCATAATAAACAAATCAAACTCAATAATGGAATGTTTAAGGATAAAATATGCCCATAAAATTGGTGTTTTAAATGTGGATAAGTTATTTAGGCCTTTATGTTTAAGGTTTTGTCTTGTTTTAAACTTAATTTTTCCTTAATTTATGTAATAAATTTTAATTACATTCGCAAATATTTTCAGTCTAAAACTAATTTTACCATATTTGAAATTATATATTATTATAATTACAAATATGGAATCCATTTTTTCAAATTCCAATAATTTTGGGTGGTATTAACTAATATAAATTTAACCCCACAGGAGGGATGACATAACATGTTGTTAAAGTAAAAATCATTAAATGTATGATACTTTTTATACTATGTTTCATATTGAAATTGATTATAATGAATAAAATTGGATTACTTGATAAAATATTTATTTAATTATACATTAATACTAATTAAATATATATTTTATACTTAAAAAAAAATTCGATTAAAAATTAGTTTTAAATTAAATTTTATTATTTTTCACTGTTAATCAAAAAAAGTAACTTTATAGAAAAATGAAACAAATTTACCCTAAACACAATTTTTGGTTTTTAATTGAAATTTCATTTTTTTATGGCATATATAATCTATAATATTTCAAAAAATTGGATTTACAATAGGTTCTTTATTAAAAGTTGGTAAAAATGCAAGAATAAAAATATAATTCTTAATGAATAATATTTTGTTTTGTTTTTATCATAAAACTATATAATCAATAGGATGAATAAAAATATTATTTTATTTAATATATAAGATATATATCAAATTAATATAATCCACTTACTATAGTAAATTTTTTTTATCTAGGTACAACAGCTGTGTGGGTATAAAAATAATAAAATTTTTCTTTATATGCAATCAGTTTTCATATCCCCTTCTAATTCATTCATGACCAATGACATTAGTTTATATCTATGTAAACCATATATTTTCATATGATAGTTAACCATAATAATAAATAATAATTTAACATAATGTTTTACTGAAAAATATATCAATAATATGTCATTATTGTTATTTAGTCTTGCGTGTTATTGAAGCCGTCAATGAATGTCATTATTGTGTGAAAAATAAAAATTACTTGGTGTTTTGTGTAGAAAATGATAACATTTATGTTTAATTTAGATCAATATTAATATTCAATTTCATATAAATCATTCCATATTCAGTTCCTTAATATGAAATAATGATTTTTTACTATTATGTAAACACAAAAATATAGAAAATAATAAATTAATTCAAACAAAATCAAAAATATATTGGGGTGCTACATGGATAGTTTAATGCATGAAATGGTTCATTCTAGGATAAAAACCTAAAAATACTCTTTATAAACGGGAGGGTTGAGACTTTATTTGAAGATCATGTTCTTTAACCATTGATGGTGCCGTGATGAATTGGGAATTGTATTTTCCTTATATTCATGTATTTGACATAATATTATTTATAAATGGGTTGGTAACGTTACATGATCATAAAAATAGTTATTCATGAAGAGTAAGATTTAAAACTGAGGATCAGGTCTAGAAACATCTTAATAGAGATAGGTGTGTGAAGGCAGGTGAAATAGGCTAGTTTGAATAATAATTTTGCATAATCATATACAAGTTGGTGGAGTTTCCTTTGAACAGATAGAATTGACCAATAATAAATGTTCTCTAGTAGTGGAAAATCAGTTTACATTTATGTTTCCTGATAATTTATCATCTTTTACACCTATTTTATAAGAGTATTTTACAAAAGATCTCTATATGTGGACCAATACTATTTCCCTTCTATCGTTCCATAAGGAACCTAGTGAGTTAAAGTAATTGAAGGTCTAGTTCGAAGTAAAAGAAAGAAAATCGTTTATTAAGTTGTGCACATCTTCATGGGTTTATAAAATTTTTTTTACATAATAAAGGATATAACACTTATTTTTTAAAGATATTTTAAAAATATTAAACATGTTACACTAAAAAAAGGTATCCAAATCCACAAAATGATGATCTGTTAGATAAATTGATGGGAACTTTGTGGTTATCTATGATTGACATGTGATCAAGATATCACCAACTGTGAGTTTGAAAGGATTATATTCCAAAAAAATATTTTTGGAGAATATATATCCATTTTTTATATTTGGTAATGACATTCGATCTTATAATTTCACCAAAAGTATTTAGGTAATTTTTGAATAAGATACTTTATCAATATATGGATTAATTAATGATGGTAATTGTGAATGACATATTTGATGTATTCGAGGCCAATAAATAAGTAAGAGAAACACTTAATAATTTTGTTGGGGATCTTAACGAATGGTCTCTTGTATTCCAAATTATCAAAGAGTGATTTTTGGGTACAAATGGAAATTTATAATTCAATTAAATTTATAAATTTTTATTTATATTTATCCTAGAGAGATAAAAGTTTTTACCTTGTGGAAACTACCAAATAATGTCATTGAGATACATATTTCACAAGGTATAACTTCATATTACTGATGATTTGATGTTGATTTTTGACATCAATATTTTCCTATGATATACTTAACAAATAATAATGTTCCACTAAAAAGGAATGTGGAATTCCAAAATTATTTTAAAGAGTATAATGTTCACCAAACATAGGCACCTATCTTGCTTTTTTTGAATTAGGAAAAGGTATTTTTATGCATTATGATGTGTAAAGACCATGATTGAGATACATTCCCATGCATGGAAATCATGTTGTTGATTATGGATCATGAAATTTAAGTTTTCAGAAGAAGAATTAACCAATTCATGATTTGGAGTAAGCTATTGTAGTCCAGGATTTGAAGGAAATACATCAATATCTATTCAGTGGAAAATTTACTATTTTCACAGATCTTATGAGATTGAATCATATTATATCAAATTAGTATTCAAATATAATAAAAATAAATTGTATGGTGTATCTACAAATGTTTGAATTTGACATGATTTATACACTTGTAAATGGTAACTCAGTGGTATGTGCATTAACCAGAAAATCATATGTATATTTGAAAAAGATATTTTTGATGATTGGAAAATGATGTCATTCCTAGGTGACACGAACATTGAATGTGAAAAAAAATTAATGTTGTAGATTTCATTATATTTTTATTGGTTCATAATCCAGTGATGAGATTCAAAATTTCACATACATTCAATTTAGAAATTCTTGTAATGAGTTAAGAACTCGTTTGTGTGGAGTCCATTGACGAATGAATACTATATGGATGTTTAGTATTTTACTTTATAAATAATATAGTGGTACAAATGGATTTTTAGGAGAAACTTTTTCATTATTACCACCATTCAAGATGGTATGTTCATCATATAATATAAAATATATCGAAGGTGTTGAAAGAACGGTTTTGCTGGATTGGAATGAATAGTATCGTTGATTAGATTAATGCATGGCGATTGACTTGGGATCATGATAAGGGATTGTATCAGTGATAAAATGGTTTTTGGAATTTTATAACTTTCAATTTTCCTAAATGGGATATAATAGATATAGATAATTTAATAAGTATCCCAATAACAGTTTGGAATCATGATTCTATCTGGGTGATAGTGGATCAGATCACATGGTCGTCTCGTTTCATTTTGATTTGTGAATCTCATATAGTGATGGACATGTAGAAAAAATATATGAGATTTTGTAAAGAGGAATGTCATAATAGTATTGATATATTCAAAAAGAGATCTGAGGTGTACATCTTGATTCTTGAAATCCTTACAAAAAAACCTATGAACTCAGTTGATAATGAGTATGGATTATCATCCATAGATGAATAGACAATATGAAATGATGATTAAAACATGGAATAAATGATATGTAATTATGTAATCGATTTTTGTGGCTTTTCGGAAGATAATTTTTTTAGTCATAATTCTAATATAACAAAAGCTATCATGCCTTAATAAAAATTTCCCTGTTTGAAGAATTGTATGGGTATCATTATAGTTCTCCACATTGATGGGTGGAAACAAGTGAGACATAACTACTTGGTTTGTACCATGTCCAAGAGATAATGGAGAAAATTTTCTTTATCGAAAAATACGTGGAGATGACTAAGAGTCATCCAAAAGCATATACAGATCATCTTCAATAGTCAATTTCATTCATATTGAGTTATTATGAAATCTTGAGAATCACACCAAGGAATTTACATAATTGTTTTTGGAAGAAGGTAATGTTATATCCTCAATACATATTTCCTATTGAGACGCTAAAATAAGTTGGTAAGGAGGCATATAAGTGGTATTTTCCACCCATTTTCAGTTTAGGGACTAATGTGTTCTACATATCATAATTGAAAAGGTACCAATGTCATCCTTAATAGGTGATTTGAAGAGATCAAACTTAACTAGAGTCAGATTTGTTAATGTAGCACATGCCCGAGCTGATTGTTGATAGAAGGAGAATGTATTTCATCATAAAGCCTTTTTTCAGGTGAGGATTGTTTTTCAAAATTATCATATCCAGGATAATACATTAGAACATGAGAATATAATTAATGAGAATTTAATGAATCTGTTTATCATACATGATGGGTTTTTACTTATGGGGGATGTAAAGGCCTATTTTGGTGACAATTTAGAACACATATTTTAATGTAAGTAACCATTGTCTTTTGTTTGTATGTATTTAATGTATAGGGGTAATGTTTTGGTTTGTTTTGATACCTTTTCAATCTTTTTTGGTCTTTTCTAATGGTGCAGGTTTGGTGAACTATTAGCAGAATCCATGTAACACAATCATGATGTGGTGCACAATGAGAAAGAATGTTATGTGGAAGGGATACAGGCAGAACATGGTTTTTCCATACCATATGGTAGCCTATGAGAGACCATGAAAATTGAGATAGTGGACATTAGCCAAAATAGAAAATGTTTTAGAAACCATTTTATCCTAATTTTTCCATTTCTATCTTCCGAAAGAATGAGGTTCACGGTTTGTGCATGGTTTTCTTGACCATGCAAATAACCTTGCATTCGTTTGAAGTGAAATCCTAAAATGGTGAATATTACTTTTTATTCTAATCTACCTTCCTTGTTTTTTCCAAAAATTCCATAACTGATGTTTTTCCCCTTAAATGGTTTTTTTACCTATAGCCATCGAAATGGAGGAACCCCGAAGGCATTTATTATGCTGGTGAAGCCAATTTTTTGGAGTAAGTCATATTTCATATTGGGTTTTGGAAGATTTACTTAGATATATTTCCCTTTATAAATTTTTATCATATATTTACATCCTGTTTGGTTATATATGAGATATTGTATTCCAAATATAAATATATATTTTTATTTCTATTAAAAAAGGATTTTTAATGCTTCTTTTACTTTATACCTAGTTTAGTGGAATTTTTTATTTCCATTCACCATTTTCTTAATAAGACATGATGTAGGAGGTTTATCTAAGGATTAAAATATTTAAAACATTAATTATTAATCTATTTTTTATAATTTTATTGAGTTGGTTAGTGATATTAGAGAGGAAATCATCTTTGAAGCATTCTTTACTGATTTTTTTCTTTAGAGTGAAATTGTTGAATTATGAGAATTGTTATTTGAAAAATGATTTTATAATGTTAATATTAAAATGCATTTATGGTATAATATATATAAAATATTTTTTCAATAAATATTTGTTTTATTGATATGTTTTAATCTTTGAAATGAATATGGTATTAGAATTGTTTTTCCGGATTGTGTTGGATTGGTATTTGAGCATACTTAGTGGATTCTATTCATATTCAATAATAAATCTAGGTTGAAATATTACCATGTTCATAGTGACCAAGGTGTAATTTCACACGTAAATTACTTACATAGAGAGTAAATGATATATCAGTGAGAATCCATTCATGGTTTATATCTATCTTAATTAATCATGCATGTGTATGACTGGGATTGTACATTAGAATAAGATATTCCCAAAAGAAATTATGTAATGGTTTTGTAGAATTTATTTTATTTCATTCAATTATACTTGTTGTTGTGTTGACTAAATGTTTTTACAATGAATCTTTTTGATATTTAGATATAAGCTATTTTATAATAATTTTAATATAAATTCTTTATATAACTATTCTGACATGTTATGTTATAGTGGATTGAGTAAGGAAGTCATTGAAGAAAATATATTTAGTTTCATTACACACAACATATTTGTTAAATTGGTGTTCTTTAGATGTACATTAACGATACATGGTATCATTAAATGTTTCACACATTATAGGAATTACAATTTGATATGTCGTATGTTTTGGGGTGTTGGATCTTGGGGAATGTTTCGAGCATAGAGTTGTTATTAGAGTCTTTCAGTATTGTCTTCCATAGTATAAATTGTTATTATTGACATCCACTATGGTACATTGTTTTATTATTATATAAATATCAATGGCTTTGTTGACTTTACTTTAACTGATATGGTGTACCATGTAATGTATTGTTTTGGGTATGGAATTTTTGGTTGGTTTTTTTTTCAAAGGGGAAATTGTTCCCATATATTAATGAAGCCCTTAACATATATTTCCATCCTCTGGAACCTTAGGGATGTCATTAAAGGCCCAGTATGGTATCATTGATATCTCAAGTAGATGGTAATGGGTGGAATGTTATATTATATCATTGAAACTAATGTGTTAAGAATTAGAAATTTCATTTATTCTTATCAAGATTATTTGTTTTCATAATATGTTTATTGTTTCTCCATCAATTATTTTTGGTTTTAGTCAACATTTAGAAAAAAGAAGAATCATTCTAACACTACATGTGATGGAATATGTGGAAATTATAAGCAAAAATTTGTATTATTATTGGAGGGAAATATATTTTGATTATATTTAATTAGTTAACAAGATGTTTGATGAATATCATACACCTTAACCAACTCTCAATATCACCAATGAAGATATGAATATTTTCTTATGATATTCTAAGTGGTGGAGATCACAGATGAATGAAAGGTCATATTTCTTCATTTTATAAATTCATAATGATACCCCTAGATATTTTTATAGTGGAATGAGGAAACATACTCTATGATAATTATATGGAAATAAATTTAAAAATGTTGAAGGAAATTTGAATATTTAGATTGAGGGATATGAAATTCATCCCACTATTCCAATTATAGTTCAATTTCTTGTATTTTTTTCTCTATCAATTGTCAATTTAAATGACCTAATATATGGGTTAATGATTATATCATGAAAAGAAAAATCGTATGCTAATGATTAAGGTGAAATAATTAAAAAAAATTCAGTTCATGTTGAAGAATAATACGGGAGAAGTATTTTATCAATAATATGATTGATGAAAGAGTAATTAATGAACAAATTACTTTTTCACATTAGTTTTTATGGATGGAAACATATATTCAATGCTATCAAAAAATATAAAATTTATATTATTGTAAAATTATAATTTTTAGTATGGATTAAAATAGGATAGACATTGAATACATGTGGAGAACTTGAAATTTTTATGTTATTTGATGAAAAAAATACATAATTATACTTCATTTATTTTTATTACATTACTATATATATTTAAATATTATATTATTTTATTTTAAGAAAAATGATTTGTGTAATTTTTTTAGAAGTGTATTTGTTTTAGTATGAGTTTAAATTAATATTTATGTACATATTCATGGGATTATATGATTATGATGATTTAAAATTTAAATGGAATATATAAACCTTTTTAGGATTCATGTGATGTGATATTAAATTGATACAAATCATTTTATAGAGTTCAGGAATAATTCTGTATTTAAGATTAAATAACCATTTTGGTTATTAAATGGTTTTTTTTTGTTATTAATGATCTATTTGATAGTGGAATATAAATATATGGACAGTTATGTAGTTATTCATTATAATGGAAATAGTTTTAATGGAATTTTCTATAAAGCTAAATATTACATTTCATTACCATATAAATTTTTTTTCATGATCATTTATTATGTTTCAAAAAATTGGAATATTTCAATCCGTTTTTTTAGTTAAAATATAAAAATGTGGTTGTGATTAATTTGGTTGAGTTATATGTAACATTTAGGATTATAAAGGGTTTTATTGTGAAGAATTATTTGGAAAGAATGAAATTAATATTTATGGGATATATGCTAAATCTGATTATTAGTCATTCGGGGCTTAAAATTTCATTATTTTATAGGAAAATGTGGTTAATTTTATGATGGGGTTTTTATTTTTTTGAGTAATATGTGTTTACTTTTTTCTATTATTATGGATGTTTTCTAGAAATATTCATTATTTATTAATATATAATATTATATATTTTTAATTTATATAATAATGTATTAAAATTATATTCTTTTGATCAGATATAATAATATATGTAATATATTTTTATCCTTCTACAGATTAAACGATCTATTAGATGTTTTTTTAGTGACTAATGGATGTGAAATTGGTCTTGCATGCTCAACATTTGATGAAAAAGATGATATTGGGATCAAGATTAATTAAAAGAATAAATTTTACTTCAAATGTAATTATATTTACATATAATTTAAAAATATATATGGTCAAGTAATTCATCAAATTTAAGATAATATTCTTGAAATAATATACTATTATTTTTTCATCATTTTACATTATTGGATGTTATTTTTAGCCACCAGTGAATTTTGGTTTTTTGGTTTTTAAAATTAACATGAACGTGTTCTATATCACTCTCTATAGGTCCTTGTAAAATATTTAACTCTTTAATTTCCATTGTTTAATTTAATAATAATTTTTTATATTAGGAAAGATTGATTTTTCATTTCATATGAAATTCATATTTCACATTTCCTATTATTAATCGAGTGTTTTAATAACCCTTTTAACAATGTTGATTTTCCAAAAAATGAAATATATAAATGTATGACCATTTATTATTGGGAATAATTTAAAAATATGACATTAAATTTCTTAATGTGATATAGAATGTGACACAATAATATTTTAGAAGAATAATTGTTTTGATAGGTTATATGACAAGCATCACCGATAAAAAATGGAATATTAATATTAAAATATTGTAGTTATGAACTATACTTATTACTAGTGGGAATCAACAAAAATTACAAATCTTTTATTTATATATACCATTACCACCGAATAAATATTATATAATAATTTACTGAGAAAATAGTATTCAATTTTTAATAATGTAATATTATTCATCAAAAATAATTTTCCTTCAATCATTATTTTTATTTATTATTGTGGGAAAAATGTATATTTTAGAAAAAAATGACTAAAAAGGTATTTAAAAAATTAATTATTTAAATTATTATTTCAAAATATTAACTGTGTAATGTTTCCAAATGTTTTGGAAAATATTTCATTCATTGTGATTTCATTAAAAATAAGGATTTTAATTTATAATAGAATTTTTTTACCCACCATTTAAAAATTTCCTTTAATTTAAAATGGATTAAATGTTTGATTTATAATATTATATTATTAAAAATATAATTTTTTCATTGGAATAAATAATACTTTTGAAGTCAGTATAATACTATTTTTATACATAAAGGTGCATTTTTTTCCAAAAACTATTTCAAATTTTTTTCAATATAATAATAATAAATTAATTTTTTCTACAAATATAAAATAAATCAAGAAATATTATATATGTTTATGTAATCATGATATTCTAATTTGTAAAATTTTCATTTTTTAATTTTGGAAAATATGATTATTAACAATAGTAAATTTTTCTCACATCTTAATGGGTAAAAGAAGTCATATAGACAATAATCATTGGGATAACACATAAAAAATTTCTAAAAAACATTAAGTTATTTTATTAAATGGGTTTCAGGTAGAAATTTCAATCCATGCATAAAATATATATCCTCTTGGGGTGATATTGGATTAATCCTTACATATATATTAATTTAATATTAAAAAACTGTAAAAAATGTCTCACTATATACCTTAATATCTCTACTATTTTATAATTAATATTTAAATAAGTTTGGTTCGATTATATAATTCTAATTTTTATAAAAAATTAATTCACATATAATAATATTTTTTTATTTTTTTCCATTTAATTCATAGCCTAAATTATTACACAATGAAAGCACTATATTTATTCAAATAAATAATAAAATTTAAATAATGATTTTAAAAATATTTTAATTATTACAATTTAGATGACTATTTTTGATCCATTCATCTTTTAAATAAATATAACATATTAGATATGTCTTAATGTTTTTCATAAAATTATATTGTTTTCATGTTGTATTAAAATTAATATATTATAAATAGTTTTATTAATTAATATACTAATAATTTGCGAAATATAAAATTTTATTAATTTAATTAGAGGTGATAAAAATGAAAACCTTTTATATTACTGATTATGAATGGTGTAAATTATCATAGATTTACATTTTATGATACAATTTCTACTATATATAAATAATAATAACCATATAATAACGAATATGTTTTTAATGAAATTAATGTAAAAAATAGGATGAAAAAGTGATTAGACTAATATATATGGAATAAAACACCACAAAAACCTATATAAATTTTATTAGTTGATAATATTTCAACAATATCATAATATATCTTAAAAATAAAGATAATTGAATTTATTATTATTGATAAATATATTCATATATTTTAATTATTTAATAATTTCAAAGACCACCCCACTCATACGTTATAAAAGGAAATCCATTTGTCTTGATTATTCACATGAAAATGTGCAATAAATTGTAATAATCCATAAAAGAATATCTTTTAAACTCCATTATCCACGATTAGGATGTTATATTTTTATAATTATACTAATATATTGTTCATAAAGAGTGAATTGAATGTAATTCCACTAAGGAAATATTAATCATATTAGCTAACTCATTAAAATATTATACCATTCAGATTAAATAATTTTTTTAATCACACAAAAAATTTGAAAAATTATTATAAATATAGTGTGATGTATTTTCATGATTTTATATCTATTTCTGATTGGTTTTCCATCCATCAAAAAATAAATACATTGATCATACACAAGTATAGATTATCATCTCCACATTATGGTGTAATTAATTATTCATCGCAAGATAAAATTCATGGTTATAAATAATGAACTAACAAAAATAAAAAAATTTAATGAAATAATTATTCTAATTTAATTTTATATTAATTTATAGTTGTATCATTTCTAATACAAATGAAATTTTTAATGCTGGATGTGAATATCTATAGACTACAACCTCGACTATAATATATTAATTATTTTTTCATTTATTTGTTATATATATTGTGATTAAAATAATTAATGAATTTTAATGATATATATGTTATTATATTCATTCATTTAAGGTAAGTTATTATTTTACAATCTTTCATTTTGTCAATAAAAATGTGAAAAAATTATTAATCTACATGTACAACCTTTAATCACTATGAATAGTTTGATACAATTTTCTATCAATAAATTTAATGGATAATTATAAATATGTTCATAATAAATATATATTTAATTTATATGATATTTATTACTCCTCAAATTATTTAACGAAGATAAATTTAAAATGTTCTTATCTTTATAAATGTATCATAAGTGAAAAATGAGACAACTGACACCAAGAATAGAATATATAAATTATTATTTATTAACAAATTAGTGTTGAAATATTATTTTATTATCTTAAATGAAATTACATGAATTAAATTTAATCTATTTTATAGGTATATAAAATTGAAATCTTATATTTAGTAGTTTTAATGAACATATAACGAACGTCATATATAAGGTACTAGATTGTGTCTCAATTTTCCTTCAGTGAAAATTTTATGAATTATATTAACATAATTTCATTCATATGGTGTATATATTTTCATTTTTAAATTATGTTCCATGAGACGTTAATAATTAATTTTATTATATGTTCAAATTCAAATTTTTTCATACATATTGTTTTTAATCTCAATTTTTTGGGATATTCATCAACTTCATTGAAAATGTTACAGAATAATTATATATTAAATTAACAATAAGTGTATTTATTTTTATTTCTACTTATTTTGTGTCGATTAATATATTTCTTACATATAATAAAATTATTAATTTTTTCTCAATTAGATGATATTATTTTTCTATTGGATATTCATATTAATTTTTTTCATTGATACATATTTGAGGTTATACTACTATTTAGGTTTATGGGATGTATATAAATATAGTACAAAAAGTTATATAAAAAATATCAGACGTCAAAAAAATTTATTATTAAAATTTATGTTATTATCTAATTGGGATTTTTATTTAAATTTTACCAATGAGGGAAGAGTTTCATTTATAAGCACTTCACAATTCATGATTTTCTATGTTTATGTCCCAGTTTAGGGAAATTAAATGATCTTTCTATATTATACCAAAAAATTATCTTCCAGTGTAGTTATTTATGCATAATAAAAGAATGTGATTCATTTTCTTCATATTATAAAATTGAGATACCTCATTATTTTTTTAATAAAAATTTAATGATAAATCAATCTTCATTCAGAACCCATTTTTCTTCTATATCAATGATTTCAATTAATATTTCAATAATATATTTTAATAGTAATCAATTAATGTTTAAGATAAATTTATCAATTTATTAATTGTTTAAATATTAATTTAAAAGGATTCTGCATATAATATAAAAAAATAGATACTTTTGAATTTTTATCGAAAATGTGAATGGAATCATTATTTATATACACTGTATGAGTTTAACATCCCATCCTAATGACCCATAATATATTTGATGATTAATTTATTTTTTTCCTTGATTATTTTCTATGAATATGATTTCCATGTAATTTTAAAAAAATAGATTTAATATTTTGGATTTTATATATTACTTTATATAATCATGAAAAAATATTCTAATGATCTTTTTAAAATTATTATTATATATGTCAACATAATTCTATAATTCATATAAATTAATGTGTATATGATACAAGGATACCATCCTTATTAATTCCCTATAATTTTATTGATCAATTTTATATTTAGTTTTATTGAAATTATGTATTCTAGTTCATTATATATTGAATTTTTTAGTAATAAAAAATTAAAATGAATTATTTTTTATTCCTATGATGGTTGAGTTTATTTGTATGTTATTGGTTGTTTATATTATATACCATCAATGCCTTATTATATCTAATGATACACACTTGTTTTTCTAATTAGATTATGTGTCTCCTTTTATGTATACTGTCAAGGATCATGTCCTTAGTGGGAAGATTTTAATGTTAAATATTATGAATTCCATTATAATAAATCTAGTGATTGGTGTTCATTTAATTATATAAATTATTATAATCGGATTGGATATTTTTTAACATCATGATATTATTTATACATAATTATTTTATCCTAAAAGATTAATATCCATTTCCATGTTATGGAATAAATTTCCTATTTTTTCATCTATTTTATTTTCGTTATTGATCATGCATTATTTATTGTATGATATATTCAGCTATTCACAATCCCTTAATGTGAATCTAAGATAACGATTTATTTTTTTCCATTCCCATGTATTTTATAAAGGATATGCGTAATGACATCATGGAAGAAATATTATTTCTTATTCATTTTGTTTACATATAATATGTAATCTGGGAATAATTTATACATGTAGTTTAATGGGTCTACCTGTAATGTTTGAACCGATTAAAGTGGCTTTTAGTAACTAGTAAAATCAAAATAACATAACCAATGACACTATGTTACTATAACCAAGCTTAGTAAAATTAGGTTAAGGAATGTGTAAATCAATACATTATAATGCAAGATTTAATAATATATATATATAATGGTGGGAAATAAGTTAATAACTATTAACATATGGAAAACCACTACACTAATATGAAATAGAGCTTATGGTCAGAGGATATTTTCCATTAGATGAATAAATTCGTTTTATAAGTGGACTGGATATGTATCATGGATAATATTACGATGAATATAATAAATATTTTTAGTATTGGGTAAAATCACATCAAATATGTTTGGAATGTTGAACCGAGTGAATATAATATTTATTTTTGGGACTTAAAATTGATATTCATGAATAAAAAATTTATTAAATAATTATTTTCATTTAAATTAAATGAAATATGATCATGATGGAAATGTTATTAAAGAAGGTATTTTTTTATCCTAGATTTCATAGAATGTTTTTTTGATTTCATTCTCACAGGTATGGGGAAAACATTATATTTATTATGTATATTATTATTTGAAAGGTATGGATTTCAAAATTTAAATAACTATAGTTTTCATGGATAAAAAATTAGATTTGGATTTAATTATGCAATCATAAATGTGGAAATTAATATCTACTCTAAAATCATATCGGACCATAGTGTCAAGTGAGAACAAATTGAATTTTTGCACGATCGTTTCTAGCAGAATTGATATCTCATTTTATGAATTTTCATTATTCATATATAATTAAATGTTATGGATTAGATAAGTTATCATTTAATTTTGTTCCCATTATTTCATGGTTTTCAACAAGATTGTACTTTTTTCCTCATTTCAGGTATTTACACAACACTTTTTTAGTAATTAATTTTTTGAGAACGCATTATTAGTGTAAGGTTCTCTTTATCTATGTTTTCTCATTAAGAGATTTTAAAAAAATTATATCTATCATTTTAATTTTTAGATTAATACACTGTATTATATACTATGTATAGAAATAGTTTGTGGTAGTATTTATTTTTTTGATAATGTTTTATTATTATGGTAATACTTTTTTAACCATATGATGTGGAATATTTAGTAATTGTGGAAAAATAATAATAAAAAATAATGGATCCCAACGATATAGAAGAATATTAGTAAAATGGTTTCACAAAAATGAATTTTATTAGTACACCCCCAACATTGTTGGGAATCTCAATGCAGTTGAACTGTCATAAAACAAAAGATAATTCATACAAGATAATACGCAAGATGAAAACCTTCCTTGAGGATAATCATATATCATGAATTTGAGTTTTCATAGAGGATAATCTCAACTCATTGAATTTGATTCATTATATATAATAAAAATAGAAACAATACAGTTAACAAGGGTTTAATATCAAAATAAGTATTAGAAAATTTGAAATGTTAACAATTTCTATCATTTTTGTTATGGAACCTAGATGAATAATTGACTTATGAAATATTTATAACATATGAAAATAATATGTAATTAAATGGGATATTGTTTCATTTGGGAATATGTAAATCATTATTAATCGATATATTATAACCACACTATCAAGAAATTAGACATGTGGTATGTGTGACAAATTATTCTGATGAAATAATTCTTGTGGTAGGTTGGCCAAATACTTTTTACTCATGTTATTTCCCTGAAAAATACCATTTTGATCATTCAATAAATATTATACTAGTATATTTTAACATGGTAATAAAGATAATACTACCAAATTAATTAGAGTATAATTAACTAAATATCAAATCAATGAATTCATTTATTGAAGACATGATAATAATGTATATGATATATTTTTTTGTATTAATGTAATCTCAATATGGTTGGGTCACCCTAAAAGAACAATCATTGTGTATTAAAACCATTCTAAAGGTGATGTATTATAACATGGAGATTCATCGGTTAAAAGTCCTAAATATTTATAGACTTATCTATGTGGAGCAGTTATTTTATTCATGATTGATAATTTACACATGTTAAAATTCAATCAACCTCACAAGGGGATAATAATATTTCTTATAATATTTAACTAGACCAATGGGTCTAGACATGATAATATATATTTCAATTGAGTGGAGGTTATTCATAAATGAATAGTATATTTTTGATAATAGCCTAATTTATTCATAAGACAATTAAAAATAGATAATTATTATATAGGAACATATATCTTTTTTGTATCCCATTATTGTGGAATAAATTTTTTTTAAAAATTTGAATTTATTTTCATCATTAAAATTTTAATTTTTAATAGATTTAATAACGTTTTGGATATGAAATAAAATAATCCACCATTTCCCTAAAATCCTTTTTTGTGTATTCTTCCTAAGATGTATGATACATCTTTCCATTGGTGGTTTCATGTTTAGTATTATGTACATTCAGAACTATTAAATAAGGCTTATCATATCTCAACAATTTTTTTGAGGATTAATATAACACTTATTTGAAAAAATTATGAGTCATTATATATATCTATAAGTTAATGAAAACCTAGAGGAGTGTTTTTTCAAGATCCAAATATTGAATTATTTAAGGAAATGTTCATGATATTTGACATTATCATGCTTTGATAGTTGTTACCTTAAATTATAGATGAAATATTTTATCACACATGAGATGATATAATACTAATCTCTAGTTGGAAATGATGATATATTTAGAAGGAATATAATTTTTGTAACCCATATAGATGATCTATGAATCAATATATATTTAATATTAATATAATCTGAATTCAAATTGTTTATGGAATGGAGCCTCTAGTGATTTCTCTCTCCAATACAATAAGTGATAAATGTATTGGTTCCATTTTGATAACATTAATGATGAAAAATTTTATAAATTTGTAGCTATATTATAATTATAGAAGAATATAGATAGTATATGGAATCTATTGATATTCATGGTGTGAGAAATTCAAGTGTCATAACCTATATCAAGGATATTGGAATCAAGAAGTATATAGATCTAGTCTAACTTGTTTTCTTCATAGGACCAGTCATCCATAGAATTTAAGCTATAATATAATGTTATATTAAACAATTATTTTAAAAAACATAAATCTCATTTAGATATAGATATTGTATACGGATTCTTTTATAATATGATATAATAATGAATGTGACACTGTATACATTTTTATGTTCATCGAGGGTAGTCCACTCTAAAGAGTTTTTTATATAAAACGAACCATATAATTATATTCATTGAGAAAGTAATATGTTTCATCATGTTTTATTTATTGTGATTATGCCTTTGAGATATACAGTTTCAACTGATGCATGAAATAGAGCACATAATTATAGTTTAGAGTCATAAATCATTATAAAAATAATCGTTTCCATTATAATCATGTGACATTATACTTGTATCATCTAGCCTAGAGTCATGAATAAATGAATAATGTCATGAATATTCATGTCGTGGGATAAGAAAATGATTTAATTAATATAGATCTACTAAATAATACAAATATTTTTTGGAGTGGAATTCAATGAATTCCATATAACATTGTTCTCAGGATACTCTAACTCATTTAATAAATATTTAATATTATTATAAAGATAATATTTTGGGATAAATAATCCTTTAACCATATGTACTAAAACATAGTGATATATGATATCCTTAGAACAATAATTATTATTATTTTCCATAGTTTTATTAATCATTAAATAATATTGATGTTTATTATCTAATGAGAATAAAAATTATTATAATGAATTACCACAATTAATGTAATATAATATATTTCTTAAACAATTTTGGGAAATAATTTGTCTTATTCATTGAAAATATTTGATGGAATTTTGGGTGGAATTACGTGATTGAATTTTATATTTCTATGAAATTTAATCCCATATCCCTATATCTATATATTATTTTATGTCATACCTAAGGATGAAACACCATCAATTATTTCCCTAAAAATCAATTTTATAGGTTTCAATTAGCATGGTTTCTTAAATACACATATTATTGTCTCTTGATCCATAATTAATCAGTCAAATAATTATATAAGAATAATTATGAACTCCCAAAAACTATCACCCATTTAAAATGAAGGGTTTTATTTCCTCCTCCAAAATTATTTATTTCTAAAAAAAATTTACATGGAATTTGAGAAACCAAAAATTACTACCAGTCATAACACATTCAAACATAAAATTAAATTACTAGTCTATTCCAAATATGAATTCAAAATTTAGAAGTAATCACCTAATGTATGCTCCATGAAATTGATTTTACATTCATGTATGAATATTTAATTTAGTCCTTGAAATTTTAGGCAGACATATGCTAGGTCTGAATGAATTCAGCCAGATGTATTTTCATCATATTGATTCCATGAGCCAAGATATTGTCTTTATTTCTTTCCAATAAGGATTATATTTATTAACATAATTTCAAATTGATCCATCATACATTCCATAGGAGTCTCCCTTTAAAACATTAATATCAAAATCATAATTTCCTATATATTCCTAATATTTTGGGAGAAGCTTTAGGTTAGTATCTTCATTCCATTCTTTCTCTGAAACATCATCAGATTCAACACGATCAACATGTCGGTTCCGAACATCAACCCTATCACGTTTAGTATCCTTATCATTATCACTAGAAACATCCAATATATATCTCATTGGATTTTCATTCAGATTGTGAGCGTGAAAAAAATATTGAAAAAGTTCCCAAAATTTAATATCCATGCTTGTTTATTGAGTAGTCAATATTTTTGGATGGTGAGCATAATATTTTTTAGAATTGGCCTTTTTCCAATCATTCACCTAAAAATTACCAACATTAATAATCATTAACATCCCATTTGACAATACATTTTTGGAGAATGGATTATGCTTTTAATCCTCCTCATACTCTGAATGTAACACATGGGCCTCAACAAGAAATTCTATATTGTCTAATGATCACTCCATGTGGGATGGACACATCTTATTGGCCTTCCTCTAACTCATTATTTTCCGTCCCAAATGTTCCTTTTTCCTATAAAATTAAATTCCCTATGAATAAAACATGTTCTATTGGATGATCAGTTGGATAAAAAGTGGATTTAAAGGCTTATGTGTGACATTAACTCAAAGGAACCATGTCCATGACACAATTGGTGATCCTTTGCGACTAATCATGGGAGTTGTACGATCATTGGTATTCCCATAACCCCATTAGAATATGATGAAAAATTTTCAACTCTATTATCATTAGAAGAGTGTTACTTAACCCTTTAGGGTCCATAAATGATTATTGCATACAAAATCTATTTCACACGACCAATAAGATCAACACTATGAACCACAATCTTATTTCTTCTACTGCTTCAATGTTGGAAAAATTATATCCCATGACATCAACATACATCACGATATATATCATAACATGGAAAAAAATGAGCTATAGGAAATTATTTCCATATATTGATTAATTCAATGGACGTGGTTGAATATAATAAGTGTTATGTAATTTATATATTATCTCAATTACAAGATAACATTTAACATCTTATGGAAATCGTGGTTCTCCTTGATATTGATCGTTTTCAAAAATATACCTTTTGAATGTGTGAATAGTAAAAAATTATACAATCCCACCAAGAATTAGAACATTGCTTCAATGGTCAATATTATATAAATATTAATAAATCTCAACAAATTATAAATATTCCGAATAATACATTATAATTATTTTTTTCAATTTAATTTTCTCAAAAATGTTATTAAATTTTTTTATTTTTCTATTTTTTCTATCTTATCATTACTGGGTTGTATGTAGGATACACAGAAACATAATTTCCCTTAAAAATATAATTATTGGTTTTTTGATGCTAGTAATACATGTTTCAACATATTTATTATTCCATCCATTATCATCGAGCCTTTTAACCTTCTTCACATAATAAATTATGAGTGATGTATTTTATAGTTGGTTGGTTATTAACTATAACATTTTGGTTGAGACATTATCAAGAATTTTCTTGGGTAAAAAAAATTATCTATTGGTTGTTCATCAATGAGATCCCCTTTTGATGATACTATTTGGATGAATAAATAGGATACCATTTCATTAAAATATTCATTATAAGAATGATTATTAAGCAATAAAATAATTTTAATTATTGATAATTGAATCACCTCATTATATGATTGATTAATTTAATATGAATAATTCCATGGTATCATTTTGTTTGATGTCTCCCATTAACACATTATTTAGGTATATAGTATATATGATTCTATAAAACTATTGAAATCCATAGGGACCCCTCATTCTCATCGATCCTCTTTCACTAATTAAATCATATCATAGAATTATGATATGAATAATATTGTATTGTTGGAGTTGTAAAGGGGGAATTAATATTGATTACATAAATCTATAATTATTGATAAATTTAATATAAATTATTCATTATATTCTACATCATCTAGTAATCGTACACTCAAGTATTTGCATTTAATTTTTTCCCACTATTAATCATCCTTTGGTATACTGGTTTCTACAATTGTCAAATGTTCATTAAAAATATCCACTAATACCTGATTATTTTTTTATCTTGAATTAATTATTACATTATTGGAGAATAATTCTAGAATCCAGAGGAACACTAAATTATTTAAAGACATGTAATTTCATTTATCATCTGGCTAAAGTTTTTCAGGATACTTGATTTCATGCATCATTACCATGTTTTTCTCTATGGTAGTGATGTATTACCTTGGATCTGAATCATTATTGATGTAATAATAATTACACATAATATCTTTTATTTATTATTTCATAAAAAATATTATCTTCTACGTGAATAAATTTATTTCTACATGAATTGAAGTCTAATTTTTTTACTAAAGTTATTAATGAACTATTTCTATTGCTCCTTAAATATAGTCACCTAGATATTGTGTTAAAGCCAAAAACACTTCAAAACCTATAATTTAATACATTGGGATGGGAAATCCTAAAAACAAATCAAGTAAGTTTTATATAATGATCCCCATTACTTAATCCAATAGATATTATATTTCAAATGAATTTGTTCAACCCAAAAATCCTATAATCTAATTTATATATCTTTCATTATATCACTAAATGTGGTAAGAGATTTCAAGGATAAATTGTTACCTTATTGTAGAAATTATTTCATTTATGAATTAAAAATAATGATATATGTCTATTAAAATATAATGCACTAAAATATTTATATAAAAATTCATGGGACCTTTTATGATTTTTTTAAGATGATTTTTTTTCATTCATATATTAATTTTATTTTATAGCTCCCATCATTTGTATTCATTTATAAGAAAAACATGTGATTTGATACTCGTGATTACCAACAATATCATATTTTGTTATGTTTTGATATCTAGTGTTAGCTATTAGATGACTCAAATCCTAAAAATTTACATATGTAATCATGAATTATATATAGGCTCATATAAACCACACATAGAATTCAAGTGAGAGGTATGATACTGTTGCAATAACTTGGATATAAAAACAAATTTTTTCCTTAGTTAAACATCTTGAAGTAACATTAAATATTATCCCAATAGCTTAAATATTGATAATAAGTCAATATTTTATTAAAATGGGTTATCTCATCTGATATAAAATTAATAGAATCAATCAATTGTCCCCGTTTTAGGTTTAAGAATACTCTATTAGTAATGAAATATATCTTATTTTTCATGGAGTCGTCAATTAATAGATGAAGCTATGTGGTTGTCATTCCCTGAGAGAATCATGGTATGATATTTTAGTATTTTATATAATATATTTGAAATTACTAATATATTATAGTATTAATTTGGATTCATCCTTTCCATATGATAGTAGTGATTTATATGGTTTAATGATTCTTTATATTTGTAATTGTCACACCAATTGTTATTTAGTAGAATATTTATAGTGGACACCAAATGGGGTCTTCATTAATATTTTCTACATAATAATTACACTAATACCATTATACAAGTTTCTTTTTCGATATATTCATTTTAAACATTATTTTATTTGATGTTATGATGATTTCTTTCACCCATTTGTTAAACCCTAATGAAATTTGGGAATGTGAAACAAGTCTCAAAAATTAAGGATTTCTATAGAGAATTTTAAAAAGGGTTACTTTTATATTCCATAATTAGGTATTATATTAGTGATTAATATTAGGTTTCAAATTCACAAATTCTGTCACAAACTGTCCCTTGGGGCCTGTATCGTAACTACCCATAGCCCACCTTCCATAGGCCCGGGGCAGGTGACTAGCAACAAAGGCGTAAATACATAAACTCGGAAGAAATTGCCTTAAAAATAGTAAAAATACACAACAGTGTATGAAACTGGAAGTAAAACACTATGTAAAACGGTATACAAATGAGTGTGATAAAAGTAAAGGGGCCATAAATACAAGCCCAACATTAAAGTTCAATACAACATAAATGCTAGTATAGCTGAAGAAAAGAAGTAAAGAAGCTATATGGTTGTACTCCAGAATTCCCACCTGAAGGGTGGGTACATATGGTCTCCTCCGCACCACAGGTCTGTCAGTCCACTCCGTGTATGCGTCGTCATGAGGTCCACCTCCGAGAACCGTCCAGTTCTGCTACTCTCAACCCCGATCAGCACTGTCCGTCGTCTACAACCAACAAAATGAGGTACGGTTGTAGCTCGTGCAGGGGTGAGTATAGCAATTGTAATGCCCCGACCCCAGTTACCCAGAGTCGGTGCATTATTACATAACATTGGCATGATCACATGAAAGATCAAATCTCGAAAGACCGATTGGTTTAGTAGACTTGGAAACACTAGATATATTCATAAGTTTTACATTACATCATAAAATGAAAAACTACTACAACAACATAATGTTTCCACAATCCACACTATTAACCCCTCATAAAATCCCTGCAGGTCATTCATAACTTACTTCTTCACATCCTTGGAAAAATAAAACATAGAAAAGGGGTGAGCTCAAATGCCCAGTAAGGATAACAATATAGCAGAAACTTTCATAAATAAGAATAAACATTTAAGGCAATGTATAACTAAAACAAAAGCCTTTTAAATATGAACTTTCAACATGGTATGGCATAAATAAAATGAAATAATTCCATTTACTTATTCACATGGATATTCTACTAATCGAATAATCACATGCAAAAATCAATAACCACTTTCATAATGTTGGAATGCATAATGCCAGACTATCATAACCACATAGCCAAGGCCTCGTGCCAAGAATACAAATAATATTTTGTCAAGGCCTTGTGCCAAGACACTAGTTTGTCTCATGAGACCTACCGATGCATCGAGGAGCTATAGCGGGCTCCACCCATCACATATTAAGTCCAATGCATTCCCATATGAAAAGGTTTAAACATAACATAAACATTCGTATTAAAACAAGCATACGAAATGTCAATACTTTCACCATAAAATATGAATGGTATAAAAATAGCACATCCACAGTCAAACATATCAAAAAACCTTCAATACAATATAGAAGTTTTGTATCATAATAAATCAACATCAAATAATCTTAAAAATCCATCAAAGGATGTTGACATAGATGAAATCAAAATTCTTTTTAAAGAAATATCTCCTTTTATTTTGAAATAATTTAAGATCCATATAAAATAAAACATTTTCTTTGAAAATATTCTTATAATCTTGTAAGGGAAGCTTTTAAGATTTTATAACGGCGGAAAATAGCCACACTCGCCGTATAAGTAAAAAAACATTCTTACCTTAATTCTGTCGACAAGGTTAAAAAGAACCTTGTTTTGAAAAAGACCGAAAGATTCCTTTATAAACCACTTATAAAAGTCAAAAAGGGTATAAATGACTTTAACTCATATTCTAGTAAATATTAAAAATGTTTTGAAATACATTTTTAAGAAACATGGATGTGGATGATAAAGAGATCCCAGTAGATTATTACGTATAAACAACCTTGGATAATGAAGAGGTTGTAAAGTAAACCCTTACCTTGAACTTTTCCTTGGTTGGGGTAGGTTAACCTCCTGTATAATGGTTAAATAGTTGTTATTAAATTATACAAGAATCATATATAATAATATGATATCATATATGATCTTTTAACATTGATTTATTAATAATATCTTAGAATTATCGTCGTTTTGGGAGTTAACTTACTCATTTTCTTTTATATGTTTTGTTACATAAGCCATGGTTGTTGTATCTTATTCATATCCAGAATGATATCTAGTCCTTAAACATCATTTTTAAATCATAAAATGATAATTATACTTGAATGGATACGATGGAGAATGAATCTCATCGCGTTCGTGGAGACGGTAGTCCGTACGTACGCACGAGCGACAATATCATTCTTTTGATATTAAAATAATATATAAATGGATGGTATATCATATATAAAGAATCATTAACATGTTATATTTATTATTTACATGAGTTACACATCATTATTATACCCATCCAAATAATATTATATTGAATAACAATTACACCACGACGTGGAGACGGTAGTCCGTACGTACGCACGTATGGTGACATGTTATTCAAAGGGTGGATAGAATACTGAATATGGTTGTACCATATTTATAATAACATCACAGTATATGTGAGATACTGGAGTTATTATTTTATAATGGTAAGAACAAAGGAAGAAGAAGTGGAAGAAGAAATGAACTTGGAGAAGGGTGGTGAAATCATTACCTCTTCTTCGGGTTCTTCCTTTTGATTTGATCAAAAGGGCTCCTTAGGTTGGCTTTCTGATCAAACTAAGACCTCTAGGTTGTATTGAGGGATGTTTGGAGAGTATTTGGTCAGAGTTTGGCAGAACCAAAAGGCTTTGAAGGTGTGAAGAAATGAGAAGGAGGAGTGCCCTTTTATAAGAGGGGTGAGGGGCACCTTTGGAAAAGCTAGAAATATTAATTTATAATAAATTCATATTCGGTTTCTAATGGCTCCAAAGCTTATTATTAAAAGGTTAAGATGGGGATAGGTCGAAAACCACTCAACCAATAGAATTTAGACAGGTTTGGGTACTTATATTAACCTTATCTTTAAGTATTAACTCTAAGTTAATTAGTTTCACTTTTACAATGTCTCTTTGTATTTTTATATAATATAGTTAATAAACATACTATATACATCCAAGCGACCCCCAAGTGGTACATTAATGATGAACCTATCATGATATAAGTCTCTTGGCCGAACCTTAGATTTTTAGGAATTTAATATCAATTAATAATATAATATTTGTTTTAAGAACTCTTTTATGTCAATTTTGACACTATTCAATAGTTGATTTTTGTGAAACTCATAACAGATTGATTACTTCGAAAAAAGTCAATTACATCAATCCTAATATATCATATTATCCTATAAAATTAGTTTAATTCATTAAAAGTTTCATATTATATTTATTTGGGTATTTATAATATCAATTATTTTAATTTTTCACTATTATAGTAATTACTTCATCATCATTGTGTCATAAATAAAATAAATTATTTAATGTCTAAAAATTTAAAATAAAATATCATTATGTAGGAAATCTTTTTAGATTTCTAATGAATATTTATAATCTAAAATCCAACATATATATACCTATGTAAAAATTGTTTTCCTAAAAGATATATGCTTTTGTCATTTTTGTATTCATTTTAACTTAATTAAAATAAAGTGTCATTATCACTTACAAGTGGATCCATGGGGTCCCAAAATAGACCCAAAGATTCCCATGGTCGACCATGTATCAACCAATAGGGTTAAGACACGTTTTAGGGTAATTTAGTATTATTATAATATTATTTTTTAACCCTTATTTACCGGATTTACCCTTAACCATGGTAAATAAAATATTTACCGCAGTAATTATTCAAAATGTCTAAAAATAAAAGTTACCTATTTACACAATTTGAACATCCTGATTCCAAATATGGAATCCATTTTCCTAAATTCAAAACACATAAGTGGCAGAAATTAATTTAAAATTAATTCCTGCTGTCAAAACAAAAAGCGTGTTTTTTAAGAGATAATAACTATCAAAAGATTGACACTCGTTTATGTTCGGTTTAATTGTAAAATTATGTCCAATGACCAAAATTATATTAAATGGTAAAAATATATTCTAAATATACTTCAAAACCACTCAAATTCATAATTTATCACTATTAATTATTTTGATTAAAAAAGTTGTTTTTAATTAAAACTTAGTAAGTTTCACTATTCATCAAAATATGAAAGTTATCCGAAATGTACCAAAATTTCACCTTAGGCTAAATTCGATATTCCGAATCCAAAAATGAAGTCCATTTTCAAATATAAAATATATATAATTTCAAAAAGTAGGTATTACTATTCATAACGGCTAGTTTGATTAGTTATGGTGTGTTAGAACTCGGTGTTGCGTACAACACACGCTATCACATTATTCAAAGAGAAGCGTACCGTAGAAGCTTGGGGTGTTACATTCTCCCCTCCTTCAAATAATTGCGTCCTCGCAATTTCTAGGGTATTACTGCATAAAAAGACTCGGGTGGTTCTTCATCATAAGTTCCTCGGGTTCCCACGTTGCCTCTTCCATCTTATGGTTTCTCCACAAAACTTTTACCAGACACGTCGTCCGGTTTCTCAGTACTTGTTCTCTTGTATCAAGAATCATGACGGGCTCTTCACAATAAGACAGATCAGGTTCCAGTTCTAATTCCTCATAGGTGAGTACATGCGTTGGGTCAGGCATGTATTTTCTCAACAGAGATACGTGGAACACATCGTGAACTTTGGAGAGACTTGGCGGCATTCCCAATCGGTAAGCTAAAACCCCAATTCGTTCTAGAATTTCGAAAGGTCCGATGTACCTGGTACTCAATTTACCTTTCTTACCAAAACTTATGACTCCCTTCCACGGAGATACCTTCAGAAAAACATGATCACCGACTTGAAATTCTAAATCCTTCCTTCGATTTATCGGCATAGCTCTTCTGCCTACTTTGAGCTGCTTTGATGTGATTTTGGATTACTTTCACCTTTTCCACCGTTTCCTCCACCAGTTCTGGGCCTACAAGTTTTCTTTCACCAATGTCATCCCAACAGGTTGGTGTACGACATCTCTTTCCGTATAACGCTTCATATGGTGCCATCTGAATACTCGAATGGAAGCTATTATTATAGGAAAATTCTACCAAAGGTAAATATTGATCCCACATACCCTGAAAGTCAAGTGAGCAAGATCTCAACATGTCTTCTAAGGTTTGAATAGTCCGTTCTGATTGTCCGTCTGTCTGAGGGTGGTAAGCAGTGCTCAAATGAAGTTCAGTATCCAGGGATTTCTGAAGACTTTTCCAGAATCTTGAAGTAAAACGGGGATCACGATCAGAAACAATCGATAGGGGTACTCCATGAAGTCTCACAACTTCATTAATGTATAGTCTTGCTAGACGTTCCAGGGGTAGATCTTCTCTTATAGCAAGAAAATGTGATGACTTGGTAAGACGATCAACAATAACCCATATTGCATCGTTCCTTCTAGGAGTCTTTGGTAGCCCCATGACAAAGTCCATCGTAATATTGTCCCATTTCCACTCCGGTATGGGAAGAGGTTGCATGACTCCTCCAGGCTGTTGCCTTCCAGCTTTCACTTGTTGAAAAACCATAAATCATGACACAAAATTAGCAATCTCCCTCTTCATGTTGTCCCACCAAAAATGTTCCTTCAAATCTCTATACATTTTGGTGCTCCCAGGGTGTATAGAGAAATTGGAACTATGAGCATCATCCAGAAATTCCCTTATTAGATCAGGTATATTGGGAACACAAAGTCTCTTCCCGAATTTCAAAATTCCATCTTCATACACAAAGTCTCTCAATCTCCCATCATTCACAGCTTTAATCTTCTTTTGGAATTCTTCATCATCGGTCTGAGAACTCTTAATCCTTTCTAGTAAAGATGGTTTGGCAACCATTTGAAAAAGCATTGATGTTTCACCTTCCCTGGTTATTCCCATGTCCATCTTCACTAGATCCATAAAAATTGGATCCCTTTCAATTCTCATATTGTTCAAAACTCCATGGTCTTTTCTACTCAAAGCATCTGCCACCTTGTTTTCCTTCCCTGGGTGGTAGTGTATCGTACAATCATAATCCTTGAGTAATTCAAGCCATCTCTTTTGCCTCATGTTGAGTTCTTTTTGTGAGAAAATATATTTCAAACTCTTGTGATCAGTATAAATCTCACATTTTTCACCATAGAGGTAGTGCCTCCATATCTTCAAAGCAAAGATCACTGCTGCTAACTCGAGATCATGAGTAGGATAGTTTTGTTCATTAATTTTCAACTGTCGTGATGCATAGGCAATAACTCTATCATTCTGCATAAGGACACAGCCAAGTCCTTTCTTCGATGCATCACTATAAATAACGAACCCATCATTCCCCGATGGTAGAGTCAATATAGGAGAATTGACTAATCTTCTCTTCAGTTCTTCGAAACATTCTTCACACTCTTTTGTCCAAACAAATTTAACCCCTTTACGTGTGAGCTTCGTTAATGGGTTAGCCAATCGGGCAAAATTCTGGACGAAATGTCGATAATAACCTGCCAAACCAATAAAACTACGTACCTCAGTTATACTCGTAGGTGCTGGCCATTCTTGGATTGCCTTGGTCTTAGAAGGATCAACAGAGATTCCATCTTTAGAGACAATATGGCCAAGAAAAGAAATCTCCTGATGCCAGAATTCACACTTGCTAAACTTCCCATATAATTCATGCCTCCTCGGAGTCTTCAAGATAATGCGCAAGTGATTTTCCTAATCTTCGTAGGTTTTGGAGTATACCAAGATATCATCAATAAATACCACCAAAAATTCATCGAGATACTCCTTGAAAACTCTATTCATTAGATCCATGAATACAGAGGGTGCATTAGTCAATCCAAATGGCATTACAGTAAACGCGTAATGCCCGTACCTGGTTCGAAATGCTGTTTTCGGAATGTCTTCCTTCTTCACACACAACTGATGGTATCCAGATCGAAGGTCAATCTTTGAAAAGTATTGAGCTCCATGCAGTTGGCCAAATAAATCATCAATACGAGGTAGGGGATACTTGTTCTTTATCGTTATAGCATTGATCTCCCTGTAGTCGATATATAACCTCATAGATCCATCTTTCTTTTTAACAAAATGAACAGGGGCTCCCCATGGAGAAACACTAGGGCGAATAAATCCTTTATTACTCAATTCCTCTAGTTGTTTCTTTAGTTCGACTAACTCTACAGTGGCCATTCTATAAGGGGTCTTCGATATAGGCCTTGATCCAGGAATCAAATCAATAGAAAACTCAACTTCTCGTTCTGGAGGATGTCCAGGTAAATCTTCCGGAAATACGTCTACAAATTCTTTCACAACAGGTACATCCTCTATTTGAACATTCCTTTCCTCACCGACAGTTATTTCATTCTCTTCCTCCCCAACAATTGAATTAAGTTGAGCTACTGGGGGTGGATCTAAATAAGAATTAGGTGGTGACGATTCTTCTCTAAAAATAAGGTGCTCCTTATCATTATCATCAAGAATCGTAACCTCTTTCTTATTACAATAAATCTTCGCATCATAGTCCAGAAGCCAGTCCATACCGAGGATTATATCAAACTCAATCATAGGTATGACGATGAAATCAGCAGATAAAAAAAATTTATGTGCTCTAATGGGGACTGATTCACAAAACTTTGTTGCAACGATACATCCCTTAGGAGTTTTAACTGACAACTCCCTTATTAAATCAAATTGTAAATATCTAATTTTCTTATCAAACTGGGAAGATATGAAACAATGCGATGATCCAGAATCAAATAATGCATTTGCTAAACTTGAGGAAACCATTAAATTACCTGCCACCACATCTTTCGGAGCTTCTACCTCAGCAGTAGTGATAGCATAAGCCTGGCCTTGATCCCTTGGCCTTTTCTGAGGTACGTTCTCCTGACGCTTAGGACATGCATTTTCATAATGCCCCATCTCCCTGCAATTGTAGCACTGAACGTTGGTAGCTTCCTTCTTCCCCTTGCAATCATGAGCTTGGTGGCCTTTTTCACCACACTTGTAACAGACTCCCATTCCCTTCAAGCAAGTACCAGGATGTTTCTTCCCGCATTTACCACAAGATGGATATTCAACCGTTCCCTTCTTTCCCTTATTTCCATTCCCAGATTGATCAGCAGGTCTCTTCTTCTCTTGCTTTGCTTTAAAGTCATAAGACTTAGAGAATTCTTTTTCGGTCTTGATAGCACATGAGACAATGTCTTCGTACGATGAAAAGGATTGTGAGACTAACGCTCGACGGAGAAATGGTTTTAACCCATCAAAGAAACGATCAATCTTACTTCTTGGGTTGCGAATATAATCTCCAGCATACCTCGCTAACCTTGTAAAGTTAGCCTCATACTTTGTGACATTCTCATCCTCCTTCTGTCTCAGACTCAGAAATTGCCTTTCCATATCTGCTCGATGGTCGCGAGGGAAGTATTTTTCTAAAAACAGATCTTTGAACTCCCTCCATTCCATATTTGATACTTCATCATCTTCCTTCGTATTTTGAATCAATGACCACCATTGATCAGCATCTCCAGTGAGGCGGTAAACTGCCATGATAACCTTTTCCCTTTCACTGCTCCCCAAAGCCTGAAATATTTTCTCTAGGGAAAATATCCATTGCTCAGCTACTAAGGGATTTGTATTCCCATTGAACGTTGGTGGTTGTTGCCTCATGAATCGATCTAACATTGATCCTCCACGCTGCGGATCAGGGTGCTCCATACGGGTAAGGTTATTATTCATAACCTGAGTAAGTTGTCCCAGTATGGTGATTAGCTGATCAGCACCAGTTGCATCACCATCCCCACTATAATTATCTTGAGCAGGAGGGCAATCCCTACATGGAGTGCGTGCATTGATACGGTTTCCATTTCTTCTACTAGGCGCCATTTCTAAACAATGGCATAAACTAGATCAATTTATGAATCAAAATACATAATCCCATACTTATAAAACACTTAACATAAATTGAACTATTTATGGATATAATCCATAATCATAATAATGTTTTCTTTGAGGAAGTATATACTCATAATCCCTTCAAAATTATTTGTAAAGAAAATGAGAGTTATCCTAAGCATATCCCCCGGGAGTGTCGTAACCAAGAGTGCAGCAAGGCCTGTTGTCGTGCACCAGTTCCCGTTCGAGTCTAGCTCAAAGCGGTGTTTTCGGGTTTTACCCCTAGGTACATCTGTGCGAGAGCCGCCTCTACCTGCTCGTATCCAGACAGTGATGTATTGCTTGGAAAACTCACAAAATCTCTACAATACCAAAATTCTAGAAGTTCTTCTATACTAATCCTCAAAGTTCATCTTAGGTCTACGTGCTCTAATCAGAGTTTATCTAAATCTAGCTTCCAAGGTTTGTACTAAACTTCCTCTGATACCAACTGTAATGCCCCGACCCCAGTTACCCAGAGTCGGTGCATTATTACATAACATTGGCATGATCACAAGAAAGATCAAATCTCGAAAGACCGATTGGTTTAGTAGACTTGGAAACACTAGATATATTCATAAGTTTTACATTACATCATAAAATGAAAAACTACTACAACAACATAATGTTTCCACAATCCACACTATTAACCCCTCATAAAATCCCTGCAGGTCATTCATAACTTACTTCTTCACATCCTTGGAAAAATAAAACATAGAAAAGGGGTGAGCTCAAATGCCCAGTAAGGAGAACAATATAGCGGAAACTTTCATAAATAAGAATAAACATTTAAGGCAATGTATAACTAAAACAAAAGCCTTTTAAATATGAACTTTCAACATGGTATGGCATAAATAAAATGAAATAATTCCATTTACTTATTCACATGGATATTCTACTAATCGAATAATCACATGCAAAAATCAATAACCACTTTCATAATGTTGGAATGCATAATGCCAGACTATCATAACCACATAGCCAAGGCCTCGTGCCAAGAATACAAATAAGATTTTGTCAAGGCCTTGTGCCAAGACACTAGTTTGTCTCATGAGACCTACCGATGCATCGAGGAGCTATAGCGGGCTCCACCCGTCACATATTAAGTCCAATGCATTCCCATATGAAAAGGTTTAAACATAACATAGACATTCGTATTAAAACTAGCATACGAAATGTCAATATTTTCACCATAAACTATGAATGGTATAAAAATAGCACATCCACAGTCAAACATATCAAAAAACCTTCAATACAATATAGAAGTTTTGTATCATAATAAATCAACTTCAAATAATCTTAAAAATCCATCAAAGGATGTTGACATAGATGAAATCAAAATTCTTTTTAAAGAAATATCTCCTTTTATTTTGAAATAATTTAAGATCCATATAAAATAAAACATTTTCTTTGAAAATATTCTTATAAGCTTGTAAGGGAAGCTTTGAAGATTTTATAACGGCGGAAAATAGCCGCACTCTCCGTATAAGTAAAAAAACATTCTTACCTTAATTCTGTCGAAAAGGTTAAAAAGGACCTTGTTTTGAAAACGACCGAAAGATTCCTTTATAAACCACTTTTAAAAGTCAAAAATGGTATAAATGACTTTAACTCATATTCTAGTAAATATTAAAAATGTTTTCAAATACATTTTTAAGAAACATGGATGTGGATGATAAAGAGATCCCAATAGATTATTACGTATAAACAACCTTGGATAATGAAGAGGTTGTAAAGTAAACCCTTACCTTGAACTTTTCCTTGGTTGGGGTAGGTTTACCTCCTGTATAATGGTGAAATAGTTGTTATTAAATTATACAAGAATCATATATAATAATATGATATCATATATGATCTTTTAACATTGATTTATTAATAATATCTTAGAATTATCGTCGTTTTGGGAGTTAACTTACTCATTTTCTTTTATATGTTTTGTTACATAAGCCATGGTTGTTGTATCTTATTCATATCCAGAATGATATCTAGTCCTTAAACATCATTTTTAAATCATCAAATGATAATTATACTTGAATGGATACGATGGATAATGAATCTCATCGCGTTCGTGGAGACGGTAGTCCGTACGTACGCACGAGCGACAATATCATTCTTTTGATATTAAAATAATATATAAATGGATGGTATATCATATATAAAGAATCATTAACATGATATATTTATTATTTACATGAGTTACACATCATTATTATACCCATCCAAATAATATTATATTGAATAACAATTACACCACGACGTGGAGACGGTAGTCCGTACGTACGCACGTATGGTGACATGTTATTCAAAGGGTGGATAGAATACTGAATATGGTTGTACCATATTTATAATAACATCACAGTATATGTGAGATACTGGAGTTATTATTTTATAATGGTAAGAACAAAGGAAGAAGAAGTGGAAGAAGAAATGAACTTGGAGAAGGGTGGTGAAATCATTACCTCTTCTTCGGGTTCTTCCTTTTGATTTCATCAAAAGGACTCCTTAGGTTGGCTTTCTGATCAAACTAAGACCTCTAGGTTGTAGTGAGGGATGTTGGGAGAGTATTTGGGTAGAGTTTGGCCGAACCAAAAGGCTTTGAAGGTGTGAAGAAATGAGATGGAGGAGTGCCCTTTTATAAGAGGGGTGAGGGGCACCTTTGGAAAAGCTAGAAATATTAATTTATAATAAATTCATATTCGGTTTCTAATGGCTCCAAAGCTTATTATTAAAAGGTTAAGGTGGTGATAGGTCTAAAACCACTCAACCAATAGATTTTAGACAGGTTTGGGTACTTATATTAACCTTATATTTAAGTATTAACTCTAAGTTAATTAGTTTCACTTTTACAATGTCTCTTTGTATTTTTATATAATATGGTTAATAAACATACTATATACATCCATGAGACCCCCAAGTGTTACATTAATGATGAACCTATCATGATATAAGTCTCTTGGATGAACCTTATATTTTTAGGAATTTAATATCAATTAATAATATAATATTTGTTTTAAGAACTCTTTTATGTCAATTTTGACACTATTCAATAGTTGATTTTTGTGAAACTCATAACAGATTGATTACTTCGAAAAAAGTCAATTAAATCAATCCTAATATATCATATTATCCTAGAAAATTAGTTTAATTCATTAAAAGTTTCATATTATATTTATTTGGGTATTAATAATATCAATTATTTTAATTTTTCACTATTATAGTAATTACTTCATCATCATTGTGTCATAAATAAAATAAATTATTTAATGTCTAAAAATTTAAAATAAAATATCATTATGTAGGAAATCGTTTTAGATTTCTAATGAATATTTATAATCTAAAATCCAACATATATAACCCTATGTAAAAATTGTTTTCCTAAAAGATATATGCTTTTGTCATTTTTGTATTCATTTTAACTTAATTAAAATAAAGTGTCATTATCACTTACAAGTGGATCCATGGGGTCCCAAAATAGACCCAAAGATTCCCATGGTCGACCATGTATCAAACAATAGGGTTAAGACACGTTTTAAGGTAATTTAGTATTATTATAACATTATTTTTTAACCCTTATTTACCGGATTTACCCTTAACCATGGTAAATAAAATATTTACCGCAGTAATTATTCAAAATGTCTAAAAATAAAAGTTACCTATTTACACAATTTGAACATCCTGATTCCAAATATGGAATCCATTTTCCTAAATTCAAAACACATAAGTGGCAGAAATTAATTTAAAATTAATTCCCGCTGTCAAAACAAAAAGCGTGTTTTTTAAGAGATAATAACTATCAAAAGATTGACACTCGTTTATGTTCGGTTTAATTGTAAAATTATGTCCAATGACCAAAATTATATTAAATGGTAAAAATATATTCTAAATATACTTTAAAACCACTCAAATTTATAATTTATCACTATTAATTATTTTGATTAAAAAAGTTGTTTTTAATTAAAACTTAGTAATTTTCACTATTCATCAAAATATGAAAGTTATCCGAAATGTACCAAAATTTCACCTTAGGCTAAATTCGATATTCCGAATCCAAAAATGAAGTCCATTTTCAAATATAAAATATATATAATTTCAAAAAGTAGGTATTACTATTCATAACGGCTAGTTTGATTAGTTATGGTGTGTTAGAACTCGGTGTTGCGTACAACACACGCTATCACATTATTCAAAGAGAAGTGTACCGTAGAAGCTTGGGGTGTTACAAAAATACTCATTAGGGACCCCGAGACCCTCAAGGTCTCACAAAAATCCAACAAGGATAACCACAATGTATGGAAACCATAGATAACCCTTACTTAGGTATATGATCATACATATGCCTATGTTATTTAGTAACCCATCTCAATCATGAGGAAAACACCAATATCATTGATTCAGCTCAAAACTATGATTTTTAGTGTATCTTAGAAGTGCAAGTGATTAATCACGAAGCTAGATCATCTTATTCTGACAAGAGGAACTACTTCTGACCATACAGAGTCTGAACTACACAGGATCGATATGTACTAACCCTCGCAATGACCGACACAGGATATGAACCACACAAAATTGGTATGAACTGACCCACACAAGATCCATGAGTGCTCACCCACACAATATCTAACCCACATAAAAGTGGAATGTGTTGAATCACACATGATCGATGAGTGCTGCCCACCGCATGTCCTGTCTCCAACCTCTGCATCACTATCATACACTAGATTCCTCGCACCTAGTGAGCTCGAGTTCTGTAAATTTTTCCCTCGAGATATCGGTCATACCTACACCACCACTAAAATTAAAAAATGGAGTAACTCGAAGGACCGACATGTCATAAGGGTTCCAATGTGACAGAAGGTGCGTCGACCGGACGCCCGGTCTGTGTGTTATTGTCATTTTCATTCCAGGGGCCTGGTTGGTTCTTAGGTTCAAACCACCTGACTGTACTCTAGATTTTTCCAAACCGCAAGTGGGATATTCCAAAAGAACTGTCTCACTCCAACCTTTCCATCGCCGCAGGTGGTTCGTCGATCGGACACCCGTAGCCCATGATATGGGAAAAACGGTGTAGACTGACCATAGCGGGTCCCGGTCCAGTCAATCCCAGTTGGACTGACTGGGCACGATTTACCTCTATACTGGGGTCCGAATTGGTCCGCGGGTCCAACGTGATATAAAGAAGTAGCCCAACCCGAGGAGGCAGCCCGACCCGAAGGAGTGGCCCAGCCCGGCGGGCGGCCTGGCCGACGGCGGCCCGGCCGAGGGCGGCCCGGTGGCCCGACGTCCTACCCTTGTCGCGCCCATGGGTTGTGGCGCACACCCCCCCTATAACACAAACAGCTCTGTCATTCAGGTATGAGCCGAACTGGCGCCCGGTTGCATCGGTCCGGCACAAGTGGGACCCAACGGGGTCCCGCTCCTCCTGGCTGTCCCGAGCGGCCAGCCGCTCCCACACTATAGTGGCCTGCCCGACCGGCTGCCACTGCACCTCCAGCATGGCGAGACGACACCGGAGTCCTACTTCCCTCCTTGCATCTTGATGGAATTGCGCCTATTCTGCTACAGCCTGGCCTGGCCACGGCATCAAGCTCCTCTGCTCGGTGTGACGACACCATGCCCATCCGGCACCGCCGCGGCCCGCATGGTCACGTCTCGGTTCTCTATTCGGCATGACGATGTCACGCCCTTGTGGAGACCTGGTGGCCTTACGTAGCCGACTTCCTCACGGTCCTCCTTTGTCGTCAAGAAAATAACAACAAAAGGGGGAGGGTCGGCCCTTGTGCATGCGGTTCGGGACCTCCTCATCATGGAGATTACATTTGGCATACCAATCTATAGATTTTAATGTCGAATAATGGAGGATTATTCTCATATATAAAATAACTCAAATCCGCCTACCTCGTATATCGATATCCGTCGAAGAATACGCGGTAAGGAGGATGTATTTTCATTGATGTCTGAAGAAGACGAAGAAGTTGACGTTGTTGGTGTTCTTCAAGGATGGATTTCATTCCTCTTCTTGCCCCGACTAATGAATAGAGAGATATGCCTGTTGTTCCTCGTTGGAGAGGGGCGTTCTTCGTTGGGAGAATAAAGATATCCTTGTTCATCGAAGGCTCCTCTCTCAATGTTCCAACAATTGAATGTTTCCAACCCCAAAAATAATAGACTATCTATTATTTTTAATCGCTGTCAATAATTCAAAGGAATAAAATTAATTATGATACTTCACTTAATTAAAATTGTGGATTTGGATCATTAAATTGGGAAGGAAGGTGAATAGAATCCCGACATAATTTGGGGTTCCAAGGGGGTTAATGGATTTTAAAGCCTTAGTGGGCCCCACAATAATGAAAACCTCCCAAGGGAGGTTTTTCTCAGGTGGGTCATGTCACCATAACATCCCTTTGGTGGTTAGGGTGTTGTGGCCCACACCTCCAACCTCCCCTTAGTGGTTTCAAGCACCAAAATAAAAATAAAGTTAACACATTATATCTATTCAATTTATTTAAAACCGCCCAAAATATATCTTCCATTCATGTCAGAATGCAACTGTAATGAAGAACTCACTAAGAAAACACTGATGATGAGAGTACAATGATGCCCTCAGATATTAGTTCTGAGCACCAGTTCAAAAGATATAAAATCATTCACATACGTTTACAGAAGGTACCCAAACAAAAATTCAGAAATTAATTCTGGGCACACCAGGCCTTAGAATCAAGAACTATCAGAAACTACGGACTCGTAAAATACCAATGTATTTTAAAAAAAATTCAATGGAAATTCTGGTTCTTTACATTCCCCCCCCCCTCAAGGATTTACATCCACATAAACTACAACTCACAATAAAGGGAAAAAATTGGGGTACTAAGCATGTAACTAAGCCTCTATCTCCCATGTCCTCTCCTGCGGGTTCTCGTGCTGCCAACTAACACGTACTAGAGGTATCGACCATCCACGTAGGTTCGTCTCCTGTTGATCCTTAATCTCCACTGAAACCTTCATAAAAGTCACCGCATCATCTATGTCTAGCTCCCCATGGTCTATGATGTGGGACGAGTCATGCACGTATCAGTTGAGATACGTGGAAGACGTCGTGCACCCGGTGCAGCTGAGGAGGAAGATCCAAGCGGTAAGCCATCTCACCCTCTCTACTAAGGACCTAGAACGGTCCGATGAAATGTGGAGACAAATTTCCACCTCAACCAAATATCCATAGACCTCATTGAGGTAAGACCCGTAGAAAGAAGTTGTCGCCATCCTCGAACTCTAGAGGCCTCTTTCTCCTATCAGCATATGAGATCTGTGGGCTCTGTGGAGTCTTCATCTACTCCTGGATGATTTGCACCTTCTCCATGGTAGCTCATTCCATCTATGGTCCCACAAGTGCTGAATCCCCTGGTTCTATCCATCATAGTGGTGATCTTAAATGTCGACCATACAAGGCCTCAAAAGGTGCCCTACAGATGGTGGAGTGATAGCTATTGTTGTAGGAAAAATCCATCAAAGGTAAGTGATCCTCCCAGCTGTGACTGAAGTTGAGGACACACGCACAGAGCGTGTCCTTGAGAGTCAGAATGGTCCTCTGAGTCTGACCATCTGTCTGAGGATAGATGGTGGTGCTCAGGTGAAGTTGTGTCCTAAAAGCCTCTCACATCCACATCCATAGCCATCAAGTAAAATATGCATCATGTTTGGAGACAATAGTATAAGGTACTCCATGAAAAAGTTGTATCTCCTGCACATAGAGGCATCCCAAGCTCCCAACTGATCCTTGCTTTCTGTTTTTTAGGAAGTGGGCCAACATTGTGTGTCGATCAACGATCACCCATATCTAATCATGACAATTGGATGTATGTGGAAGACCCATCATGAAATCCATGGATATCACATCCCACTTCCACTCTATGACCTCTAAAGTATGAACCAAGCCTACGGGTACCTGTTGCTCCACCTTCACTTGCTGAAAACTGAGTCATCATGAGACAAACTCTACTACCGGCTTCTTTCATACATGGCCACCAATTCTATCGTCAGAGGTCCTGGTACATCTTCGCCACTCATTGATGTATCGCTAGAGAGGACATGTGGAACTCCCTCAATACATCCCCAGGAAGTGAAATTGTTACAAAGGTATGTCTTATGAAGAGGATTATGTACTACCCACCTTCAGAAAATCTATTAGGTGCCTTCCCTGTGGATATCGGATCACATTGCATCTCACAGTCAGCATCTCCATACTATGCCTACCTGACTCGCTGATGAAGTATAGGAGTGACTGTGAGAGACTATAGAAAGGATGATTCATCTCTATCCACAAAAGATATCTGTAAGGCTTCCAGCTGCTCTATCCCCAATCCTAGCAGCTGTATAACATATCTCCTACTAGGCGCATTTGAAACAACATTCCCCTTTACAAGAGTATAGACTATCTCAAAGTAATAGTGTTGGAGGATCTCATGCCATCTTCTTTGTCTAGGGTTCAGGTCTTTTGATAGAATATATACCTGAGACTCAGGTGATCATAGTAGACTGCGAAACGCTCGCCCATCATATTGTGTCGCCACATCATCAAGGCGATGATCACTACTGCTAACTCCAGGTCATCGGTAGCATATTTTTCTTGTGCTGTCTCAGATTCCGAGAACCATACGTGATCATATCTCGCTCCTATATCAGGACACACCGGATTGCAGTCCCAGATGCATCATAGTAAACTATGTACCCTACGCCCTCCTCTGGAAGCCTCAAGATGGGAGCACTAGTTAGCCTCTGCCTCAGCTTCTGAATTCTCTGATGGAATCTCTCCGAACACATGAAGGGTTTCCTTTTCTTCATCAAGGCTGAGAGTGGTACTGCAACTCTGGATAAATATAGAACGAATCTATGGTACTATCCAGCCAAGCCCAGGAAACTCCGTACCTCCGTCACACACTTGGGTGGCTCCAAAGCAAGTACCTCCTAAATTTTCACTGGATCTACTGCAACTCCGGCCTCCAAGATGATGTGTCCCATGATGTGAATCTCTCGAATCCAAATCTGGTGCATTGAGAGCTTACCATAAAGCTGGTTCTCTCGGAGTGTGTCCATTAATGCCTACAAATGGTAGGCATTCTCCTCTTCAGTGGTAGAGTAGATCATAATGTTGTCAATGAAGACTACGAAAAAGTGATCGAGGTATGGCTGGAAGATCATGTTCCTGAGACACATGAACACTTCTAGAATGTTGGTTACACCAAAGGGAATAACTATGAACTCATAGTTGTTTTACCGACACCTGAAGGTCATCTTCTGCACATCCTCATCTCGAACTCTGAGCTGGTGATAGCTTGATCTGAGTTCTATATTCGACAACCACCATGCACCCTTGAACTGATCAAGGAGATCTTCAATCCTCGATAGTGTGGACTTGTTCTTCACAGTCACCTGGTTCAGGAATTGATAGTCAATACAGAGCCTCAAGCTCCCATCCGCCTTCTTGGAAAATAGAATCAGGGCTGCCCAGGGGAAACACTAGGCCGGATAAATCCTTTCCCCTGCAAGTCCTCCAACTATACCCGCAACTCACGATGCTCAGCGGGAGACATCTGATATGTTGGAGTAGATATCAGTGTCGTCTTGGGGGTAGATGGCAATGTACAAGTCCACCTCTCGATGAGGAGGTAGTCACAGAACATTTTCATGGAAAACATTTGTGTACTTGTCCCCCACCACAGGATAAGTTGGACTTTATACATCAACTGCTCCGAGTGTAAGTCATGCCAATTGATGAGTTATTGGCTGCACCCTCCTCCGAGTAAGTCCATCCTGTGCTGCAAAGGTTACCTTCTCGCTGGTGAAGGTGAACCCGGTCCCATCCATGTGCACACACCACACTTTGTGACTAATACAGTCAATCTTTTCATGGACTGTAGATAACCAATACATACCCATGATGATGTTGTAAGGCCTCGATGCCACTACAAGGAGATCCCAACTGAAGCTCTAGCCTCCTATTGTAAGCTCACACTGCTAGAACCAGTGCATAATCATCGAGTCTGCTCCCGTAAGAGTCTCTAGCCATAAGGATCGAGCCAACGGCTCTGTCAGAATCTTCGATCTCCGAATGAGGGGTAGTGGCAATGAAATAGTGACTGGAAGATGTGTCTATAAGAATAGTAGGTAAGGTGATGTAGACACAAATAGTGACACAAATCATTGCCAGAGCATCATGGTCGTATGCCTTAACTACCTTAAGCTGAGCTCTCCCATTTCAAACTACTCCCTCTGGTCGGGGTGGACCTCATGGTGGTTTTTGTGGTAGCACCTCGTTACGCCGTCCACCACCAGCATTACGACCAAATACTCTACCACGTCCTCATGCACCCTGCGGACCATCTAGATCAAATATATGCCTCTTCCTAGGAGTTCCCTCAACTGACTGATGATCATCTGAATGGAAGGTCATAGAGTCACGTGCCATGTGACCCTACCTACCGCATGAGTTACACTGCACACTCCTGGTATGTGTGTCTCTTCTCTCTTTTCCTTGAAAAAACGATCCTGATCCATACGGTCGACCACCTGTAGGTATGGGGCTCTTAGTCCCCTGTGACATCTATGTACTTCCAGCTGTAGAAGACTCCACTACATGTCGACTAGTAGTTGGTCTCGCTATTGGTGATTGCTCAACAAAGAAACTCTCCACTAGGAGGTCTCTCTCTAACACCTCGACCGGAGTCTGGATGCTTAGTGAGATCAGGGAAGCTCTGATATGTCACCTGAGTCCCTGCTCGAAGATATAGGCCATAATGAATGGGTCCCATATCATATTTTTGGAGTCTCATGAGAGGTAAGTGAAACTCGTTTTGTACTGAGCTACTGTCATGCTCAATATTAATTAACTCCTGAATCTGCACCACACGAAGGGTGGCTGGTACAATATATTCCTGGAATAGGCTCTCAAAGTCTACCCATATAAGTGTCTCCTCGTCGTGGACCTGGAGCACCAGGCTCCACCATCTGTCATCTACTGCTAGAAATAGACTCACAACAAGGATCACCATGAGTTCTTCTGGTGTTCCTATCAGCCGGAAAACTCTCACCACAGCCTCCAGCAAATCCTCATCCACCTATGGGTCTGTCACGACCCGTCCTCGGGGCCCGTGCCGTGACTACCCCAAGCCCGCCTTCCATAGGCCAGGGGCTGGCGACTAGCACCAAAGGCGTAAAATCCCGATAACTGGGAAGGCATTGCCTTTATAAAGAAAATAAGCACCACAGAGTACAAGCGAAAGTAAAACACTAAGTACAAAAAGAAGAGCTGAAAAGTAAAAAGGGGCCGGAAATACAAGCCCAACTGTAAAGTACAACTCGAAAGGGAAAACAACGACTGAAAATTAAAGCTGCTACGCTGAGATGTCCACTGGAAATCCCACCCGAAGGGTGGGTACAGATAGCTCCTCTGCTCCTCGGGTCCCGCCATCCGCTCCGAGTATGTCCCGCCCAGTGGTCCACCTCCGGGTACCGCCTCGTCGTATAGTCCACCTCCAGGTACCGTCCAGTCCTTGAACCTTCGGCTTCTGTCAGCACTGTCTGTCGTCTGCAACCAACACAACGAGGTGCGGGCATAACCCGTGCAGGGGTGAGTATAACGATACTCAGTAGGGACCCCGAGACCCTCAAAGTCTCACTAAAACCAACAAGGATAAACACAAGAAGATCTCAACAGATAAACCCTACTTAGGTATATGCCCATACATATACCTAAGTTATCAAGTAACCCATCTCAATCATGAGGAAACACAAGGATTGTGAAAACGACGGATAACCACTACCCGGGTATATGCCCATACATATACCAAAGTTAGCAAGTGACCCATATCAATCATGAGGTAAACACAAGGTCAAAAGTCTCAGCTCAAACCAGGATTTTCATTATCGAAACCGTAACTGCTGAAGAGCTCCGTCTCTGGAGTGTGCAGTGGTCCTGTCACGACTCCGAGGTACTGCTCACTAACCTAAGACTGCTGAAGTACTCCTCCTGTCGAGTACTGCGGGTTTGCGGCCAACTACCTGGCGCTCCGTCCGCTGAGGGTCTGTCGCCAAATACTGGGCGCTACCCAGATAGCCTACTGAGGTACTCTCCGGACGAGCACCGCGGGTCTGCACTGTCACACAGGTAGTGCTCCGTCCGCCATGGGTCTGCACCTCAGAAAGTAGTGCTCCGTCCACTGGGCTAGTCGACTCACTCCAAGTCGAGTCGGTCAAGCAGTCATCAGGTCTCAGCCAGCTACACGGTCTTCGTACTTCGCACGCTCGTCACTGGGAGGGTCCGCTCCACGAGCTACAGGTCGATACTCCAAGTATCTCAAAGTCCACGAAGAAGTGTCTCAAAAGTCCGTCTCGTCACAGGGGTCTCAACGCAACAGACGGCGCGTCAATCGGACGCCCGGTCTGTGAGTTATTAGCCTTTTCGTCCCAGGGGCCCGGTTGGTTTCGAGTGCGAACCAATCCCGGCCGTATCTCAACTGTACCCCGAACTCCCATAGGGTAAACTCAAAGGGACCGTTACTCAACGTAACCACCAACGCCGCTGACGGCTCGTCAAGCGGTCGTCCTGTCTGTAAGATATCAGCTTTTCCGTTCCAGGGGCCCGGTTGGATTTCGGGTACAATCCAACCCGGCCATACTCCGACTGCATCCAAAACTCGGGCGGAGTATGTCAAAAGTTCCGTCTCATCAAGAGGAAGTCAACGAAACAGACGGCGCGTCAATCGGACGCCCGGTCTGTGAGTTATTAGGTTTTTCGTCTCCGGGGCCCGGTTGGTTTTTAAGGCAAAACCAACCCGACCGTACTCCACCTGAGTCCAAACCTCAGGCGGAGTATTCCAAAAGATCCGTCTCACTAAGAAGAACATTACGCGACAGACGGCACGTCAATCGGACGTCCGTAGCTCAAAAAATGAGTGTTTCTGCTCCGAAGGCCCGGTTGGTTCCGTGATCGAACCAACCCGGCCGAACTCAAAGTAATCCGAAACCTTGAGTGCGATATACTGAAACGACCGTCTCGATCCAAGGATCGCGTTGCCGCAGACGGTTCGTCGTTCGGAGGTCCGAGGCTAAAGTTATGAGCCAAAAACCAAATCAGGTTCGAAACGGGGGGGTCCGGGTCCGGGCCGACCCGGCCCGACCCCCCCCCCCTGGGCGGCGGCGCGGCGGCGGCGGGCGGCGGCGGCGGCGCCAGGCGCCGCACGAGGTGGCACGCGGGGGGCTCAGCCCCCGCTTCTTCAAGGTCGGCGCGACTATATGCCGCGCCCAAAAAAAAAATAAAAACGCCCCCCACACGTGGGGGGCTTGCTGAAAATGAACCGGGGGGCCGGCTGACCCCCCCCCCCCCCCTCTCATCAAAGAACCGCCCCCCTCTCTTAAAGAGGGGGGTTTTAAAAGGGTGGCCGGGGAATTAAATTCCCCGGTTTTAAGTCATCCGGCCGGCCAGCTGGCCGGCCGGTTTTCTCAAACGGGACCGGAATTTCCGGTCCCCTTCTTCGGCTTCCGACGCCGGCGGCCCGGCCGCCGGTCTTTTCTTCCGCCGCGGCCCGGAACCGGCCGCGGTCTCCTCGTCTCGCCGCGGCCCGGAACCGGCCGCGGCGTTCGTCGTCCGGCGCGGTGCGACGACACCGCGCCCCTTTCGCCGTACCATGATTTCTTTCAACGCGGCGCGACGGCGTCACGTTCTTGAAGATTTTTCCGCGTCGTGGCGCGACGGCGCCACGTAAAATATAAGCACGATCAATCGCGTGGTGCGACGGCACCACGCCACTTGCTTTCTTCCGCAAAAATTAAACAAGAACGATGGAGGGGGGGGGGGGGGGTTCGGCCGTGTTCATGCGGTCCGCCCCCCCCCCCCCCCCCTCACGTTAACGCAACTTTAAAATAATCAAGTGTCTCACGTTAGACGTGCTAGATCCACGATCAAGAACGAAATAAATAAATATTGAATTAACAACCCCTACCTCGGGTATAAGTTCGAGGATCGTTCTACGTTCCGCGGAAGACGACGTCGCGGAGGTCGGGCGGCGTGGTCGTCGTTCGTCAAATTCAACGACGAAGAGGCGCGTCCGAAGAGGCACGTCGTTGGCGAATCCTTGTACGCCGACGAAGGTTGTCCGAGGAAGGTGCGGTGTTCTCTCTCGTTGACACCGAAGACGAAGAAGAGCGGAGCGGCGTTCTTCGTCGGAACTTGAGCGTTCTACGTCAAGTCTTGAGGAAAGTCAAATAAAAAGGAAACAACGAACTCAAGAACCCCTACCTTGATAGTCGCGCATTGACGGAGTCGTGGAATATCGGTGTCGATTCCTTTGACGTCGGAGGAAGAGTCGTTGTCGAAGGCGTTCGTCGCGGAAAACCGTCGCGGAAGAGATGACGTAGAAGAAGTACGTCGCGTCACGGATACGGCGTCGCGGATGGATCGTGTTCTTCAGCGGAGGAGTTCTTCGTTGAAGAACGACGTTCTTCGCGTTCTTCGTTGAGTTTGAAGAAGAAGAGGAGGCTCTCCAAAAGCTCTCAAGGAGACAAACAAAACAACCCAAAATAAAATAAGACCACTTCTTATTTTATTATTACAAAACACATTAGAATTTCAAAAGTTTGAAATTCAAAAAGGTTAAACTCCCATAATTAATTAAGAACTCAAGTTGACAACATTAAATAAAAAGAGTAAAAGGGGAGGTTTTGAGAGAAAATGAGGAGTTGGGGTTCGTGTGGACCCCACCTCACTTAATCCTCCCAAGGGAGGTTAAGTGGATGTGGGTCCCACTCCCAACTCCCTTTGGTAGGACTTAACTAGTTAAAAGAAATAAAATTGGTTCCTCACAAATTTTATTTAACTTAAACTAAAAACCCAAAAACTAACTTTCAACCCGCAACAAACGCAACTCCCGAAAAGGACTCTTTAAGCGAATATCGGTGCTGCGAGTTCATCGGTGCCCTCGGATTTCAATTCCGAGCACCGGATCAAAAGTTAGGAATTCCCGCTCGTTTGTTCACTGAACGTACCCGAGCCAAACTTCGGAAATTAATTCCGGGCTCTCCGGGCCTCGGAATCCGGTGCCGTCTGAAACCTCGCTCTTGTAAAATTCTAAAGAAAATTAAGAAAAAATTTCCCTTGAATTTTACGGGTCTTTACATTACTCCCACCTCAGGGCTTTACGTCCCCGTAAAGCTACATCAATAACTAGGGAAACAAAAGAGGGTACTGAGCACGCATCTGAGCCTCCCGCTCCCATGTGCTCTCCTGGAGATTCCCGTGCCGCCATCTGTTGCGCACAAGAGGAATCGATCGCCCAAGTAGGACCCGCTCCTGTCGATCCTCTTTCTCCACCAGGACCTCCGTAAAAGTCGCCCCATCGTCAACGTCAAGCTCCCCATGGTCAAAGATGTGCGTCGGGTCGTGCACGTATCTCCTCAGTTGAGACACGTGGAAGACGTCGTGCACCCGGTGCAACTGAGGTGGTAGAGCCAGGCGATAAGCCATCTCACCAACCCTGCTGAGGACCTGGAAGGGTCCGATGAAGCGCGGAGATAACTTGTCGCCTCGGCCAAATCTCCGAATACCACGTTGAGGTGAGACCCGCAAGAAGACGTGGTCACCATTCTCGAACTCTAGTGGCCTCCGCCTCCTGTCAGCGTATGACTTCTGCCGGCTCTGTGTTGTCCTCATCCGCTCCTGGATGACATGGACCTCCTCTGACGTGGCCCGGACCATCTCTGGTCCCACAAGAGCTGCAAGATTTCTTCTTTGCCGATAAGAGAAACCTGGTCTCATCCCCTGGATGAACCACATTCTTTGCCTAAAACAGTCATTCCTAACATGGATGATACTAATCCATACCAAGGATGACGTCGTAAGGCCTCGACGCTACTACTAAGAGATCCAACCGTTACTCTCGCCTCCAAGGGTTGAGTCACACTGTCGGCATCAGTGTGTGGTAACTGGGTCTCCTCCAGTAGATGTCTCACAAGTGAGGGTCAAGTCAACAGTCAACTGGAACCTCTTAGTAACATCACAAAAGAGGACAGGAAAGAAAACATCACAAAGGTATGCGTCTTTTATTATTGCAGCTCATATTACAAGACGCTACACAAAAGCAACATCAACATGGAACTAGAAGTACAAAAGACGTATCCACTAGTTCCTCCCCTGTCCACCTGCTCCCAGAGCTCCAGCATTTGTCGCTGCCTCAACCTCGGTGGCTCCCTCCAAGCCTGCGGATCGAGGAGTCGGACAGTCACGTGCCAGGTGACCCTTTCCGCCACAGGAGTAACATTGTCCGTTTCTGGCACGCCTGACTCTGACCCCACCTCGGGTGCCCCGCACCACCGGTCCTAAAACCCGAGATCGCCCAACTGCTGGTCTGGTCCTCCTGGACCTCTGCATCATCTGTCTACTGCCCACAGATGACTCGGCTTCTGATCGAAAAACACGCGGCAAAGGCAGAATCTCCTGTATACGCTCGGGGTGTAGAGATACTGGCACAAACTCCACCCTGAAGAAGGTCTCGAAGTCTTCCCATGCGAAGTTCATCTCATCGCAAAACTGAAACAAGTGGCTCCACCACCTACCTGCTGCTGCCTGAAGGAGGCTGGTAGCAAAGATCACCATGAAGTCTGCCGGCGTCCCCACTAGCCTGAAGACTCTCACCACAGCCTCCAGCCAAACCTCAGCCGCCTGCGGGTCCGTCTCTCCCCGGAACCTGGGTGGCCTCTGGCACTGGAACTCGTGCAGCGCGCTCAAGCGTCGTGCATCGCCTACTGCTGGGGCTGGTGGCATCGGTGGCCCAACGTATGGTAGTACCGTTGGTGCCTCCGCTGGTGCCTCAACTGCAAGAGGGCCCTGTACCGAAGCCTCGTCGCTCGACAGACTGTCAGCACGCTCATCCCTCCGGGCTCTAGCTGGTCGTCTGAGAAAAGACATCCTGAAAGAAACAACGTAACACGATCAAACGATTATACCTGGTGAGCTGACCTGGTTTGAGCTATTTTAAGGGGAAAAACCTTTGAAAACACACACGCAATCAGTGTTTTCGTGCACAAAGTCGTAAATCAGTTTTCAGGGTCCTGGTGTATGGATACGTCGGCCGCCCGCACCAACACTGGACTCCCTGAACTGAAAACCACACTCGGTACCCTTAACACTATTGCTTCACAGAAAGAAAGATCAGAGTCTGCGGTAGAACCGACCACCTCTGATACCAATTTGTCACGACCCGTCCTCGGGGCCCGTGTCATGACTACCCCAAGCCCGCCTTCCATAGGCCAGGGGCTGGCGACTAGCACCAAAGGCGTAAAATCCCGATAACTGGGAAGGCATTGCCTTTATAAAGAAAATAAGCACCACAGAGTACAAGCGGAAGTAAAACACTAAGTACAAAAAGAAGAGCTGAAAAGTAAAAAGGGGCCGGAAATACAAGCCCAACTGTAAAGTACAACTGGAAAGGGAAAACAGCGACTGAAAAGTAAAGCTGCTACGCTGAGATGTCCACTGGAAATCCCACCTGAAGGGTGGGTACAGATAGCTCCTCTGCTCCTCGGGTCCCGCCATCCGCTCCGAGTATGTCCCGCCCAGTGGTCCACCTCCGGGTACCGCCTCGTCGTATAGTCCACCTCCAGGTACCGTCCAGTCCTTGAACCTTCGGCTTCTGTCAGCACTGTCTGTCGTCTGCAACCAACACAACGAGGTGCGGGCATAACCCGTGCAGGGGTGAGTATAACGATACTCAGTAGGGACCCCGAGACCCTCAAGGTCTCACTAAAACCAACAAGGATAAACACAAGAAGATCTCAACAGATAAACCCTACTTAGGTATATGCCCATACATATACCTAAGTTATCAAGTAACCCATCTCAATCATTAGGAAACACAAGGATTGTGAAAACGACGGATAACCACTACCCGGGTATATGCCCATACATATACCAAAGTTAGCAAGTGACCCATCTCAATCATGAGGTAAACACAAGGTCAAAAGTCTCAGCTCAAACCAGGATTTTCATTATCGAAACCGTAACTGCTGAAGAGCTCCGTCTCTGGAGTGTGCAGTGGTCCTGTCACGACTCCGAGGTACTGCTCACTAACCTAAGACTGCTGAAGTACTCCTCCTGTCGAGTACTGCGGGTTTGCGGCCAACTACCTGGCGCTCCGTCCGCTGAGGGTCTGTCGCCAAATACTGGGCGCTACCCAGATAGCCTACTGAGGTACTCTCCGGACGAGCACCGCGGGTCTGCACTGTCACACAGGTAGTGCTCCGTCCGCCATGGGTCTGCACCTCAGAAAGTAGTGCTCCGTCCACTGGGCTAGTCGACTCACTCCAAGTCGAGTCGGTCAAGCAGTCGTCAGGTCTCAGCCAGCTACACGGTCTCCGTACTTCGCACGCTCGTCACTGGGAGGGTCCGCTCCAAGAGCTACAGGTCGATACTCCAAGTATCTCAAAGTCCACGAAGAAGTGTCTCAAAAGTCCGTCTCGTCACAGGGGTCTCAACGCAACAGACGGCGCGTCAATCGGACGCCCGGTCTGTGAGTTATTAGCCTTTTCGTCCCAGGGGCCCGGTTGGTTTCGAGTGCGAACCAATCCCGGCCGTATCTCAACTGTACCCCGAACTCCCATAGGGTAAACTCAAAGGGACCGTTACTCAACGTAACCACCAACGCCGCTGACGGCTCGTCAAGCGGTCGTCCTGTCTGTAAGATATCAGCTTTTCCGTTCCAGGGGCCCGGTTGGATTTCGGGTACAATCCAACCCGGCCATACTCCGACTGCATCCAAAACTCGGGCGGAGTATGTCAAAAGTTCCGTCTCATCAAGAGGAAGTCAACGAAACAGACGGCGCGTCAATCGGACGCCCGGTCTGTGAGTTATTAGGTTTTTCGTCTCCGGGGCCCGGTTGGTTTTTAAGACAAAACCAACCCGACCGTACTCCACCTGCGTCCAAACCTCGGGCGGAGTATGCCAAAAGATCCGTCTCACTAAGAAGAACATTACGCGACAGACGGCACGTCAATCGGACGTCCGTAGCTCAAAAAATGAGCGTTTCTGCTCCGAAGGCCCGGTTGGTTCCGTGATCGAACCAACCCGGCCGAACTCAAAGTAATCCGAAACCTTGAGTGCGATATACCGAAACGACCGTCTCGATCCAAGGATCGCGTTGCCGCAGACGGTTCGTCGTTCGGAGGTCCGAGGCTCAAGTTATGAGCCAAAAACCAAATCAGGTTCGAAACGGGGGGGGTCCGGGTCCGGGCCGACCCGGCCCGACCCCCCCCCCCCTGGGCGGCGGCGGCGGCGGCGGCCGGCGGCGGCGAGCGGCGGCGGCGGGCGGCGAGCGGCGGCGGCGGGCGGCGGCGCGGCGGCGGCCAGCGGCGGCGGCGGGCGGCGGAGCGGCTGCGCGGCGGCGGCGGCGGCGGGCGGCGGCGGCGGCGGGCCGCGGCGGCGGCGCCGGGCACCGCACGGGGTGGCACGCGGGGGGCTCAGCCCCCGCTACTTCAAGGTCGGCGCGGCTATATGCCGCGCCCAAAAAAAAAATAAAAACGCCCCCCACACGTGGGGGGCTTGCTGGAAACGAACCGGGGGGCCGGCTTCCCCCCCCCCTCTCATCAAAGAACCGCCCCCCTCTCTTAAAGAGGGGGGTTTTAAAAGGGTGGCCGGGGAATTAAATTCCCCGGTTTTAAGTCATCCGGCCGGCCAGCTGGCCGGCCGGTTTTCTCAAACGGGACCGGAATTTCCGGTCCCCTTCTTCGGCTTCCGACGCCGGCGGCCCGGCCGCCGGTCTTTTCTTCCGCCGCGGCCCAGAACCGGCCGCGGTCTCCTCGTCTCGTCGCGGCCCGGAACCGGCCGCGGCGTTCGTCGTCCGGCGCGGTGCGACGGCACCGCGCCCCTTTCGCCGTACCGTGATTTCTTTCAACGCGGCGCGACGGCGTCGCGTTCTTGAAGATTTTTCCTCGTCGTGGCGCGACGGCGCCACGTAAAATATAAGCACGATCAATCGCGTGGTGCGACGGCACCACGCCACTTGCTTTCTTCCGCAAAAATTAAACAAGAACGATGGAGGGGGTGGGGTTCGGCCGTGTTCATGCGGTCCGGCCCCCCCCCCCTCACGTTAACGCAACTTTAAAATAATCAAGTGTCTCACGTTAGACGTGCTAGATCCACGATCAAGAACAAAATAAATAAATATTGAATTAACAACCCCTACCTCGGGTATAAGTTCGAGGATCGTTCTACGTTCCGCGGAAGACGACGTCGCGGAGGTCGGGCGACGCGGTCGTCGTTCTTCAAATTCAACGACGAAGAGGCGCGTCCGAAGAGGCACGTCGTTGGCGAATCCTTGTACGCCGACGAAGGTTGTCCGAGGAAGGTGCGGTGTTCTCTCTCGTTGACACCGAAGACGAAGAAGAGCGGAGCGGCGTTCTTCGTCGGAACTTGAGCGTTCTACGTCAAGTCTTGAGGAAAGTCAAATAAAAAGGAAACAACGAACTCAAGAACCCCTACCTTGATAGTCGCACGTTGACGGAGTCGTGGAATATCGGTGTCGATTCCTTTGACGTCGGAGGAAGAGTCGTTGTCGAAGGCGTTCGTCGCGGAAAACCGTCGCGGAAGAGATGACGCAGAAGAAGTACGTCGCGTCGCGGATACGGCGTCGCGGATGGATCGTGTTCTTCGGCGGAGGAGTTCTTCGTTGAAGAACGACGTTCTTCGCGTTCTTCGTTGAGTTTGAAGAAGAAGAGGAGGCTCTCCAAAAGCTCTCAAGGAGACAAACAAAACAACCCAAAATAAAATAAGACCACTTCTTATTTTATTATTACAAAACACATTAGAATTTCAAAAGTTTGAAATTCAAAAAGGTTAAACTCCCATAATTAATTAAGAACTCAAGTTGACAACATTAAATAAAAAGAGTAAAAGGGGAGGTTTTGAGAGAAAATGAGGAGTTGGGGTTCGTGTGGACCCCACCTCACTTAATCCTCCCAAGGGAGGTTAAGTGGATGTGGGTCCCACTCCCAACTCCCTTTGGTAGGACTTAACTAGTTAAAAGAAATAAAATTTGTCCCTCACAAATTTTATTTAACTTAAACTAAAAACCCAAAAACTAACTTTCAACCCGCAACAAACGCAACTCCCGAAAAGGACTCTTTAAGCGAATATCGGCGCTGCGAGTTCATCGGTGCCCTCGGATTTCAATTACGAGCACCGGATCAAAAGTTAGGAATTCCCGCTCGTTCGTTCACTGAACGTACCCGAGCCAAACTTCGGAAATTAATTCCGCGCTCTCCGGGCCTCGGAATCCGGTGCCGTCTGAAACCGCGCTCTTGTAAAATTCTAAAGAAAATTAAGAAAAAATTTCCCTTGAATTTTACGGGTCTTTACAGGGTCCATCTCTCCCGTGAACCTAGGTGGCCTCTGGTGCTATAACTCATGCAACACACTCAAGTGGCGTGCATAGTATACTGCTGGGGCTAGTGTTATCTATGGCCCAATGGAAAGTGGTACCGCTGCTGCCTCTGCTGGTAAAAGGCCTGACACTGAGGCATCATCGCTCGTTGGGCTATCAGCGCTAACAACTCTAAAGGATCTAACTAGTCATCTGCTGGGAGGCATCCTGAAAGAAACAGATGTTAGATGCTCAAAATATTTACACCTGCTGAGATGTACTGGTTGAGCTGAAATAATAAAACATTTAAAGACATGCCCGCAATCATGGTTTTGTGCGCTAAGTCAGAAATCAGTAGTCATGGGTGTTTGTGCATGGATACGTCGGCCGCCGAACCAACACTAGACTCCTTAAACTAAAAACCACACTCAGTAACATTAACAATATTGATTCACAGAGAAAAATATCATATTCCTATGTGATGTGGTAGAACTGACCCCTCTGATACCAATTTATCACGACCCGTCCCCCGGGGCCCGTATTGTGATTACCCCATGCCCGCCTTCCATAGGCCAGGGGATGGAGACAAGCCCCAAAAGTGTGAATACCTAAATTGGGAAGGAATTTCCTTAAAAATAGTAAACAAACACAACCGAGTATGAAACTAGAAGTAAAACACTAAGTAAAACTGTACCCAAAATAATGTGCTCAAAGTAAAGGGGCTAGAAATACAAGCCCAATAGTAAATTACAATACAACAGAAATTCTATTACAACTGAAGAAAATAAGTAAAATAGCTACGGGGTCCTCCTCCAGAATTCCCAAACGAAGGGTGCGTACAGATGGTCTCCTCAGCACCCCAGGTCCGTCCGTCCGCTCCGTGTACGTCTCACTGTGTGGTCCACCTCCAAGTACCGTCTTGTTCTGCTACTCTCTTCCTCGATTAGCATTTTATGTCATCTAAAACCAACACAATGAGGTGCAGGCATAGCCCGTTCAGGGGTGAGTATAATGATACTCAGTAGGGACCCCATGACACTCAAGGTATCAGAAAAATCCAACAAGGATAACCTCAAATTACGGAAACAAATGATAATCCTTTCTTAGGTATATGCCCATACATATACGTATATTATTGAGTAACCCATCTCAATCATAAGGAAAACATGAAAGTCATTGACTCACCTCAAAACAGGATTTTTAGTTTTGCGTAGATGTGCAGATGATTGTCACGAAGATAGATCATCTTATTCTGACAAGAGGCACTGCTTCTGACCATATGGAGTCTAACCCACACATGATCTTTAGGTACTAACCCCTGTATTGACGCACACAAGATCTGACTCACATAGGACCGATAGTTACTTACCCCCACAATGACCCACATAGGATCTGAGAAACACAAGATCGGTATGTGCTGACCCACATAGGATTGATGAGCGTTGACCCACACAGGATCTGACCCACACAGGATCGGTATATGCTGACCCACACAGGATCACTGAGCGCTGACCTCCGTATGATCTGTCTCCAAACTCCATCTCACTATCAGCCACGGGATTCCTCACACTCAGTGTGCTCTATCGGACGCTCGTATCCCAATATATGGGGAAAAGGCATAAACTGACCATTGCGGGTCTAGGTCCGGACCAACCCAGTTGGACAGACTCGGCCCGATTTGGGTCACGACCAGGGTCTGAACTGGTCTGCGGGTCCGACCCGGTCTGAGGAAGTGGCTCGGCCCGCAGGGGCGTCCCAGGCCGAAGGAGCTTCCCGACCCGATGGGCAACCCAGCTGAGGGCGGCCCAGCGGCCTGCTCTAGCCCTACACAGGGGGGTGGCATGCTCCACCAAGAACCCGAACAGCTATGTCATTTGGGTATTATCGGAACCTGCGCCTGGTGGCGCCGGACCCGCACACCCGGGACCTGACGGGGTCCCGCTCCTCCCGGCTGGCTTGAGCGGCCACCCGCTCCCACTCCATGGTGGCCGGGCTGACCGGCCGCCACTGCACCTCCACATCGGCGTGATGGAAACATGGTTCTGCTGCCTTCCACATGGCTCGACGGTGCCACACCTCTCTGCCACGACCAGGCTTGGCCACGGCCTCCAGATCCTCTACGCGGTGCGACGGTGCCGCGTTCATCGTCCATCCACCGCGACACTCCTGGCCTTAAATCTTCCTTTCGACGAGGTAAGACTGCACCATGCCACTCTGGCACTGCCGCGTCGTTCCTTCCTGCGGCTCGATTCTCTACGTGGCACGATGGTGCCACACCCTTGTGGCGACCCGGTGGCCATGAACCTCCGGCTTCGTCATGGTCCGCCTTCGTCGTTAAAAAAAGAATAACCAAAGGTGGGGGGTCGGTCCATGTTCATGCGGTCCAAGCCCCCCTCTTCATGGTGATAAAATTTGGAATACCAATCCGGAAATTTGAATGATGATTAAAGGAGGTTTATACTCATATATAAAATAACTCGAATCCCCATACCTCGTATATCGATATTAATTGAATAATTCACCATAAGGAGGGCGTCATTCCTTTGACGCTGGAAGAAGATGAAGAAGTTGACGTCCTTTGAGTTTTTTAAGGATGGTGGTTTTTTCGCATCTTGCCCTGGTTGAAGAGGGAGACAGAGATGTCTATCATTCCTCATTAGAGAGTGGAATTATTCGTTGGGAGATTAAGGTTCTCTAAGTTCTTCCAATGCTCCTCTCCCAATGTTCCACCAATAGAATGTTGTCAAACCCTAAAATAATAGACTATCTATTATTTTATGTTGGTGGAAAGAATTCAAAGGATTCAAATTAATTAAGTCACTTCACTTAAGTAAATGGGTGGAGTTGGCTCATTAAATTGGGGAAGCAAGGTGAAGAGGCTCCCCACATAATTGGGGGTTCCAAGGGGGTTAAGGGAGTTTAAAGCCTGTGTGGGCCCCACCTTAATAATATCCTCCCAAGGGAGGTTTTTCTCAGGTGGACCCTACCAATATAACCTCCCACGGGAGGTTAGGGTGTGGTGTTCCCCACCTCCAAACTTCCCTTTGAGGTTTCAACCACCAAAATAAAAATAATGTTAAAAAATTTATTTTATTCAATTTAATTTTAAACCCCCAAAATATATCTTCCATTATTGTTAGAATGCAACTATAGTAAAGGTCTCACTATGCAATCAATGATGCTGCTATTTCAACGGTGTCCTCAGAATTCATTTCCGAGAACCGGTTCAAATGATATAAAATCCTGCTCATACGTTTACTGAATGTACACGAACAAAACATCAAAAATTGATTCTGGGAAAACCGGGACTCAGAAGAAAGCTCCATCAGAAACTGCTGACTCATAAAATTTCCATGTATTTGAAAACAAAATCCACGGAAATTCTGAGACTGTACATATACCTATAGGAACGGGTTTTCCAAAGGATGTGGTTCCAAATTCACTGTATCTCATAGGTTTTTAGTACCATATTTATCATGTTTATGAATGTAGATAGACATCAAAATGGTTACCTTATAATATAAGATGGTCCCTAGTATCTAATGTAGATAGAGAAAAGTAATTAAAATGCTATTGAAGTATCATTATTTTGTATTTCATACAAACCATCGCAATAGTTGGATTTTCCCAATGATAGTTATATATAATAATATCTTGAATTGTGCTCATTGTTGGTGAAATTTTGAATCTATGGGATAAAAACTACATTAGTAAAGTATGAGCATTAGTAATACATGACCAGTAAAATTACACCTATGTTGGGTTTCATGTATGGTTATCTGTTTTTTTACTTCTGTACCTCATTCCCTTATTTTATGAGCCATTTGGAACCTAATTTCCAAATTCAATTTATCATTAGGTCATTCGAATGACAATTTATTTTACATGTCCAATAAAAGGATGTAAAGATTGAACCACTATCATAGAGTCTTGATCTATATTTTAACAATCTCTAATAGATTTAATAAATGTTAAAAATTTCCATTTAAAAATTATAATAGTTTCATTTTTTATATTAATTTTATTGCGTCATTAATATTAGAGGAATGATAATGTAGAGATTATATTGTCTCCCATTGGATATATATATTATTTCAATACATTTTCTTAAATATATATTGGATTTAAATATATTATTCACCAACATCCATTGTGCCATTGGAACCCTTTTAATAGATGAAATAAGTATTTTTTTTAGTTGTAATTTTTATATTAAAAGGGTCACTTGTTGATTCCGAATAATGAAATTAAAACCTGGGTTGTTCTGTGCCACTAAAAAGTAAAAATTAATCATTTTCTATTTATTTAAAAGGAAAAAAACTAATTACATTGATGTTCATAAAACCACTATGAAATTATGTTCCTATGAATTTCATGTGTCACAGGCCGCCTAAATATTGTTTAATGTTGTTAAGATAATAATAGTAGGTAATAAGTTCTTAGAAATATTATGATTTTGATTTTGCTGTTAGTAATCATTTTAGGTTTATATTGGATGATTATAATGTAGAATATATTCTTTAAAAACCATACATAAGATCATCTCAAAAAAATTGGGGATTCCAAAATTAGGATGTCACATCAATCTGGTTTAGAAACAAGTAAGTCATTCCTAACTCAAAATATTTTGGGAACCCTTGAAGGGGATCTCAAATCATCGAATTTACAGAAACTATAAATATTCATATCTAATGTAGATATATTGAAATGAATAATTGGTTTTTATCTAATGGAATTATTATTTATCCTATACTTGTTTTCCACATGTATGGAATTTTCATTGAAGGGTTAACCCAACACCTTATCTATTTCAGCATATATGTTTTGAAATTTTATAATATTATTTTATAATATTGATGAGTTCAATAAAATATTATGTTAATGAATTGTTAATTTTTCCCTAAAATGAATACAATAGAGTTTGAATAAGTAATCTATCTCCATGAAGGTAATCCTAGTTATAATACATACTGAATATGAACCATTATTCATCATTCAGATATTATTCAAATGAAATAAAATCATTCTTTATGGTCTTCTCTACTTTATTCCACTAAGTTTTTGTTATTTATTAAGTGGTGATATGTATAAATTCATTCCCAGAATCCACATCCCAAAGGATATACCAAGTCCTGAATTATTACGAATTAAATGCCTTATATAAATACCATATGATAGCGTTATACTTGTATGTGAGTTATTACTACTATGATATTAAAAATGGATTCTTATAAGTTAATGATATTATGAATCAATGAATAATTAATACTCATCTGTTACACCCCGACCGCGGATGTCCGTAATTGTTCTTCTTTCTTGGTCCCGATTTAAATTTTTCGGAGTTTAATTGCATTGGCGGTTTCGCGCCGGTGCGCGGTCACCGCATCGTTAGCGGTGACCGTGCATTCAGCCCGGGTGACAGTGTGTTCACCCGGAGTTTTAAATATTATGATTTTTATGTTGGATTTTTATTATTAATACCTGTTTCTTTGTGTCATTGTAAATATGTTTATATATGTTTATATATATGTATAATAACGTATGTATATATATATATAGAACTATATGTGTATAAATATATATATATGTGTAACACCTTTAAGTTGTTTTATAATTATTATTTTAAATATTTGATCAAAATAATTATTATTTGAATCAACTAAGTTATTATTTATTATTATTATAAGTTTTACTATTGTTATAGATGAGTTTTATTATTATTATTATAGTGTCATTATTATTATGATTATAATTATAATTATTATTATTTTATCATATATATATATATATATATATATATATTTAACCCTAATCCTACCCCCTACCCAGCCGCCACCCCATCCTTCTCTCTCTCCCCTCCTCCCCCGTTTTTCTCCCCCTCCGGTTTCGGCCGACCCGCATCCAGCCGCGCATCCCCTGCATGTTTGCCGGAAGCCTCCTCCTGCTCCGGCCAGCGGCGTCTCCGGCCGGTCCCTGCTACTCCCGGCCGCCTCGCCGCACCACCGCCCAGCTCCCGCTCCGCCGCACCGACCTCCGCGCTCACCCCTGCTCCTTCCCGGCCTCCTCTCCCTCTGGCGGCGACACCAACCCCTGCTCCGGCCTCACCCTCCCTGCTCTTTCCCCGGCCCTCTCCGCCGATCGCCGTCCTGCCGCGCCAAGCCGCCAGCCTCCTTGCCCAGCCACCGTCCCGATTCCCTCTCCCCCTGCCCCGCCGCCTCGCCGCACCGGACACCCCGGCTGCCGGACGCACCCTCCTGCCGTTGTGCCGCCTCCAGCCGCCGCCGTCCGGCACCCCCGCCTGCGCGCTTCCTCCCCCTCCCGCTCCCTGGTATGTTTTTGTTTTTTTTTCTTTATTATTATTTCTTTTTTTCTTTTATGTAACGTTTTAATATTTTTGTTATATTCATAATAATAATAATATTATTATTATTATTATATTATTATTATATCATTATTATATTATTATTATTATTATTATTATTATTATGTTAATATTTTTTTTAATATTATTATATCATTATTATAAATATTATTACGTTAATATATTTATTATTATTTTAATTATTATCAAATTATTTTTATTTTTATTATTATATTATGTTATTCTTATTATTATTATTAAATTATTATTATTATTATGCTAATTATATTATTATTGTTATTATTATTATAACATTATTATTATTATTATGTTGTGTTATAATTATTATTGTGATTATTGTTATCACCGCGATTATTTTCACATTGTTATTATTATTAATATTATTATGTTATTAATATCGTTGAGACCGTTTAACGGTCTACTGTTTTAGGACCTGTTTGACGGCGCAATACGGTGCGACCATTTCGCAACGGGAGTTTTGCGCCGTGTCGTTGTTCGTTCCGAGCTGCGCCTTGTTTCCGAGGTTCTGCCGTCTCCGTGCCTTAGTTTCGAGAGTGTTGGACTTTATCACGTGGCTTCGGACACACGTCGTGTCATCGCGCCTTGGTTCCAAGGTCGTTTTACCGTCGCGCTTGGATCTTGAGGTAGGTCTCCCTTTGCACTCGCCTTTAAATTTAGAATTTATTTATTCCTTGACTTTTTATTAAGTTTCAGCAAATTCAAAAGTATCATTAAGTAGTTATCTATAGTTTGGTGATCTTCTGATGATAAAAGTTGTTTTAATTCTAGCGTTTCATTAAAAGCGTTTTCTTGGATTTAATTGTGTGCTTCCATGGTAGTTTTGCTAGATGATTCTTCCTGAATAATGAAAGACATGTTGAATTGGGTTTTGAAATTTTTTTGGCGTGTGTAAATTAGTAGATGTATTGTTTATGGAAAATGGTGTTTTCTGAGAACCTTGATTAGAGAAAACGTCGTGTGACCATTTGAAATTGTTTTTGGAAACTTCATGTGTGGTTCTTGGTTGATGAAAGATGTTTTCCTTTGTTGTGTGAACAAAAGTTTGGATTTCATATGAGAAATAGTATTCCTTAAAAAGGTGGTTAAAGGCCCGTTTGGCTCTTGGTAAAAGTGGGGTGCGTTTTGATATTATAAAATAACTCTACTTGTGAAACAATTGTGTTCCAGGGTGATATGCTGATTTGGGTTTCTTAAACAAATTTCTGAGTGTGTTTTTGGTTTTCAATGAAATGGCGTGTGTCATCTCTCTTTAAAAATGCTTTAGTCTTAAATGATCAAAATGTAAGTGACATGACGGCCCGGTTGGCACTTTATTAAATGTGAAGTGATTATACACATAGATATGTACATATACGTACTTGTGAGGGCATCTCTACAGGGGGACTTCCCTTCGAGGGTTGTCGTGTAGCGATGTCCGTGTAAGGGGTTGGCAAGTGCGGTGAGATGAGTCACGCGTGCGTGGGCCTCCCACTTACACAGTGTTACTGAAACCACCCTGGGTTCCTGGGCATCTTGTAGATTATCGAGTGACGGTTGCTTGCTAACCCTGATTAGATGGGTTAGTACCCCCTGGAGTTTTGGATAGGCCAGGAGGGATGTGCCACTGGTTGGCTATTAGGGCGGCCAGTTGGTTATTGACTGTGGAGTACCATGCCGGCAGGTAGTCTGAACCCGAGTACGTCCAGGGGTTTTCTAGGGGTGTTCAGGATCGCCCATGGTTATTGCTGATAACTTCTGGTTTATTTTTACTTGCACTTGGTTTTCCTTGCCTGTTTACCTTTACTTGCACTTGTTTTCCCTGCTTGTTTTCTTTCAGTCATATTTCACAGCCTATACTGTTAGACTTTGAGAAAAAATGGTTTTCAAATGAAAATGCTTTATTCGCTTTGGGTTAGATTTGAAAATGTAACACTTTGCTTTTCAGAATGAGTTTAAAACTAATGAAATGGAACTAACTTTAGAAAAAGTATAAGGGAAATGTCTCGTGTTTGATTTTCAAGTAAAACATTATGAAAAATTACTTTTATACATTAGAGTTCAAACCTGGATTATGTAGATTCTATATTTACTGGCAGTGCATTGGGATCTTGTTGTGAGGCTAACCTACTAAGTAATTTTGTGCTCACGCCTATCTTTTACCTTTTCAGTTGCAGGTTCCTTGTGTTCAGGTTCTCCTGCTTGAGTCGCTCAGTGTGGTAGCGACGTTGGTTGTAGTTGGGTGGTGACCCGCGGGGTCACATGGAGGTATGTCGTGGTATAGTTTGTTTATGTCTTTACTGGTTGTTTGTTTGTTTAGGTTGTATTCGTTTTTTTGATCCTGTTTTTAGTTTGGGCTGAAATCGTTCCCAACGATTCAAATTTTCATGCCCGGCACTTGTTGCCATCCCGGGGGGATCGGGAACGCCCCTCGGGACTTGCCGCGGACCGGCTTGGGTGACCGGTTCAGGGTCGACCCGGGCTGGTTCGTGACAAAATGGTATCAGAGGAGGTTCTTGTTATTTGGGTTGTCTGGTAGAATGAGATTAGGACTGTCGGAACTCAAGGGGTAGGTGCGGGAAGAGCGTCGCGAACTCTTGCTCGCACTGATCTTCGAGTTACCAGGGGTAGTTCGGGAATTGTGTCCTTGACTTTTCTGGTTTGTCTTGGATTGAGAGATGACAATGGAGGTAAGCCGACGTTACGTCGTGATTTCACATGGAGTAGTGAACCATGTGGAGTCTGAGTACACTGTTTGAATTCCTCCTAGTGGTCGACGTTGACTTGGGACATGGCCCACTACCATGTCGCCAGGTTGAGCGTGACTACTAGTCCCTCACTTCAGTGGTTGATGCAAATTTGGATGCTGCTTTTGTTTTGGTCTGTGTAAGTACGTTGTTTGAAATGAAAAAGGGGTTTTAAAAATTGGACTGGTTTCTTTTAAAGGACTTTAAATATATGAAATGGGTTTTAAAACTGAAATCTCTTGATTTGGAAATCTGTTGTTTTCTTGGAATTGGATAAGAATGATTTGGGTTGAAACCTTGGTTCCTCTTTATGAACGTTTGCACATGTGTGAGAATGCATGGAATGTGTGTGTTGATGCACGTATGAATGGAATGTGGATGAAGACATGTGCAACGGTTCATGAGATTACCTGGGTGTGTATTTGAAATTAAAGGCTTGACTTTGTTTTCTCAATTGGTTTAAAAAGGGGAAATGGTTTTGGAATGTTTTTGGTTTGAAAGTGGATTGGTTTTTGGAAAGTGATCTTGAGAAAGGGTGGTTTTGAAATCAAAAATGAAAAGGGAATTTTTAAAAGGAGATTTTGTTTTGGGTTGTGTTTGTGTTTGTTCGGTCTTTGTGCTGACTGTTTTTGATGGAGGCGCTTTTATTGAAGTTGCTTCGGTTGATATTGGTTTTGGCTTTGTGTTTTATATATCGCTCAGGAAATGCCGCCCAGAAAGTTCTCTAAGGATTCGGAGAAGTCATGCCCAGTTTTTGGTCCTCCTCAGACTTTGCCTATTCTCCATGGTGACCGGGGTCCGTTAGAGGTAGTGAAATGGCTCGAGGAAGTGGAGCGTGTCTTTAGAATGTTGGGAACTCCCGATAGTGTTAAGGTTCGTGCAATTATGGAGTCGTTTGAGGGTCCAGCTCTGGACCAGTGGAAGGTGGTTTCCCCATCATAAATGCAAGGTGAAATGACGTGGGATGTCTTCAAAACCGTTTTCATCCAATGGTTTGTACCTGAGGAAGTGAAGCTGGAGAAAAAGGGAGAGCTTGTGCATATTCAACAAGGCCAACGGACGGTGAAGGCATATGTTGACCATTTCAAGGAACTGATTTCCTTTTCTCCAGATGTAGCGTCGCATGAGCTCATGAAGGTTTCTCTTTTCACTGGGGGTCTTCGTCCGGAGATCAAGGAGCGAGTCCTCCCTTCTAAAGACCTTTGTTTCGAGAAGCTCGTAGAGGAAGCATTCTTGGCTGAGTTGGTTTCTGGTGTGCGGGTGGTTAATACTTCAGTGTCCCATGTTGTTGTTCGTAAGAGTTCCCCCTCTGGTGAGGAAAAGGCGCCAGAGATACCTGTTCCTAAGGAGTTATCCCCTTTGGTCACAGATTCCATTTCATCAGATCGTTCGATGGTATGCTTTCAGTGTGGTCGTTTCGGGCATTTAAAGTCGTCTTGTCGCAACCCTCCGAAGACGTGTCATCGCTGTGGTTGTTTGGGTCGTCTGGAGAAGTTTTGCAAGAAGCGTCGCTTGAAGAGGAAGCTGTGATGGGAGAATGTCAGTACCTGACTGTGAGGCAGAAGATGCTTCAGCCATCAGAGCCCCAGCCACAAGTCTCGGGGTGAAGCTCGCGCACAGTCAGGAGCTCCCAGGGTTGTGAAGCCTTGGTTCTGGTTCTGTTTTCCATATTGATGGTGGAACAATTGGAAATCTTTTTATGTTTGTCTTTCTGCTACTAATGTTTCAAAGTCCTTGTAATTGCGTTCTTTCGCTAAGAAGTAATGATGAGCTTGTTCAATTATAGTCCAAGTTTTTTCTTTGTCTTTGTGGATGTGATCTTCTAAATCGTGTGTCCTTTTTAGAAGTGTGTTTGACTCTCGTGTGGGTTGACCTCGTTTTAGTTATGTGTCGATGTGGTTTTGTTTTGTGGACTTCGGTGGATCATGTCTCCAATTTGATGTTGGTTAAATGTTTTTATATGGGTTTTCCCTGGTGTTGGAGTTGATGACTCTAGTCGTGGGTTCAAGGTTTCGACGGAGGTGTTGTAGTAATCGTGCTATAGGAGTTGGTTTGAATTGGTTGGGAGTTCCCGCGTCGACCCCCCTTTCCTAGGGTTTCCATTTAGATGGTCAACTTTTCTGCACTAGTTAAGTTCTTGTGGTGGGGAGAACCCCTTCGTGTTCTCCCCTCAATCTCGGACCCCAGTTTTCTCTTGAATCGGTCGGGTGTGACCTGTGCAGAGTATGGTCATCCCCGAGATTCTCAGTTCTCTCTGGTTCCTTTAGTTCCGTTGGGGCATGGACTTAAATCTTGACCGACTTTTGGCCTGGTGACTTTCTGGGGGCAGAAAGTGTCTGTGGTGGGGAGAATTGTCACACCCCGACCGCGGATGTCCGTAATTGTTCTTCTTTCTTGGTCCCGATTTAAATTTTTCGGAGTTTAATTGCATTGGCGGTTTCGCGCCGGTGCGCGGTCACCGCATCGTTAGCGGTCACCGTGCATTCAGCCCGGGTGACAGTGTGTTCACCCGGAGTTTTAAATATTATAATTTTTATGTTGGCTTTTTATTATTAATACCTGTTTCTTTGTGTCATTGTAAATATGTTTATATATGTTTATATATATGTATAATAACGTATGTATATATATATAGAACTATATGTGTATAAATATATATATATGTGTAACACCTTTAAGTTGTTTTATAATTATTATTTTGAATATTTGATCAAAATAATTATTATTTGAATCAACTAAGTTATTATTTATTATTATTATAAGTTTTATTATTGTTATATATGAGTTTTATTATTATTATTATAGTGTTATTATTATTATGATTATAATAATAATTATTATTATTTTATCATATATATATATATATATATATTTAACCCTAATCCTACCCCCTACCCAGCCGCCACCCCATCCTTCTCTCTCTCCCCTCCTCCCCCGTTTTTCTCCCCCTCCGGTTTCGGCCGACCCGCACCCAGCCGCGCCTCCCCTGCATGTTTGCCGGAAGCCTCCTCCTGCTCCGGCCAGCGGCGTCTCCGGCAGGTCCCTACTACTCCCGGCCGCCTCGCCGCACCACCGCCCGGCTCCCGCTCCGCCGCACCGACCTCCGCGCTCACCCCTGCTCCTTCCCGGCCTCCACCCTCGTCCCGCTTCACCCGCGACCCCCTGCTCCCCGTCCTGCGCACCCTGCCCGGCTCCTTCTCCCCCTCCAGCCCGCTGGCCACCCCCCAGCGCCCCTTCTTTTTTTTTTCTCTCTCTTTTTTCCCCTAGCTCCGCACCCCCTGTTCCGGCTCCGCCCCAGCGCACAACCCACTCCCTTCCTTGCCGCACCCCCTGTCAGACCCCGTCGCCGGCGCTCCGCCGGCCTCCTCTCCCTCTGGCGGCGACACCAACCCCTGCTCCGGCGTCACCCTCCCTGCTCTTTCCCCGGCCCTCTCCGCCGATCGCCGTCCCGCCGCGCCAAGCCGCCAGCCTCCTTGCCCAGCCACCATCCCGACTCCCTCTCCCCCTGCCCCGCCGCCTCGCCGCACCGGACACCCCGGCTGCCGGACGCACCCTCCTGTCGTTGTGCCGCCTCCAGCCGCCGCCGTCCGGCGCCCCTGCCTGCGCGCTTCCTCCCCCTCTCGCTCCCTGGTAAGTTTTTGTTTTTTTTCCTTTATTATTATTTCTTTTTTTCTTTTATGTAACGTTTTAATATTTTTGTTATATTCATAATAATAATAATATTATTATTATTATTATATTATTATTATATCATTATTATTATTATATTATTATTATTATTATTATTATTATGTTAATATTTTTTTTAATATTATTATATCATTATTATAAATATTATTACGTTAATATATTTATTATTATTTTAATTATTATCATATTATTTTTATTATTATTATTATATTATGTTATTCTTATTATTATTATTAAATTATTATTATTATTATGCTAATTATATTATTATTTTTATTATTATTATAACATTATTATTATTATTATGTTGTGTTATAATTATTATTGTGATTATTGTTATCACCGCGATTATTTTCACATTGTTATTATTATTAATATTATTATGTTATTAATATCGTTGAGACCGTTTAACGGTCTACTGTTTTAGGACCTGTTTGACGGCGCAATACGGTGCGACCATTTCGCAACGGGAGTTTTGCGCCGTGTCGTTGTTCGTTCCGAGCTGCGCCTTGTTTCCGAGGATCCGCCGTCTCCGTGCCTCAGTTTCGAGAGTGTTGGACTTTATCACGTGGCTTCAGACACACGCCGTGTCATCGCGCCTTGGTTCCAAGGTCGTTTTACCGTCGCGCTTGGATCTTGAGGTAGGTCTCCCTTTGCACTCGCCTTTAAATTTAGAATTTATTTATTCCTTGACTTTTTATTAAGTTTCAGCAAATTCAAAAGTATCATTAAGTAGTTATCTATAGTTTGGTGATCTGCTGATGATAAAAGTTGTTTTAATTCTAGCGTTTCATTAAAAGCGTTTTCTTGGATTTAATTGTGTGCTTCCATGGTAGTTTTGCTAGATGGTTCTTCCTGAATAATGAAAGACATGTTGAATTGGGTTTTGAAATGTTTTTGGCATGTGTAAATTAGTAGATGTATTGTTTATGGAAAATGGTGTTTTCTGAGAACCTTGATTAGAGAAAACGTCGTGTGACCCTTTGAAATTGTTTTTGGAAACTTCATGTGTGGTTCTTGGTTGATGAAAGATGTTTTCCTTTGTTGTGTGAACAAAATTTTGGATTTCATTTGAGAAATAGTATTCCTTAAAAAGGTGGTTAAAGGCCCGTTTGGCTCTTGGTAAAAGTGGGGTGCGTTTTGATATTAGAAAATAACTCTACTTGTGAAACAATTGTGTTCCAGGGTGATATACTGATTTGGGTTTCTTAAACAAAGTTCTGAGTTTGTTTTTGGTTTTCAATGAAATGGCGTGTGTCATCTCTCTTTAAAAATGCTTTAGTCTTAAATGATCAAAATGTAAGTGACATGACGGCCCGGTTGGCACTTTATTAAATGTGAAGTGATTATACACATAGATATGTACATATATGTACTTGTGAGGGCATCTCTACAGGGGGACTTCCCTTCGAGGGTTGGTGTGTAGCGATGTCCGTGTAAGGGGTTGGCAAGTGCGGTGAGATGAGTCACGCGTGCATGGGCCTCCCACTTACACAGTGTTACTGAAACCACCATGGGTTCCTGGGCGTCTTGTAGATTATCGAGTGATGGTTGCTTGCTAACCCTGATTAGACGGGTTAGTACCCCCTGGAGTTTTGGACAGGCCAGGAGGGATGTGCCACTGGTTGGCTACTAGGGCGGCCAGTTGGTTATTGACTGTGGAGTACCATGCGGGTAGGTAGTATGAACCCGAGTACGTCCAGGGGTTTTCTAGGGGTGTTCAGGATCGCCCACGGTTATTGCTGATAACTTCTGGTTTATTTTTACTTGCACTTGGTTTTCCTTGCCTGTTTACCTTTACTTGCACTTGTTTTCCCTGCTTGTTTTCTTTCAGTCATATTTCACAGCCTATACTGTTAGACTTTGAGAAAAAATGGTTTTCAAATGAAAATTCTTTATTCGCTTTGGGTTAGATTTGAAAATGTAACACTTTGCTTTTCAGAATGAGTTTAAAACTAATGAAATGGAACTAACTTTCGAAAAAGAATAAGGGAAATGTCTCGTGTTTGATTTTCAAGTAAAACATTATGAAAAATTACTTTTATACATTAGAGTTCAAACCTGGATTATGTAGATTCTATATTTACTGGCAGTGCATTGGGATCTTGTTGTGAGGCTCACCTACTGAGTACTTTTGTGCTCACACCTATCTTTTACCTTTTCAGTTGCATGTTCCTTGTGCTCAGGTACTCCTGCTTGAGTCGCTCAGTGTGGGAGCGACGTTGGTTGTAGTTGGGTGGTGACCCGCGGGGTCACATGGAGGTATGTCGTGGTATAGTTTGTTTATGTCTTTACTGGTTGTTTGTTTTTTTAGGTTGTATTCGTTTTTTTGATCCTGTTTTTAGTTTGGGCTGAAATCGTTCCCAACGATTCAAATTTTTATGCCCGGCACTTGTTTCCATCCCGGGGGGATCGGGAACGCCCCTCGGGACTTGCCGCGGACCGGCTCGGGTGACCGGTTCAGGGTCGACCCGGGCTGGTTCGTGACATCATCCATATATGGATTCTCAACTAATAACAATTTCATATAGTTATGAATGACTACCGAACCATTATTTAATAAAATTTTATTTTGGGATGATATTATGTTACCATGAAATTTCACCACCACATAAATTTATATGAGATCGATATGGAAAAAATATTTTACAAAAAAATATTCATTTGAATCATCAACAATTAATGTTTATAAAAGAAATTTACACTGTATACATTCATAAAATTTTCCCTTGAAGTTGATTTTAGAAATTTAATTATTTAGATTAAAGAATATAAATTTAATTATTACCCTATTTACTATGATATCTCGTTGAGTGTTTTTACAGTAAAACATGTGAAAAAATTATTTAATAATAGTTTTTGACATTCTGAAAAATGATTTTTCAATAATTTATAAAATACACGACCTACTCTTGATATTATATTCTCAAGATCGTATCACTAGATTAAGTATCATTTTTAGGAAATCAATATCCCATTATGATTAGATATCAAGAATCCAATAGAAAAAACATTATTTTCATTTACATGAATGAAGATATTTAAATTTTGAACTAGCATTTTTTTATCGAATGATGTAAACAATTATTCAATTCATGGAAATGATAATTGCAGAAATTTTACATTCAAATTATTCGATAAGGTGTTATTATACAGCTAGAAAAATAACTTCAATTTCATTATCACATTCAATATCTAAATATAAAAGTATTTGTTGAACATGATTTTAAAAATCTCTAGTGATTATGGTTTGTCTGATTTATCATGATCTATGGCCCCCATCACAGTATATTATGGCCATGCAAAAAAATATGGAACACATCACCTTTTGAATCATTTCATTTTAATCAAAATAATAATTAAACTTATATATATATATATAACAATTGTAATATATTTTATGGATCTAATAACCTATAAATGACAGAAGACTTCATTATTTTTAAAAATACCCATCCCTATCATAAGAGGATTGAGGATTTACAAACATTAATATATATTATATGGTTAAAAAGAATTTTTATTTTAAATTTATTAGTATGTGGGATATGTAGGAATGCGTTTTTCGATGATCTCTCATAAGGGTTAGTATGATTCAGAGGTATGGATCTATAAATACAATTATTTAAATTAATTTAAATTAAAAATACTATTGTAAAAATAATATAGATGAAATACTGAATAACATAATTGCTTTATTATGTCATAAGAATCAAATTAGAACAAATAATTTTCAACATAATAAATTTAAAAATATATCGAAACATATTTCTACAATAATAATTTGGACACATGTTTTAGTAGAATATGTGTCTATATATGAGACATATACCAGATCCCCTTTGTAGATTTCCTGGAATATAACCATCGTCCACGAATAATGAACCGTAACCAATGAACATGATAATTTCTTTGCCCGCCAGTTAAAAAATAAATAAATATATAATATTATTGTATTGAGAAATATTCAGAATCCATATACACATTCCAAATATCCTATCATATCTCTTGAAACTCCATGAAAAGTATTTTTGAGCCACTTCATCAAAACCCACCTCTAGATTATTTATAATTTAAACTCTTTGAAATAATATTTACCATAAGTATATAATAAAAATAAATCAATGATATTTGTTTGTTTTGATCACTCATAGATTATCCTAACTAATACCCAATCTAAATCACATATTTGAGTATAAGGTGTTCTCTATCATTATAGGTTACAAACAAGGGAAGTTATAATTGAAAAAAAAATTTGAATTAATATATATTTTATTTATAGATTAAAACTAGTAATCCATTATGTAAATTGGTATTACCATTAATTTTTTGGAAATATTAATTTAATTAAATATTAATATTTAAATAAATTAATAACCCAACATGATACAATAAGAAAAATATATACATATTAAAATAAATAATATTTAACATATCTATTCCTACAACATCATGTATAAGTCATTTATTTAAAAATTATAAAATAAAAAACAAATATAAGGTTGTAAAGGGTATTTAAATTTTAATAGGGAAATGAAAAAAGTATGAAATACGTAATTAAATAAATTGAAAAACAAATAATCATTTTCACAAGGGAACACCCTTTACATAAGAAAACATCAATAACCATAGAAACCCACTGATCACCCAACACATCAATTCAAATGATCCACTTTTCCTATATTATAATAATTAATGACTATATAAATAAATTGATGTTTATGATTGATGAGCGAAGGAACCATCATATCATATCACCAATATATATATATATTAACTCTTAAATAAAAAATCTTATAGTTTTAGTATAAAAAAATATGGTCAAATACATAACTTCTATATCTATTTTTTAAAATCATGTAACATGGATCATTAATTTTTTCATTTCATTAAAAAAAATATGTGTCTTAAACTTTTATTAGTAATATAATGATATCCAAAAATTTAAATAATTAACATTACAAATTAAATAAATACATAGTTTCATAAGGGAAAAATTTGATAACATGACTCTTGGATCCATGATTGAATATTGATATTTACCTTACATTATATAAGAAAAATGTACCTAGTCTCATAAAGTAGATAATCCCATAGTTTCTGAGTAATCTATGATAATAAATTATTATTAAAAAATTACTACATTATAAAACTATTAAATAGTTTTCCACTATGTTTTTGATGAATTAAATTGAGATTTTAATTATCATTGATGAGATCATCAAATAAAATATTTAATAAAATATAGTAGAAAAAATAATTTCTACATGTATAGAAACATTATCTTTTATATGAATATAATACCATTTCAGGTCTATAAATAAAACTATGATAAAATCTATAACAACTGTAATTTAAAAGAGAGTGTATTCCATTAAAAACATCAATATATTAATTAACATTATTTATTACTAAATTAAAATTTAAAAAACAAGATACTTCCATTTAAAATCCATATTAAATTTTTAAATATTGAGAAATACAATTATTTCATAATAGAAATAAACCTTATATTTTATATATTATTTGTATATTAATAATTAAATAATGATTATCGAAATCTTATCTCATGGAAGTTCTAATCATATCATTTATAAGTTAATATAGAACATGGAGAGATTTATAGGGACCCAACATGCATATGTATTTAAGAATTCCTATTAATTAATAACGTACAAAAACACAGTAACACACGTATATGTAAATTATTAGTGTTTATATTAATCTATATAATATAAAATATTGAAATAGGTGATAAAAAATTTTTATTCCTAAAAATAATAGAATTTGAAACATAGAAGAGAAATATAATTCCTTATATAAAAAATATTCCACCAAGAAGAAAACATAGGATTTTCAAGGAAATTCTAGACATGTGAGTGAATGAAACTATTATTATATATGAAATGGAAGATAATATATTTCAATTGTTTATATTATATCAAAAAATACATAGTTAAAATGAATTTATGGAATTTATGACAATACAATTGGTTTTATGGGGAGTTATCAAGGAGTGTCTCAATCCCTTAGTAGAAATGGATAGAGATGTATTTTTTCAATAATATTTGTAAAATAATACAATTAATTTATTATGTATATAATATATTTTTTTTCATTATTCAATACAAAAAAATATAATAATTAAAATGATACAATAATAAATTTTGGCCCATATATCTGTTACAATTATTTATATTAGTCATTAAACCTAAAGATTAATCATAATAATCATTAAATCATTATTATAGTACCTATATAAATGAATAATATGTGATATAAAAATTTAAAATATATTATTTTAAAATGGGGAACAAATGACAAGAAAATAAAATTGTCAAACCTTTGAAATTTTTTTCTTCCTCACATTTATGAGTAATTACACATTGATTGACGATTTATAGAATATTATATAAATTAAAATATTTCAACATGTTTATTTCCTTTTTTCTATATAGATATTTGACCAAGTTGAATCAATTTATGGATAATACCTCAAATTGTATTCATTTATTTATTTATAGGGTTAAAATTATAGATATACATGGATAATGAATTGCATTGAGAGAATATTTAGGAAAATACATTTCACAAAACACTCTTAATCCGGAAGCATCCTTAATTAGTCAATAACAATTCACATTGATGCCATTATCCTATTTTTTTTATGAAACTAACATATTAATGGTGATGTGTTTCATAGTAAAATGATTGATATATGGTAAACAAAGTAAAATTACATATTAGTCACCATAATATTATAAATTTTCTAGGAATAATGAATTTTACTTTCATCTAATTAATCTTAATAAAGACCAAAAAATAAGAAAAATCAATGATATGTTCCATTAATTAATGTAATCTGAAATAACATACAAGGTAATGAGAAAGAGCCAAATATATTATTGTTATTTTTTCAATGGATAATTCACCGAACTTGTGATTCAAATAATCTACCTCTAATAAATTTCATTTAGAATATATGATTTATAATAATGATAACATTCATATACTTTCTTTTATGTTGACTTTTCATAAGAATTATTATCATTTCGAATTTAAAAACTTTCCAATAGCAGGAATGATGATGCCTATTATATTATTACATTTATTAAAAAAATTGAATTTATTCTAAATAAAACAGTTTTATATAATCCTTCCTCGTTTTATTTATTCTAACAAAATATTAGTATACATTTAGATTATCTATATTATTGGTGGATCCTTTATGATAGTTTGTAGAGTCAATAGAAATAGGTCCTATAAGATATGTAATATTAGGAGTGACTATATGGTTGATTCATTCATCATCATTTTTGTGAGAACAATTTTGGTGATTTGATGCGTCTTCATGAGTATTAAATGGCATGAACCATTGTAATTCATAATTACACATCATTTCTTAGCATAGAATGCATATAATAATCATGTTATTTCACAATATTTTCACCAGGGGAATGGTAATTCCAATTACATTATGGATGACTAAAATTTTTGATGGATTAATTATTTTTATAGAGAGGTAATATTATGTAAATTAATTTTATATTATTGTGTAGGACTCTATGAATGTCTCAAATGTTGTTACATCTATATTTGATCATTTTTTTCAATTATATGGGGATGATATCCATATAAATTTTTAGTTTTATCATGGAGATGACCACCATGTATTCTACAATGGGAAGGATATACATGTCTTTGGGATTATCCATTTTAAAAATATGGACCAACTTATAGATTTTATGTTTCAATTAATGTTGGACCTCTTTGACTAGTACTTATAGAGGGACCTACTTTGTTTCTTGCTACATCATTTCAATGAATAATAATTAAATGAGAGTTCATATTAATGTTAAAGTGGGGAGGACCTCCAAAATATCTATAGTTATAATCTTATAGGGGACCTCTATAGTGACTAGGTATTTTTATAATGAGATATTATTAAAATTATTTGATTAGAAATATGATTCTTAAGGATACCATTGCTTCTTACATAATTAATTTAGGAAATATCCATGTGTTAACATAAGTATTTAGAGTCAAATATCAAGGGTAAAATCTATTATAAGAGAAAAAAGATATTTATAGGTTGTGGTGGAAAATTTTACAAGGCATATATCTTTATATTCTAGATAATTGAAATATATATTGTTACACTATTAAAATTTTGGTTCATAAAATAAAACCCTTATAAATTTATTAACATGAAACACTGTGATTTAAGTGAATGGGTAAATATTATATGGATATGAGTATCATAATCAACCAATTAATTTCATGAGAATTAATATATGTAACTACTTATTGATATATATATATATATATTATAATAATAATTTATGGTAAAATCATTTTGAATTTTAAATTTAAAATAAGAACAACATTTTTAGTAATGTTATTTTATTTTTTAAAATATTACTTCTTTAAAAAAATGTATTCTATTTATTTTTCTGAGAGATGATACAAATTAATAACATCAAATTTTAGAAATATTATTTTATTAAAAAGATATCATTTTTAAAATTTCTGACTAAAAAATTTATATGGTGTATTATTTTTTATTTGAGAAAATATTAATTTTTCAGTGACTAGTGAAACATAAGGATTTAATAGAAAATGGTAATATATTTTAATATATTACTAGATAAATAATTTTTTTTGAATATATATTAAATTTATCCAGTTAATTATTTTGAAAAAGTTTGCATTTAATTCAACTATAATTAACATTATTTTTAGTTTTGTTATAATAATATTTTTATACATAAATATGAAATATTTTTTTTAAAATAATTCCCATTTTGATCTGATGGACTGTTTAATAATTATATTATTCCACAAAAAGGTATTAATATATAAAAACTAGTTTGTATATATGTTATCAATATTTTAAAATTTTATAATAAAAATTTAATTTATTTTTCGTCGTATTGAATGGTAATAAGGATAAATATTTTTTACTTCCATAAAGGTAATCAATGTAAAGAAGGCATTTTATAATTAGATAATGTTTCAAAATTTTATATGAATAATAGACTATCAAAATTTAATGATATTACCTCAACCAAAATGATCTATAAATCTACTATTTGGAATATTTGTGCCTCTTTTCATTGATAATGACTACAGTATTATTATAGGTAAATCATAAATAAAAAATTCCACTATTTGTTTTGAATCATATAGTATTTTCTCATTGGGATAAATATTTGTTATGTTCAGTTATATTTCATTCAAAACACGAATGGTTTTTATCAATTTCATTTTTTTAGTCTTCAGTTATTGAATATTTACATTATATTCAAATGCATATTCGTCATTATTCATGGTCAAGTCATAGTAAAATCAAGAAAATGATTTTAAAAAAATAAAAAATATTTTCCATAATGATTTATGTTTTTAAAACAAAATTTTCTGACAGTAATAATGGATTACAGATTTTTTTAATGTTCATATTCAAAATAAATTATAGGCTATAAATTTTATAATTACAACTATTTGAAATTTCATTAAAATTCCATTATTGGTATCTTATGATCAATATAATTTTTTTAAGTGAATAAATAATAAATGATTATTTTTAAAAAAATGTAGGGACACAAACATAAATATCACCCATTATCCTATTATGTGTATTCATTCAGTATATACTAAAATTTTATACCTCAATAGGGTAACAAAGTTTCATATCATGGTAATCATCAAAAGGGATGAACAATATTAAAATTAATTTATAATAGCTACAAAGGAAACAGATGAACATTAAAAATATGTGATTATTTTAACATATATTAATATTATATACAAAATATTTTAATTTTGAACAATATTAATATAAAATTTAAATTACAATAATATTTTAATTTATGAAATTATATGGGTATTTATATCCTCTCTTATATATGGAGATTTAACCTCCACTCTTCTCAACAATTCATTTTCCATATCTATCGAAGAAGACCTTCCTTAAACACAAAATAAAAAACATATATTAAATCCTATATTTCAGATCCTATTATAAAAATATTTCTTCGTTCCTTAAAGACATATCCAAACAAGGTTCTTTAAAGTGGTAACAGTCTTATCAAATTATTTAAATTTTACTAATTCTTCAACCTCTATTAATTCATTCAAGTACATTACAATTTATAAAATAAATATATCCTATATAATAAACTATTATGATGTTAATTTAATATAAATATTAATCAATTTTATAGAAAAAAATAAAATTAAATTATCACTTGTTCATATTTGTGGATTTCCATCTCTATGTAGATATAAGAATAATTTTCCAATATCCATTAACATTATAATTTATAATGATGGTTTTATTAAAAATAAATTTAATTTCTTATACTATTATGTTTCTATATTGATTAATTATTATTTATCATTCTTTTTTTAAATCCATCAAAATATAGAAACATCACATGCACATACCTTCAGACATCTTTTATCCGTAATGTGATTAAATTACTTTTCCCATCTGCAAATTTTTTGAAATGTTATAAAAAGGTATATAATAATTATATATAATAATAATTACAATAGTCAATTTCCCATTTTTATTAATCCATAATCATTTCACACATATCATAACATCTAAAGTGAATATTCCATGAATAATAAAAGAGCTCACAATAATAAATTATGATTTTTAAAAGGATTTATTATTAAATGGTCATGAAAATGATATCATTGGTTCATTAATGTTATTATAATTATGAAAATGGTTATATTATAAAAATTTATTTAAAAAAATTATATAGGATTATATAGTTCTTTAGAAGATTATCAATTTCCAGTTAATGTTTTCTCATTTCCCATTAATTTCTTTAATATGTATTTCAATTTCTCTAGTTGTTTGTGTTTTTATTGTCTTTATAGCACCCATAAATTCAATTTTATTTGTTTTTCAAATTAAAATAATTTGGATATAAAAATAAATATATGGTTAAATCATTCATGTGGTACTGATTAAAATATTACTAATGTTATAAGTGTTCTTTATCATATGATTTTATTTTTCAAACATCCTTGATGTCATACACCAAAATTGGATTATGTTGTGTATGTAGTTACCCATATTAATTTTATATCAATAAAACTATTATTTTCATCATTCATAACGAAACATTTTATTTTATTAATTCACGGGGAATATGATTCAAATGTAACTAAAGAGGAATTCTTTTTTCTTTACAATCTCTATTTTTATTGGGATTAATTATTTGAAAACTAATGAGGATTATATTACATAATCATTTCCAATAATTAATTGTTATTATTTTTATTCATCTATAGTTCTTTATATAGATTATATATTTTATTTCATTTTCCTCTCATTATGTTCTAAATATATATAAATACTATTATTCATTATTTAATGATATAGATATATTATTTTGTCAGAAAATTTTCCTCAATTCCTATATTTCAATTATAATTTTACCAATATTAATATTTATTATTTTAATATGATTATTTAAATTTATATTTTCCCATGTTTGAGTATCTATAGTAGTACCTAAATGTAATAATTATGTAATTTGTTCATTAACAAATATTTGGTATTCTTCTAAAAAAATAAAAGGGATATTTTTTGTAATGTATAAATAAAGAAAAAAAAAATTCACAATGACTACACAATGATTTGATGATTAATTTAATGGATCGAATTTTTCTTTAATTATAATTTTATTCCCATAATATAAAGAACATAATATAACATTAAATATGTGATTTCAAAATGAAAATTGTATTTTCCTCATGAATGTATCTAATTATATTTGAATGGAGTGTTTCTACTATAAATACATCATTTGATGTTACTTATGATTCACAGGGGAAATGATTCTATCATTCCATCCTTATTCTTTCATTGGATGGTTTATAGTGATGAAAATGCAATATTAATTAAACATGTTTTCTTTTCGACATTTAATGATATGATGAAATGGTACATTTTAAACGATAGTGAGAATAAATTTGACATTATTATGAAAATGTGAATGTTATTTCCATTATAACCATCCAAAATATTGTTTATGATCTATTTTTTATAATATATATATGTACACGTAAAATTTATTTTTATAAGGTATTCTATTTTTTATTTTCGGTCATTTATTATTTCTTGGGGATCCACTAGAGTTTTTAGTAAAAATGGATATTTATGTCTTCGCACATGGTCACGCATGGTTGGAACAAGGTTAGAGGGAGTTCTGAGCCGTCAGCTAGGTAATAATGCATCCAATTTCCATTTTTGACTAATCAAAACTCACTGTTTATAAAATTTTGCTGGATAACCATGAGACATCTTCAACATGGATAGTTAGGGTCATATTGATTCCATAGTGTTCGGAGAACTATGATGGGAAAAATTGGGACTTGTCGAGGTCGTTAAAAATTAGAAAATTTCCTTTCTACTAAATTTTATTTTATCCATAAAATAACCTGACATGGACACGTTTAGGGATTTTCATCCATGGGGGCCACCTCCAAACATTTTTGAGCCTCTTTAAAGAAAATCGTTCTGCAGTTTTTGTGTAATTACATCAATAAATCATTATGTAATTCATTTTCATCTTGCATTCTCCAGTATTATAGGTTTTAACCACCCTCCTTCTTGAGTTTAAATTTCCATTATATTTAATGACATAAAGGGTGTACTATCATGTGTTACTGGGGTAAATTTTGATGTTTTTTGTTAGATATTTAATTTATAGGTACCTATGGATGTATAATTGTGGGTTTTTACTGATTTTTGGATTTTTCATGTGTGAGGTTGGTGGTTTAATGATTGTATGTTGTTTTATGTTTTCGATAAGTCTTCTTGGTATTTAATTTGTTTATTAGATTGTTATTTGGTAAACATTATTTTTAAGAATGGTTACAGGATAAACATTTAATTAAAATATGGTTTCTATGGGAAAAGGTGTTTTAATTCACGTGTTTATTGTTGTGTGGTTTCTTGAATAAGTTTCATGCACTGTGTGGAATATATGAAATGTATCTTCAATGATATTTAATGGTTTGAATTCCGTGAAAGTATATTTTCTAAGAGAAATACATTTTTTCATGTTGTCTTCTTTTTTGTGCACCATAAATGTGTCTTTGATTTTCAAAAGCGATGAAAAGCATGATGTAATATGATTTTCATATGAATATTTTATTGAAATGGGATTATAACATGGATGTCTTTAGATTCAATATGTGTTATTCTTTTTATTTTCTAATGTATTTTATAAATTGAGAATGTGATGTTATATGTATTTCCAAATTGTTTTGGAGAGTGTGTGATAGAGAATGATGTTTTTTTTTGGAAAATGGTGGTTTTCTTGTGGTATTTTAATCATTTAAACAATGTGAAATCTTGAAAATTTAAATGTAATTATTTCATTATGTTTTAGTGTTGATTGGAATGTGTTTGTGAATTTGTTAAATTATGTGATAAGTAAAATTGAAATTTAGCCCCAAATAAATCCCATTTATCAAGGTGGGTGAACAAGAAAATGTAGGTCACTTAATTCAGAAGTAGATGAGAAATCTTTTCATATAATTATATTGAAGATTGAAACACTAACTAAATATGTTGTCTGATCAGATACCATGAAAATTTTATGATGTGATCCCCACTATTGAATCATGAATGTGGACTCTTTTGGTATTGTATTATGATTTGGAGAAAAATATATCATTGGGATTGAATCCCCACTAATGGATCCTCCATGGGTATTTTATTATTTGTTTAGTTGGATGATTTTTGTCTCTAAGTTATAGGGTTCATCGATTCCTAGTTGTTATATTTACATTTCAGTATTTGTATGTGGTTCTCTCTTGGGGCATGATACTTATGTGATGTGGTGCTATCAAGAAACATACGGTAGACCTTGTGAACATTATCATTTGAAGAAAACTCAATTAATATTTATTTACAACAATGGTTTCTAGATAAATATTTCATTAAATATTATTGAAAGGAATGTTTGAAATGTTTTTTATTGAAATGTTCATACTGATTTTTCTTGTATGGTAATATCATGGAATCATTTCATTGGGTGGAACCATACTAGGATTTATCTCAAACCCAATATACACCATTGGGTGTTATTATATATTTTTATGTATTACCTTTTTAAAGTAATGATGTTTCATGGTGTTGATGGTGTATCCTTTTGTGAGTCTTCTAATTCATGTCGGTGTTGGTGGTGGTATTTGATGATGAAGTACTTTATTTTTAATGGTTGATTTTGGGTTTTTTTTCTTTCTGGTGTGTTACATTGGATAATGTTATAAAATAAGTATCTGATAATTGATATATCAAATTTGTTAGTTCTTATATATTATATTGTTATTTATAATTATTAGATGTATTTTTTAATATAAATGGGTAAAATAGTTTGCATAGAATATTATATATTACCCTGCAAAAGTTTCTAGAACATGTGGAGCGAGAATTCCCTTTAGGTCATGCCAAAAATTTGGTTGGGTGTTAGGTTTTATTGAACTACAACTTTGTTTGTGATAATATGGTATTATAGAAAGTCATGTATTTTTTTTCATGTTATTTGGTAATATTCTGGAGAGGCCAGAGCTATGAATTTTGGGGATGGTGTTATGATTTCGAGAAGGTATAAAATCTAGCGCATCTTGTAACAATACTCGAGTCTCTATGGGATGTTGGGAAATTTTGTTTAACTAATCCTCCATGTCAAAAATATAGGTTGCAACATATATATAAACATTATGTGGGGGTATAGTTGTTTTTAGGAGTATTTATTTTAATGTATTTGGTTATGTATTTATTTTTTGAAGGGTTTTATATTTTATTGTTATCATAAGAATTTTTTGGAATGGTAGTATTTATTGTTTCCCTTTTGGTTATTTCTTATGTATCATGAATCATCCATATAGAATATCAGTGAAACATTCGGAAGGGGCCAGACAAATTTCTCCATGATCAATTAGTCATATGTTAGTGGAAGAAGTTGTAATTACTATCCTTGCTTTGGGTCAAGTAGTAGGCTCTGAACCTGCTTAGGTTGGTGATCCTGTACTAGGTGATATAAAGGATAAATCTTAGGAGTACCTCAAGAACAGTTCATATTCCTTATGAGGAAGCGTGGAACCACAATAAGAATAGGACTGGTATTACAATATAGTGATGATATTTTAATTTCATGGTTATCATAAGGCATTTATTGTTTAATTTTATTCATTTATGGTGGAAGGTATTAATCAGAAGTTGTGGAAGTCAATTGTACTAGTTAAATGTCTCGAAAAAATTACTTGGATGAAATTCAAGTCTCTTTCGAAAGAGTAGGATTCAATAGATATTTTGGATTTCATTGGGTCCAATGAGAATTTGGAGCATAGCCATTGAGATTGGTCCATGATTGAATATTGCTCCCATTTTACTGATCTTGTTTGGAATGCACCCGGGAATATTTCTAATGATATTTTGAAGACTTAAATGTTCAATATGGGTTTGTGAGCAAAAATATGACCCATTTTCTTTCATTTGATGATAATTTCCAATTCTAAGATGGTTTATCATGGTCGGATGGTTGAAATTTCTCATATTTGATATTAATTTTACTCTGTTGTAGTTTTGTTAGTGGGAAGTGGTAGTACATAAGAGATGAAGAGGATATAGGATGTGAGGGGGAAAGGGGGATGTGGTATTTTAGGAAATTATTCCATTTTTTCTTCATTTTTGGATTTCAATGATGGGTGGGTAGTTTTCCATCAATGTGGTATGGTATAGAATCTTCACTCAACCCTATTAACTCCACCTAAGCCATTTTTTCATTTAAATTCTATTGTAACTGCGCCTACTTTTTAGATTAGAATGTCCATATTAGAGTGTTGTGTGTTCCATGGATTCCAAAGGGATATCAACTCAGATATATACATGGATGAAAGTGGGATCATAGTTTGTAGGACACAGTGTCAGAGATAGATCATCTTCTCCTAAAAATTGTATCGTAGAAGAGCCACATGGTAGTGTTAATTCTTAGGCACATGCAGAGATGAGGTAAATTCATGTGGTGGATTGGGAACAAGTGGTATTAGGTGTAGGTCCTGTGATTGTCAAAGGTACAATTCTTTTATATCATCATTAGTCATTGTTCTGTTTGAAATTATTGAGTCCTTTTTATTATTTTATTTATATTTTAATATAGTGTTAATGATACAAACTATGATTATTTTAGATGTGATAGAATTGGTAATATTTCATGTTAATAAATTATAGTAGGGTTTCAATTGGTATCTTTGCACACTAACCAGGATAGGGGTCACGATATATTGGGATTTTCTATTATTGTGGATAGACATCATTGACCTGATTCATCATATGTATTATATGGTGGGTTTACAGTAATATATCAGTTTATATTGATGGTGAGTGCTTTTTTTGAAACATGAGTCATGTCCCTAGGTTTGGAATAGTGAATGGGATCATCGATCAGGATGTGATGGACTCCACTTATGGAATTTTGGAACATCAATTTTTCTATACAATCCTTGGACTTTTATGATGATGATGGTTTTACTAAGAGAATATTACCTCATATTGTGGATGAATTTCCCAAAGATTTTACAGAGTATTTATTGGGTTACTATCTAGATAGTTTTATGGAGTTATAAATTTATTTGGAACTGTGAACATTGTTGATATTTATTCCCTCCAACCATAGGTCTCCCATTGAGTTTAATTAATTAATGTTACAACAAGATTTCTTAGAATCAAAAGGATTAATTCTCTCAAGCATCTCACCATGGGCCACCACTATGCTATTTTCTAGGAAGGCTAATGGATCTCTCTATTTGTGTATTGATTAGTACAAACTCAATAAGCTATCAATAAGTAATAAGTACACTCAGCCTCATATTGATACACCATTTCATCATATTAATGGTAAAATTTGGTTTTCAAATAATGAAATTCATTTGGGGCAACACTAAGATAGTGTTTTAGTGGGAGATGTTCTAAAAAAATCCTCCTGAAGAAGATATGGTCACTATTAATATTTTTTTATTCTTTCTGCGATGATACATTATCTAATGGCCTTTTTGGTAGTCATGATCGTGTTCTGGTTCCATTATGTAGATTAATTTTTCATTATATTTATGGATCACATCCTGGTATATTCTGGGACCATGGGGGGCATGATCTCGAATTAAGATTCTTTCTAGAAACACCTCAAGATAATCCTATATTTTTAATGATTTCAATGTGAACATTTAGGATCCTTCAGTTGACATTCCAAGGCCATGTAATCAAAGATTTATGGGTTTTAATGGATGTATAGAATATAAGTGAAGTTATTTACTTGGAATATAAAAATAATGTGTAGGAAATGAATTAATTTTAGGCTCTATAGGATTTTACATGCCATTTGTTCAGGGTTTCTCACGGATTACTTCGTCCATGACAACGCTCTCCTGGAAGACGGTGACGTATGAATGGATCCTCGAGTGACAATATTTTTTTGAGTAGATTAATATATTGTTAAAAATACAATTTTCTCATCTTACCATTATTTGGAAATGTGTATTTGGTCTATTTTATTTCCTCATGTATGTGTCTTGGATGTGTAATGATGCTACATGACTAAATGGTGGATTGTGGTCCATGAAAGCTTTAACCAAATGAGAAGATTTACCAATCCCAGTATATGGATCCATTATCTTTATTTTCCTGAAATTTTTGGTTTATTGTTATAATAATTAATTTTCTATATTTTCACCCAGAATGGCTTAAATTTTAGGAAGAATTGTTGGGCACAATATATTATTGGTTTCATTTTGATATCATTATTACACAGAAAAAAGGAAATGGTGTTGAAGATTATATGACAAGGAATGGTCTAGAGAATGTAATGAAATGTTATGGTGATGAATGGAAATTAAATGTTATTTTTCTCAAATGCATCATGAGACCATGGAACACATTATAGGTGTTTCTTTAGCCAGTGTTCAGTTTCCACTTTCCCATCAGGAATTGATTCAGTAGGATAATCCTAGATATTATTTAATCTGGATTTCAATGTGGTTACATAATACTTGAGATGTTCCTAGTTATTTTATATTATCTCTTTAGGAATATTATTTCCTTAGAGTTCTTCTTATAGTGTCGTTTTCCTTGAGGAAGGTGGTGATGAAGGATAGCCATATGTCCTAGTGCGATTTTCATCATTATGAGAAAACAAGATTTTATGATGTATGTTAACAGGTATAGTGGCTGGTATGATGCTGGACACAATTGAAATGATATGAAAGTGTTATTTGTGAATGAAATATAAATAAGTGAATCAAAGGCCATCATGTTTTCTCCAACCATGACCTATTTCTACAAAGAAGTTGGCTAAGATCACCATGGGATTTAATTTTTCATTAATTCATATAACAATAGGATGGAATTAATTTATGGTATAGATATTTTATATGACGAAATCATCCAATTTATTTTCAATTAGTGATTAAAAAATGTACAAGAGTTGGATAGGTTTTATGTGAATGATATTTTGTGGCATCATGTTGTGTTGTCCGTAATTGTTTCTAATAGGGACACCCATTTTACAACACAATTATTTGAAATCATTTAACATGATATGGGGATGAAATTTATGTTTTACATGATACACCATATTCAAATAGATTGATATATAGAGCAAGGGAGTAATATTTTGGAATACATGCTCTGCACATGTGTTTTTCATATCATAGGTTCATGGCATAACCATTTTCGAATTTTTTATTATGCTTGAAAAATATTAAACAATTATATATTCGAATGGATTCCTTTGAGGAGAATTATATATGGTCATTTTTTTCGACATTTTGTTTTGGATAAGGTGTTAAATACCTCATTTTTTGGACTAATCCTAGTTCAATAAACATATGATAATTATATATTAATTCAAAAAAAATTGAGAGCATAGAAGCATTAGAAATATGATATCAACAAAAGGATCCATGATTTGGAGATATCTATGTGTTATTCTGTTTTTTTTAAAGTAGATCCTCTATTGGTACATCATTTTTGGGGTATGAAATGGATGCTAACACCAATTTATAATGGGCCTTTCTGATAACACAAATAATATTGTTTAAATGGCATACATGTTATTGGTTTTTTATGAGTTGACATTAATTAATGATAGAAATTATTTCTTGTATATTAGAATGTATACTTAAGATCCATTTCATCAATTTTTTTTGAATGATTTGTATTTAGACATGTATTTTTCTATTAGTGTGTCTCTGGTGAGGATTGTAGATTCTCATGAAAAAGTTCACCATTGGAGGTCTATTGGGTTGGTCTAAATTCATTGTCACCGTGGTAGTGATTTTAAATAGAATTTAGAGAGAGTTTCTATATTTGAGGGGTATTCATTTTTGTTCCATTCTCAACAATTGAGTTGAATTTCCTAGGGAATAAATTTTTCATGGTGTGGAGAATTGTAAAAAAATTTATTTATATTTTGAAGTATTTTATTTTTTTTCATTCATTTTTCTTTGGGTTTCTATTGTAATTTTTGTAGAAAAATATGAATTTAGGGATTTCTAAAAGGAGGACACTAGATACTGCATGGAGATGGTAAATTGTTCTCTCTCCAAATGGAAAGTGTCTGGAAAATTTCCATTAAAGATTGTAAATATTAAACATTTGACGCACAATTTTGTGAACCATGTTGGCCAACAATGTGACATGGTCCACAAGGATAATGAGGGATGGCTAGTTGAGGCATGCTTTGGATAAATGTGTAGAAAAATAGTGTGACTAGTCCCGATACTTAAAATGTACAAAATTACATTTCTACTCTCTTTTATTTTGCCCCTAATATCACCTCTTATCCACCCCATTGGGGAATTTTCATCATTGTGAGCCTTCAGTATGATTTAATAGAACTGCTGAGAATAAATATATTGATTATTTTGTTATGGTGAAAATAATTAATAATCATATAGTCTATTTTTCTTGTTATTTCTCCATCGTTATAGTATTTCTATTCCCTCGATGAGATTTTATTTTCTCAAAAGGTTATTTGACTTAATGGGGTTTCAATCTTGTGTTGTTGGTGGAACTATTGATATTCATTTTTTGATATTTCCTTTAGTGTGTATTTTGGTTGTTAATTTGTGGTTTCACAACAATCTTAAATTTTTTCCAAGTGTGATGTAGTTGGATTCAAGATATTAATGTGTTATATGTTTTTTATATGAATTCATGGTTCGTTTAATATTTTCTATGGATTGTTTATGTTCTGTGTAAAATTATTTGGAATGATTTTTATATGAATATTTTATGATAATGGGATTTCTATAGGAAATTGGGTTATGTCTCATGTGTTATTTTTTTGGTTATTTATTTTATATATTTTTTCCCTGTGTGATTGGTGAAAATGTTTTTTTCAAATATATTATACGTGAGAATGTGATCAGTGTGGATTCTATATGATATATGGATTTGTATTTCATGTTAGATTATTTATTTGTGCACCTTGAATGTTTATATTCATTTCAATGATGATTTTAAGTTTGCGGTAAATTTTACTTTGATTATAATATAATTTATAAATGCATTTTTTAATTGAAATGGATAGAATCTATATGTGATCTTATTGTGTCTCCAAATGGGTTTTATAAAATTTTTTGGCGGTGAAAAATTTATTTTGAAATATTTTTTTCATGTCTGTGAAATTTATGATTGTACATACTTGGGAAATAAAATTACCCATGTTATATTTTCATCGTTGTTACAATTTGAAAGGTGAAAACGTGAATGTCGTGATTTCATATTGATCTTAGGATGTTTAGAACGTGTTTGTGAAAGGGATTATTTTTGTGTTATGTGAAATAGAATTTGAGCACAAATCCAATCTTAGGTATCAAGTTGTGAGAACAATAAATAGTATTCTAGTTGTTTGAGAAGTGGATGGGGCCCGAATTAATCTATTAGGAATGACTACTACTAATCTAACTAAAAATTTGATATGATCAAAGACCAAAAGTATATTGGGATGGTATATCTTTTAGTATATTATTAAATGTAATTATATTTCTATTTTATACTTATTTGGATGAAATTATGACTTTATAATGGGACCCCCTCTCGTGGATCATTTACAAGAAAATTATTGGATGTTTATTTAGATGATTTTGTGCTCTATTGTTCAAGGTTCCTAGTCTCCTACTTATCCTTGTTACCATTTTTTATTTTCTGATGGTTATCTTTTAAAACATGATGATTATTTTATTTCGTGATAGCCATCTTAATATCATAGACCATGTGTATAATTTTAGTTACAACAATATTATTATAAAAAATATTAATAAAAAGTTTTTCTTAGAATGTTTTCATGGAAATTTTTCCGATATTATTTTGTAAATGTGAATACTTTTTTATCTTCTAATGTTGTAGTAAGTAAAATTTTATTTTGATTTCATCTTATTAGTATTTGGATCACACCCTACATATATCATTGGTTGTGTGTAGACATTGTTATATATGACTGAGGTAACAGAATGATTCTCCATGCTGGTGATGGTGGATCTCATAACTATTGCCTCGCTACTTCATTGTGTTGGTAATGGTAGATTGAGGGTGATGTCACTCATGATTCAAGGATGTTTTTTATATCTTTTATTTCAATTTCATTATGATACTTTTTTTAATAATATAATATCTGAATAAATGAATTTTTGTAGCTCATTTAGTAATGTTTATCATATATTTTAATGTTTATAGTTGTTTGGTTTCAGTGTTCATATAAATGGGTTAAATCATTTAAAAATAATATTATAGATACACATACAGTAGTTTCCACCCAAATGTGGATCATGACTTTATTTCAGACCATGACACGGATTGGGTCTAGTGTTGGGTTAGATGGAAATCTAGCTTGGTTTGTGAAAATACATGGGATGTTATCCCAAGATGAACATAGTTTAGACTACAGGTTATCTCAAAAAAATGGTATATTAGAGGTTATCTAAATACCAAAAGTTGTTATAGTTGAATATATCAAAATAATAATATATATAAATGGGTGTATATTACAAGGAAAACAATTTAGTAATGTTATATTTTTTATCAATGAAAATAAATTTTATTTTTTATGAATGTTCTTTATTTTATTCCACTCATTTAAAACATATTCATACAAAAAATATTGTGTTCTTATATATAATGTTCTTTAATTTATTTAGTATTCTTATTTTGAGAGCTTATATGATTTATAACATGACTAATGGTGATCATATATATTATTGGCTATGGTTTCAAAATATTATTCTTTGTTTAAATATTAATATTATCAAGTCATACATATAATATAATTGATATATCTCTTTTTTACCAATACAGATAATTGGGTATCACCCTTTATTATGTTTCATTTCTATGTTTTATGAATACTTGTTTTAACTATGATATTTCTATGAATGGATTGATTTGTAAGGAAAATTGTTGGAGATGATATTGATCTTTATGAAAGATTTTTCTGTTTTACAATGTTTACAATGTCATAAAATCTATATAGTTATAACATATAATTTAATTATATAAATATAATATTCATATAATATGAATTAATATTTATAAATTAAATTTATGGTTTCATTTACTTTTTATCTGAGAATTTTATAATTATTTTTGGAAAATAGGTTGAGGGAACATTACTGAAAACTCATATTATAATCCTATACACAAGTGATCAACTTATGTTATATAAAATAATTGTATTTTATTTTCACATGTTTTACATCCTTATATTAGTTCAAAAAATTCGATTTGGATGTTATATAAATTAACATAGGTATAGTAATTATGAATCGGGTCAATTTTTATATTAACTCATTCATTACTACTGAACGAATGGTTTTCCTTATAAAGAAATAACTGGAAAGATACTACTTAGTGATATGAGTGGGTAGATTCAAATTTTTATAAAAAAATTATAAATACATTTAATAGATAATAACAGTTAATTACATTGGTTATAGAAAATGTTTCATATATTGAAATGATGGTTCCATTGTTTTAAAATCCATTGATTTCTTTTTCAGGAATAGTTTATTAATTAAATGTATTAATTTTTTCGAAATACATATATATTGTTTGATATTAATAGAAATAACATGAATGAACCATGTTAATAATTGACATGATAGAAAATAAAATGATTTTCAACTTGAGAAACAAAAATAAATGTATGATTTAATTAAAAAATATATATTTATAGTGAACTAGATATCTAACTATATGAGTAAAAAATTCCAAAAGGGTGTGTTTCCAAAAACCTTGATTAAGATAAAAATTTAATCATATCAAAACCATGGAGTAATGAACAATTAATTTCTTATATTTAAATTATATTATATAATGCATCGAATTAAATGAATCAATGTAATGGGGATTTTATTTTGGTGTGGAAAATATTGACATTGGGAATGTAATTTCATGGGAAAAAAGAATAATTCACCTGATGAGATTAATGTATATCCAATGGTACAATTTATAATTCAATATCTTATGTGTGTGGAACATAGGTTTTATCCAAATCAACATCTTAATAAACTTACTAAGTCTAAAACCTATGAAGGATACATGTTACACCAATAAGTTAAGTGGATTAACTGATATATTTGTAAAGTGGGATTTATGAATAAATTTGTGTATGTTTATTTTCATTGATACTTTTGTTGTAATAATTATGAAGCATATGTTTATTATTCGGTAGTAGTTCATCAATTTTTTTCATCTATTAAATTATAAGATAACAAAATATGTGATTTAGTTGTAAGGATATATTTCTCTAAAACAGTTTATTATATGGGTGATAACCCAAAACATATTCATAGTGATGAGATATTAATAACTAGTTACTGTAAATATTTGAATTATATAGTAATATAAAATTAAAAAGTATTTAGGAAAATTAAATTTTTTTTGATTTGATGGTATGGGGATTAAAGTTATAACTACATAGGCTTATTTTATATTTGGTTTTTTAGAACATATTGAATAATCTATGATTTTATTAGAGGGAAAAATAGATTTTTTTTTCTTAAAAAAATTTATTTTGGTTATGGTGTTATGGTGATTCATGTTGTTAACATTTTTTAATTAAATATGTTCCCAATTTATTCTTCGGTTCCATATGAGACATTATCAACTGCATTTTTGTGCATTAATGAGATGTTTTCTTCTAACTTTTTTTGAAAAGTTTCGACATTTTGGGATTTTAATAACGAATAAAAATTTTGTAGATCATTGTGTATTATTATTCAAATTATTTTTAATAATAGTTGAAATGATAGTAAATTCATGTTATTTATCATAATATTTAATTTCCATTTTTAGTTTCATTTTCTAAATAGATATTTGAGTAATATCCTTTCATCAATTTATTGATCATATGTGATATTATAATATTATTTTAGTTTGTTAATCATGAAGAATTCATATTTTTCATTCATCCATTTAAAAATTGTAATACATTCGGTGGAAAATAATTGAAGGTCATCTGTAAAAGATGATTATTTATTATGTATTTGATGATTTCATGTTATAGTAATATATCATAATAAATGAAAATATAATTCCATTATTAAATGAGAGTGACATTGAAAAATGGTAATTTTTTCTTCCTAACTGTTATTATAACGAATATTTGGAAGATTTCCTCCTAACATTCTTATTGTTTTTTCATTAACATTTTTAGGATAATATTCATTATAACCCAATATTATTTGATGGAACATAATTTTTTGTCGATGATCATATTTTTAATTATTTATCTATTTTATTTATCAGGGATATAGATTTTTATTTATTGCTAGTAATACTAATGACACTCAAGTCCCTTTCTTAAAATATTATTTATTATCCCTTAGTATGAAGTCAGTTTTAGACAAATGTATTTTAAAATATTAAACAATTGAAGACTGAGAAAAAGATAGAATATTTAATTTATTTAATTATTAAATAATGTAAATTATATAATTTTTTTTCAAAAAAATAATATCATCAATATACTTCTTTATAGGTAACATCATTCATTTATAAAAGTGTAATATAAAATAAAAACTTTATTATTATATGGATATTATATGATATTCTTTGAATTTTTGTAAATGAATAGGAGTAATTTTATTCTGATATATATTTATGATGGTCATAGAAGGTAAATTTTTTTTTACTATTTATGAAATAAGATGTCATGTTTTTTTGAAGTTATTTTAGGCTTCAAACACCTTTTCTCTTAAAAAATTGCTTTCACTAAATTTTTTTCAATATTATAAATAATTTTTTCCAATATTATAAATTTTATTTTCTAATAATGATATCATTTTTTAAATCATCGGTGAAAAAAAATTTGGGTGATATTATTTGTTTTTCTAAATTGATTACATTTTCCATGAATGATAAAACTTATTTTATAGATAAGTATAATCTATTTTTCTTAAATATGAATTGACACACATCATATTGATTTGGTTTTAAAATTTAATTAATTAATTTTTTGTATAATGTAATTAATTTAATAGTAATTACCATTATTTCTAATATGGTTTAAAAACATATTTATTCTAAAAAATTCAATTTTATGGAAAACTATATTTTCTGTCTAGATCTTTTCAAATTTTAATTCTTTTACATCAAATAGTATTGATCAAATTTTAGAAGTTTATTTCTTATTTGGATTTATAATATCGAATATTTTTAATTAATTCAATATTTTATAGTTATAATTTATTGTAAATATAGTAATTTTTTGTGACCTTGATAATGGTAAATAAATTAACTTCAGTTTAAATTAATATGATAAAGATTACAAATCAATATATGACCAATTGTCTATTATTTTTTTGATATTAATTCTATCATCAAAATTTTATATTCAATTATAAGGAAACATTTTACCATTTTATTTAACAATTGCCTCAATACTCTTATGTGTAATGAATAATTAAAAAATTAAACTATCATTATTTTCAAATACTAAATATTTTTCTATAGTGTTAAAATTATTTTATTCTTCATTATTACATGTTCCACTAAATTTAATTGGTTTATTAATTTTAATTTACTTTTAATTATTAGGGTTATAAAAATTATAATATATTCTTTTTCAATGTCCACCTACTGCATTAGATTGATATTGAATAATAAACTAAAGTATTTTAAAAACATACAAAGTAAAAAAAAAATATTTGTTATGATTGGATTGTTTTTTAAAATATAATTTTTAAGGGGTTTTGTAAAATTTATATTAATATTACTCATCTTTTTTATTGATTTTAAATCAAATATGTGAATATTATCGAAAAAGGCTACAATTTTATCTTATAAATGAAAATTTTTTATTAAATTTTTTTGAATTAAAAAAATATATGATCAATTAAAATTTAAATGAGAGATTTTATGTAAAGGTAAAAATCATCCAATTAAGGGTCAATTTTATGGTTACCATAGCCTTTTACACATATCATTACATGATTTATGGATAATAAAGTATCATTATATATTCAATGTGTCGTAAAGTCTATTGTCTTCGAATAATTGGAACATAAAACTATAAACATGATATAAAATAATAAATTTTATTATTTAATCATAATAATGATCCCCTAAGATCCATTATTCACATATATCTACATATTATAACTATATGATAACTTGAAAAAAGGGATGAGATAAAATCCTAATAAGGGAATAAACATATGAATGATGATTTAGAACATGTGTTAGAACGCAAGATGTAATGATATAAAAAGTCCTAGAACATAAGGAATCTTGACATATATACATGTGATCATATAAATATGGTGTATTCGTAATGTATAAGGTACATAAAACATGATATTATAATGATTCAAGGCTCATTTCATAGAGAAGAGCATATGACAGGATTAAACGTGAAGACAATTGGACATTGTAGAATGAGTCATGGTGAACAGCCAGTACTGTTGCACATAACGTATCATGAGACCCAACATTTCAAAATGAAATGGATCTCTATCTGGGAGAAGTTATCATAACATGTTCATGTATATGATTTCTACATATATATTCCGACTTAATAAAACATACAAAAACATTAGGCTTATACATATATAGAATTGGGCCTCATAATCATATCATAACTCATAACAAATGGATGTATAAAAATGTGTCCATTATAGAAATTAATTAAAAAATTTATGATCAATAATAATTTCTATTATATATATATCCCCATAAATAATTTCAATTTGTTTTCATAACAGGTAAAATTATAATTTAGGAATCGTGAGAATTTAAATATTTTCTTACGGATTATGGAAAATATCAAAAATAATTTTAATTTGAACGGAGAATAATATTTTTTAAAAAATTTGATGTGAATCAATATTATTTTTCTAGTCAAATTTTTGTTTTATAAAAATAATTATACCATCAAAAAATATTATATAATGTACTTGAAAATGGGTAAAAATTTGTGATGCTCCATTGAAATGGGTTTGTATATTGGGAAGAATTAATTATGGGTAAATATATAAAATTTATATCACAAAAAATAACTTCATTTGGGTAAAAATAATGATTTATAAACATGGAAGAATAATGGAGTTTTGGGTAGAATCTCTTACATTAAGTTTGATGGTGTCCTTCACTAGATCTAACAATCATGGATAACCTAATTAAAAAAATTAATAGGAATTTATAAAAATTCTTCTTAATGAAATTTTAATATTATATCATTGTTATGTTCATCCATTACCTTTTTGATGCTTTAATAGGTTCAATTTCATTGATTGGGTGTGTTTTTTATCATTGTATTCAAGATTGGTTTACTTATAAACGTGTGAGGATAAACATTTTAGATGAGAATGGCTGTTCAAAATATTAGTTAAAGGTTGTTAGAGAAAATATTTAATATTACAAAGTTATAAAATTCATTTTTTATTTATATTGGATATAAATTATTATATAAAACATTAATGATGATACTTTTGGTTAATTAGTGCATTTTTATCATAAGAAAAACAAATTATTTATAAATAATATTATTTGTTAAATTTATTTTAGATCCTAACATAAGATATAATACATATATAATACTATTTTTAGACCAAAAATTAGTTTCATGTTATGAATTATAGATATTAATATAAATTATAAACTCATCATCATCACATGTGATAAATTAACACATCTCAGATGGTGTTTTCATTTGTAGTATAAAAGGAGGAGAATGGAGAGATTATGATGAATTATTCCATTATTATAAAAAAATTGCATTTATGGTACTGGAGTTACCGTAATATTTGGGTTAATGGATTTGGGCAAAGAAAATGAAAATGATGATACTTTAATGAAAATAATAAAATTGAAAAGAAAAATTTACCTCTTGAATATATGTTCCTTGAGAACCATCATAGGGGAGAGGATTTAGACTTTTGTAGATATCAAGGGTTGAAGAATGTAGAAGTAGGGATTGGGGAAGGACATCATATGAATTTTGGCTAGGAGCAAGGCTTGTGAGGTATGATGAGAATATGGTTTTGAGGGTGGTTTTTATAGTAGAGTAGAGTACTCATTTTGCATTATTTTAATCATTTGATTAATATTTCTACTCAAAAATATGATTAGTTTTGTTTTTTAAGCCCAAAAATAGTAAATAGATATTGTTAGTTCTATCCAAGTGTTCTTACCTCATCCAAGATGCAACGAATAGTTTAATTAACTCATAATATATATATACTTAAATTACTGTATTTCACAATTCATAAAAATTTGATTATTTTATAAAAATACGAAAAAGTCGCAATAAATTTTTTTACATTTATAATTAAAAAATGAAAAATACTTTTCAGAAATAATTATCCATATTAGAAATTTAATTTTTAATTAAAATCATAATTTACATGTAAAATAAAATTTTTAAAATTAAAGCTATATTTCAATCACATTGATAATTTAATTATGGGTTCATAAAATTATCATATGATTTTAAAACATAAAAATATTATTTATGATTTCATTTTAATAAAATAATTTTTATTTTAGTTGATGAAATTAATCATAAAATTTTAGTATAATATTCATGTCTTTGTTAATAATTAATTATATTAAAACATATATTTTCTTATATTAAGATATAATTGTACCATATGGTATCTTATAAGATAAATTTATTTTATCTATACTTTAATTTATGAAGTAAATATTACATTGGCTATTTAGTATTCATATCGGTCACATTTTTAGTCAATTTTCGTGTTACAATTTCAATGGTATACGCTTCTTAATTTCTAGATTTACCATCAATTTTAATAATTCGTCATTTATAAGGTTTTAATTGTGTTCTATATATGATATTATATGATTATACTATAAGCCTTTATTATAATAAGGTAATTCCATTGATAAAACATTTTTTCGTTACATTATTCCCCTTATGAAATATCTCCCCCTAATTTCATTTTACATTCTCAGCCATAAATAAGTGTGGGTACATTTTCTTTATTGCATCCTCTTGTTTCCATTTTTCCTCTTCGTAGATATGGTTCCACCATAGTAATATGTCAAGTTGAGTTGTAATAATTCATATAAAAATATCTCTATGAAGCAATATATTAATTGGTCTCCCCCATAAGAATGGTCATTCTCCAATTTTACCATGCCTAAAGAGGGTACATTTGAAGGATCTAGTATGTACATCCATATGAAGGATACGTGAATATCATATGTACATTAGACATGGCTTGTGGACATGCTAGTTGACATTACACAGTTCTCAAACAATCATGAATCTCGATGGGGCCGATGTTTCTAGGACTTAGCTTTCCATTCTTCCAAAATCTATTGACCTTCATCCATAGAGATATGTAATGGAAATCATGTCTCCAAATTTGATCTCAACGTCCCATAAACTATTGTTTTCATAACTTATTTTTCGTCTCTAGGAATCCTTTCTAGGATGCTAAATGGTTTTATATTTTTCACCAATTTCATAAACCATTTAATGTCCTAGTATATTAATCTCATCGAGTCCATCCCAACATTCTGGTTTTATAAACCTCTTCCCAAAAAGTTCATTATATAGTGCCATAAAGATGCTGCAGTGGAATATATTATTGCATTAGAATCAGACATGTGGAATATTTTGGTCAAACTATCCATTGAATTCCATAGATCATTCTCTCACCATTTCGTCCATTGTATTAATAGTTTTGAGAGATTTTCCTTCAGTTTGGGGATGATAAATTGTGATGGTGTTCAACTCATTACATAGAGCATGTTGGTGACTTTTCCAAAACATCGAGGTGATTCTTAGATATTATTAATCACCTTTTATGTATATAAATATATCAAACTCTTGTGATCATTATATAGTGCCATATAGATGCTGCGGTGGAATCTATTATTGCATTAGAATCTGACATGTGTAATATTTTGGTCAAACCATCCATTGAATTCCACAGATCATTCTCACATCATTTCTTCCACTGTATTAATAGTTTGTCAAGATTTGCCTTAATTTTGGGTATGATAAGTTGTTATGATGTTCAACTCAGTACATAGAGCATGTTGTTGACTTTTACAGAACATCGAGGTGAATCTTAGATCTTATTAAAAACATTTTATGTATATAAATATATCAAACTCTTGTGATCATTAAATATCTAACAACTCTCCCCATAGTGGTAATTCTTATGGATTTTCAAATTAAAGATCACAACTGCGAACTTAAGATCCTACATGGGATCGTTCTTTACATAGATTTTTAACATGCATGAGGGGTATGATCTCACTTTATCATTTTTCATTAGTACACATCCTAATTTTCTCTTTAAGTAATCAATGTACAACCCAAAGAGTTATACACTTCTTGGGATTATGAGTATTATATTAGTGATAAGCCTTTATTTGAAGTCCTTGATGATTCCCTCACATTCATGAGTATATAAATACATCAATACCTTATTTTTGTCCAATTAATTGGGTTTAATAATTATGATATAACTTTCACTAATCATCAATAATTCCCAGATATACTAACGATGCTACAGATATCCATTACAAATGTATCCCCTGGCCTCTATTTAATTGCCTTTATCTTGGAATAGTCTAAAGATATCTCTATTTTGGTGATAACAAGATGCAAGATTGATACTTCCTACATATATAAATAAAATTTAATATAAATTTCATATAGATTCTCCCTTCTCAATGTCTTTAGTATTGAATACTAATGCTCTTTATGGTCCACCCTGCTCATGATTTATATCAGAATATCATCGATATATATTTCCACAAATTTGTCGAGGTTCTCTTAAAGGACAATATTCTTAAATATATGTATAATTTAGAATCATTAGAAAGTGAAAAGGGAATATCTATGAACACATAGTGTCTGTACTTCATTCGAATGGCTTTCTTGGAAATGTATTCCATGTCCACCTTTAATTGGTGATATCCCGATAGATGGTCCACCTTAGAGATATAATTGTCTCCACAATGCTAATCAAGCAAGTCATTTATATTAGGTAGATGATTTTTTCTAATTTTCCTTGATTTTATTGAGATCATGATAATAAATGAATAGAATCATTTAACCATCCATATACTTGACAAAATGGTCTGTACATACACAATGTGAAGCACTCTGGCATTTAAAACCCTTTAAATGATTATACGGTAACTGGTTATTTTTCTCTTCTTAATCAACATTTTCCATTCAATAAAGAATATTTGATATAGGTATTGATCCAAGAACATGTTAAATAGAGAAATAATTCATTTTGATCTAGGTGAAGAATACTTAATTCTCTAGGAAATAGGTTGGTGTAGTCCATTATAATGGGAATGTCTTGGACCATTATTCTCTTCTTTTTCTCCCACATTTGAGAAAAACATTATTTCTTATAATGAAGTAATATACACACATGAGAAAATGAATCTAAATTAGATTCATTTCTTCATAACACATGTAATGAATTGGAGTATGATTCAGGATGGGAAGAGTGATCCACCTATCCTGATATCTATTGTTGTATTTGTATAAAGATAACCAATCCATGCCCAAGACTACAATGTACTTAACCAAAGGAAGTATTATGATTTTTTTTATAGAGTTTTAGTCCTCAATTTTTAACTAAAGGGATGTTATATACATTGGATACATTAATATAACTATTTTCTATTCTCATAGATATATAAGTCACCAAATTTTGAGGTGATTTTTGTATTGTTCCACTAAACATCATTGAAATGAAAGAATGTGTACCACCAAAATCAAAAGTTATGTTCTATATTATTGAATAAATTACTAGCATACCTATCACCACATCATTTTCCATATAAAAATGAGAATTAGTAATCTTATAAGCCATTCCATAATTCATTGATGATTTTTCTTGATTTCCTCTGACAACCCTTGGAATATGGAAATTGGTCTCATAATGATCATGTTCTTAGTAGTTGAAACAACACACTATAGGTTGAGTGTTTTGCTGAATCGTATTTTCTGCTTCCAAATTAGTTTGATTTTTTATAACCCTCTTGATGTTCATATCCATATGCCTAATTCATTCACATTTGATGTAATTATTTCTTCCCTTTAGATACTTCACATTAATACTCTTCCCATAATTTGATAAAAATTGATGCTCAGTCTTCTTTCCATCATGGGATTTATTTTCCGAACCACCGAAAATAAACCCCATTGTATTGTTTTTTCACTAAGACCATGATATCATTGAGATTATATGTTATTCATTCCATCCTTGATTGAAAAACACTAAATCTCATAACTATTGAAGTCTCAAATTTTGAACAATTTTCATAGAACCATATTTCATATTCTAAAGAAGATATCTAGATTTCTTACGTTGTTCTTAAAAAATATAGATGTGTATATTATGATGGATTATGAAGTATTTTTCATACAACATGATGGGCACATCTTCCATCTTCATAAGTTAGAGGGACTCTCTTTTCATCTTGAGATAGTGCGTTTGGGGAAAATATTTATTGAAAAAAATTATTGAATTCCTCCCAGTCCATGGAATCAATTTCCTCAAGAGACATTGTATTAATGATTAGATTCCTACACTGATCAGCTTCCCCATCTAGATTATGGACCACTATTATGAATTTATCATATTTTAAGACATATATTATATATAATATATCTTCAATTGAGTTAATCCACTATTACACAAGGTGGGGATTGAATGATCAAAAAAACATGGGAGGACTTTGCCTACTGAAGGATTTGTTGACAACATGATCATTTCAAGGAGGAGGATTGAATTACACATGTTCCATGTAATTATATACATGTTCAGCTACATTATCATGTACCATCATGATATTTTGAGCACCCATTCCCATTATATTTTTCATATAATTTTAGAAATCATAACTTTCCCAATCATAATTACTGTTTGAATGTGTTCTTCTATTTCCCCCCATTTATTGTGAAATGAATGGGTAGTTCGGTAGATTGAATACATAGCTAATAAGAATAAAAAGAAACATTGATCATAAAAGAATAATCTTCTAATGGAGAAGTATGGCCTAACATTTGATTACCTTTTTTATATCTAGTTTATCCTTGATTTATTTCTTAAGATATATTCTTATGGGATATTTTTTTGTCCCCTAATATTGGTTCACAATAAACATATGATTTTAAGAATGCATATCCTCTAGGTATTGTCAAACATGGATTTTAGCAAGGCCCGTTGTCCTGCACCAGGGATCATTCGAGACTAGCTCAATGTGGTGTTTTCTAGTTTTACCCCTAGATACATTTTTTTAAACACACATCCACATGTTAATATCTAAAAATGGATTTGCATTCATTATAAACCATATACTATAAACATACCAAAATATATGGATTTTTTTCTATACATAGTTTCAAACATAAGGTTTTTAATAAAGTGCTCTATTTGTAATATCAAAAAATAAATAGAACATCTTCTGATAAAAACTATCTTGACCCTAACCTTTCACAGATATTGTTAAATAATTTTAATCACAATATATCATCATATTACAGGCCAATGATCATAATGTATAGTGTCTTGGATGACTAAGTACATAGAAAATTAAATCCTAGGAAAAAATAAAAATATCATTATTTAATCATCCTAAATAGGCCCTAGCTTCCTTTATTCTCATACATATTCATTGGATAATCTTAGGATAACCTGAAAAATAGAATTACTGATAAATCCTAGTAAGGGAATAATCCTAAAAATGTTGCATTTGAATATCGGTAAAAGGGGATTACATAATGACAAAAATGTATGGAACATATGAAATCATAACATATAAACATGGGAACATACAAACATGGATTCATAATAATGATTATAATACATAAAACATGAAATTAGAATGATTAATGTATCTTTAACGTAAAGGATCACATTTCATGGTTAAAATCCATTACTGTGGCACATGGTAGCATGATTCAATGATAACCACTTAGACCCTTGGAAATTCTGTCTTCTGAGACTCAACATTTCACAAATAATTGGAAAACTATCTGGAAAACCCATTACAACATGTTAATAACTATTATTTCCCCATACAGAATCACACATTATCAATCATATATAAACCTAAGGGTTACACATGTATACAATTGGGAATCATCATCATGTTAATAAGTATAAAAAATGGGTGTATCATAAATGTGTAAATGAATGAATAGAAATAGACCAGTAATGAAAAATAATAAGGTAGAATAAGAATATATTCACATAATAGATGTAAAATTTAAGAGATAACATGTAAAAATATCATTTAAGAAACATTAGAGTTAACATATTTTATTGAGTTTTATGGAAAATATTAAAGTACATTTAAGAGAAAAATTACATATTATTTTATATAGAAATATAATTTTTTGAAGAATATATTAATAATAAAATTATTTGTTTCATTAAAATAATGATGGATTAATGATAGATTATATATTTTATATAAAAATTAATAATAATTTGGTAATTTACCTTTAAAAGGGTTATTATATCGAGATGTATTGAGGAGGGAAGCACTTAAATACAAGTATATGCCCAAAATAAAATTATGAGTGTATATTTTTACATTATTTAATATTATATAAATATAATTTAGAATATTTATGTAAAAATAAAACATAACTTCATTCTAGTTAAACCAGCAATATAGCAACCTGGTGGAATAAAGGAAGTTCCATTATAATCCCTTAACGTATGTCTAATATTGTGCTAGATATGATCATAGTACCATAGATAATAAAATTTATTTTATTAATTAGTATTTACAGAACCTTTTATTAATTTAATTGTTTTATTATAAACATTTTATAAGCTTTCATGAACTTTTGGATGGGTTATGTGGTTCAATTTCATTGTTTGGGAGCATTTTAATCTTTGGTTTTCATGATTGGTTTTAATATACATGTGAGGATAAAAATATAAGATTTGAATGGTTGTCCAGAATTGGAGTTATATTTTATTTGAGAATATCCATAGTATTACATGGTTATAAAATTAATTTCGTTATTTAGAGTGAATATGAATCATTATTTAAAACATTAATGATAACCATTTTGGTTAATTGGCGGTTTTGGATCACACCAGACACATTTTTATGTATTAATTAATATTATGTGTTAAAAAATATTTTAGAACCTCAAAAAAATTATAATAAATAAATTATTGTATTTTTTAACAATAAAAATGTTTCCGATCATGAATTGATGATCGTAATAGAAATTGAAAACTCATTATCCTTTACTGTGATTAATTAACACATCATAGATGATGTTTTCATTTCCTGAAAATAAAGGAGGATAACATAGAGATTATGGTGAATTATTCCATTATAATAAAAAGATTTCATTATGTTTAAGGTACTAGAGTTATCATAATATTTGGATAAAAGGATATGAGTAATGAAAAAGAAAATAATTGAACTTCAATTAAAAAATAATAATAGAAAAGAAAAATTTACCATTTGCATATATCTTTTTTCAGATTCTATTTAAGGGATATGATTTGGACTTCTGAAGAGACTATGGAATTATATAAGTTGGAGATGGACATAGTGAGATATTATAGCAAGATTTAGACTAGGAAACCAGGATTTAAATATGTGAGGAGATAAAGGGGTGAGTGTGGGTTTTATAGTGGAGGAGTTGAGGAGTTTCCATTTATATTAATCATTAGATTAATATTTTTATGAAGACTATGAATAACATTAATTATTATTACCAAAAATAGTAAATTGAGAATTTTATTTCTAAACAAGGTTTGTTACATCATTGATGATTCTAATAACGGCGTATGTAACACATAATGTGTATAAATATATATATAATTATTGTATTTCACTATTAATAAAATATTAGTGTACTTTTTTAAAATAAAAAACATTAATCTTAACCATTCATTAACATGTAAAATTCAAAAATGAACTATATTTTTCAAAAAAAAATCTTCATATGATAAATTTAATTTTCAGTTAAATTCCTAAAATCATTTAAAATACAAATTCTAAATTTAAAACTACTTTTCAAAGACTTTGAAAAAATAAATAAGATCTCATAAAATTATATTATTAATATAAGACATCAAATAAGAATTAATGAATTCTTTTTATGAAAAAAAATATTTTGTATAATTAAAATATCCATAAAATTATAATTAAACATACATAACATACTTCATGATCAAATTTCTAAAAATCATTATTTACTTATAAAAAGTTAAAAAAACACCATATTATCAATTGAAAGATTTATAAATATTATTTATACATTCATTGATGAAGATATTATTACATTTTATGGATAACTATTAATTGGGGTCATTTTACTATTCCAAAATGTCCATTTACTACTTCATTTGTATACAATATTTTACATATAGAGTTACATTCTATATTACTCATTATTCATTTATAGGTTCTTAATTATGTTACATATGTTATATTATATGATTATAAAGTATTAAATATTTATAATAAGGTAATTACATTTATAAAATATTGGATCATTAAAAATTATTTAGTTTCTACTCATTATTGACACAGAATGAGTAATAGATATTGATGTCGTGGTAATTCCCAAAAGGGTAAAAAAATTTATAACTAAACTATATGGTTAAAAATGAACTAAAAATCACTAAATATAATATAAATTAATTATTTATGTAATAAATGTATATATTCTAATTATAAACAATTTTATTCACCTGAATATGAATACATATTTATATTAATTTATAACATTTTAAACTCTAGATGCAACCCTTCTCCATTATTATATAAGGACACCACCTATCTTCTATTCCAAAAATATATTTATCCTTGTAACATGGAATATAGAAAACAAACCATTTCATAATATCCTCATAATTGTAATATTCTTTCCATTATTCTTAAAACACCATTTCATTGGACAATATGGATATATTTAGATATTAATTTTTTGAAAAGGTCTAATTATATTTACATCGAGTTTTAATTTTAATTCATGTTATAAATACTTATATTTTGTCATAAACATGAAAATAAATAATTATTATCTACCATATAATTATAGTTTGATACCATAATTTAAACATATTTCATATATCTTCATTTCAAAAAATGCGAAATAAAATTACCGCACCTACGTAAAAGTGGAATATCAACACCATATGGAGACAAGATTCATTTTCCATCATATCCTCATAATGATATTTTGAATGATATATTTCATAAATATATATAATTAAAATAATTTTATTATGGTTTTTGAGTAATGAATTATTATTTACCTTTCATTCATTCAATCCTTCAAATAATAGAAATGTAACTTAGGTGTGTATATAAACTACCATTTCAATAAATTAATGTAATTAATTTATTAGATAGGTTTTATATTACTGCATATATATGTATATAAAATAATTCAATATAATACATAGGAAGTTATAATTATTTTTTAAATCATTAAATCATGATCAATGTTTTCATTCGAAAACTGAATGACTAAAATATACGAGAAAAATGAAAATGTTAAAACTAAGAAATGACTATTTCATTAAATATGTATTAATAAATGGGATTTTAAATCATATAATTGGATAATATATAATTTTACTTTTATTTATATTTTTATTTAATTGACATGAAATAGTCTTAAATATCTCATTCCTATGGGAAACTTTCTTACATAAAAATTTCAATGTTAGTTCAGAGTTTCTCATCTTAGTTTTATTTCAAATAAACATATGAAAAATTGACAATTTTTTCTAATTTTTTTTGTTTATAAGTCCCATTAATGTATATTACAATTAGTTTCGTGGAATTTGTTTCTAAAAATTCATATAAGATTCTCTGTTAAATGAGTTTTTGATTTTGATGTTTGAAATGTTTCTAGGGTTATTCATACCAAAATTTTCTCATTTAGATATTATTCTTGTATTATACCTATTTACATTTATTTAAACTATATACTTTTCTAACAAAAATTTTATATAAAGGATAAATTTATTTTAATATTCTTTAATGTTTCATTTTATTTTAATCCTTAAGGATGCATACGATTCAACCGTTAACAAAGTCAGTTGAGGTTTATGTTACAATATCATTTTTAGTGATGGTTTTTTATATATATTCTATGATAAAAATATTTTATATGTTTATCCAATATTTTTTTTATTTTCTTCTCATTGGGTTATTTATATAGATTATATTAATTCATTTCATTATTATCATTTTTTACTCAAGAGTCCAAAATAATTTTTTTATGGAAATCTAGCATTTTTTACTAATTTACTATGATTATTTTTCATTAGTTCCCATTTATTCAAAAAAATAATTTCAATATTGATTTTACAATTCTTCTAAAATTGATAAAATTTATTTTTAAAAAATTTAAATTCAATATTTTTTAAAAACTCAATTTTATTAACATTTTCTAAATGGGAAACTATTGAAATTTTCCCTTTAATGGTAAATGAATTTATATTTTTACATATATGGAATTTATGATATTTCATGACCTAATAGCCTTGAATTTCGTTGATTATTCAATGAAATATTTAATTAATTCTTTTAAAATAAATTATTTTCTATATGAAATAGTAATTATTTTGATTTTATTTTGTTATTTAAAAATGATAAGGTTATATGCCTCAAAAAATATTACAATGATTATTTAAATTAATTTTTTTCCAATGATAATATATATTTATATTAAACATACTGCACTAGGGATTTGATTATATTATGTTATCCTTATTATTTATATTGTTTATACATGGTTATGAAGAATAAATTTTAATGATACACATTTAATTTTCTTCATGATAATTTATGATGGAATTATAATTGTTATTCTTCATTGTATAAAATATAAATTAAAGGATAATTAATGAGATATTGGTTGTTATTTTTTATACCTATAATTAATTGGTTAAGGATTAATGTATTATGAGATCAAAGAGAAATCGAGATGTTATCCCACACATAATAGTTTCTACACAATAGGTTATTTGTATCCAAAAATGTGGTACAGATATAGGTTCCCTAATGTCTAAATGTTGGTACATCGAATTATTTCTCATGATCTATGTGTTTACATGTGTGTTATATAAATCATTAACATATCTAAAATGATGTTTTTGTAATCCATGAATTAAATTTTATATGATTATGATTTTACACCAAATTTTTCACATTTTTGTGACATTATATTATGCCAATGTAATTTTCTCGTGGTCCATGTTCTTTGATTTCCATTATTTTTCATGTCTTATAAATTTATTGGATTTTTTTGAACATGTAATTATTTTTAACGAATAATAATTTTTCATTATTTTTTAATCATTGGATCATACATTCTTATATAAATTTTTATGTTCTAGAATCATTGTCATCGATATCATTCTTTTTCCCATTACTAGCCTTAAGTTATCTGAATGTATTATTTGTCTTTTCAATGAGATTTAAATAATTGTTTTAATTATTATATGTAATATATTATTTCTAGTTCTTATAAATATAATTCTAGATGATTTTAATTTTTTAACTAATTTTTTATAAATGTTACCAAATCCATTAAACAAATGTAATTATACCATGGATTTTAATGACTTATATTGAATATTCATCTAATTAATTGTTATATTTATTAATGGAATGTTTGGATGTAAATGGAGTGGGTACGATTATTTTCTAAATTTCATAAAAACATGAGTTTTAGGATAATTTGTGTGAAAATTCTTAATTGGAAACCACATTTGATAATATTTGGTAGTTAGAGGGATTTATGATATGTACACATTAGCTTCATATGTCTCCCAAACATAATATATATCATAATGGTGGTTATTCTCGCAATCTTTTTTGGTGATGAGACAGCTACCACCTTGTATTTAGATCTTATATATTTATTTGAGTTGACTAAAATATCATCATTTAATTATAATTGATTTAATAATATTATAACATGTCTAAAAATATCAAAACAATAATGGATATAAAATACATTCATTCCTTATTTATAATGTGATTATAGAATAAATTTATAATTTTTATATAGTGATACAAAATGATATTTTACAGTAATATTGGATAAAATATTGTTTTTATTTGATATAGTTTCTTAGTCTAAAGACAATGATATCTATTTCCAATAGGAGACATTGGAATAAACGGATAATGTAACAAACAAATAATAGTTCAGTGATGTAACATAATATAACATAAAATGTCAATTAGTATCCTTTAATATTGTGTTATTTTATAAAATGTATTTGTTTTTCAATTTTTTATATTTTTACCTCATTTTATTTTTCATAAAATTAAATTTACTTGTTTTAATGAAATTGGAAAAGTGGTTCATGTGGTTTACATGAAATAACTAAGAGCATTGTAGGAGATATAATCTACTATTGTATCATTATTAAAAGTTCATCTATCCAGTAAATATTTATGGTATATATGATATCATTCTAAGTAATTATATGACTACCATAAAATGAAAAACAATTTTAAAATAATTTCATTTAAAGGGTAACTTCATAAAGAACTCTATTATCATATATTTTGTTTTCAAGACCATTATTAATATTTATTACAACATATATTAAATACATTTATGTATTAACTATATATTTTAGCTTCATATAAGAATAAATAAAATTAATTAGGTGGGAGGATATTTAATAATTTCATTAAGGAGGTGTTAGTGGATTTTAATATATCAATGATTAGGGAATCAATATAGTCATATTTGAATAACAAACCTAAATTCATGTGATAGGGAATTAATTTAATCATTTAATATTATATTATATATGTTATTTCCTTATCAGAACATAAAAAATAAAAATTTAATCTATATTTACTAGGGATTTAAATATAGCTTAATTATATAGAGTGAGGACATTATACAAACTTATTTATGGGATTATGTAAAATCATTTAATTACGTTAAATTTATGACCATGAAAAAGAGAAATGTGAAATACATTAAAATGATGTTAAAAAAGATTGAATATATTGAAATTTAAGTTCATTATATTGTGAACTCTAGGGGAATGCATCATAGGGAATGTATTTGTGTAGTAATTATGTATAACATTCCCTAGTAAGGTTATCACTAATTTATATATTTTAATATCATTGATATTTCAACTAGTATGTTGAACAAAAACTAGAAAATTTAATATATTTTATGTAGATTCTGTTGAAAATAGAAGATATTAAACCAAAATTAATTCAAATAAAAATTATTTCTACCGCAATATTATCTTGGTATTTCAATGTTGGATGTAAATCCATTCATTATTCAATAAAAGATTCATTATATTAATTGTGATTATGTATTGATTATACCATGATAATATAAAAACTAAATACAAACTCCATTATATCTGTGTATTAAAGTAAATGATATTCCAATTATAAATGGGTTACCTGATCGAATAATATATACACAAAATGGAAAATAGAAAAATCATTGATATTTATTAATAGAGAAAAAATTATATTTTATTCTACCCTCCCGAGGAAATAAAAATAATTACATTAAACCACTTATATCAGTTGGGATACATGTGTGAAATAAAAGGGACCCACTATATCAACCACAATATTAGTTTTTATATGTATTATTACTTGGGTATTTTGATGAGAAATTAAATATTTAATCAAATGTAAAAATCATGAATTTAATTTCATACGGATATTTTTTATGAGGTGATAGATTTTAATGATGGATAATTTTTCATTAGATTAATCATATTAAAAAAGAATCATTATATACTTGATATTATTTTGGTGATGGTTCTTTTATTTTTTAATTTCTATAAATCAAATTTCATATGGTTTTATTAATAATGTATATATTTATGATTTTTGGAATGAGTGGTGAAAATTGACAATGTGATATTCAGTATAACATTGATATATTATACACATCTGTATTTCATCCAATCTATTATCATGTTATATCATAAGACATTATATGTTATATCAATAATCTCTCATAATAAATTTTTATGTCCATCATGATTGGATAATTTATTGGAGTTATCTCAACAAACTTTTTATATAAAATATATGAATTTTATAAAACAAGGGACCTAGATTTTATATCTATGAAATGAATTATGAATATACTGGTGTCCTTTGTGATTTATATTATGGGTTTTTATTTAGACATAAATAATTTTTTAGACATCTACAACATAAAAATATTGATTTTATTTAATATTTATTATCAATAGTGTAATTATTGATATATTTTATCAAACATAACATTTTTTATTTTAATTTAAAACTTGGAATTTATAATTCATGTAAATGTAAAATAATCTTAAAAACATGATGAAATTAATTTATATAAATATGTAATAGGTTTTATTATTTCAATTACATGGTTTCACTACTATTAGTTCTGGGAAACCATAGTGATATTTAACTGAGTGACAAAAATTTAAGATGAGTATAGATGATGATATAGAAGTATAGTGACCCATCTAAATAAGTTTACTATGAATATCATTTCACATATTAAAAGATAATATATATAATATTAAAATTATGGTACATACAATAGTGGAAGTGGAATAAAACCATAGAATGAGAAAAAAATTATACTTGTGATCATAATTATAGCAATGTTTGGTTATAAAAAATCCAATCAATGTACATTGTTTATGAAAGTGCGGTATAAGTATTAAAATACTATATAATATCATGAATAAATCATAATAAGTGGATGAATATAACCCTTTCCCCATATAATGCGATTTTTTATTTTTTTCAAGATAAATTTTGGGAGAAAACATTGATGATTATTCTTGAATCTTGAGAATATGATATACCATTATCAGTGTGTCAATTATTGTGATTCTAGTTGATCATATATTATGTAGTGAATCAAAATTATTCAAACCAATATCCTTTCAATTTTGAGAGTTTTATATTGTAAATAATGTTTTATTTGTTTTTTTTTCATTCTTCAGTTTTTGTGAGTTGTACTACAAGATAGTTCAATCTAACATGTAAAGGATATATATTTCTTATGAAATAAATTTTTTGATGAAAATGGATATTGTTAAATAATTAAACCCCCCCCCCCCCAATAAAAGAAACTACAATTCCAATATAAATCCTTATTTTTTCATAGTAAACTAATTCCATTTTGAAGTTAAATACAATTTGTTTTCAAAACATTCAATTATGGTTAACATGATTGGGTTTTGATCTATTTTGTGGATGTAATATAAACTCTATATATTGTTGATGCCATTTTTCACTGAATATATACTACTAATATACTCAATTTGTTTTTTGAATATTAATGAGATTCAATATTTTATATAAAGTTAATTAATATAGAATAGTTGGATGTTACCATTATATTTTACAACAGATTAAATTATTTTAATGTTTCTATAAATTTTTTAGTAGTTATCAAAAAAAATGATATGACTAAGGTAAATATGAATAATCTAGGGAATTGTGGTCCTGATTGAAATTCCATATAATTATCCTAATATTAAAAACTAATTCTAAATGTCCTTAGAATTACTATTGTAAATGGAATTTCGTGTAATTTTTATATTATTTATGGAGGTAATTAAAATTTATAGAACAAAAAAAATATAATTATACATAGTAAATTATATTTATATTATGATGAAAGTTGGAAAAATAATGAGTTATTTATTAAATATAGTATGTAATATTAGGAAAACCATAAAATGATTTGGTGATATGTTGGAAAATATTCGAGTTAGAATGATATTATATAATAGATCAACTCAAGATGGTATAGGTCTAGGAAAAAATAATTTATAAAATTCAAACAAAAATATTATATATATTTAAATGACTATTTGTAAGAGGATTCATGAATCATACAATGTATATAAAGAAAATATATTGAACGTCATTGGATAATGGAAATAGTAAAAATTGGTGAGTTTTAAGGAAATTGGGATTGATGTACGATGAGAATTTTAATAAAAACCTAAAATAAATATTTATTTTATATTATGCGATGTATGAATATATAATGGTAAATATCATAGAAGATTATAATTAATTTATTTCTTTTATTGGTTAGTTTGTATTTAACATTTATATATCGAAGGATAAATGAAAATGATAATGAAGATATTGATGATGATGGGGCGTAATCATGAAATTCCATAATGAAGATTAAAGATTTGAATTCTTTGATATTAAATGAAAAAAAATTAATAAGGTATTATAAAAAATATTATTTAATCAACTTGATGGAAGTGATATATGTGATGAATAAATCAAATTTATATTATTTTTCAATAATGATGAAAGACGCATTGTTAAAATGTTAAATGACTATGGGTTCACAATGAATGACAACAAATAATAATACAAAATATTATAAGATATATAAGGAGTTCACATTGATAATATATCTAAAATTGTGTCTCAAAAATAAGAATATTATGGATAAGGTGAAAAAATGATAAATAACATATTATCAATTTTCTAGTGGAATTGAACCCTTTTTTACAATATTAAAATAAAAACTGTTAATAGAAATTAAATACTATTAGACGAAACCTAATAATGATAAAAAGAGAAATATAAATGATAACGAAATAATGATCAAGAAGTATAACCTTATTCACACAATTTTAAAAAAAATTATCAATAAATATGTTTAAATAAACTATTATATATCCAAGAATAGTGATTATATTTAACATGATAAATAATATTCAATAATTAATGGTTTTTTGGAAAAAGGAAATTATATGTGAACATAGAACATATTGAAAATGTTATTTTCATTTTAAACATGTTTATGAGAAGTACATATTTAGTGATCATAAAAAAGAAAACCATCTTCTCAAAACTAGGATTATAAAGAATCCCATTAAAATAATAAGAAAATATTCTATAAGATTGAATACCTAGAGGAAAAATGAAAATGAAGATCTGTATGTATAAAAATATGAAGTAAAACATCATAAAATAATCTCATCTCACCCTTTATAAGTCAATGTAAAATTGATATCAATCAATTAAACTCTGTAACCCACCCACCTCAAGAAATATTTTTATGTTGAGAAGAATTTAAAATTGAAAATGGAATAATTATTCTATGATAAAAAGAACTTATAGATTTCAGTATATTGAATAATTATATAGAATAATTTAAAATATGGGCCACAATTAAGATGAGTGTATCAACACAATACCATCTAAAATATGTGTATTCTATTATAGTCATGATTTTCAGAAGAAGAATGTTAAATAGAATTAATTACTGATGATTTTAGATGAGAATCAACAAAACAGTTTCTAGTTTTCATGCATGGTGGATGTTTTATCACCTCTACTTTTAAAAATGCAGACTAATTTTGTTAGTGTATTCAACATACAACACAAATTTTAAAAGACCAATGATAATTTATGATTTTAAAAACAATTTTAATAAATTAAATATTTTTAACATTTTTAAATATATATATAGCTCATAATATATATATTTTAGATAATAATTTCATTGGAAATAGGAACTCAATTGTTATTATTTTTAATTTATTCATCAAAAATATGTTTAATTAAAATATGATTTTTTGTTGCTTTTCGGATAAGAAATCATTATTAATTTGTTGAACAATTACTATTTTTTTATAAAATTTAGATTGTTTTTAATAGAATAATATAAAAATTATAATTATATCAAAATTAAGGATTTTTTAAAATTGATTGATTTTTTAGTGAATAGTAAAAAATAAGTTTTTTAAAATATTTTCAATTATATTTCCAAAATATATTAAATTAATTCTCCATTATATTATTAATATTTCCAATGAATTAAATATTAATTATTTAATTTATAATTATCTAATTATTTTCATATAAATAATCAGTTTTCATGATTTTTGTATTAGTTTACTTGTATTATATAAACACATTTTCATTCAATGTATTTTTTAGTGAAAAATAATTATTAAATTTAATTATTTTTAATAAAACATAGAATTAAATTATTCTAAATTATTCCATTTATTATATATATTAATTAAAAAATTTGTTATTATTATCAATTTTCATAGAGTTTACATAAAATATTTACTTTCATTAAAAATTCATTTAATGAAAAATAGTTTTTCAACTCTTCTTGAAGGATTCATATTATATATAATACCAAATATTATTTGATATGATTTTAAATAAATGAATTCCACTTATAAATTAATATTAATTATAATCAATTTATACTTTCATAACACATTTCTCTTTACTAAATATACAAAAAATATAAAACTATTTATCCCGGTGAACACCTAAAATGGAAAATTTTGGTATCCAAAGAGATAAATAAAAAAATTAAAATATGTTTATTTTTGCACTTTGGAAGTATAACTAGATCATATATCATAACAATACAATATTTATCTATTTTGGAGACACTTTCCCAAAAATTGAATTCTAATTAGTGAATAATTTGTGGCATTTTAAAAAATTTCACCTAAACTCAATTACAAAAGGCACCAAATCCTCATGTAGTTTATAATAGTTAATCTTTTTTTCTTCATCCAGCTTTCCAATGTAGTATGCAAACAATAAAATATGATAACACAAATCTAACTAATACACAAGAATATTATTTTTTAAATGTAATTCCCTACACCGTTATCCTCTTCTATCAATATTAGAAATAAAACCATCGACCATCTATATGCAGCGCTATCCCCTAAAAAACAATTGTTTTTTGTTTTCCATAGAAAACAAACCTATTAATAATCATGTATTTATTTTTATATATGATATTAATAAAATAATAATTATAATAGATATTTATTATAACATAACCTTTGATACAATATCATAAATTTAAAAACGAAAACATCATTTGTTTTTCTGGTGGACTGCTACCTCTAGTATTACAACAATGATTCTTTTCCATATCATCATTATTTATTGTTTTTAATAGTTTAATTAAAATATATAAATACTAATTATTCAATGCTTATTATTTAGGAAATGATGAAATAATAACCTCTTTGACCTTACACAACATTCCAATGTGATTTTTGACATATGAGATGAGTATCAACCAAATTCCAAAAACATACATAGATGATTATATATTGAAATAAAAAAATTGGTATTATATAAATATAAAAGGATATCATGTATTTATATAGATAACATAACATTATTATTTGTGATGATAAATAGTACACAGAATATGTTGTGAAGGAGGTGAGGGATCTATCTAAACTACCATTTCCTTTGAATTAAGATTATTCTCTCTCTAAGTCATATTATTTTTCCCTTTAGTATTATAGAATTTTTTTGAATCATGTATATTTATTTCACACATATATTCCTAACTTATTCTCCATTCCATTTACATAATAATTAATTTCTTATTTTCATTTGTCGAATTCCATTTTTATATAATTTCCCTTGATTATGATATTACGTAATGATTTTAAACCAAGCATCCATCAAATTATAATTATTATGATTATTCCATATTTTTAACTCCCTACAACTGAAACCTATAATAATGAACTTGTTATTATTATTGTTCCTATAATGAGGTCTAATATAATGGGAAATTCTTTAATCTCAATAAACATCATGTATGTCATTATGTGGTAATAATAATCAATTATTGGACATTATCCAGCTGGTTATATTATCCCCAAAGCAATATTTGACTGATATACATGTGATGTTATATGTTTCTTCCACTTTTATTATGTCACAATTATGTTACAAAATGATGTTATTTATGTTATTATTCTACGAGAATACTCATGAGGGTTATTTATATGATATAAATAGTATACCATTTAATCTATGTTATATTTTAGTATCATGTTTTTCCATAACCTGACATTTTATATCAACCCAATCTTATAAATATCACACAAGTTATTATATGAAATTTTAGATTATATATTGGATTTAGGATCTCTATATAGAGAATAAAATAATTATGTCATGTTTTAGATTCACTATGAGGTAATATGATTATATAATTCCAAATAAATGAGGCCTAATGACATTAGGGTTGTAATTAATTTATATTTATGTTAAAAATAATCTACTAATATGTCTACATTTTAGGGATAACTATTTTTAGTACCAGATAATTTTGAATTTATTTATGACAATAATATTATAAAATTATTGTCAAATACCTAGTGATAATAGTTAACATATGAAAATATCACTAAATATTTTAAAGTATAGAGTGAATGGTTAATGAGAAAATATATACCTCTCTATAAACTACATGTGGATGTGGCGACAACATTGTTTTTACAAAGGGTTATATTCCCAAAATATCACATTGTGATTGACTCAATAATCAGATTTTGCGCAACAAATGGACATTCAGAAACACTATTTGACACTAAATGGGGATAATATTTTCATATTTCCCTAAACTGTTTAAAAAAAATTATGTAGTTAATGAAAATATTATTAACCTATAAAAAAATATAAATCATTACCTTGGATCCCTGAAATTTTATCCAATAGACTCATAATTCAATATCTTTTTATCGTTCATATGTTTTCCATTATATCTTTATATATATCATCTTGGAATGTCAAGTGATCTTAATAAATAATATTTTTCTTTTTATATTATAGAAATATGTTGGAGAAAGCATTATGAGAGCCACCATGAGTGGAAATAGGATACATTTTCCAATGATATTCATAACAATAAAATTTAATTAATCTCATAATTATTATTATCATTATTATTATCATAATTATTAGTATCATTAATATTAAAAATAATACTATGTTAATTATTATAATCAGGAGTATACACATAATTACTATTAATGTTTTTATTATTATTCTTGTTATCATCATCATAATCATCTATGAACATCATGGAAGAAAGGGATCAATAAGATCAGGTAATGAATAATAACATGAACCAAAAAGAATACAACCCTCCTCCTAAAAAATTTAAAATCTAGTCATGTATTTTATACTATAAGGACCAAAAAAATAATGGATCATACAATACACTCATCGTGGAAAATTCTATTAACACCCTAGAAAACATATCTGTTATACTCTAATGATCATATAAATTGATTTACGTACTACAGGTTTATAACACTGAGGGATAATATTATCAGTATTTGAAACTGCTGAATTCCACATTATCCAAATATATTATTTATTCCATGTAATGGGAAGAAATTTGGAAAAAAAATCATAAAAATTTTCCTCCTCCACCCCCATTTAATATAGAGAAGTATTTACTAATATTTGAACAAAAGAACTATGAATCTTCCATGTGTATAAGTAAAACATCACAATTCATTATTGGTAGTGACTCATCATCATAATCAACACTAAACATAAGGTAAACCATTTAATTATTGCATTAAAGATTATTATGTGAAAATAATTAGTAATTTATGACATTGATTGTTATGATGAGATTATTAATTATTTCCTCGTTGTTGTGATGATGATCAGATACTCTTTTTAAGCTTTTGGTACTGTAATTTGATAACATATAATGGAGTTTTATTGATTTTTATCAATAGTTAAATCCCAAGATTTAATGAGACCACAGAAATTAATATTTTAAAATGTATGGGAAGAAGAATCCTTGAAAATATATTCTGAGAAACAATATATATTAAATACGCATAAAGGTGGACATTCATGATAATTAGTGCTAAAGGGATGTGAGAAATCCTCTATTTTGGTTGAATAAAAGAATGTTTATATCAAAAAGATTCATATGATATGGTGATTTAATTACATGTAACATGGGAAATATGACCATCAATTCATTAATCCAAGAGTTATTAGATTCAATCAATTAAAAAATTAATAGTCCTTATTCAACACGGAATTTAATATCCAATCACTATTGTGAAGGTGGATCCCAAAATTTATATTTTGAATTGTATTCTAGTTACCCAATTTTTAATATAAAATGAACTTTTGTGTTTTATTTCTAGTATTTCATTTATATCATTTATTTTTAAATAAAATATTAAAGGGAAACTTCAAAACCAATGGGTCCATGCTATACATGAAAAATCAATATGTAATAATGCCTTCATGAATATTATATAACTGTTATTTGTAGAATGATTATGGATATGATAATACAAAATTACTATTCTTACAACAATTTTTCGAGTTTCATGTTATATTGGGAATGGATTTGTACCAATAAAAAACGTCAACTATCAAGAGAGGGATACCACTATCCAAATCCCGTGTCAACCTATGATTATATACATGTATAAAAAAAATTATTAATATACAATAGAATATTTTTTTCAGTTAGGGATATTATTTCCATATGTTCAAGAATATATAACATAATTATAGAGAATCTGGAGAGAATCTGGCTTCAATACATGACCATTATGATAGATTGTATATATGTATTCCCAAAAGAGTAATAATGTATTTCTCCAAGATGAGAGGTTGAGATACATGTAGATCAAATACTTTCACCTCTTCTAATATCAATGTTCCCTTATAAAATGTCCACAAGTGAGTTAGAAGTGTTGATATTATAGTTAATATATAATATAGTGAATATTTTTATTTGTAAATATCATGTTCATTATGATTTAATAATCATTTTCTCGTTTAAATGATTTTATTGATATATTAATTGGATAATGGAATAACAATATTTTCAAGGGTTTATATGGTTTATTTTGTTCTCAGAGATTATCATTATGTTAAAAAACAATTGGGCTGCATTGTTAGGTGGAACCATGTTTCCCAAGTTGCATAGTTAGAGTAACTATACGAGGACTACATTGAGGGATTAATGAGGCCTCATGTTTGGGGAAACCATTTTATTAGGTGATGATTACAATGTTGGTATCATTGATGTATTATTTAGAGGATTATTTCACAGTTTTCACAATTTTTCTAAAATTGGGTGCCTAAACCAAACAATGTTCCCCTTGAGATAGTAAATGGCACACATTTTGGAACATTGTTGTACTAGCCATGAAGTCAATACGTGAGACACAAAAACTTGATTGGAATTACCATTTCAATATAAAAATGCTAAAAACTATATTTCATTCATCCTAATTTGTATCCAATGGATAAACATGGAATGTTATCTATCTTTTGAATCCAAATAATTTAATATTAACATTTCATTATATTATGAACAATTAGAACACTATTTGTCTCTTTGGATCCACACTCGAAATTACTTATTTCCTATTCTTTCATTTATCATTTTATATTGTATAAAAAGAGTCTTTTTTATATGATAAATCATCATATTTACATATTTTTCATCTATTCTTATTTTTTCTCTAGACCTGGACCAAATCAAATATTGATACATTATGTGATATCTTACATAGACATATGGAAGGTGTTGAATATCATCATTCTATATTTCTTATTTCATATGAATAGTTCAATGTTTATTACATTTTGAAATTTCTGGCATCTCCCTATAAATTAAATAAATGATCAAATTACATTATTTGGAACAAAATGTTATTCTCTTAGAGAAACATTTTGGTCTTTTGTGATTTTTTCCAATATATAGGAATATAATATGATGTTTATTTTTATCTAAATAATTTTCTACCACACTATGTGGTGTATGTGAGCCTTCCACTAGTTTTATGATCATTAATAAGTTAGATTATAATTTATTGATTGTGTATTAGATGGGTATTCCTCTACTCCATGTGATTAGATAATCTGAATGGTTATCATTGATTAAAAGGTATTTTTTATGAGAAGGGTGAAATCATGTATTTTGAATGATTATGAAATTATTAATGAAATGAGATGTTGAATTTAAATTGTAATCGATTCTGTGTATGAGCTCCTTGTATCCACATTCCAAAGAGGACATGAATGTTTCCCCCGTGGGACTTGATTGTAGTAGTGGATTCCATGGACCACGTTATAACTCGAAAAAAGTATTTGAAGGATGCTAAAGGAATTATTACCCCAAGGATATAGTATTATTAGACTCTCATTAAACATGGTGTATTGACATACTCATTGGATTCCAAACAAGTCATTACCAAGATTCCGTCATGATTATCATGGGAGACCATGGGGGTGACTTGTCCTTGTATAACATAGATCCAACCCTCCTTGTTCTAAAAATTTATATTACATAAATCTGAAATTTACTATTATTTTTATTGGATTGAACAAGTCATTATAGATTTTTATACTAGATTATATAATATTCAGGATGTGGGTATTTTTCCTATGATTACAAATATCCTATATATTAGTTTAAGTTTACAATTGAAATATATGAAAATTATCACATATTTTTACTTGTGTTTTTAAAACTTTACCTGTTATAGGATAATGAATGTTGGTTGTATGGAGCTATTATTGGCTAATATAAAACACATATTTCTTTTAATACATTTATATCAGTGAATTATTTCACACCACTTTTTTTATATGTCATAGAATGGGATTTTTATATAAAATATATGTGGTGGAATACTAAATGATATATGACACCCTCTTTGGTAAACTATTTGGTATCCAAAAGGACTTAATGGATGCTGTTATAGAATGGGTAATGCACTCAATATATGATGATTGATTATTCTTTTTTTATTATTAGTGGAACATATGATGATGATGTGATTATAATTCTCGATAAGATAGTTACATTTGGGATTTTTTATTTTCGAAACATTAAATGTACTTGAATACATGTGTACATGTATTCATTCATTGTAGAGACATTACATTCAATTCAAATTGTATATGAATTCTTTTATATTTATTGATTATTGATGCATTCTAGATGATTTTATCCTGTCAATGATTAATATCATTCTTCTTCTATTAAATAATATGTTTATACAGTTATATTATAGTCGTTCATGGTGTAGGATTATCCATTTAGACACATCCTTTCCCCCCACTACTACTATGTAGCTTTGGGGATATACACATACACTATTGAGGCTATATGACCCACCATCTTAGGGAACCAATTATTGGAACACTATATGGGATGTTATAATGTGGAACCATTGATATTATTATATTTCATTCTAAATTTTGAAAATATAAATGGGAATTAGAGGTATTTGAATTTGGTAATGATTTATGAATGGATTTAGTTAACCCACATATAGTAAAATACATTTCCACAAATATAAATGATAGTTTTTCATTATTTTTCCTATTATAGACTATTTTATTTCCACATTTGGTGATAAAATTTCTATTTGAGATTCCTTGTGATTACATATTTTTATATTTGGCCTGTTGATATTAGGTAATTACATCTGATAAATCATTTATGTGACTTTAGATGATTAACATTCATAGAATTTTTATGCCACATAAAATATATTTCATGAATGTATTAAGATATTATGTGTGCCTTGAATTTCATACCTATTTTTATTAGATGTTTGTGAAGGGGATTGGTAAACATAATGAGAAAATTTAGTTCCTACCATGACCTAAACAATGTTTTCATACATAGGATACAACAGAAACACTTTGCCAAAAATTATTACACGTTGAATCATGTACCACTAGAATCATTGATTGAATCATGCAATGGTACATATTATTTGGACATTGAGGTATGATTTTTTTGGTTTATGTGACCTTATGAAATTGATTTGGTTTCACATTTTTTAAAACTATTCCAAAAAAAATTTAAAAAATAATGAAATAAATGAAATGGAAGTTGTGAAATGGAGAGATAAACCATGTTCTATTATTACATTGGGCAGTTTATAGTTTCAATGAGGATTTATATGACTTATTAATATTAACAATTCATGGATTTATGATCAAAAAATGGAACGAGGATTTTTTTAGGATAGTATGATCATATCCTTTGTTTTCATATCAATGAATTGGTCAATATTGAATATTTTCTAAGATGTATGTGCTGAAATTTTGATATATTTTACCATGAAGACCTCCAATAATTCCCTAGTATGTAATTATTACTATTATATATAGGTGGTAGGCCATGTGGTACATGTATATCGTCATATAATTCTAGCTGCAATAGTAGTTGTTGTACTAGATATATGTAATGAGGCATAATTCTGTGAGAACTTTTTCCTCCTTAGAGACATTTCATGGATCACCATAGCCTAATACACCAATGGAAGAGCCAACATTTTTATTCAAGATACATCAACTTATTTATTCTTTATAGGATGGGGATATATAGGATACAAAGATATGATTTGGTTTATAAGAATTTTTGCGCCAGTTCAAAAGATTTTATAATTCCATAGACTGTTGGAGTTGAATGGTCTAGTATGCATATGCGCCTAGAGTATGATGTGATGAATTTTATTGAATATTATTCAATAATTAATTATATCCATCAATTTACATTTATTTACATTTATAATGACACATCCAAGGTGAGATGTATCACAAAATGTATCAGATATACTATTTGATCACATGTCAATGTATTTATGTGGAATATGATTACTAAGATAGGGAAAAATGCACATATTCATAAGGTGAACCTAAGGGAATTTGGGGGTGTTGGGTAGGGATGTTCAACCACTTTACCTAATACATTAGTGACTTCTTGATGGGAAATCCATTTTGAGACTTCTTTTTAGCGGAGTGCCATCAATTATTATAGTGTATATAGTGAAATCATCTATCAGTAGTTTTGAGAATATATCAAATAAGTAATATGTTTTATTGAGACCAAATGGAGTGACGATCATGAGGCACGATGGGACACATATAACTTTTCTACATGGAAATACCTCAACAATATGTTTAACGGTATTGGATAGAAATATAGGTCTAGATGTTAGATTGAAAACTCCATTCAAGGATAAGAGATTGAGATGATTAAGATGTTTAGGCTAAGTTGGTGGTAATACCAGATCTATATTGGCACCAATTATACCTATAGAGTTTATTAGGAATACTATGGGTAGTAAGTTTGATTTATAAGGATTTAGTTAAGGATAATTTTTTTCTATACAAAAAATATCTAAGGATAATAGTGTTGGGACTTCTACGGTTAGTGGTATGATCATAATTTCCTATACACTAGTATCTTTTCATCTTTTCATTGTTTTACCATATAAAATTATATATGTACCTATTGTTGTGAGACTTATGATCATATTTTAGTTTTCTGATGGTGTAATGATAGTTGACACTATAATGGATATCAAAATCAAGGGTTTATACTAGTTCAACGAGTCCCCCTGTATAATATTTTGGTGTTACTTCATATGGGGAATGTTTCTCATCGAGATGAATGGGATTTAAATCATATTAAAATATGTACTTAGTACATTCAAATTAACAACCAATTAATTTCTTTTATTGGAGTGTGAACTTCACATGAAAAGTGTGTGGTTTTTTTTGCTCACAAGGGTTAATTGAAGGTCGATGCTGGGAGATCTAGACAAGATCACCATTTTTGGGATAGATGACACCCTAGACTGATATTTTATATCTAGATGATCACTGAACAATTTGGGTTGAAATTCCTCATTTGGTTGATCATTTATTGATGTTTTTCTTGATGATTTTATTGTTTACCCCCTGATGGAGTGGTTGAGAAAACTATTGAGATAAATCTAGTAGTTACACATATATCCAATACTCTATATATAATGGATTTATTGGTGTGGTGGTAGCATAATATGTTGATAGAGGAGTTTAAACTATATAGGATTATATAATGAAGTACTTCTATCTATTGTTATGTTGTCCATTTTCTCTAAATAATAGTTTGTTACACATAACATAAGTTTGGATTATAAGAAATATATGATTTTTATAGTTACAAACGTGTAACGTCCCCGACCCAGAAGCCACTAAACTGGTGCTCTGAGCCGGGTTGTTACATGAAATTAAGCATGCCTCCCTGTACACCAATGGCTGCCGACTAGAAGCGGCAGTCTAAATAGTCTAATCGGGAGACTATACCCCCTATTTATCAGAGTAAGCCACAACATAATAATGAAATAGTGGAAACAACAACCAAAAAACAAGGAACATGTATAACAGACACTTCCAACAATAAATATGTCATGTCATACTATAAGTGCAAAATTGAACAAAAGCCCAAAGTAAGGATAATGGCCAAAATCCCCAAAATGGTCCCGACACCACATCTGGATCCTCCACCATGTGCTTCCCATGTCCACCCACTATCTAGGAAGAAACTTTTCGCTTCTCTTGACCTGCAAACATGAAGTCTGCTCAGGTACCCAATGGCGACCCGAGCAGGGTGTGAGTACAACTTTGTAGGCCACCACCAATGGTGTCTACAAAATATCCAGCAAGAGCAGATAGTGCATGAATAAGGAATATGAATGATAAATTCCAAGTAATAAATTAATGTCCCATTAACAAATTTAATGCAATGCCATTACCACTTCTATTCCAAATCATTTCACAACAATTACCATTACTTACCATTTCATCCCATTTACATGGGTTAATCACATTCATCATGATACATGGGTCTAAGGCCAACAATCACATGAAAGAGGGTAAACCCATCGTTATCCTATCTCACTAGGAAAAACTCCCTCATATCAACCACAACCTCACCTCAAAGCCTCAGTCCGGGTGGATGCAACCGTTAGGAAAATATACCCTCAGTCCCCTTTCCTAACCCGTGCATTTAGGGTGGATTTTAGAGTATGAATCTTTTCTCGACCCATGGGTGTAGATCCTTAAGTCATACCCCACTCTACAAAGGCCTGTGAACATTCTTATATATAAGTAACCATAAACCTTCCAACCATTGACCATCAGCAACCATCATTCACAAAAACCCACATGGGAAACCACGTCATGCCTTAACCCATTAACACATTACCAGTTAACATCATTTAACCATTCACCCAATTCTCTTGTGTTATTCCTATCTCACTAAGAATTAAAAACTAGAACCATAATCTATCCCAGTATTGACTTTAATCAATTTACACATTAACCCATTTAACCCATTCATCATTTCCATGAATCAACCATTAATTCCATTTCAAATAACCATAAGGTTAGTTTCCAAGTCTGGGTGCATCACCTAACTTCCTTCCCATGTTCCACCAATCATCCCAACATATTTATCAAGGGCTCTACCATTATCACAATATGGTCACTTGTTTGATATCAATCCCTAAATATAGGAAAAGGCAGCACATCCCATGGATTTACCAAATTAGGTCATGTCTAACCCAACACATCCCACAGGGATCGTGAGGGTTCCCATTTTCTATTTTAAACACCATTGGTACCAACATTCCAAGGTTATCCAAAACATAACCAAAGGAATCCAAGAACACAACTAAACATGCACAAATACCCAAATAACTATGGGATATCACTTGTAGACCACCAACCTCGAAACTGTGGTTGAACGCACTCCCTATCGAGTCCTTAGACATCAATCCAACAAACATTTGAAGCTTAAACCTAAAACTCACGCAAAAGATAAGGTTTTAGAGCTTCAGAACAAGTGTAAGAGAAGATACAAACCCTAAACCAAAAATTCGAACCAAGGACGAGATTAGCCTTACCCAGAGCTTCAATTTGCAACCAACGACACCAAAAAAAAACATAGAATCTAAGGAGATCAGTCTGTTGGATCTTTTCGGCGATTTGGTTCGTTCCTAGGGTGGAGAGGGAGGAAATGAGAGAAAATATCGAGTGAGGTTTTAATGTCTGTAGTGGAAAACTTGTAATTTTTCCAACTTTATGTGGCCGCACGGTTTAGCCGCATGGTTTAGAAAACGTGCACAAACCATGCACATGCCACTGCATGGAGGAGGTGGAGCCACTCGATTTATCCACACGGTTTGGAAAACCTTGCAAAATTGTGTGCTCGCTTCTGTCCAGAGGAGGGAGGGTCGCATGGCTTAGCCTGGGCAAGCTTCACTGTTTGGATGACCATGCGCAGCCCATGCACCTTGGTCTGCTTTGCCCCGACATCCCTTCATTCGTGCCACGAGCCCCCAGAACACCCCCAGGGCCTCTCACATTTTCAAGAAACCTTTTAAAGTAGCATAAGAAAAGTGTTCAACCCAAAACACGACAAAACATACCATTCCAAAAATAGGGATCTTACAACCTCCCCACCTTATAACGGCTCATCCTCGAGCCTAGTTTCCAAGCCTCATTGCTCCACCGAAGAGAAGAGTTCGGGCCACCGAGCCCACATTTCCAACTCCGGATCCCGTTTTCCTTCCTAAAAATTTCCATCCTTCCATAGTACTCGCACTAATGGAACAACCTTGCCTCGCAAGTCCTTCTTACTATGGTCCACCACACGAACCAGATGCTCCTCAAAGGATGCATTAGCCTCAAGATCTACATCCTCAACATCAACCACATGAGATTGCTTGGGGTGATACCATCGAAGCTTCGATACATGAAACACATCATGCATCCCACCATACCACATTGGAAGATCCAATCAGTATGCCACTGGTCTGATCCTCTCCAAAATCTCAAAATGTCCCACATACCTGGGCCCCAACATACCCTGCATCTGAATCCGACGGTGACCCAACAATTGCAACACCCGAAGAAATACTTTATCACCAACCCCAAACTCAAGAGGTCTATGCCTCCAATATTCATACGACATCTTCCTACTCTGAGCTTTATCCATTCGATTCCTGATCAACTTCACTCTCTCCAAAGTCTCCTTTACGAGACTTGGCCCCAACAATTCAGATTCACTGACCTCTAGTTAACACAATGAGGATCTTTATGGCCTCCCATAAATTGCCACAAATGGTGCCATCTAAATCGTATCCTAATAAATATTTTTGTAGCCAAACTCAACCAACCATAGGTGTCTCTCACAAGAACCACCAAAGTCCAAGACACAAGCTCTTAACATGTCTTCCAACACTTAGATCATATGTTCTGACTACCCGTCCATCTGTGGGTGGAAAGAAATACTCAAAAACACCAGCGTACCAAGAGCCTTCTTCAAACCTTGCTAGAAGCGTGATGTGAAATGCAGATATCGGTCTGACACTATGGTCCGCGACACCCCATGCAACCACACTAATTCCAGAACATACAGCTCACCTAACTGGTCGACTGTAAAGGTCTCTTAAATCAGTAATAAATGAGCCACTTTCATTAACTGATCCACAACCACCCAGATCACATTATTCTTCCATGAATTCCTCTAAAGACCCAGAACAAAATCCATCATTACATAATCCCACTTCTATTCCAGAATGGGAAGAGGATGCAACAAACCACCTGGCCATTGATGCTCGGCCTTCACCTGCTGATAGGTAAGGCACCGTGCCACAAAGCCGGCAACATCCATCTTCATTCTAGGCCACCAAAACTGCCTTCATAGAACACTATATATCTTGGTCAAACCAGGATGCACAACCCACTTCAATACATGAAACTCACGCATCAACTCTTCCTGCACACTCTTTGGTACAACCACACGGTCACAAAAACGAACAACACCATCCACACAACAGAACAAATAGAAAGTATCTCCCCACATTTATGATTTTCCTTCAGGATGAAACCCTCAGGATCATCAAGGTGAATTTCCTTAACTCGACTCATGAGCGTCGACTCGATCGTTAAGGAAGCATGAGTGACCTGACCACTCACCTCCTGCACCTCTAGGTGCATCTCTGCAAACATAGCCATCACCTACCACTTGGTGCGGGACTCCTGAACCGTGTGATTTTGAACCTACTTTCTCAGAGCATCAACAACACTATTTCCCTTTCCTGGAGTGTACAACAACTCAAAGTCAAAAGACTGGAGATATTCAACCCATCTTCACTGCCTAATATTCAGATCCTACAGTGAGAAGATGTACTTTAAACTCTTATGGTCGGTAAACACGGTAAATTGTTCTCCCAAAAAATTGTGCCTCCAGCACTTCAAAGTGTACAATACTACAGCCAACTCAAGGTCATGAGTGGGATAGTTCCACTCATGGGGTCTCAAATTCCTTGACCCATAATCCACAACCAGCTCATCTTGCATCAACACAACCCCAAGTTCGATTATGAACGCATCACAAAACATGATATAATTCTTACTCGACTACGGTAAGATCAAGATAGCTGTGGTCATCAACCGCTCCTTCAACTCTTGAATGGAATTATCACAAGCCTCAGACCAGTCAAACCTGATTCCCTTATTTTTCAAGACCGATAGTGGTGATTCCAAGTGAGAGAAATCCTGAATGAACATATCAGTAATACCCAGCCAAGCCCAAAAAACACTGAATATCTAAAACACTCTTGGGTTGCACCCAAGATACAACTGCATATACTTTATCTGGATCCACTTACACACCTGCCTCCGATATGATGTGACCCATAAAATGTACCTTACTTATCTTGAATTGACACTTTGATAGCTTGGCATATAGCCGATTCCTTCTTAGCGTACCCAAGATGATGTCAAGATGTTGGGCACGATCATCGTGAGTTTTCGAGTACACTAAGATATCATCAACAAACTGATCTATATAGTGTTGAAAGATCTGGTTCATAAAATCCATAAACACTACCAGTGCATTGGTCAAGCTGAAAGGCATTACCACAAACTCAAACAACCTGTACTGACTCCGGAAAGTTGTCCAAGGTATGTCAGAAGACCTCACACTTAGCTGGTGATAACCCGACCTCAGATAAATCTTAGAAAACACTGATGCACCCCTCAACTTATCAAACAAGTCATCAATTCTAGGAAGAGGGTACTGATTATTCACTGTCATCTGATTCAACATTCGATAGTCAACACACAACCTCAATGACCGATCGACCTTCTCTGCAAAAAGCACGGGAGATTCCCAAGGAGACGTACTAGGACGGATAAACCCCTTATGCTCCAAATCCACAAGCTGAACCTTTAGTTCATGGGGTTCTGTAGGTACCATTCGGTATGGCAGAATAGAAACTAGCTCTGATCCATGCAGCAACATGATCGTGAACTCAATATCCCTCTCGGGTGGTAACCCCGAGAAATCCGCAGGAAACACATCCTAAAACCAATCCACCACAAGAGGGAAAACTGATTGTTCCCCTATTTCATCATCAAGCATGATTTATGCCACTCGTGCCGTGAGTTCACATATCCTTTGACAAAACGGCCCTGCACACCCTGCTCAAACATCCCATTCACCGCGGTGGACATAAGCACCACCCTCAAGCGACTTGAACGATATTTTGGGACGATAACAGTCGATGTGTGCCCGATACAGCACCAACCCATCCATTCCCAATATTAGATGAAATCCTGACATCTCGAGAACGAACAAGTCCCACAGAAAATGATACGTACCAACATTCAAGGCACACCCCTTGCATTGTTTGATATCCACATCCTACAACCCCAACTGAGTGTCAATTGACATAACTCCACACACCATTTCCACAGGTAATCCCAATGCCACCACAAAATGAGCAGAGATAAAGGAGTGTGCGGAACCTGTGTCAAACAATGCACTATGAAATGAAGAAGCCACAACGATCATACATCGAATAGTTGATGGCCCAGCCTCGCCATCACGAGGCACAAACAGAACATCCTGAAGCTGACTTGCCCCTCTACCCTTGGCTCCAGCCTGAACTCCCTGTGCTACACTACCCTGATGGCGTGATTGACCCTACCCTGGAGTTCTACATCCACCACCCCTGACAGTACATCCTGTGGAGTTCCAACTACCCGCCTTATATGGGGAAACTGATCCCCTTCCGGTATCTGGTATCTGCATTCATCCATCAAACGCACCCACCTGCTGAGGTTACCTGCTGAACCTCTACACATGTCCCATCTTGCTACATGAACGAAACTCAACTAGAGGTCGAGGATACTGACCACGCACATTCCCCGGCCTACCGCACTGATAGCATAACACTTGATTCCCACTCTGAGAGGTTCACCCTCTCTTCCAGCCACTTTGCACACTACCACCATGTTGTGAGCTCTCATAGTGTCGCTTCTCACCCTCAGTAGCTACACCGCTCATCTGCCCCACTGGCACCACAAGACCATTACCCGACGCTCCATTCATGTGTCCTTTCGATATCAGTTCCTGATCTACTACCTCTTAGAACCACTTTAGGCGGAACATATATACTTCTGACCTAATCTCCTGTCTCCACCCATCCTGGAAGCACCTTGCCACCGCTGCCTCATCCCCTGATAACATTGGAATAAAGCATCTCAAATCAGTGAAGCGACTTGCATAGTCCATCACTGACAGCGATCCCTCAGTCTGGATCATAAAATCTGCAGTCTGCTCCTGCCTCAATGTCTATTGGTAGAAATGCTCCAGAAACTTTTCCTGAAAAACCTTCCACGACATTCTCTCAACCTGCTCGATTTGAGCCTGATTGTCCCACCAACGCCTTTCCTAGCCTCGCAACATATAAGCGGATAACATTACCCGCTTCTCGACAGGGGTCTCTAGATGATCCAGTATCGTCTAGACAAACTCTAACCAGAACTCGTCTACCTATGGACCACCATCTCCAGTGATGGTCGGAGGGTGTTGCATCTGAAATTCCCTGGTCAGCTCAAACATACTCGGTGCACCCCTCCCGGGGTCCCGATCCATCATCTGCATAAGGTGAGCCATGTTCCCTTAGAACTGGTCTTCTCCAACTTCATTGATCACCACATTTTCTTTCCCCTCTATTGGTGGAGTGTTCTCAGCAATATCCTCCCATTTCCCAACTGGTACCCAACGTCGTGGCGGCATCTCTCTGGATTTCCAACCATGAGATTTAGCACACATACCACCAAAACATTCAAGAGTCCATCACAAAAGAATCCTTACTAACCATAACAACCCAACAACATTTTCCAATTTTTATTCAAACCCTTATATTTCATTAACTTCATTTACCCACTTGTTTCATTTCATTCTTATCATTGTTTCTTGGTTTCATGAAATGCATAATGCACCCTACATTCCTGTCTCACACACCCGTCTCGTGTGTGTGACTAATACAATGCTTTTCACCTATCTCTCTTGGTGCCTACAATGAGTCATAAATTCACATCCTCATGCTATTAAGGTCACGAGACTAATATCATAAAACAGTCACATCAAACCACATGTGCATCACCCAACGGTGAAATATCATCAACTGTAATAACACATAATGAAGAAAAAAATTTCCCACCTAGGGTACATGGGTTTCCCCCGTACCTGGGTCAGTTACTCCCAAGCATGAGCTAATTACCAAGGCCAGACATTTCTTAACCCTTGGATACAAATCTCAAAAAGGTCCTGACACCACGTCTGGATGCACATCCCACTTTGATGCATGAAACTCTCACATCAACTCTTCCAGAACACTCTTTGGTACAACCACACAGTCACAAACACAAACAACACCGTCCACACTGATGGCCCAAATAGAAGGTATCTCCCCAACATTAAGCTTTTCCATCCAACAATAAATATTCCATGTCGTTCTACAAGTGAAAAAGTGAACAAAAGACCAATGTAAGGGAAATGGCCAAAATCCCCAAAATGGTTCTAACACCACGTCTAGATCCTCCACCAAGTGCTACCCATGTCAAATCACTATCTAGCAAGGACCTTTTCCCTTCTCCGGACCTCTAAACATGATGTATGGTCAGGAACCCAATGACAGCCCTAGTAGAGTGTGAGTAAAACTCAGTAGGCCACCACAAACGGTGTCTACAAAATATCCAGCAAGAGCAGAGAGTGTATTCAAAAGGAATATTAAGGATAAATTCCAAGTAATTAATTATGGTTCCATTAACAAATTCAATGCAAATCCATTACCACGTCCATTGCCATTCATTTCACAACAATTACCATTACTTTCCATTTCATCACATTTCCATGGATTAATCACATTCATCATGTTACATGGGTCTAAGTCCAACAATCACATGCAAGAGGCTAAACCCATCATTATCCTATATCTCTAGGACTAACTCCCTCACAAATACCATAACCTCACCTCGAAGCCTCATTTCGATTAGACGAAACCATTAGGATAATGGACCCTCAGTCCCCTTTCCTAACCCATGTATTTAGGGTGGAGTTTAGAGAATCAGTCTTCGCTCGACCTGTGGGCGTAGATACTCAAGTCATACTCCACTCTACCAAGCCATATGAAAATGATTATATATAAGTAACCATCAACCTCCCTACCATTTCCCATCAGCAACCATCATTCACAACAACCCACATGGGAAGCCACATCATGCCTTAACCCGTTTACACATTACCATTTCACATCATTTAACCATTCACCCAATTCCCATGTGTTATGCCTATCTCACTATGCATTCAACACTAAACCCATAATCCATCACATTATGGTCATTAATCAATTTAAACATTAACCCATTTAACCTGTTCATCATTTCCATGAATCACCCATACATTCCATTTCCAATAACCCTAAGGTTACTTTCCAAGTATAGGTGCATCATTTAACTTCCTTCCCAAGTTCCACCAATCATTACAACATATTTATCAAGGGCTCTACCATTTATCACAACAAGGCCACTTGTTTAATATCAATCCCTAAATCTGGGAAAAGTCAGCACATCCCATGGATTTCCTCTATTAGGTCAAGTCTAACCCAACACATCCCACGGGGATTGTGGGGGTTCCCATTTTCCATTTTGAACACCATTAGTACCAACATTCCATGGTTATCTAAAACATAACCAAAAGAAAGAAAGAACACAACTAAACATGCACAAAAAACTAAATAACTATGGGATATCACTTGTAGACCACCTACCTCAAAACTGCGGTTTAACGCACTCCGTATTGAGTCCTTAGAAATCGATCCAACCAACCTTTGAATCTTAAACCTAAAACTCACCCAAAATAGAGGTTTTTAGAGATTCAGAACAAGGGGAAGAGAATATACAAACCCTAGACCAAAAAGAGAACCAAGGATGAGATTATCCTTACCCAGAGCTTCGATCCACAAACAACGACACCAAAAAGGCCTTAGAATCGAAGGAGATCGGTCTCTTGGAGCCTTTGGTCGATTTGGTTCGTGCCTACGGTGGAGAGGGAGGAAATGAGAGGAAATACCGAGTGGGGTTTTAAATCATGGAGTGAAAAAATTGTAATTTTTCAATCTTTAATTGGTCGCAAGATTTAGAATCATGGTTTTGAAAATTATGCGCAAACCGTGCGCACGCCACTTCCCGAAGGAGGAGGAGCCTCATGGTTTATCCGCACGGTTTGGAAAAACGTGCGAAAACTATGTGCTCGCTTCTGTCCAGAGGAGGGAGGGTCACACGACATATCCTGGGCAAGTCGCACGGTGTGGATGACCGTGCGCAGGCCGTGCGCCTTGGTCTACATTGCCCAAACATCCCTTCTTCTGTGCCCCAAGCCCCCAGAACACCCCCAGGGCCTCTCGCATTTTCATGAAACCTTTTAAAGTCCCAAAATCAAATGGTTCAACCCAAAACATGAAAAAATACACCTTTCCAAAAATTGGGATCTTACAGAATGAGTACCCATTTGAAGAGATAGTAGATTTATTCACAAATTTCCAATAAGAATAGAATTAGCATGGATTTATTTGAGGTTAGGATGTCATTATCTGTATATTCATCATTCATAAATATACCATAGAGGTTTTCATAGTGTGTGTGGTATATATGACTATCTAATTATCTCATTCGGTCATATGAATGAACTAAACCTATTAATGGTCGTGATAAAATATTTTTTACATACTTATGTAGATTCATTAGATGTAATTTTAATGTGGGATATCATGGTTTATTATCAAAATTCCAAAAAAAATCCAATCATATCGAGATTATTTTTTATACATTGAGAGACAATCAAATAAATGTAATCTATTAATTTTCACCTTTTGTTTTGATGATATTGATAACATGGGTCATATTATCTCAGAGACCATGTATTATTCTAACCCAAATAACATAAGAGTTTTTGTTACCAGTTATAATCCTTGGAACCTCTTTGAAATAATGAGTTTCATTGGGAAAAAGGATGTATCAATAATATCTTAATTGAATTCCAATGATTTTAATTGTATCTTATAGTCTTCAAAAAGAATTCTATGATTTTATTTCTGGACATATAACTTCCATACACCCTTTCAAGAGTATCAATGGAGAATAAAATCATCTATAGTTCCCATTCTTATAGAGGATAACAAGTGGTATATACTATATTTTAATGTGTTGTGTATTAGGTTAATATATGTTCAAATGTATTCAGAATGAGTTGTAGTGTACAGGTCACGTTACTAGAGAAAAAAGGTGGAGAATTACCAATGAAAACTCTCATGTTGGTAGGTATTATACATACATTACATTACTATAAAAATTGTTTGAGGGATATTTTTTTTATAGAAAAACCACAAAATCAGTATGAAAATATTTCGACAGAGTGTTATAAATTTGAATTAGTGATGGTGTGATGAGTAAATAAAATATTACGACTTTGAGTTTGTCTGTATGTCCAATAAGGGTAATCAAGTGGCTAAAAAGCCATGTAGTATATCTCTTGCATTGACAGTTTAGAAATCTAGTAGTGAGTGGAAGCTATATATTTGTTTTCAAAGATTCACTTGGTGGTGAAGAATGGACAAGGGAAAATATTTGTTAAAACATTAGCTATGACCTCTACTATTTTGGGTAGACTGAATATGAGATATTTAACTTATGTAAAGGTCATAGACCTAGGAGAGAGTTTGGTATGAGTGAATCTGACTACTAGTATGATTATTGGAAATTATGTGATTTTTCATATTCATGATTATTTTTGGGTTCCAACTTAAATATATTCGGAGGAGATGTGGGAGTTTCATGTCTCAATTTGGATAGTGAATCCAAAAATTAACCTGATGTATCCTAATTTACGTCACAATTATATGTATCTAGATATGAAAAAAGAGATACTTATTTTTTTCATGAGGTGTTCCACCTATTAGTAGGTGAAGGGAGAACACTAGTGAGATGATGGAATTTTATACCAGTTTCCAATTCCAAAGTGGATGTGGGATCACATTGTGATGCATTTCAAGATTTTGTTACAATATTTACTTGGATTAGATAGACTACTTGAGATGATAAATAATATATAAAAATTATTTCTAGTTTTTATTGGAGTAGGGGGACCTTCAAATATACAATATTGGGAGATTGTACGTCCATGATATTGTGAGACTTCACAGGATTCTTCAAACTGTTGCATCAAATAGGGATTCTCATTTTCTATCTCATATTTTGATTCCATTGTAGAGGGTTTTGTGAATAATTGTGCGTATAATAATGGAATACCATTGTAATACCCATGGAGAGTAAAAATGTATAATTCAGGTGCATGAGGAAATGCAGAGAGAATGTTTATTTGATTTCATTGGTTCTCGGGAGATTAATTTTTCCCTATTTTAATTTACCAATTACAATCTAAATTAAGAAACTATACCAATAAAACATTATGAGGATTTATATAGTTATCCATTCTGATCACCCATGTGCTAGTTAGTTGTAGGAGGGATAACATTACTCAGACCTCTTCTGACTCAAGATACATTAGGGAAGACACAATTGATCAGAAACCATATGCATAGATTATATTCTATATAGAAAACAAATTCAAATCACCATCAAATAACATTATTGATTGACGATTGGGATAAATTATTTTAATTTTTCTCATTTAGGATATGTCACATATGTATTTAGAGACTTGGTAAAATTTCACTTAGTTCGGTCAGGCTAGTAAATATTTTTCATAGGGTTTAGATTGAATTCTATCAGTCATAGTTACCTCATAGGATCCAAGATATTCATGACATCTTCCATATATCGTTGATATATCATTATCACTCAAAACCAACTCACACTCTATAGTATGATATGCATTCACAATAGGTGAATTTTTCATTAAGTGGGCACCAAATTTTTATTATTGGCATGAGTGTAAAGGTTATCCGAGGATGAACAGTTCATTTAGTATAGTCTCAATTGTATTATAGAAATTAATAAGAAGATAATTGAGGGAGGGAGGAAAAAATATATGATATGAGGCCATAGATATTATCTCCTTACTCTTGTCCACACTTGGATGTGATGTTTGGCGATGAATTAATTTATTAGGGATGATTGTAAGATAGTATATTTTCTGATAATATAATAATATTTATTTTTTCTTTTTTAATTATCTGTTTTTTAAGATTATTTTTCATTTATGAGATCAAGGGTGTTTTGGGGTGTTTAAGGCATTGTCAAAGACTGTCTCCTGAATTCTAGAGAAAACCAGTTGGACGGTATTGTAAAAAGAATCCATGTAAACCAGGTGATACGATTTGTGTAACTATGCAAGGTATATATAAAGGTCCTTATGAGGCAAAAATAATATAGAACATATGCAGTATGAGGTTCACTCTATTATGTGTATATCTAACATTTTTAACTGATATGTGAAACCTACTTTTTTCATGATATCCAAAACTATGTCCAAACCATGAGAAATATAAATTATAGGAAACATTAAATTTTATCCCTTAAAATGTTTAAAACAAAGATTTTCTTCCCCTATTTGTTCATATGGACAACCTTGGAATGAGTGCTCTATTTTAAATCCAAATCAACAGATTTTCTACCATTTCATCATTTTATTCAAAATTCAATCACTTTTTTTGTCATTTGATCCACACCATAATTCGTTTTGATCCAATTGACAGGTATCTCATTTGACCTTTTGTTCTTGTTTTTTTCCAGGATAAATTTCCCTATTTCCATGATTTTGTAAATTGTTTCATGCTATTCACCAAATCATAGACAAATATTATATGACTGATATCTCAAGGACCTATGGTAGGTCATATTTATGAGTACCTCAAGTTTTGGTGTATTGTAAGAACAATTTTAGTTGTTCCACACACCATACATTTCAGTGTCACACCAAAAATTATTTAAATGATCAAACTGAATGATTTTTAACCTATTATGTATCCCATTGGGTATATTTATTATTCCTTATTATGAACTATCCTCGGTACGCTGGTAACCCAACAGTTGAGGCCAAACATACATTTCTCGAAGGGCATTCATAACCTCTGTGGGTTTGAGACTATCACCAATTCTAATACAAAATTAATGTGGGAATGATATTTTCCATTAAATTGTAGAAGTAGATAAAAATGTTAGTCTGAATACAATGGGAAAATCCACATGCAGTAGTGTTCTAGAAGTCGAAAAGGAAAACTACTCCAAAGTACAACATCTATATAAAAAACCTGATTACTACCCAATTAACAATACCAGTAACTATCCAAGACTCAATGATCTACAAATATGTCCACCATGTAGTACGTTACCCATGATCAAACACGGAATAAGATAATCAACAAATACTCGAAGGAACACAAAGGGTGTGAGTTAAAATCCTAGTAAGGTCTCACCAGTGATTCTATTATTAGATACCAACATTTAATTAACTAATTAAATATTTAAAATGTATTAAAACATCTATGGATGCTCAAAGCATATTTTAAAAAATTTATTCTATACATTTCAAATTATAGAAATTTTAAAAATAAATGGAATCATAACAAATTTATATAAATCATTTTATACAAATTCATTATATCTACAAAACAGCATACAATCATTTTCAAAAATTTATAAATCATATTGAAATTTGAAATCAACAAGATGATCTGCCAAAATGTATGATACTTCGAAGATATACAACTCTAAAAATTCAAGGATACAAGAAAATATCGATATACATATTCTCCTTGGGTATGGACAATTGAAACTTCTTCAAAATCCCACTGAGTATATGACATGATTCATTTATATTTTGGATCATTGTAAATAGTAGGGTTTATTAAAATAACTCATTACTTACATAGGAATTCATGTTATCTTGTACATCATATTATAGGTCTACTATATTAAAACTATTTAAAAATACAATTATTCCCATTCCACTATTATAAAAGTAACAATTTTCTACTTAAAACTCAAAATGGATTTTCAATCAGAACATGAATTTTCCCATGACAAAACAACATGGAATCTATTCAAGAAAATTAATCCACATTACTATATATAAAATTGAAATCAATTTCAATAAATCAATTTCATAATTTATATTCAACAATATAAATTCAAATATTTTTCATCAATTTCTCAATAATTTCTGAAATCAATGGATTGATAAGTTTTTTCAAATTTCACGAAAAAAATTTCACTTTAAAATAACCCAATTCAATGGAATTATGTTTTCAATAAAACAATTGAAATCATTTCAAGTAGTTAAATTTAAATCCATTAATTTATTATAAATTATGATATTATTGGATAATCAAATCTAGCCATCACAATGGAATAACCTACCTTTCTCATTGAAACACAAATCCCACAACAAAACTCATCAACTTCAATAAAGGTGTATATGATCAATGAAAACTAACTAGAAACCTGATTTGACATCATGATGTTTAGATACATCAATCAATAGATTATTTGTCAAATTCTAGGGTGGAAAAGTGAAAGTGATGAAAAGGATGAGATAATGCTAACACATTGAGGGACATGACAACAATAATGATGATCAATCACTGATTGAAACAACCAAAAAGGGTTTTACGGATTGAAAATCTCATAGAAACAGATCTTTGGATGAGATACATAATCAAAATCATGATCATATTTTAATATAAATTATCCCAAACCTAAACAGGATGAAACACAAATGACCACATAGACCAACCCAACCTCTATAAGAGTCAACAATGAAGCATTACTGAGAAGATGATTAAGTCCTATAATAAAATTATGACATATTTAATCCAAAGATTACATTACTCCCTTATAAGTTAGTACTATCATCGGGGAATCTATCCATTATAATTCCATAGTGAACCGGAAATTGGACCCACGTATACCAAAGAAGCATCAAATCTCAAAAATATTCCATTATTATTCAAATGTTATAAATGCATTGAAATTTTTTAGAATCAATTGAAATACCATTATCTAGGGCCATGTGTCCCATGAATTTTACATCCTAAATTCAAACATAAAATTTTGAAGGGTTTTCATAAAATCAGATATTTATCAACAATTCCAAGGAACCTATTAAATAATAAACCTGATCCTCTTTAATAATAGAGTATATAGGGAAAAAATCCAAATATAATTCCATGAATGAAATAAGGTACTCATGGAAAATCCTATTCATTAAATATAAAAAAGATTAAGGAAACATTTTTTACAAAATGGAATGAAAATGTAATCATTATTGCTGAACAATACTGAAAAGGCAGTTATTTGAACATCAGATTCTTTTATTCTCAACTGATGGTAACCATGTCAATGTTCAGTCTTTGACAACCATGTATCATCTTTCAAAAATACAATAGATCATAATTTCATTGTAATTGTTACATTTTCATTAAAATTAATCTTTTGAGTTTTTAGTAGTCCATGAAAATGAAATGTGAACCATCAATATTCCGAGAAAAGTGAAATTACATTTCCTAGGGAAACATACATGGGTGTTGAAAGCCTTTCTGTAGAATTTCCCAAAACAAATTATTCAATTACATCAATCATATGGTGTCGTATGGTAATATGGAATTAAAACTGGTTGAGTGCCGTATACTTATTCAATATATAACATTACCTCCCACACTTGTGGTAGACTAGTGATGTTATAAGGAGACATGTCAGGAAACTCCACGACAACTGGAGGGAGATCTGTACTGAATGGCTCATTCTCTTGATCCAAATAAAACACTGATATTACATTACCCAACAGTGGATAAAAATTCCCTCATCTACTAGTTCTCAAATCCCATTCCCCATGAATGATTTGGAAAACCCCATCGGTTGCAGAGAAGGTTGCTCGTCAGTGATGCCTATCGATATGAGAATTTTTGGTAATGATCCAATCCATTATGAATATAACATCAAAAGGTTTCATGTTAATACCAAAACAAACACAATAAATGATTGATATGTCATACCGAGAATAAAAATTATGGAACATAGAGACCATTATTTCTATTTTTTCCAAATGGTGTAGTCATCTCCATTATAAATATAAAAGAATCATCAGAGGATTTAGAAGAATAACAATTTCATTTGAAATTGATGAATGATATACACCTCTATCAAATAAATTTGTCTTTAATTTTGAAAAAATAGTGTTTGTACCTATCATAGTCATTACACATAGGTCTTCTTCCTCAAAAGAAACGTTCATTGTGTGATGTATCTTCATTTCGGATGTCAGTGGCTAGATCCGCTTTTCATATGAAATCTAATATTGTGATATAGTTTTTGTAGGTGATGATGATCTCATGCCACTACATGTAGTGGAAATGATATGAAATAATGACTAAATGATTCCATATCTTTCATATGAACCATAATTATTTACTGTATTAGTGTAAATAAATTTTTAGTTCATAGGAATTCCACACTATTATCAAATAAATTTACCACTTCTAGGAACTGTTGGAGGTTTAGAAAAAAACCATGTTGTCAAGATCCACCTTGTGAATCACAATGCTCTAACATTACCATAGTGGAAAACACATTGGCACTGGGAGGAGAGGAAACTATTGTTAACCTTGATATTATAGCTGTGTCCACTTCAACTTTCAACTCAATATCTGACAGATTGATATAATAAGGAATTTTCATCATGAAAATATTAGAATTAAAATAATTTTAATCCATACTCAAACCATTGAGTATACATTTTCTTTCATTTGAGACTATCATACATGAAAACTAGACTAGCTTAGTATAATGGTTCTCATACACTAACATGGTTCTGTTAGTTTTTTCTTGTTTGATGGACTTTAAATCCATGCCTAACATTATTGAAACAAGATAAAATTATTCATATAAATGTTTCTGGATTTCATTCAACTCTATGTACTGATGTTTCTTTTCTTTCACCATTGTGTCCCACTCTCTCATACTAGTTATTTACATGATAAATGAGGAACAATTCAGCTTGTTCTCCTCATGTGTCTCTAATATTTCAAGAATTATTTTCATCATTTTCAACCATTTCTCATCCTATTGAGGATCATTAGAGCCTTTCAACAGTAGTTTCTTTTTATGAAGGAAATCTGGAGAATGATTTTGTGTAACATCACTCTGTTGTTTAATAGGTACAACCTGAATGAGAACTGGTATAGGTGCCTATCATAGATAATGTAATTAATGTACAATCATGTCAAATAGACTCAAGTCCATGATATGATGTTATAATTATGGTTAATCAGAAACATCTAATTAGATAGCATTCACATGTTTTCTCATTTGAATGAGGCTAGAAAAAATCTGTACAATACATTAAAGACATCATATTAACAATCAAAAAATTAATAAATAGTCATAAATCTCAATAGATAAGATCATGGGATTTGGATTTTAATATATCAACATAAAAAAAAGGTAAAATAATAGAACTAATAAACAAGATTAATTTCCAGAAAAATCTATGGTGACATAAGGTTCATTGTAGTGAGAGATAATAAAGAACATAATAACCAAAAACACCTTATTTCTGATTAGTACACACAGAGTGCATGCTAACCTCTTGAACAAAATCTCAACCTAGAGATCTCATAAAACTTTTTCACAAACTATATGTTGTACCCTTGTATCCTTATAAGCTATCTGGAATTGAAATGGCCCAAAGGGAATTCCAGATCCCCATGGGATAGAGACAAACACCTGTTATCATATGAAACCACATTGTGATGGATTTTTTCCACCACATTTTAGAAGTAGATAAACAATTTAGTTTTCTAACAAAGGAAAATAATATAGGGGGTTGTGCACCAGATGTGAAATAAATACATAACCTAATAAGACTACAGAAATGTACTAGAAAAAACATGATAACATCTTAATTCCCAATCGATTAAACTCTCCAAGATCTATATATCAATATATAGAACCCCCATGTGGCTCTTTACCCTTTCATAAACATATATTTAGTTAATATAAAAACTCACAAAGGAATGAGTAGGGTGTTTTCTAAAATTCCAGTATATTCTCACTAAGGATTCCATTATAGGATGAAAGCATATAATTAACTAATAAATTTTTTCAAATTAAAATAAAAATTCATGGTCGTTTAGATAATAATATAAAAACTTAATTACGTACATTTTAAATGACTGAAATAATATTAAAAAATAGTATTGACACAATATTTTAAAAAAATATTATAAAAATATTTTAAGGTGGTAAACATTTTACAAACATATTCACACATTTGTATCTCATATATGAACAAGGGAGAAACATGATCATCTTCCAAAATTTATTATAGTTATAGGTTACATCTCTCCATAAAATCTATTTTACATTAAAATATCAATATACACATGGAACTTTGGTTTGTCTGAAGGCAACTCATCACCATCCAATTGGGGATGTGACATGCTATATTTATTTTTTGGAAATTTTTAAATCGTAGTGTTATTTTCGAATGACTCACTAACATTCCAGGTTTTAATTTTCTCTAGTATAATAAATTATGGCTATTTAATTATCAAAATATTAAATAATATAATTCATCACATTCTCCAATTCCAAATGTTCCTATTTTCCAAAATAATGCTAAATTTGTTTTTTAATAAAAACATTTATTTTTTAGGCGGTAACCACATGGTTTCTATAACAACCCATTGCGAGATATTTTCATTAATATAAAATTTAAATCTATCGAAAACATAAATTTCATAATTCATATTCAGTAATTTAAATTTTAAAAAATTCTATTAATATTACAAACCCTCCCTAATTCATTGGAATAGGTGTCTTCCCAACATCATGCATTGAATTCAATTTCACAATCAAATACATAAATTCAATTGATCTGTGTTAACAATAAACCAAATGAATGAACATTTAGTAATATAAATTAAATAGAACAACATAATTTCAATGAATATATTAATTTTTAGTCAAATTTAGCCATCAAAATTGAACCACCTACCTTTCTCATAGAAACCCAAATACCACAACGAAACTCACCAACAAGAATGAAGGCATATGATATCACTGAACACAGCCTATAATGATTTTTTTAAAACATTGAATTTAAATCCATGAATCATTATATGATATATAAAACTCCATGGAAAGATAGAGAATGATATGTAGAGAAATGGGGAATGCATACACAATGAGTCAAGCAACAACTATAATGATTATTAATCATCGTTTAAAAAAACCAGAGGTGATTGAGGAGCATAAAATCTCATGGAAAATATTCTTGGGATGATAGAAATAAAAACTAGAGATGATGAAAACAAAAGACAGCTTGGATACCAATTAAAAATCAACCATCTAGACAATACATGATGTTTAGAAAAATTACACATCGTGTAACTGAAAATTCCTATAATCATTGAAAACCCCATCACTATTTTAAAAAATAAGATGAAATAAAATTTTTTAACATAAACATAATTTTACTATATGATAAGGTATTTAAATCCCAAAAAAAATTCAGAACAACTAGTTTTATGGTATGAATCCAATACAAATCTCTAAAATTAACATTATGTGTATCCGCAAAATTACTTCTCAGGCCAAAAAAGTGAACAAAAAAGGAAAACCATGACATTTTATAATATTCAGCTATAAGAGAGGTAACATGATGTTACATTTTTTGTTACTTCCCTATTATATGAAACCCCTGAGAGTTTCCATTATATCTAATATATTTTATACATCCTATTTTTTTTTGTGTGAGCTCTCAACTAGTTAAGGTAGCCTTAAAAAAATAAACGAGAATTGATTCAATGATTATAAACGGTTATGCCTAACTGGAATATTGTTACATGATGTGATTATATAATTTTTTAAATTGATATTTATATGTGATTAGGATATACTCATTGAATTATAATGGTTTTAAAATGTCTAATTTATTAAGATTATTATTATAAATTGTAGTTCATTCCTTTTATGAATTTATTGTTTCATGATTCCATAGATTCCATGGTTGATTTCACCATAGATCTTGATTGTGGTAGGGGATAGCTTATAACTATTTACTCTAGGGATCCTAATTACATAGGATGCTAAGGGAATTTATACAACTTGTATTACAATTTTTATCATTATATGGACTTTATTTCATGGAATTCTACTTCAACTCCAACCAATTTGTTAACATGATTCCAATGATATGTTCTTAGGACATGATGTTTAGGCCTCAATGTTCGTTAAATTGGGTCCAGAACATCATTGTATGATACTTTTGATTTCATAGTGAGGTCATTGGGTTTGATTTAGATTACATGGTATAGGCTGATATTTATGTTTATATAGGATTATAGGGCATGGTCGTGGTGGATATTATTTATAATCATATAGAGATACCTGGTATATGTATAGGTTAAATTTTTTATTTAATACTATTACAAAACTTGTGTTTTTATTATATTATACATAATATTATTATAATATATGGATGTTGGTTATAGGGACCCATGTCTTATTACACGTGATCATACATTAATTCTTATACATTAATAATTGTGATATATTGCACACTTATTTTTTTTATTAAAAAAAATTGACATATTATAGACATTAATGTTGTTCGCCTACTAATTTTTCAGTCACCTCCTATTACATCCACTATTGGGAATCTAGATAAAAAACATGGATACAACAAGGGACCATTTCAATCAAATAATATATTGTTCTTGATATTTCTTCTCCTAGTTCCAACTGAGAATATGACCTAATTATAATCATTATGATAACTGGGATAGTTTCTATTTATTTTTTTGTTTGGAAAAATGAGTTTCACAAGGATACCACTATTTTAATGTTCATTATTTTTATATACATTAACTGATCAAGATATTGTATATGAGTGTTTTTTGATTTATTGATTATTATATTATTCCGGATATGTATCTTCTATCCATGAATAATATTTTGACAGTTTTATTGATTAATATTTACACATATCCATGTTACACTTTGACTAGAGGAAACATAATCCCTTCAATCACATGGTAAGCCCTCTCTTCTAGTCGGAAACATCTTTTATATAGTGAGGTGTAATTGATCCCATGTGACCCACTGGCTCGTTAAACTATATAGTGGAACATTGGTTGGGATATTACATTTTACAACAATGTTAATAAATTTTGAATGAAATTTTCTTCTTCATTAAGAATAAATACTTGTCAATTCCTCACTATATTAATTATCATGAACTCTAAATAATCACTATAATAACATGTATCTCATACCATTGATAAAAATATTTTTTAATCAACTACATAAAGACCAATATTTATCTAGGATGGATAATTTATTGATATACCCCCAATTATTGGTGAAAAATGAATATATTCACAAAACACCATTTAGAACGTGGTATGGACACCATGAGTTCATAGTCATCCGATTATGACACACTAGTTATCCAAAAACCATTATAGAATTATTGAATGTTATTTTTATAGATTTTCATGACATATTCATGGATGAAATTATATATTTTACTAATGTACATTAAAATTATGGTGGAGAACCTGCATTATTTCTATACTCGCCTAAAGGGTTTGGGAAACTTTATGAAGGAGAATAATTGAAAAATAATATTCATTAATGACAAAATATTGAAATTATTTGAATATTATATATAATAATTTCATATCTATAGAAACATACATGATAAAAAAATTGATTATTATCCATGGTTTGAACATATAATGGTGATTGGTGGATTCTGTGGACTTGTTATATATTATTGATGCTTTAAGGAAAACATATAAATATAGTGAATCCCACTAACCATGATATAATGGATTGAAGTAATATTTTCATAATAGATGAATATAAAGAGTGATATAAGGAGTAAAAAAGGATTATCATTGAAATAATCCCCATTGAACCCACATGAGAGGTAATTTTTATTGTATTATGGGATGATTAAAATATTTATTTGCTGTGTGTACTAATTCATAAAGTTAATGGGATAGTGTACTCAATATCTTGTTATATTTCCAAGAGAAGATCAACCCCACACTAGATATAAAGTTGGATGGATTGATATTTAAAAAAAATTATAAATTAACTCTATGGGGAGAAGTATAATATATATAATGTCTATTTGAGCCTAAAATATAGAATTCCAATGTAGAAGATTAAAATTAAATAGTGAATATTGTTAATTAAAATAAATAACTATGATCGATCAATCCACCAACATCAAAGGGAAAAAATCATCAATTCAATATGAATAATTAATTTTAGAATTTAATAAATAATAAAAATTTATAAGGATAAAAATATTATATACATCAAAACTTTTAATATGAGAATTGTTATGGATGGAATATAATCATTACCTTTTCAAATGATTTCTCAACCAGCCCATATATAGAAGATTATTATTGATCAAAGAGATGATATGAATATATTGATGAACATGGAACATATAACTGAAGAGAAATAATCTAAGATAAAAATTTATGAATAATATGTTTTAATTTATTGGTAATAACAATATAAACTCTAATATACTAATATAAAGAATGATCTATAGATTTATGGAATGAGATAAATATTATTATAAAACCAAAGGGATCAAAAATATGTAATGAGATTTTGGAGAGTACCATTTTTTTAATATATAATAAATTTAATTGTAGAACATATTCCAATTTTTAATTAATGTTAGTATATAAAGGATAAAGATAAAAATTACAGTGGTTGTTTCACCCATTTTCTCAACCCTGTCCAGATTTTAATGAGTTATTTTTTCGAATAAATTTAAATTCATTGATGGATTGTGTTTCACTCTAGAAAAAGATAAGACATATTTATAGGATAAAAAATGTAACAATTATGCTATATATATAATAATGAATTTGTAATTCATTACATGAGACACTATTTTTTTATTTCATTATTGACAACATTGATCCAAACATCAATTCCATGTCGTACTGATTTTAAATGAAATGTGACATATTAATAAAATATTATTATTGTCATCACCTAGTTATGAAGAATGGTTGTTATGAAAAAGAATCAATATGTTATGAAAATATGGGTTATCGTTTTTTATAAAATTAATTCATTTGTTCCTAATTAATTATAAATGAACGTAATAACTATTTAAAAATAAAGGAATTGATTCTTAAGAAAACAATTTCCCAATGTAGAAACACTTTTTACTTTAATAAATTAAATAATAAATATATATTATTGGTTTAACTTAAATATAAATATTATATATTTCATTAACTACACAAAAATCAACTTATGTGTTTTATTTAAAATTTATAAGAAGAAATTATATTTTATGCGTAAAAAATATTAATTTTCTAAAATAATATATTGCATTCCTTTAATGGAGTGCATATTAAAACAAATGAAATTAGGAACATTAATAAATTTCTTTTTAATTAATAATATTCATTTCTAATATATAAAATCCATGTTATCGTATAGTTATTTATTTAGACTTTTCAAAAAAGATTCATTTTTTATGTATAATATAAAATACCTAATTTTAATTATATACAACCATTCATATTATTTATATAAGACAAATAAATTTTATGCTGATTTTATAGAATAATTAAGTCAATTATACAACTATTAATAATAATTAGGTCATTTTAATAAATTTAAAAATGAAATTGAATATAAAAAATCGAATTTTTTACAATTTTCCCACATTGAAGCCATGTTTTCTTGTCACATCAACAGAATTAATTTTAAATTAAATTATTTCCATCATGTAAATAGAAATTGTAAAAATGGATTATATGTGTTCAATCAGAATAATTTATATCATATAAAAATGATAATCATATATTTTTATCAAGGATTATTGAAAGCTTTAAAAATATGTAATTATATTATCATGAAAACTAGGTTTTGTGGATTAAATGTGATTTTATTAAAATTAATTTTCCAAAATCTTAGAATTTTTAATAATTAAATTAAAGATATTATTTATAATTATATGGTAAAAGAAAATATCATAAATATAATAATTATTATAATGCTAATGAATATATAACTAGGTGAATAAATGATACAGGTTAACTTGGTAAAAAATAATAAGATAAAATTGTTTAAATATACAGAATGAGGAATAACATGATGGAAATGTATTTATTTTGAGTTGTGAAGGAATTTATCTACAAATTATTCTATTTCATCAATTATTTTTTTATTTTGGAGTCACACTAGGTTAGGGATACTTTCAAAATGTATATATTTTCTAGTATTTACAAAAATGAAACGCCTCTATTTTAAAATGGACTTCACTCTAACAACTTCTTCACACCACTCAAGAAATTATTATCAAAAATATCCTTCCATATAACTTCCTAAAATCACACCCAAAATAATGAAATCATTTTATTGTGATATATCCAAATATGTAATTCTATTGGTGGAAACTAAACATAGATACCCATTGTATAGTTAATGTTCATTCATGACTGTTTGTTATTTATTTATTATTTAAATTCCATAAATTATTTTTTTATAATACTTATATAATATCAACAGAAAAAAATATTCTGAGATTTATTTATGTAATGGGTATGACCATCAATAAATAATGCATCTATCTAATGGGTTATGAAAAAGAAATTTGTGTATATCGGACTACCACCTCGCGAACCAATGTCTGTTTCTTTTCCTTTTCAACAAATAATTTTTTGGAATAGTAATGGTAATAACATTTATATATGATATATATGATACATATGATGTGTTTATGCTTCTGGATTTCTTATTTAACAAAAAATATGTGATATCAATTTTTTGAAAATATGATAACAATGTTCATGTTTGTAGTAGACTTCTACCTTGTGGAGCCATGTTATTTGATAAATCCTTACATTGAATGTACTAATGATTGTTGTAAGAGAAATATTATATATATATATATATATATATAATTTAAAATATAATATAATTATGACATATATATAATTTACTTTTTTCATTCAATATTATAAATAAGGGGAACTCTGTTCTTGCATACATACAGACAACTGTCTACATGGATGGAATATTCCATTTACTATCCCAAATTTCATTATTAGTCTATAAAGATCAATTATATATATATATTTTAATTGTTAAATTTATTTAGTTATGTATATTATAAATTTATTATATATGTGTGAGGACCTATAATAACAAATCAAAACATGTCTGAATGATAAGGTAGTTATTACGTGAAACATAACATTAACATATAATTGGTAATAAATGACTAATATAATGTTAGAAGTAATGAATTTATGATATTTTATATGAAAATATTTCGATATTCAATATTTATAATAAAGATATATTCATTATAGAGGATGTTTGAATGATAATGATGATAGTCAAGACTTATAGTAAGAGGATTTATAGTATCACTATTATTTTTACGAGACATGTCACATTTTCACATCTAAATTATTTTTTGTGGGGTATATACAACCATATGTCATGTAATATAATTATATTACATTAACTAATGATATAAATTGTTTCAATTTATGTTATTCTTTGTCAGGACTCATGATTTAATATTTACTAAAGTATTAATGTTTTTGCATCACCATTTTTTATTTTCATGAGAGACATTCTTATTAACCAACTATTTATTATGTTAGGCATATAATAATACCCATGAATATACATTAACTATTTTATAAATTAACTTTTTTGTATTAAAACATCCATTTTAGTATCTCTCTTTAACGATATTAAAATTTCATCACAAATAAAGTGGTAAGGTATTTTTTTCCCAATTTCCCGTTATGAGAGACATGAAATGTTATGCACCAATATTCTTTTATAAGGGTATATACATCCAAATTTAACAAAGTATATCATTATTTTACATAATTTCATGGTATATTAATATTAATATTATTGAATTATTTAATTTGGACTATGATTTAATGTTTCCAATGTTGTATGATTATACTAATATAATCAAACTATTTATTAGGATTGTTTATGATTATACGTCCATTGATGAAATATTATGATCTATATATCAACAATTGTAAAAAAAATTCATCTCAAATGATGATTAATAATAAATTCATTTCATTTTTCAATATATTTTACGTAATATTATTAATAATAACTTTTAATAAAAACTCAATTTTATTCCACTATTCGGTCAGAACTATATTTTCTACCAAAACCATATTTCAAAAAATGCTTCGAAAATATTCATCTTTTGTCCTGTGTTTTTTTATAGAAATATAAACCATGGTTTAAATTTATAAATGATTGTTTTAAAAAGAATGTTCTTATCATTTTCCTATCAATTATCTTTTTCTACCTCTACAAATAACATAAAAGGAATCTTGTTGGTATTTATACATAACGAATAGAATTGCCCATAATTAAAACCCCTCTATTCATTGAATATACCTCTATATATTTTAAAAAATATTTTAAAACTGAAACTATTTTCAGAAATATCATAGAATGATTTCAATTTTACATGTACTTCCAAATAAATGGATTTCAATGCTTTTTTAATCATCCTATATATGTTTTCAAGGTTACATTCAATGAAAAAAGGATTGATGATTTTTAATGTTTTGAAAATATATTTCTAATATAGAAATTAGATTTTCGACAATGAATTATTTAAATTTTAATTTAGAATACTTATCCATCAATGGTGTAATTTTTTATATGGTTTATTATTTACTGGGGATATGATCCAAATACACAATTCGTATTCAGTTTTTGAATGGTTTATGATTATGATGAAATGTTTTTTTTAAATATCATTTCTCTTGGAGGGGTTATTACATTATAAAATAATTTTTAAACCTACATATCTTCACATGTTATTCTATAATGAAATCACAATGAATCTATTCATTTTATCAGTTTTTATGCTATTATAATTTTTTTTGACTCTGATTTCATTTCATTAGTTATGATATGACAAATTTTTTATATCATTTGGCACACATATGTATTTTTTTTGATGGGTGGATTATTATTCTTTATCCAATGCATCGGTTAAATATTTTTATATGTCAAGAGATAAAAATGATCAGATAAAGGGTGAACCCAGTACAATAAGCTATGGTAAAAACATGGATTGAACCCGATTCAATAATATATAGATGGAATGTGGAATCAACTAAGAACAGTAATATGTGGATATAATTGGGAGTTTTCCTATTACAATAATACAATGATGGAATTAAGAGTGAAATCATTATATTAATACATAGATGGAATTATTTAGTAAACCTCTGATATAATAGTAGGTATTGTACTAGGTATGGTGGTGTTTCCCACATAGTTATGGTAGCCATCTATGTGGGGTCCTAATTAAATGTTCAAAATGTTAAGGGGGAACCTGATTAAATCTTTATCATGTTTTGAGAGAACCCAATTATATGATAATAATATAAAGCATGGACCTTGATACACGTACAAATATATATATATGTGAGGTCCGGATTTGATGTCCTTAACATAATCAATGAACCTATATCTACATACACATGTTTCTAGTGTTATAAGCTGATGTGTATGAGAAAAACCATTGAGTTATTCCCATTTTAAAATCTCATGCCTCCTTATTTTTAAATTTTTCATGATTCGTGTCTTATGAATTGCATATATGTATTTGATGATTCATGTTTATGAAAATTGATATGTAAGGTATGATTTTTCAATGTTATGATCATATTGAGACACCCTTATGCTTATATCAAGCATACATATCTCCCATATTTACCCATACTAAGAATTTGAGCTAAATCATTCTTATGATTCCATCCCCAAGTTTTTAATATTTATTTTATGTATGGTTATTTTGTGAGGAGTACTAAATGGGAATAACATTATAGGAGATGTTGGTGATCATTTAGGAAGTTAAAATACTATGTTCTCATGTATCCAAATACACTAAATTGTTATGTTTCCAATGTATGTTTTTGTTAATTTACTGATTATTCATTAATATTAAAAAATATCCATCTTTGTTAATCCACATTAAATAAAGTTGGTAACATAAGAAAGGATTAGTTAAAATGTTATAACTACAATGACATAATTTTAGTGAGATCCCTAGGGATATTTCTATGGATATGTTCGAGGATGCACATCTGAATATTTATATGGATAAATAAACAAACAAAAAATTTCTTCAAATATTATAAAGGAATTATCAAGTGGTTATCTAGTTATAAAACTCAATTATCATTCAACAAATGGATGTGGTGCTCGAACATATGTACATAAGAGTAAAAACCATGACAATATCATATTGATATACAATCAATTAGTTTCTGGTGTAGATCACTAGTCCATTCTACAAATTTTCATTCAAAATATCGAGGTATACTATTATGTAATTAACTAACTATTTCCAAACCATATTAATGTATTTAAATTGATGAATACTATGAATAACCAACGATAAATATATGAAGTCGTATATTTATAAAAATGTAATTATTTTTAATTAACATGATAGGTTTTAATGATTATGTTGTTTTCCACTATGATTATTGATTCTCACCCTATGATTTTTGGTCATATTCAATTGATAGAACTTGAAGGAATTGGGTTAACATTGACTGTGATGCCTATTTTTCTATTGACAATCCAAATTAAACTATAAATTTTCTAATGTATTTTCTAATTATGTAAAATTACTTTTCAAACAACATAATTAACAATCAGTACCTAAACTAACTATCAAACTTACCAAATGAGAGAAGTATTAATTTTTCTAAGATATATTGTGATCATAAATATAGATGAATAAAGATTCTGTTTTCTATATATCAGGAATTGGGGAAGAATCACTCAATGGTAGGACTCAATTGAAAGGAAACATGTATTATGTATGTTGATGAAGTGTATATTGTATGTAATTGCTGAGGAAAAAAATTTAATTAATGCAGTGGATGAGAATATTTTTCACCAAAAAGTATTATCCACAAGTGAATGTTATCAGTGTAGAATGTATGGGGATTAGGAATATCAATGTCTTAGTGGGAATATCATGAATGCAATCTGCATGCTTGTATGAGTAATGTTTTTTATAAAATGATTAAGTGAAAATGAATAAAATATGAATGATATGGAATATTATAATAGTATTTTTTTTATTAGAATGAATAAATTGAGTTTTTTTTAATGTTATTCATGATTTATGTTTCGTTCTATAATAATTTCTTATTTTGGGAAAATAAAATGAAAGGAAGATAATTATTTGATAATGATGAAAATTGAATGGTGTATTTTGGTTTTTTGAATTCATATATAATTCTATATGAACAATATATGTATTAATATTTATAATTTTTTCATTAGGTATTTGATGTTATAAGTTAAATGATGCTGATATACTAGTAAATTGATTATTGGTGAGTGGATTTCATAGAAAATTAATGATATACAATATCTTCTTAGACCCCTCTAGTCCATTACATTATAAAAATCTAGTTTTTCATGTTTTCTTAGAGGAAATTGTTATATATTTATAGAGTTTTTCATAATATAATTTTTCAAAAGATATCTCATCTAATGGTGACTCATTACTAGCATGTTTCTTCTGATGAGTTGAACTGGTGACTCCTAATAGTGAGTCATGAATGATGATCCAGAACGGTGACTCACCTCGGTGAATCAAAATGGAGATTTACTAATGGTAGGTTTCAATGTTTTGTCACCAGTAGTGAGTTATCCAATGGTGAGTCAACCAATGGTCACTCATCCAACAGTATCCCAGACCGGTGAGTCTTGATGGCGACTCACACTAGTAGATCACTAAATGGAGACTTATCTAATGGTGACTCATCCAATTGTAATTGATCCACTTGTAGATCATCCACTAGTATCTCAAACCAATGACTCACCCATTGGGCACTCACAATGGGTTCTTACCCAATAATGAGTTAGTTCGATAGTTTTTCCAAATTAATAGTTTTCCAAGCTTTTCCTGATTTCCCCTTTAACTTCTTATATGATGTGAATTTAGTTTAATACCTCATTTATGTGATTTTTCTTCTTTTAATATGTTTTATAATATATATTTAAATCCCTAGAGATTTGAATGCAATTATATAGTCAAAAAACATAGTCTTTATTGTGATTTGCCTTTAATATCTCAGGAAACTATTTTTTTCCATTGATATAAAATCTGGAATTTCTATGGCCAAGAGCCTTTCTCCATTGTACATTTCCCCTAGACCATTATATAAAGTGTACTTATAATAACAATTCACTAAGTGATGATGCATTGTTCATTGACTTTATGGTTTTATTACCCAAGAAGCTATTTTTCATATTGTCTTGGCACCCCCTATTTTTTCTCAATGATGAAGTGATAATCATCTGTTTATTAGGTAGTCTCCCTTGTTCTGCCTTAATAGTGTATCATGTGGGTTAATACTATTAATATATCAATTTTAATATTTTTTAAATAAATCTTAACAAATAAAATCAAACCTATCACAAAACAATGAATAACGGCTGGGGAAAAGTGGCGCATTTTTATGTTTTATTATTGATATTGTGAATTGTTTGGGAAATATAAAAAATAGAAGTCATGGTCATTAGTGATATATTTTTATCACATTTTATGGAATGTGAATTATTTTGTAGATCTTGTGTGAATTAATTTAATATATGAAATTATTAAAGCTTTATACCAATTAATATAATTGGATTCCATAGAATCAATCATTATCTATTATTATCTCTAATTAATCAATGTGGAATTAAATAATGAGTGACTTATAAATTTTAATAAACATTTCATATGTTGGTTTGTCTATTTTCTATGCGTGTTTCTATTCTGTCTTGTTTTGTTTAGGGTTTTAATGGTTATGGGGTTGAGAGTTTTCATTGAGAATTATTTTGTAGATCATGTGTGAATGAATTCTATATATGAATTTGTTAATCCTTTATAACCAGTAAAATAATTTGATTCCATAGAATGGATCATTCTATATAATTACCCCTAATTTATCAAATTGTAATTAAATAATGATTGTCTTCTAAATTTGAAAACAACTTTCTTATATAGTTTTGACTATGTTCTATGTGTGGTTATATTCTCTCTTGTTCCATCATGATTTTTTTGTGATGGGGTTGGGAGCATGGATGAAATGTGTCATGGTACTGGTAGTGTAATGGAATCTCAGGTTGAGGGATTGATTGATTAGGGAATGGATGGGTTGTTTATGCAAGGGGACTTATACCAGGTTGAGTTTTCTTTGTGTTGATGGTCGTGGGATGTTTATGCAGTGGGGTTGTTAGGTATGGTTGTGATGAGATGTTTTCCAAGGGTTTTCTTTGATTTGGGTTCTTTCTTTGTTGAGATGATGGTATTAGAAAAATTACATTCAACAATGAAGATGTTAGTGGTTTGTATGGGTAAATAAACTAAAATTTTATGGATGAGTGTTAAATGGGTTGGATATGTGATGTGGGTAAATAAACTATGGTTTTATTCATCTATGTATTTTATTCTATGTTTCATATTTCACACTATGGTTTGTAGCATCCCAGGAATGGATGGAATGAAAAAATGGATTTCTAAATAAATAATGATAATAGGTTAAATGAGTTGATTTGTGTAAGGAATTGAATTTTTCATGTTGTTTAGTTGGTCAATTATAGGTATCGTCATAGTGGATTTGTTTTGTTGGGATTTGTATTGAAACCCATTGGTTTCTATTGAGTGATTGGTTATATATATATATATTCCAATATCGATGTGATTTCTATATACACCCCACCCTTGTTGATCACTATGTGTTGAACAACCCCATTGTAATGGATGATGGTGTATTTTCCCAACAAACCAGTTTGAGGATGGATGGATGGATTTTTGTTCTTCCTTTCTCCAACTTCATGGAATTATTATTAAAAGACAACACTGGTAGGTTGTCTGCAGTTATGAAGCCCATGTGTTGTTGGGTGGGGTTATCTTTACCAAGTGTCTACAAGATGAGATGATCTATGGTTGTGGCCCATGTGTCTATGGGTTGTGTGTGGAGTTTTTGTGGCCTATGTGTTTGTGGAAATGATATGGTATGGTCGTGGCTGATGTGTCTATGGGAAGGATTTGTTCAACTTGGGTTTCCCAAATTATAGGACTAGATTTGAGGCCCATGTGTTTGTAGGAAGGTTGTGACATGGGGCTTGTGGAAGAGTTTGAAAATTTCTTGACAATTTCGATTAGGTTATGAGTAGTTAACTAGTAGGAAGTGGTGTGGGGTACCCAAACATCTATGTCCATATAATATTACTTTACATGAATTGAATTATTTGGTGGGTGTGCCTTAGTAAGGATGTGATGGATAGTATTCCTTATTATGTTCTATTAGATTAAGTTATTTTCACAAAGGAAAATTATTATGAATCAACCACTTGTGCACGAGATAATTAAATTTATCCCTTTTGAGTATACATGTATGCTTACCCATCATATATAATAATGCATTCTGGTAATTATGAGGACAATGTGGACTACATATGGCATTACATATTCGGATATAGGTAATGTTTTCATAGACCTTTTAGCCATTTAATTTGTATTTACATTAGAGACTATTGTGTTCTATCAGTTATATTTTAAAAATGTAGGTGAAATGTATTTTGGATTTCATTCACATATTTATTGGTGTTGTATTTGTGTTGATACAACTAACTTATCGATATTGTTTTCATATTAAGGGTAATGCCTCCAATATTTTGAGATATTTGAACCCTTGGTTATAGTCGTAACCACATGACAAACTAGAGGTGGGAATCCAGGGTTGTTGTCACTGTTCCTTAATTTCCAACTCACTATGGGAATCTTTGAAGGGAGGGGGTCTGAAAAAATGGTATAAAACGTGATGGATGAAATATAAGATAGATTTTGGAGTTAGGAACAATGATCATATTATGCGTTGGTAGGAAAACAATGTTAAGTGAATTTAGTTTGTGACATAGTTCTGGGTAGACCAGCTATGTCATAGGATTTTGGGACCCCCTGATTGGATGAATAGACTCAAATAAAACTAACCATACAAGAGAGGCTACACCATTTTTAGGTTAGAGTCCCGTGAAATGTACAAGAATCAAAATGACTTTCCTTCCTATTTAAATTTTTTTGTCTTGGGAAATTTGAAATAAATTATGAGTAAATGAGTTAATATGAATCTTTTGTTAAATTCCATTCAACTATAGCTTGGAAATTCCTTGATCGCCTATCCCAGCTATGGAACCCAGTTTTCATCTTCATGTGGTTATGGATGATGAGCCACGACCAACGGATCCTGTTGGTTTGCATAAGGTTGATCTAGTGGAGGAGAATGAACAGTGGTAGAGAACATTATGTTCTTTCCAGCAGAATGCACTAATAAAGTTAAATGGAATCATTTCATATATGGATATGGAGAGTTATATCGAGGTTATTTTAATCACCCTATGTTTGATCCAAACTCTTAAAGAGTAATGGGTTCCATTGGTGATGAGTTAGATTTTATGCATTGACTGTCAGTTGTGGATGTTGTACCTGGTAGGGAGGAAAGAGGATGGTGCTTTGTGGGCATGCTATGAGAAAGTATTCTGAGTGGAATAAATATCATCCACGATGATGGATGAAAAGAGGCATGATATACTCTCCTTATATAGAGGGACTATGCTAGTATTTGATTTTGGGATTATCTTCAAGGTTCTCTATCACATTTCCCTCGATCTATTTGTAGATGAGGAGTCACATGTTAGATGTCTAGAGGATGAACTTCATCCTTCTCTCCAATAGGTGGTTACTCCGTTCACCATGTCGATGTACATTGAGTTCTATAAGATGGCAGAGGTAGTTGAGCATTTTCACTTGTCAGGAGTTTTTCTATGAAATGAGATCCAACATAGTTCTTTCAATGTAAATGCTACCAGAAGAAGGTCTCAAGCACTAGGGACTTTTAGGGTTCGTTCTGCGGACAGTCAACCTAATCATTTCCTTTTTTGGCCATCATGTCCTCATGATTTTCTAGTGAACATTGGTAAGAGGTTTTTCACCTATAGATCATGTGGCCATATGCATAGTTAGTGATCGATAGAACAATGATCTCAGTGTGTTTAATGTGGGAAGATAAACATCTCACCTTAGTAGAAGATGTCCACGGGCCAGTTCCAGTAGTATAGAAAGAAGGAACATGCTCCACCGAGGGGATACTGATGGTTAAAGGTAGACCATAAGGTATTACATAGGTACCTTTACCATAGTTTGGTTGAGGAGTCTAAAATTATAAGTTTGGTAGTGGAGCTAGGAATGTAAATTTGTATGTCATAAGGGAATTGTTCCAATTTCTCCATATATTGTTCTATATAGATGCATATTGTTCAGAATTCTTTCATACACATTTTTTTATTTAGCAGCATCACACTCAATTGCTTCAACAATTCAAGACCAAATCTATCTGATTTGATATAGATTGGATTCTCATTCCCCTTTTGTTTACTATACCAGTCGGTTTTTAGACCAACAAATTTGATGTGTGTCTAGAATACTTCCTGATGATTGGACCGCTTCAGTCCCATGGTGATTTTTTCTTACTACAGCTTTAACCATATTATTTCATCTTTGGAATCAACATCTTTTACATATTTCATTATTCTATATTCTGATCTCATCGAATAGTCATGTTTACAGATGTATATGGTCTATTTGTGGCCTTCTCATTTTGGGGAGCTTTAAGGTAGGTAGGAGGCCTATGGATCCCATTAATTCCTTATTGGCAGAGCTATTAGTGGGTTAGTGGACAATGAATACCCTATTGTTTTTGGTGAATTCATAAATTTGTTTTCTAAAATGTTTTTGAATCTACCCCACTGAATAGAAGTAATGTTCGGGATAGACATACTTACCAATGCTTATCTGATCACGATGGATCCTTATCGGATGAAACCATTAGAGCTGCTAGAGTTGAGTATTTAGATTTATGTTCTGATGATTTTGGGTTTTATATGACCCAAATTATCTCTGTGCAGTTCTCAAGTATTGTTTGAAATGTAGGATTATATTTGTATGAGTTTTTTCAAATACTTCCGGTGTTTGAATATAGTAATGTTCATAAACAAATAACCTCTATTTTGGATAAAATAACTATTTAACTATCTAAGGGAATAAAGATGGTTCTCAAAAACTGATTGGTGGTCTGCATATCACTATCTGAGTGTGAGGTGATGATATCCTGATGACTACTATTAGTTCAATGTATGGGCACTAATAGTTCGTGGTTATTTCATTTTGTGTTACTAATCCACATGTTTTGTTAATGGGGCTTCGGAAATACATTTTTGGTGAGTTTTTGGACATGTTCATCATCATATTCATCAATGAAAATATTATATACTCAATAACATTGGAGGATCACAATGAGTAACTCAGTACTATCATGGGGGTTAATTGATTCTACATGCTCTATGGGATGTTGTCTAAGTGTATGTAATTGTAAATATAGGTACACTTATATTCACGTATAGTGTCTCAATAGGGTATATTAGTGGACCCGATGAAGGTAAAGGCAGTTGTGTCATGGGAAACACCCTATAATGATGCATAAGTTCAAAATTTTCTCATTCTAGTATGCTATTAACAATGTTTTGTACCCAGTTTCAATTGAGTTGTAGCTTCCATGATGAGATTGAGTATGAAAGACCTAGCATTTATGAATAGTGGTATGATATGTGTATAGTTCATCTATCTAATGTGGATGTCTTGTTGTGCTCTAGCACTGTAGTATCTAGAGTAAGTGGTGATTTTTGAGGTGTTTTGTGATGATCCCCACTTATGAATTAGGTGTTTTTTGATTCAACAATATTGATTTATCTCTTATGGGTTTTTAATGTTTTGTCCCCACTAATGGATCTATGAAAACCATGATCTATAGTATGTATTGTTCAGTTTATCACTAATATCATGGAATAATTACCTCATTTGAGGTCCCTTTGTGGTCCTCAAGGATCAAAAAAGAATCAATTATATCAATCACTATTCGTATTTGAACCTGCGATAGTTTAGGTGGATAGGTTTTCTCTAGGAATAGGACATTGAGATCTACTACAAGTAAGTAAAGGGGAATGTCATTTTGGATTCACTGAGCAATAAGTCACATTGGTAGGTTTTTCGGGAATTCACGGATGCCTGGAATTTGATGTAGGTGTTGGATTAATTGCAAATAGATGCATGAATGGATATTGGAAGAGGCTATTTTTTTCAGATGACTGCGATGTCTACATAGATAGAGAAGGTAAATGAGTCTCTATGGGGAGAATAAGAGGTAAAGGTGACACATGTTAACGTTGATTAGGTTCTTTCCCTCAAGGGATAGATAGAGGGTGGTTAGAGTTAGATGCTTACATGATGACAAGTGTTTGTTCTAGTGGAAATGCATGAGGGTGTTCTCCATGATTTTCACTGATCACTCTTAGAGTTACACATAGGTTTTTACAACCTGTACCATGAATGAAGAGAGTTTTTTTGTTTCCTAGGATGAAATGGCATGTGGATGATTATGTGGGGAAGTGATTAGTGTTCTAGAAGGTGAATGCCAATAACCAAGTACTTGTTGGTTTTTTGCAGCCGTTATATGTCCCTTGGTGTAAATGGGATGATACCTCAATGGAATTCATCATAGTATTAACAAGGTCATTGGATGGTTGTGATGAAATCATGTAAATAGTGGATCAGCTGACATAATTAGCTCACTTATTAGCGATTAAGGTGTCAGTTGTAGTGGATAAAACATCATAGAGGTATGTGGATGTGTTGGTGTGGTTGAAAAGAGCTCTAAAATACATTTTTTCAGATTGGGATACATGTTTTATCTCATGATCATATAGGGTAACATATAATTATTTTGGCACTCAATTATTTCTCAAAACTTCTCTCCACCCTTAAGAATATTTGAAGAAAGGGCAGACTATCTATACATTAGAGGACATATTCCAGGCATGTGTCGTTGGTGGAATGTGGGGATAATTAGATAGGTGAAATAACATTTGCTGGTAAAATTTCTACTAAAGAAGGATCATGCTATATTTCAGGCCTCTTAGATTTATCAAAATCTTCAATATGAATCTCATGTCATTTAATGGGGGAGATGGATGACAAAGACAACACGGTGTTCATGGAGTGGCCACTAGAGATTGAGGATCATTGGCAGAAGGTGTTGTGTGGATGGACCATTCCATTGGTTCATGTTATGTGGAGGAATGGTTTCCAGGATGAGAGTACATGGGAAATGGAGACACATATGTGTTCCCAATTCCCAGATTTGTTTTGAGTTTCTTTTTCCTCAGTTTATTTTTAGGTTGAAATGTTTGTACATTGTTTAATATGGTGAGATGTTCTCCTTTAATTGTGATGTGTCTGGTGGAATTTGTGGTTAGGTATTGACATACAGAAATGGCTTGACTTGATTACTAACCGAGACACATTAATTGGGACACAATTAATAACATGTGCGAAATTAAATTCCACACATATTGGATAATATCTTGACATGGAGAAATGAAGACCATGATTCATATGTCCGAACGATGTGGATTTTTGTGCGTTTATGGCGAGACTTGTGGTAGGTTGATGTAGTAGATGTCAGATATGATGTTCTTGGATGTTTAGGATTCCTCCAAATATTGTGGTTTATGTTTTTTTTCTTGTTTCAAAAATGTGATAGATTCATCGTGGGAAGGGATGGAATGAATATTTTTATTTCTTAGTAATGAAATATAAATTGTTAAAAATGTTTGATGGGGATATGAATAGAATTGCATTTTGTTTGATGTAGTGTTTTTTGGCATATCAGCAATGGTTATTTTTCTGTATTAGTCGTTGGTTGGAAACCTATATATTGGGAATTATTGCATGGTATTTTATATATATACATGTATTTATTGTGATTTATATACACACCCCAGCCTAGATGAGAACTATGTTCCCAAAACCACCATTTTCATTATCGATGATTTCAATACCTAACATACTAGTGGGAGGATGGATGTTTGGTTATTGGTACTTGTATGCTCATTCTTATAGGCATTAGTATCCTAGGACTCTTCATGAAATATTTGGTGCTGTTGTGAGGCCCATGTTTCTACAAACGAGGTGTTAATTACTAAGGGTCTATGGGATGAGATGATGTATAGTTGTGGCCTAATTATATATGGGCGGGATATGGTATTGTTGTTTCAAATATTTTTATTGAAGGTATGTTTTATGGTAGTGGCCTAAATTTGTCTGGGTGGGATGTGATTAGCTTCATTTTCCCATGTTGCAGATGGAGCTTGGAGGCCCAGGTGTGTACGGGCAGGTTTTGATATGGGTCATGTGGATTAGTGTTGATGCTCTAGAATCTATGACTTTAGGGAATGAACATATAAATATTGGGAAATGGTTCATGGTAACTAAAAATCGATATTCTTATTATATTACATTACATGGAAAGAATATTTTGGTGATCATTCCCTTGTGAGGAGGGAATGAATAGTATTACTTGTAAGTGTTTTTTGTTATGTTTTTTTTCTCAAAGGGTAATTAGTATGCTTCTTAATATTTTGAAAGAGAGACTTTATTTTTCTCATACTTATAATACATTTATGTTACCCCTATATATATAATTATTATTTTATGTTTCCAGGAGGATTACATTGACCATGCTGGTCATTACTATCTCGGACATTGGGACAATTATCGGCTAACTGATTTTCCTTGTTTTTTGTATTTACATAAGAGAATTATTTTGTATTAGTTATATTTAAAATTTGAATGTGTAATGTATTATTTTTTAATTATCTACCTTTCATCATTGGTTTCTCCATATGCGAATCTTTGAAGGGAGGGGGTTGTTAAATAATGGGAATTATAAATCTTAATAGGTTCTTAATGATGAGAAAATGGTTTTTATATTGGACAAAGATATCTTGGATAAGGTTAATGTATATTTTATAGTACTAATTACTATGGAACATATTAATAGTATATTGAAAATGTTAATTATAATTTCATGGATGGATTTTATTGAATTTTTTGATTTAATGAATATATCAAAAATTATGTTTTCTATGAATAGAATTAATAAGCTTGTTTATATAATTTGTAATTCTGTTTATTACCATATTTCAGGAAATTAACTACTAAATGTATTTATGTTATGAGGATGTTTTAGTCAAGAGATACATTATGGTATATGGTGGATCAATCCTAAAATGATTTTGGGAAATTTAGTGACCTTATTTCAATGTTTTGGATTTTCATGTTTTACAAGGGTAAATGATAAACCATTATTAAATGGTTTTTATTATATATTGAATTACGTTTTAGGAATTAATCTATTATATCATCCTATTTTTATTTTTGAATATTGTATAACCTATAATAACTATATAGTTTTGATGATAACTAATTGTATGTAGAACGAATTAATATTCTATATATGTCTCACATTATCCATTTGTGCTTTAGGGGTAAAAAATCATCATCATTTCTTATTGTAAAAGATGAAGTTGAAACATCTCTAGGAACAACCAGAGGTTTAAATTATTTTCATTAAATATGATAAAATCAATAATAATATATACTAGTGAAATTTAAAAACCATTGTCAAAAAAATATTGAAAAAAATGACATCCTAGTATAATCATATCTGATGAATGAAATGGTCCCTTAAAAATTCATATATTTGTGATTTTCTAATCTAAAAAATTCAATATATCACTCAATGTTTTATGACATGTGTTCTTTGTGACTCACTAAAATTATTTACCATTTTATCCATGTCCAAACCATCACATACAACTTGTTATCTCCAATGTCATAACCTATTTATTAGTAAATGTGGGAAATCATTTTGACACAAACATTCAAATGTTTTTTGAAAAAAATAAGTATTTATTTTTATGATATGTGTTTCTATGAATAAAAAGATAAATTATTGATAGATTGATGAAATATATGAATTTCATGGATAAAATTCATATTATGTGTGTCCAAGCTAACACAAAAAAATTATTATTATTTAAATAAAATTATAATTATTTGATAGATTTTTTTCATGTTACAATAAGTGAATATTTCATTACATAAAACCCATTTTAGGATTTTAGTACACATAACAATGATTATAGATTTCATAACAAGAAACACCATTTTGTCTTTTATTACACAAAACATGAAGCTATGTATTCACTAAATGAAACACTTAGTTTAAACAAAATATCATAAATTATTGAAATATTATTAAAGATTCAACCTAGCCATAGAAATTTATACTATGAAAATGATTGAAAAAATAAGAAAATATGTCATATAAATGTTTATAAAAATGATTCATTAGTATTATATTATTTATAAATGATTTTATGATCTATTTGCAAATAAATAAAATATTATATTGAAATAATCTATCTCTATACACAAATAATCTTTACCTCAATAAATAAAATAAGTAGATAATTTATTTTGATGAAATTTATATATTATATATTAATTAAATTATTTATCATTAAGAACATGTGTTTAATATATAATAGATAATAATAAATCTAATTTTATGTATAAAAGATGTACTATTCTAAAATTCAATTTTATAGAATTATAATTGTGAAATTATTGGAATATACCTTTTATAATTTTTTATAAATTCAATTTTAAAATGTAATCCCCATTTTTTAATATGATTTTTTAAAATACTTATTAGATGAAAATTTGGGTTTTTTATAGAAACATTGATTTTTTTATGAATAATCAATAATTATACATTTAAATTTATTATTTTCTCTTTTTATGAAATATTTATATAGTTAATTTATATTAATTTTGTTAATGTATAAATATATCTTTAATAAATTTATTAATCTAATATAGGGCTTCATAATAAATTTCATGGGGAAATTTTTTATAAGTACTTTATAAACATTAGAACATTTCAACCACTATAAAAACATTCATTCTCATAACATCTGTGGGATTAATTTCAAAATATATTTTCCCACATCAGTGAAAATAATATAAAAATACAGATTCATTAATTTGAATCAGAAAATTTTATATTATTAACTATTACCAATATAATATTTAACCATGATGATTAGTTAAAACAATTAAACGTAAAAGACACATTTATTGTAAAAATGGTGTTTTTGAAATACATGTGTTTGTAATAAAATTGTTACTACACACATTTGATTTTAATATAGTATAAGGACTCAGCCTTAAAAATTATACAATCTTGAATTAAATGAATAATTTGCATAGAGGATCTTTTTAGGTTTAGAGTTTTAGAGAATTAGGCATAACAATTACATTACATATCAATAATTTCCAAGTAGAAACTTCTACCCAATTTGTATATTATTATCATAAAAAACTCTTGAATAAATGAGACATGTCTAGGTCCATGTTTTAGACAAAATAAATTTTCCATGAACCCATCCATGACCCTATTCCACATTATGTCCTGTGAAAAACATTTCAAAAACTTGGGATGAGCATAAAAATATTTGTAAGGGATACACAAAGAAGGAAAACTATTAGATTTTCAAAACAACAAGTAATCAATGAATATATTATCATAGGTAATAGTTTTCCCCTTTATGAATTAGTAAATACTCATCACTGAATAAAATATCATTGCCTACCCTTTCGTAACCAAAAGATTCCCATATAACCCATATAATGACCACATGACAAATAAAGATAACTTGGGACATAAACATTCTTAAGTAGAATAACCATATGGTCGACTTCCATAAGTATCACTAAATGGAATAGAAATACGGCTGACTTCCATACCCAATGCATTGGAGGTTATATCATAACCACCCGTCCTATTTTATCACGGCACCACCTGTCATATGGTTTATCACGATACCACCAGTCAAATTTCCAAGTATAGTCATGAAACATAAAATATGTAAAATATAATCCTTTCAGTAATAACTTTTCATTTTCAATCACAAGAAGTAATTTCAATATATTGAAATAATCAATCAATTTTCATAAACCATTTAAAAAGTGATTTTTTGAATAAAAGTGTCCCATGGAAATTTGAAGCTTTCAATAGAATTATAATTTTAAAACATTAATGTCCATATAAATAAATAATCAAAACAATTTTTAAAACATGGAAACTAATGATAAATATTTAAAATAAAAAAAAATTAAAACATTTAAAATTATATTTTAGTAATTGAGTTTTTTTCAAAATGAGAGACTCTTGAATACAAATAATTGTGGAATAAAATTTAATCAGAACATTATATTATCATGAGGATAAAGGGATTCATGATATAATATGACAATGGACAGAATATACACCATATAAGAGTGAATTAGTGCATAACAACAACGAAGTCTCAATAGAATGTAAATTGAGACGAAATCCCATATAAAAATGTATCCTTGGTTTAAGGATAAATCAATTACATAATAATGTGTGACAAATAATAATACACTCTTTATAATTGGATATTCAGTGTAAATAAATCATAGGAAATTCAAAGTTGTTCTTTTTAAGTAAAAACTAATGACTTGAATGTTTAACTCAATGAATGGAAAATGAGTTAAAATTACTCTTATCAATTTCATATCGATGACATGAGAATTTATCAATGGAGTTATTATGTGTATAAAAATAATATCAACACAAAGGGGATTGGAAATTACAACATAAATAAATAAATATTAATGACACACATAATCATATCATGACATAATTAAGAATTATAATATTAACCCAATGAATAAAAATTGGGTTAGAAGGTTCCCTAACCAATTTGTTAACTTACGAAACATACATCCCATGAATGAATGATCATACATTGAAGATGTTATAACTCATAAATGAATGTATATTACAAAAATTGTACAATCATGGGCTGTATATACACCACACAAAATAAAATAGTAGAAAATATATCATCAAATCACTGGAATAAAAAGTTAGATGAAACCCTTTACCATGTTTTAATTAACTGAGTCGTATGACCAAAAGTTAATAACATCCAAATAATCATATAATACCTTGAATAAAATGATAATAGTGATATCATATATCAAATGGCAGAACAGTATACAACACATGAAATGAATATGTAGAGGACAATGTAAATATCATGGAATTAAAAGCAAGATAAGAAAATCGGTTTCCTCGTGTCCTACTTGACTCATTCATTCCTTGTTCTTCCTTTAATTTGGGTAAATTCTTTTGGTTTGCACCAAAAGAAATTCTTGAAGTGCCTTCTGCCTAAGGTAAGACTTATAGGTGGATGAGAGAGATGTAGGAAGCTTAATTGGGTAGAAGTTAGACGAGCCAAAAGGCCTGAGAGGTGTGAGGAATTTGAGAGAAGTGGTCTCCTTTTATAAGGGAGAGGGGGGATATTTAATAAAGTGTAAAAATTTTATTTTAATATAAATATATTCAGTTTATAAAGGTCCAAAAATCATTAGATTCAATGATAACATGACTCATGGATGAAATAAAATAATCCAATAAGAATTGGACAAGTTCTGGATAATGTTTTTGTCATTATAATCTTATTTATTAATATCCTTTATTAATGAGTCAAATACCGCTTCATTATTGTGTCAAAAACAATTTAATTTATTCGAAGTCAAAAAAATATAAAAAACTATTATCAATTAATAAATCTCATAAGATTTATAAATAATATTAATAGCCTAATATATGACTTAAATAACACCATATAAAATTTAATTTACTAAATGATTTTTGTTTATGTCATTTTTTCCTTTAAAATAAATTAATTAATCTAAAGTGTAATTATCATTCATAAGTGGATCCATGGGGTCAAAAATCGGCACAAGGATTCCCATGGTCAGTCATTACTCATATAATAAAGTTAATACAAGTGTTAAAGTAAATTTTAATTACTATAATATTCTTTTTACCTTGATTTACCATATTTACCTTTAACCACAGTTAAAAAAGTCAAAAGATAATATTCACCAAAAATTATTTTCATCTTATTGAACCAAATTTCATATTCTAATAAAAACCATTTATGTCGGATTTTTGAAATAAAATTCATAGAATTGGTAAAATATCATTTAAATGAAATAGTCATTTTTTACTACTACTAAGTGGTTTCAAAATTCATAAAAAAATTGTTGTTTTTCAAGAAAAATACCAAAAATTCAGCCTAGGCTATATTTGATATTCCAAATTCAAAAATGATGATTATTTATAAAAATTACAATCATAAAAGTTTCATTAATTAATATTAAATTTAATTCTCATTGATAAAACAAATAACATATTTTTATGAAACAATAACTATCAAAAGATTGACACTTGTTTATGTCCAATTTGAAATTGAAATTAACTCCAGTGAAAAAAATTGGATTAAATGGTAAAAATATATTCTAATTAAATATTAAAAACAATTAAAAATATAATCAAACTATATAAACAAATTATATTAAAACATAGTTTTTATTTATAATACAATATTTTTTACTATTTATTAAAAATGAACTATATTGGAAAAATTCCTAAACCTTACACAAAGTAAATTTTGATGTCCACATTCTAAAAAAGTATTTTATTTTTCAAATATAATGTATTAATGTTACCAAAACTATATTTAAATATGTTTCTCCATTAAAAGGTGGTAAATCAACCTTTTAATGTAAATTATGTTTAAAATTAGATTCATTCACATTTTAAGCCACTAACTATTATTGGATAAATGTAAATACATTTAACAAACATGTATAATCATATTGTAGTTAGTTTTGTTTATTACTACCAATAAAATGGTTATGAGTTAACCACCATTTAAAATAATAATATTATATTTTTAGTTTGCAACATCAATTTCAAATAAACTGATTGTTGCGTATCGTGTACGCTATCGAACATAGAAACCATTTTAATGTAAAATTAATATTTAATTCAAAAATATTGATAAAAATGAAAATGTCATACTCATTATTTACCTGGGATGTTACATTTATTTATTTTGAAATAATATTTACAATAAATTGATACAAGTTATATAATATATTCCTTTTTAATTATAATCATAATCAAAAAAATACCAACATAAATAAAATATAATAATTACCATGGTAAAAACTATAGATATAAAATTGAGTAAAATTAATACAAATGGTCAACATGAAAAAAATCACATTCAATTTTTTCATAAAGAAATTTTTCAACCAATTTATACCTAACCAATTTTATTATTCTATTTTTGAGTGACATTATTTATGGTGGACTTTCAAATATTTTATTCATTTTTTAATTTAAAAAAATTCAACTAGACCTCCATTATAAATGGATTTATCTCTCAAAAATACTTTTCTCCTCTCAATCCATTTGTATCAACAAAAATATGAAAATTTTACATCCCAAATAACCTCTTATCATCAATTAAACATTACTTTGTGCATAAATCGATCAAAATAATTCATTTTTTTGTAAACGAAAAAAAGATACCCAAAGAATACATAATGTACACCAATGAACTTATTTATTTTCATTATTCAATAAAACCCATACATTATATTTATATTATCATCAAGTAATAATATAAGTATTGTAAATAAAATAAATGTTTTAATTACAATGTTATTACCTATAAATTCACATATTTCCATCAAATGGGATATGAAATCATTATTCATGTGTACGACATAATTCCACTTATCATATTGATGTCATTAATTTTTCCATTAACACAACTATAGGTAGGAAATAATGAATGAAATAAAATTTATATATTATATTTATAATATTAATTTTGAATGTATGCTTCTAGAGTAATTATATAAAAGATACATTCTTGAATTCAATTTAACTGGATGTTCTATACTGGTATTCATGTGTACAGAAGACTGCCACAACATGAAACTATGTGATTCGTTCAAAATTTAAATGAAATGTATTATATATGGGGTCTAATATAGTTATTTGATATATATAAATTAATAATTTTACATTAATGATAATATAAATACATCAATTAATGATCCCACTTTAATTATGATAAAAAAGGAAATAGTTTTAATTCATACATACAATATATTGCCTAATGAATTATGGATTTTATATACAATGACTAAATTATATGGATTACTAAAAATAAAAATATGTTGAATATATTTTTTATTTATATTATTGTTTTAAATAATTATATTATTAAATCATTTTCTATGAATGATTACAAATAAATGAAATTCAAAACATGTTCTAATAAAAAAGTGGTTATAACCCGAAACATAACTTTATCATTGAATTTTTAATAAACATGTAATATAATTTTATAAGTAAACAATATAAGTTAATTTATATTTGAATATGGTTATGTGATAGATTTATAATAATAATGGATTTATTATACTATATTTTTGAATGATCATGATAATATTCACTACCAAATGTGAGTGGGTTTTTATTATCATAATTTTTTCTGTGAGAATTATTATATATTCACAACTTTAATCTTTGTGGGGTGTATTTAATATTGTATGGGATGTGATATCATGAATTTATTTTATTTAATGATGTTAAATTTTTTATGGTGTTCTTTCATAGGTCTCATGATTCAAAATTTACTCATGTAATAAATGATTTTTGCATCACTTTTTAATTCTGTGAGACACATGGTATATTCAGAAACTATTTATTCAACGATGTGTATTTAATAACTATGATTGTACATTATTTTTTTCAGGCACAATTTTTTTTATTGATACATTGATTTTAGGATCTCACGTTCATGGGGAAACATTTTAAATTTTATTAAATACGTAATATAAATTCTTATCAATATTTTTCCTTCAAAAATATGTTATGTTATGAGACAATATTCATGTAAGAGGTGTACTTGATTGTTAGATTAAATGTTATTTTATGAATATAATTATTTCAAGGATATTTTATGATTAATATAATTTAATTATTGATTATGGATTATTATTCAAAGATCCCCATGTGGTATGTGTTTATTGCTACAATATCAATGTTTATCAATATTTCCATTGATTATGCTTCCATTGATGAAATATAATTATCCATATATTTTTTATTCTCATGAATTTATTTCTCATATAGTAATATATTTTATATTAATGTGATGGTAACATTTCTTACTCTTTAGTACATAATAAAATAAATAATATTTTTTCTAACATTCATCTTTTACTCTGTTTGGCCTGAAATCTATTTTCATCCACAACCATGTTTCTAAATTGGAGTTCAAAAACATAATAAAATTAACTAATTATTTTAAAATGAGATTATTACTCAGGTTGTTAATTTTTTCAATATTTTATTAAATTTTATATTCCTGTCAATTTATAATCAAGGCTCTTTGGACATATATTAACAATATAAAATGACTATTTTTTTCTTCATGTATGAGATTATTTGTAATCATGGCCACTACATTCGATGGATATTAAATTATTAACAATAATTCAAATTTAAAAAATAAATATACCTTCTTAAATATATTAGAATAATATTATTTCTGAAAAAATTATCATAGAATATGAATTAAATTAATTTTTATTACATAATTTTATTTTTTAGTGGTTGCATTAAAATAAAATGATTTTTATGAATTTTTAGGTAATATAAGGAACTATTTCTTAAGATGAAAGGATAAAATTATCAATATTTTTTAAATGATATTTCAATACACTACACAATCCAAGATGAAATTATATTATTTAGTTTATGTTATACTGGGGATATAATCAAAGGACAAAATTCTTATCAATTATTTGAACTATTTATATTTATAAGTATAAATTATTTTTGAAAACCATTTTTGTCCCATGGGTTACACCATGAGAAAATAAATTTTTCACTTTCTTATATTTGATAGTTATTAAAGAATGAAAGGATTATTTAACCCATCACTTTTTCATTTGTAATTAAATGATGAAATTCTTATAAAATATATTTAATTTTAGGGGTTATGTTATAATTAATTTTTATAATCATTATTTATATATACGTATGATTATTATGTGAAAGGTGGGACCATTATCACACTCCAAAGAATTCATTATTGTGTTATTTTTATCATGAGATATACAAGGCTGCTAAATAGAGTAAACATGTTATAATAATACATGGATGAAATGAGTTTTCAATGTTTTAGAGTAATACATTGATAGAACGATAAGTGAAATTGATATAGTAATACATTCATAGAATGAGGTAAAGATAATTATAGTAATACAATGGAAGAATGAGAGATGAACTCGATATTGTAAAACTTGAATGTTTATCGGATTGAACTAAGTACACAAAGATAGGTTTACCATTGATGATAGTATTGTATCCATCCAAGGAGGTGTTTCGTCCAATGCATGAACAATACTACGTATTCATAATGTTATGCTTAAACCTGATTGAATATTAATAATTTTTTGTGTAAAACTAATTACATGTTTGTAATTTTATTTGTGAAACTTGTTGTATGTCCATTACTTTATGCATGGTCATGATATCATTTCCTTACCTTAATGATTGAACCTTATTCTATTTACACTTGTTCAAAATCTTATCAGATAATGTGTATTACATATTTATATTTCCTATTCCCATTTCTTGATCTCATGAATTTTTATTTTCATATCCTTATTATTAATTTCTTATGTACTATAAATCATCTGTCCATGAATATTGCAGATGATCATTTATATGTAGGGTATGGCTTTTAAATAATTTGATCATGTTTTAATATATTGATTATTTTTTCATGCTTACATAAATTCATTATTTATCCTTACTGAGAACTTATGATCAACCATTATTATGTTTCATTTCCCTAGGTGTTGACGAATGATTTTATTTATGTCATGGTTGTTAAGAGTACAAATGATGAATATCATAATAGAAGATGTTGAAAATCATTCACTAAATAAAAGAGTTTGTTTCTAAGTTTCTAAATGAACTAATCTATTATGTTCATCATTATTGTCTTTTTAATATGATTGGAATATTCATTTAAGATATAATATCCAAGTATTTTATTCATGGGTCACTAAAATTCCTATATCAACATGGAAATAGAAAATCATCAACATTGAAATTGTCGCTTTTCTTCCAAGTACATCAAGAGTAAATAATTCCATATGTGATATAGTGGATCTCACATAGAAAATTATTAATTAATTTCAAAAAGATAGGAATTATCACTAAATCAACATTAATGAATATATGTCTAACAGGTTGCAAGGACTCTTTGAAAACCATTATATATTGTATCTCACTGAGATCCCATATCTACTTCTATGTTCTAAAAGACTCCCAAAATTTTCTAAATATTGATTTGGACATAATTATGCATTATCACCCCCAAAGTCATAAAAAAATATAATTGTACAATACAATAACTTGAATAAATTATTAGATCATGTTCGATATAATATTTAATTAGGATATAATAAATATATTCCATTTGTTCAGTTTTCATACAATTATATTTTCCACTATAGAATCCAAATGGCTAAACATGATCCTATATATTGAAAGTTATATAGAGAAAATATTTGTTGGGATTATTTTCTTCAACTCATTTTTTGATTACATGATCTATTTGAGGATATGGTAAAAAAAATTTAACACATATAAAAAAACTCATTAAGGAAACATAGAATCGGTCGTAGAGCTATATTAACAATCATCAATGAGTAATGAAGTTTATGGTTGGGAATAAGGTGGCTCCCATCATGTATACATGTAATATAATAATTTTATTTTTCAATAATTTAAATATAAGGATGATTTTCATATAACACTTTTATTTTCATGATCACGTTAGAGCTGTGTAATATTGACTAGAAACCCTACCAGTAATTTCAAAAGTATGAATATATCTAACATTTTTTCCTATTGAATATGTACATACCAGATCCCTCAATTTAATTAATTAAAATGTTTAATAGTTGGAAAATGATTTCTATTTTTTGTATAATCTAATTAATAACATGTACCATATATATGATTTTTTATGAAAGAAGGCAACACACCTAGAAAAAATATTATGGTTGAACGTGAAATTCCAAGAGCCATCATGGGAACCATAAGAACCTTTGATTAGGAATAACCCTCAACTATTTTTTCCTTATTATGTATTATGTAGTTTTTTTGTATAATTATTAATGGGGGAATATTATACCAACCAAATTGATTAAAAAGAAAAAATATCTTTTATTTCAAGTGAGACCCAAATAAACAAGTCTAAACAAACCATGATTATTTATGAAAATTATATACACGTTGTTCAAATGTTTCATTTGAATATAAATTATTAATTTTTGAAATATTTATATGGTTCGTATATTATATTAATTTCTTAATAAATAAATAGTAATTAAGAATTCATGTTTAAATAGTTAGTTTTTACATAAAAACTATGTTTCCTTCAATGATTTTTTTCATTCATGAAAATATGATAATTAATTTATTAATATTTTATTAATTTTATATTATTAAAATAATTAATTTTTTGATATCGTCATATATTTATTTATATTGGACGAAAATTATTATTTTTTAAAAAATATTTCATTTCATAATAAATAGTTAAAATTATTTAATTTTTAAATTATGACCCTTATTTTCATTAAATAATGTAGTTTTAAGGGTACTTTATATTTTTTATTTTTTAATAATTCTATATATGACTTGGTTTTTATAATAATTAATTTCATTTCATTTAAATAATCAATTTTATGATATTGTTTTCAGTTTATTATTATCCAAAAAATGGTATTCTAAATTTTCTTTTCATTACATAAAGGTTATTAATTTAAATTGATAATAATATTATTAGAAATTAATTATATTAATGAAATTTATATACTATAAGTCTATTTATATTAACTTAATTCCATATAAATACAATCAATTTTCATTGAGTTAATATAAGATAATGTATTTCGTAAAAAGATATCTTATTTTGTATCCATTTTACAAAAAAATATCAAGATTAATTTTAAATTGAATTTTGACACATATATGATGTTAATTTAAAATTTTTAATTCCATATTTTTAATCATCCTCACAAATATTATATAATATATTCAACATAATTTTGTTCATATTGAATATTTATAATATTAAAAATATTAGCTTCCATTGTGAAATAAAATGGTATAAGTGATAAATAGTATTTGTAAAATGCGTAATATTTTAAAAACATGGGTATATATGAATATTTATTATGTGGAATGACCATAAAACCACAAAAAATCATTATTTTTCAAATATGGTGGAACATTATTTGAGGGTGACTTTCATTGTTGAACTCTTGTGAAATTAAAAAATTTCCACTTCTCCAAAATTATAATTGGGATTCCCCTCTCTACATCCCTTGACACATGAAAATTATTTTCTCAAAAACCCATCATAAATACCTTATGTATTTACTTATATTAATCATAGATTCCATGGACTTTTTCTTAAATCCTCCAATGAAAGATTTTTTTGCAGAACTATAGAGGTTGACGAAGAAGAAGTATCATTTTTGCCCGAACATCTTGATTTTTATTGTTCCACCTATATAAAATAACATTAAACCATGATAAACTAACAAAATATTTACCCCCAGTATAATCATTTCCATTTCTGTTAATTGTTGATCCTATGGCATTATCCTATTTCATAAAATTTGAATCGTAATTATATATAGTTTGTATGAAAGAGTACTCCGTCACGAAAAGACATATGTTTTTATCTTAATCAAATTTCATGGATTTTTATAAGGATAAATTTATTTATTATGTATTATATTAATGAAATATGAATAATTAATTAAAATTATTATATAATATAATTTTACACAATAACATCCTTTGATAAATTATATATTCATTCATAATATGACGGACTTCCACCTCACAAAGTTATGTGATATGATTCTATTGCAAAGTCACATGGATTGTATATCTATGTATTTTTAAATAAATTATATTAACTTTTTTATATAATTTAAAATAAGGAAGGATTAAATATCACTCACCATATATCACTAATTAAAGATGGAAAATGAAAATTTCACCCTGATGTATGTATGCCCTACTACCTCCATGATTGTAACATATATCATTATTTATAGAAACTATTACTAATTTTTATTAAATTTATAAATAATTTATAAAAATAATATTTTTGAAATAATTCATATTCTCTCTATTATTTCATAATATTACATATTAGCTTAGTCTTATTAATATTGTGATTTTGGACATATGTTTGGAATATCTTCAAAACATTCTACCTAAACCAGAATTATTTAGTTTGAATTGATACTAAATAAAATAAAATGAAAAATAAAAATGTAAATTTAATTCAATAAATAATATTATTAGCATAATGTCATTACGAATGATGATTTTAAAAGAAACATACATGTTGGGGTCGTGTTATGATATCACTCTAAAAAACATATTCATTTGGATTATTATCATTCTCTCATTAACTTACATTAATGCTCAGTTTAATGTCTTTGAATGATTCTATATTATGAATATACGATTAACACAAATATATCTATCTTATTAGACATTAATTTTTATGGTATTTCACGTCTTATGTTCATTTTTCAAATGAATTAATCATTAAATATACCTTGATTGTGATATGGTGAATTATTCTTCAACCCAATTTATATCCATGTTAAATTCTTGTGTTTATTTAATTTAAACTATTTATATTTTTTTCAAACATAATCATGAAAATTTTATTATATATTGAAACAAATATTTTTCAATTTAATTTTTTAATTCTTTGATATCATGAGACATAATGAATGTTATTAGAGAGTAAACCTATCCATTATAGGACTATGTCCACCATGTGATATTTTCATGCAATCTATCCTTGGATCATGTTTATTTCATATCAGTGTCTACCATATTTATTATATTATAATTAAATTATGATTCCATGTTCATTATGATATTCATATATGTGATTAATCAAAATATATCACTATTATGATATTAGAATTCATCTTTTACTGATATGTTTTTTTCTTTATCATGTTTATTCCATTATTGTTTTTTTGTCTCACACGTCACATTTTTGTATTCCCCAGGTTGACCAATTTTTTTTGAAGCTCAAAATGATTTTGGATCTCATTATTGAGAATAAAATTTGTGAATTATGGTTTAGTTTTCTTGTAATATATTATGAACCTAGTCATCTAAAGAAACTACAATATAAAATATTTTAAATTTATTAAATGGATTTTTATATAAAAATCCTGATATTATATATATATAATGAATTTATATCTATATATGATCATTGAAAAAAAAAATGAGATCATATGACATTTAAAAAATTTTACAATTATAAAAAAAAATTATTTAAAAAATTTATCAGGGGATCACAAAAAAATGAATTACTATTTTTGTAATCATTAATGAAGGAAAGATAGAATTAACAAAAACATTATTTTTTGAAAAAATTAAGCATATTCTAATGATACTATATCAACTTAATATTGATTAATATAATCTATTTTACGAAAATATTAGTATATTATGAATTATTCAAATGATGGAATAGGTAATTTGAGAGGTCAAATTACTTGAAGTAACTCATATATTGTCGACAAATATACAACAAAAAGGATACCATATATTAATATCATGGAATATGTAAAGATTTATTTGAATATTTTTACTCAAAAAATTGTATACAACATTTTATAATTTATGATAATGTCAAATATATGAATAAATGATAATGTTTTCATTAAAATATATAATAATGGAGTATTTAAATTTTAGACAAAAAAAAATATTAATTTTTTCAAAATTATAAATCATGTGTATCATGAAAAATTAATTTTCCTCACGTAATATTAGTAAAACACAATTGTAGTATTCTTAAATTATAAAATAAATGATTAAAAGAAACATAGTTGACTAAGTATGTTTTTAGTAAAACTAATAGTTTAGTACTAATCCATATTGAATGAAAAATAATTCTCAGACATCATTATTCATGTCATGTGTTATCAATAAGATAGTCCCCTTTATCATCTAATTTGATATATTCTTAAATTGATTGTTTGCATTGAAAAAATGTTCATAAATTTGAGATTATTTAATTATGAATTTAATTATTTTATTTAGACACTATGAGAGATTTCTTTTAAATTCTATCAGTTTATATAATTTTTTATAATGGGGTTATATAACTTTTTATTAGGGATCAATTATATATAATGAATTATTAAAATGGAAAATTTATTAGGGGAAATATGTAAGTGTTCATGTGAATGTTTTATCTATTTTAACTATTTTTATATTTCATATGAGAAATAGTATTATATTTATTCTAGGAACATATTCTGAAATTAGAGGTATGATTTGATGTGATAATTATGTACTAAATGAAGGATATGTGAACCAATTATAGATATTTTGTGGTTTTATTCGATGTGATGATTTTGTTTTAACTATGTATATAATTATCCATAATGTGACCAATTAACATGTGGAATCAGTTGATCAATCTAAATCATGTGGGTAAAGTATGAAGAGCATATAAAGGTAACACACTATTTTTTTTGACATCTATACATCATTAATAAATTATTTATGTCCCTAATGTATGTTCACTAATGTTCTTTTAGAATTTACATTTATTGTTTATTAATATGAGGGTTGAGTTTAATATTGAGTCAGTATACATGTTTAACAAAAAAAATATGGGTTATATTTCTATGAACGACATTTACTTGCAGTTATTTAATACAAAGATTATTTATGGAGAAAATAATTTACTTCTACATTGAGTAAATTATCAAGGAAATTGTATTTTGAGAATTTTAATGTTGAATTTGTCTATTATATGATATTTATTCATTTAAAAAATAATTTTAAACTCTTAATAAAATATAATATATATATATATAACAGATGATAAGGTTTTGGGATATATAGAATTGTGTATGTTATGTTTGAAGTGGTTTTTTGATGAATATATGAAATTTTTAATATTAGGTATATAATGGGAATGTTTATATATAATATCACATATGATATTGAGTGATAATATGAAATTGTATAACCCATGTATCACACCGTATGTTTTATTAGTATATATTAGTTGTTTCATAAAAATTTTCACGCAACACATTGTTCTACGTTCCACACATGAATGGTTGATTATAAATTTTCTTCTAAAAATAAAAAACTATTGTGTATGGACATATGTTAACGTCAGACATCATGTTTTTTAAACATTAAAGGGTGTATGACTTTATTTTTACTATATACTATTTATAATATACAATGGTATATGATCTAATTAATTTTTTAGTTATTTTTTATGAATATTTATGTTTCTAAAAATATTTATAAAAAATCGTGGTACTATACTAAAGAATTTTTATTATATTTCATATATCAATAAATGGATTTTTTGTTTCATGTAATGTAAATAAAACTTATTTTTGAAAAATGAAATGACTTTTTATGAAAAATGGAGATGAATTAACTATTTTAATTGATTTTTCATATTACGATAATTGTTTTGAATCCTTAGTGACCTAGAACTATGTTTATAGAACATAAGAAGAGGTTTGAGGATAAATAATAATATTTTTGAAAAATTAATCATCTCTTTAATGTTTTCATTTTAAAAAAACCTTTATTAATAAGAATAAATTTAATATAATAGAAGTAAAATGTATTTAATAGTGTATAAATTTGTATGTTAAATATTTATGAAACCATTGTTTAATTAAAAAGACATGAAAATATAAAATTAATAGTGAAATGATAACTCTATGTTGTGAAATGTTTTTCCCTGTTATGATATTTCAATAAAAAAAGTAGTGTCATGTGGAAGAAGTCTATATTTTTTGTTTTTTAAACATTGAAATGGAATAATATAAATAGAAAAATAAATAAGAATGATGTTTTGGGAATATAGTTAAAATAGAAGACAAAAAAGTAAAATTACACATCGTTTACTTATAGTTATCATCATGATAGTGAATTATGTTGATGAAAAATCATGAAAAATAAGAAAAAATTATTATATTAAAGAATATGTGTGTGATAAGTCTTCATTTTCAATAGATAAATATTTAGAGGTTATGAATAATCACTACATCATCTACATAAGACAATGTTTCAATTTTTTTATTATTAAATTCATGATTCTATAATTATGATTATTCTAATATAACAATTTTATGATATAACAAACTTGACATATCAATCATGGTTATTGTGGTGTATTTTATTTTGTTGGGTAATTCAACATCTATCAATGGACTATCCCTATAATCTTTAGATGTTATCAATGAATATCATGTCCCCCTAATTATTTCCATTATAAGTGTGTTTTAGTTTTATTGTGATATTGATAAATCAACTAGTGATGAATGTTAATTTTGTTAAAAATTATGATTGTAAATAAAATAAATAATTTTCATTAATTTCGACCTCTATGTGACCCTCCAATTCTACGTGCCACCTACCATAACTTTTTGTATTAATTATAAAGGATGAGGCCATGAGGAACTATATAGAATTAGAAAATCATCCTCAATATAACATTGGTGGTTGATGAATATCCTTCACTAATATTGTATCTAAATCATTATTAAAGGTTTAATTTATCCAATGAGAAAAGTCAATTCCATAGTTAAGTGTTCTAATTCACAAATATAATATATTAAGAATTAATTGATTAAAATTATACGAATTTCCTATCATCTACCTATATTTCATTCATATGACACATATGGATTTAAATAGATATACAATTAATGATTTAGGAGGAAATAATATAGTATGATATTCTTTATTTTTCCTATTGCAAAACAATTATCCATATTTCCAATTGGGATGATTAAAAAGGTATATTTATAATAAAATTCCTTATTGTAACAATGAGTCAACATTATAAAAATGTGAGATTTGACTTGTGCTCAAGTAATTTTATTTCATTTTTACTATCATAATCCTTGGATCATATTTAGAATTAACTTTGTGGATTATAATATTTGAAAGCCATCATTCATATATTTTTGAAACATAATTAATTTAAATTAGATGTAAACCACAATTATTATATAAAATAATGACAATGGTTGTTTAGAAAAGGTCAAAACAGATGTCCAATCATATTTTCCGAGGTCATGCCTATCAATATAAAAAATGTTTTATTTTAGAAATTCGGAGATTGGATTTAAAAAATGAAAAATATAAATCATCCATTGATAATAATATGTTTTCTTAGCCCATATATAAAATTTTAGTAAACGGATAGTGGTTTACCAAAATATTTATAAAAATACTATGCATGTTAGATAATGACTAATATTATAAATATGGTAGGTATTAGAATAGAACACAATATATGGATTTATTAATAAAAAATAATTTTTTTTAAATTTTACCTTAGTCATAAAACCAAAATAGGGTCTTTTTTCAATAATTATTATTGATAAATTTATTGAAGTCATATATTTCTTATTTATCACAATGATTATGTGTGAAATGGGAGACAAGTGAATTAATTATTTATAAAATATAGTTATTATTTCCAGTAGTAGGTTCTGAAAAGGATGCATGGGGATTCCATATGAATTTATATTGAAATTATATAAAATTTTAACAAACTCAAGTTACACCAATATCGACCATCTCATAGTCATAATGAAAATTTTTATTTTATATTGAAAAGTAGCTATGGGGAACATTATGTTGTTATTTGGAATTAACTACATAAAATTATATTAATAAATGGTGCCCCCGATTCTATTATAGATATATTTGTAAAAAATAATAGATTATTTCATGTTTTGATTTAAGATGAATGTTTATGTCTATTGATATACTATAGGAGAATATTTTAAAAAAATTTAATATTAATCCTTTGATATAATTTTAATAATGGGAGTATAATTAAATATGAAATAGTAATCCAAGGGTTATTATCATATTTTTGATACAATGTATATTTAGTGAGTGGGATAATTGGATAGATAGTTTATTATAATATCCCATAAACAGTATACTAAAGCAGATGGGTTATTCATTATATCTGTATAAAATCACATCTCGGTAAAAATGAGATGTGATGTAAAATAGTTATAATATTAGGTTAGTATATTATATGGGATGTTAGGGATGTTAGTAAAATCTAGTTGAAGTGGTTTTCAATGTCTCTTTATATATCTCATTGTGTGTATTTTTTTATATAATATTCTATATTGGAATTGATCCATGTGATGATTTTGGGAATGAAATAATGTATTGTGGTTAACCAATGAGAATTAATTGGGGTTTATTTGAATGATCAAAATTAATGTTTAAAATGATATGATGATTTGCAGATAAAATGGTTTAATAAAAATTGTATAAAATAATTAACCCTTTTATGGTAAAATTATTTGAGGTTATCACTACACAGTAAAATAATATTATATATAATATTATATATGATCATATTTATAGTATTAATCATAAATATGAATAAGTATTATGTAATTATGTTATACGGAGCCCCAAATTCACACCGAATGTCTTCTAATTCTATTAGTAAATTGGGGTGGGGGCATTAGCTCTACAAACAATGTTTGTAGAAATATTTTATGATGTCGGATTCCATTTTTTTTGTATCACATAAAAATATAGTGTTTTGGGGGTATTAGACATATTAATGGTTACTTGTTTACTTTTAATTTTTTGTGACATTATTTAATGTATCTTATTGGTCATTTTTAGATTAATTTTCTCCCATTATTAATGTTTTATTTATGAATCAAAATTTTTATTTTCTTTCAAAAAATTATTCATTGAATATATTCCTATAAAATAAGTAATATTTCAATATTTAAAACATTTGTATAAAATTTTTGTTTTTTTAAAAAAAATTCACCTTAAATTCATTATATAGTTTTATTTATTTAATAATATTTTGTATAAAAATAAAATATTTAATCTAAATTGGTTGTTTTTATGTTATTATAGTCTACATAGTGAATGTTTGATATTTTGAAATTACAACATATGTAGGTAAGGTCAATTAGATATATATGTGATATGAGGAAAGTGTTCAGATCATGGATTTTGTAACATATATGTGGGAAAAACATTGTTAAATAGATATGTATAAATGAGAAAGATATGATGTTTCCCTTAATGGCCTACTTATATTTTTAGATTTGAATTTGTATGTTGATAGGCAAAACTACTTCATTGAATACAAAAAATCTTGTCATTATAGAATCTAAATCATTTCATAAATATATATTTCATCAAAATATATGAATATTAATTACATAACATTTAGATCCATGCGTAAAAAATTTAGGTCCATGATCATTAGAAACATGAAAACATAAATAATAAATTCCATAAATTTATATTTCTTCTCACACTTATTTCATCATTGTGAGTGACCTTTTGAACTATATCATAATCAATAACATTCATAATAATATTATGAAATGAAACATAGAAAACATTGAGTTTGATGCTATGTATGGTTAATGGAAGGATGTATAAATGATTAAATGGGAATAACATGATCATAAGGGAATAAAAAGATGATATTTATTGTTAGAAACCATACCCTTAATATCAATGATCAGTATCATATGCCATTGAATAAATATTGAGTGTTTATAACACATAAATCATAAGATAATCAATGAAAAAGATCCATGATATAATTCCATTGGCATAAAATATGGATTGGTTGAAAATAAGTATGTATAGAATACCAAATGTCAAGGCTACCTACCAAGACATTAATTACATGATGGGCCTTGGGAAACACCCATTATTCTTTCTTAGGGATTTGGAAAAATATTTATGTACCCAATTTACAGAGTGGGATAACCTCATGTGTAGCATTTTTGATCATAGAAAATTAAATATTTCCTAGTTCATTGGAGGGATATAAAAGTCTCATTAATCACATAATGAAATTCATACAAATTTGTTCAAAATAACTGGAAAACATTCACCATAACAGAACTCTCATAAAAGAAATATGTTTCATAATAATTGTGATTAAATATTAATAAACTATCCCTAGAAAAAATAATTATAGTTTCATTAGATTATATTCATTTTAAATATTACGTAACATTAATGGGATTAATAATATATGTAACAAGATTTTGAAAGATTACTTTTAATATTTATGATGGAAATAGGCTTCAAATTTTTAAATAACATATTTTAATAAAACTATGTAATTTTGTATTAAAAAAATAAAATTTTAGAATAAAAATATATTCATGTAATGTAAGAATCAAATAAATGATAATTTGGGATATAAAGAAATTTTTTTTACCCCATTCTGTTTGAAAATATTACTTTCATGTCCTTTTAAAATGGTTATAAAGAAAATCATTTGGAAAACAAAAATAAAATTTCAGTCATTCCATTTTCTATAATTTGAATCATTTTTATAAATTCCTATACACAATAATTCAGGTAATGTAATGAAATTATTTATAAATATTATTTTTTAAAATATATTGGATGAAAAATGTTACCCAAAAAAGATATAAACATAATTAATCCCTAAAATTGTTGACATTGTTAAAAAATCATGCCTTGATTTTTCCTTGAATAAAAATATTTCTAATAAATTTATATATAAATTTATTAATATGAAAATTTTATTTAGGATTATATATCGTAAATATAATTCCATATATTATTATACTTCAATTGTTCATCAACACCTTTAATACAAAATTTCTTTTTAAAATTTCCATTTCCTAGTGTTAACAGTTTCATTTATCATGTCTATTTCTAGTCAAAAGTTCATGTAAATTTAAATATATATAGGCCCAATAATCTACATAGTATTAATCATTATATATATAATATTAATTTTATATATATTTATATTCTTCTATTAAAATTATGAATTTAAACACTATTCATTGAGAAGATAGGTCGCACAAACAAATAAATATTGTTTTCATTTTTTTTGAATGATGAAATAAATGAATTGTAAATATTAATTCACATTTCAAAGACTATTATTATATCATATATATATTATATATTCATAAAATTCATCCTTATTAAAATTCATGTAAAATATCAATGAAAAAAAAATCACATCGCTTTGTGTAGCTAGTAGTCGACACATACAAATGAACGTCATTATAATTTTCTAACGGATTGGTTGAGAGGTTGTTGATGTGGTATTTTATTTGTAGAAGTATAATTATTTCATATGTTTAATATATTAATTTTAAAACAATCAAGATACCCATCAATAAATTATGGTGATGTAAGTGAATAGTAAGACTATTTTGATATGGATGTCATATCAATGAATGAGCCATACATTCAATTTTAATTTGAAGGGAATGATGTTATATAATGATGTTTTAATAATAATTATTATATTATATATTATTTAGTAAATTTATGTTATAGTGTTATTATATAGATAATATATATTATGAGGAGTTAAAGAAGAGTTCTAAATAATGTGAATGGTGATAGTGATTACCAATTCTATTAAGTGATGCTTTTTTATCTCCTCTAAATGGATTTGGGGTTGGTATTTTGGGAAGAAAATTATCTTTAACATGTTTAAATTGAGTTTTGAAATGAAATTTAACTTCTTCATTAAATATAAAAGGTTAAACGTCTTGTAAATAAGTGAGAGAGAATGTTCTATTCTATAATTGATGTGAGTGGAACTTTTGGATTAAAAAAGATGTTAATTAAATAAATTATTAAAGGGGACATATGCCTACAAATTCCTATGGAATATAATCTAATATAAGGTAATATTTTATTCTGATAATCCTTAATAATTTTTAAACTTCATTGTGTGATTTTAACCCATTTCATTTTGATCATCACTTAAATATCCAATTTTAATTTTAACTAATGTAACAACTTCTTCAATATTAATGTGATATAATTTTCAGTTACAATGTCAATATTTCCCAAAAAATGGATAAATTATTATCTTTTGGACTATATATTAATCAAATTATCTTATTTTTGGTTCTTTAGTATTTTTTAATAATTTATTAAATAAATAATTTCATAAAATATCATTTTTATCAATTTTTATAGAATTCATTTAATTTAACATTAAATACATCATGGAAAAGTGATACTTTTAAAATAATGAAATCAAAGTCTATAATATATTGAATATATCTAGATAATTTTTGGATTATATTAATTGATTCCTATTATAAATATTTTTAAAAATTAAAAATCATTTGTAATATATTAATATTTTTATAAGGAATATTGTCAACAAGTATATTAATCAATTAAGGAAATTACATAATTAGATAACATTATATATATTTTTTAATAATGAGGATTATTTTATTGAGCTCAAAATATAAAATTATTTTCACTGAAAAAAAATTTATTTTTATATGTTGACTCGTATGATATATTATGAATAATGAGTATGGTTTTTCTTATATTCTTATATTTATATATTAGATATATCATTTTCATGGTCATGATTCCCTTAAAAAATCTATTTTTAAACTATAATGTTTATTTTAGAATTTTATTCTACCATGAATAATCCTAATGATAATTATTTCCCTTATCACTTATCTTTTATCTAGATTTACTCGATTTACTCTATACATGGATGATAAAATTTACAATAGATGTTATTTATGTAAAGAAAAGATAAATCGCTCCTATGCAAAAAAATTTAAAATATGTATGAATAAAATATAAAATTTGTTATAACAAATTATATACTTCTAAATAAATGAAATTAATATTATTTTTTTTGAACAAAATGAGATGAAATAGATTTTTTGGAATAAAAATACATTTTTAGGTATAAAAATAAATTTTCTCTTATCTCACGAAAAGAAATATTTTTATTGAAGGTTTTAAATTGTAATAATGTAAATAATAATAAATTAAAAAAATCAACTATATGGACAAATATATTTTATTAATATTAAAATACATAGTATTAGTAAAAATAAATTTTTTTTTTAAATCCGTTTTATTTTGAATTATTGTTTTTATTATTAAATTACTCTGAAATCTGTTGTATTGATTTTAGAAATTTATATACTATATATTTTTTATAAGTTATTTATTTATGTTCATACTCATTAGTACTATGACTTGTCAAAAATGAGAATCTATTATTTTAATATTATTATGTAGTTCATTAAAAAATGTTATTTTTTTAACAATATATATTGAATAAATAAATTAATTTAATGAGAAAATTTAGGTAAATATATTAGGGTGCTACCTTTTACTCCCATTAAAATTAATTTCACCAAAATATTTATCATTCTAATAAAAAAAATTCGGATATATTTCTTTTATTACATCCTTAGTATCCCATTTAGATTCATGGAATTTATTATTTCTCCAGAGAACATTCAAAAGGGATGTATTATTGTTTAATAATACATTATATCTATGATCCATGATATATACCATGTGGAATCCAAATAAATATCTTAATCAAATGGTATGAAAAACTAATATATTAACTTTTTTGTATTATGTATGTAATTAATCAAAGAGAGATAAATGGAACATTTTTTAACAAATAGAATCATTCATTAGAAGTGCTAAACAATAAGATTTCATCCTAACATTATACAGAACATTAAATGGAACACTATACCTAGGGATAAAATTCTATTATTTAAAAATAACATAATATTGATCCATATATTAGTTCATTGAAAAATATTCATGCCAAATACAACATCAAAAGAGAATCCATAACACCCTAAACTTATTTAATAAGGAAATTTTATTTGATAGTGTGTATGATACTCAACACCAAGCATTGAGGTAAATATAACATCCCAATACATTATACAATATTTTTATTTTGAAATATTATATATCTAAATTATTATATATTTTATACAAGAATAAACATATCATTAATTATATGCAACTAAATGTTTAGCATGTTCTATATAGATCTACTATTCAATGTTGTATTACACGCAACAACATGTTCCATGGAATGTGTTTGTTACACAAAATTCACTGTTTTAAGGAAAATTATTAATGTTATTATTTTTGATGAACATTTTTTCATGGATATTAAATGGTTGTTATGTATTGGGTTAAATAACTTATTTAATTATATGTTTTAATTAGTTTGTTAACAGTTAATTACAAATCAATATGATGACTAATAGAATAAAATAGAAATGTTTTTATAAAATATCATTATTAGGCAGTGATGGAGTATTCCCTTATTAAATTAAAATTATTACTATTAAGGAATTAAATTAATTAAAATTATATATTATATATATTTAATAATTTTATTTTACATTAATACACTATATTTATTAGTCATAATATATTCAGAAATCTAATTTAACATATAAGAAACATTATTTTATAAAGGATGTCTTACCACCATTTAATGAAACATTTATTTTAAAACTACAATTTTAAACATTAATATAGATTATATGTCAAAATAAACCAGATTATTTAAATTTTAATGTAAAAAATATCATAGGGAATAAATTTATTATATTTCTACGATGTTTTATTTAATGATGAATTTTGAAAAAAACTGAATATAAATTGAAAAATGTCTTTTTCATATCAATTATTAATTATTATAAATTATATTTTTAATTATATTAATATTTTATATAGTTCAATTATACATATAATAATATAAATTAAGTAATTTTAATCATTTTTATATTGAATTTTGATAAAAAACTAAATTAATTTTCGAGCATTTTAATATTAAAACCCTACTTTCTCATCACATCAGGGGGATTAAAATTAAATTAATTTTAAGAAAATATTTGATTTTAATTATGAAAAATTATATATATATTTTTAAGAATAATAATTTATTAATTCTAATTTGTTTAACCTGATATTTCAATATAATGATTATTGAAAAAATGAAAATTAATTATAGTGATATTTGATAAAATGATTTTTCTGAATCATTATAATGAGAATATAAGCTATGAAACTAACCCAAAACATGTAAAAACACCATTAGATTGACATATTTTATCATTAAACCATAGTTTATTTTTTTTCTGAATTACTATAAACTTTTGTTAGGTAATACATGGTTACACCAAACATAAATTTTAAATTACCAAGTGTGCCATTTCCATCACTTATAAAAGGACACACCTCTCCACATATATTTACCACATAAAACCAAATATTGTTAACTATTCCCTAGAAAATAACCCCCCAATATCCTTCATCTAATCATATAAGTGTTATATTTGGAATAAATGCATCTTAATAATGAATTAGTGCCATCCTATGGGAGATACATGAAGAAGTGGTACTGTTTTTCTAAAATTGTTTTAAATTTATTTCCTTCACCACCACATTAAATTTTTATTATACCTATATTATATAATTAAATAAAAATATTTTATATAATTTTATTTTTTAATGTTTTGGTTACGACTTACATCTTCTTACATGTCAATCAAATGAGTTGTTAAATAATCAATATTGCATACGATGGATTATTGCCATCTGGATCAATGTAGTTCATTTTTCTATTACCACATATCAATGATATGAATAATGATGGAAAATATAATGATATAAATTATTTCTTATATTTTTTATGTTTTTATTTTTATTGAATTATTTTATAACACATTCTTTCGTTCTTTCGATTTTGTAGGTATACGATAACATCGTTCATATAAACGATGGACTATAACTGTAACGACCCAATGTTTCATTAATGGAAAATCCCTTTTGATCCAGTTAAATTTTTCTTTATGAAAAAAGATTTTGTAAGATGTCAACTTCTTTTGTTTTATGTTAAGATTCGTGACCATTACTTTTATAGTTGTTGAACAGTGATCAGATGAGTAGTATAAATATAAGGCTTTAACGAACCCAATTTTACTCAGACAAAGGAAGCGATGGCCTCATCCAGTATAATTGCCCCATACGAAGCCCATTTGTCGGAGCTCAGAAAAGAGGTGGTGTCTTTAGGCTTTGCCCTTGACCAAGCCCAAGCTGAGCATCATTATGTCAAGCTCGAAGGTGATCGTCTATGGGAAAAGTGGAAGTTGATAGAGATTACCACTCGAGCGATGTTATCCGAGCCGCCCCAAGAGTCTGTCACCATCGCACACCTTACCCTTAGGTCTTATGCGTCTATTTTAAGGGGTTATGTAACAAATAAGTAGCACCATGTTCATGTACATTATTTTTGTATATAATAATGAATATAATTTCTAGTCATTTTTGATACATTGTAATTAGTTTTTCAAGTACAAAAGGTGTTTTTAGTTATTATTTAATTAAGAATTATATTTTATTAAATTAAAGGATTTTTGAATTAAATAATATTTTAATAAAATATTATTATTAATATTAAATGAATTATTATTAAATATAAATGATCTTATAATTTTATGAATGCAATTAACATTTTTATTAAGGTTTGAAAGCCATTTCTGTCAAAACCCATGAATTTTTTATAAATGTCGGTTTTTATTTTAAATGTGAAAATTCACATATTTAGAAAATTATTTAGATAAAATAAATATTATTTTTTGAATCAGGACACATAAATTATCCAACAGTGAATTTTTCATAATTTTCTGAGACAGTCATATTTTTGGGTAAAAATTAAATACCATTTAAATATATAATGTGTTTTATGACATCATAATGACCCAATGGTGATGTAATAAAATACCATAATCCTTATTTTATTCCAACATATGTTTTATCATTGAAATAATGAGGTTTTTGGTTTGATTGACTTACTTTTCAAAGCATTAATGAACCCCTCAAGACTTATCCAACACTTTGCCTTTTTAAATTAATTTCCATGGGAGTGTGACTCACCTCCACATAAGAAATCCTAATTTTTAAATAATTTCGGACCTTGGAAATGTAAAATATTTTTTTCCTCTTTCCTTTTCCTGAAACCATGGGCAAATACCATGGGATGGTTTGTGGTTTGGATTATTTTAATATAAGGGGTCCCAAACCTAAATAATAAAGAATTCTCTCACCTTTCCTATATAAACCCACCCAAGCTCCCACTTTCTCCTCACTAAAATCCCTTGTAGTTAGTCCAACCTCTGCCCTACTCTCTCTATAATCCTCCCAAGGTGCCCCAAGCTCCCAATAAGCCTCTCCCAAGCCTCTCTCTAGCCTTTGGAAGCACACTTCCATGTAAGGGTTTTTCTTCCTTTCTCATTTTTGTCAATTTTCATTAAGTTGTATTGCCCTTTTAATTTCAATTATGAATGTTGGGGTATGGTTATTCACCTCTCCCATACTTCCCTCTTATATTTTGAATGATGGTAGACCCCTTTCCCTCTCATTAAATGAATCCCATGTACACCCGTTACTATGCTGAAATTCCGAGAGGAACCTTTTTCTCCTCTTTTATATTCAAGCAATACTTTTGTATCATGAATCTAAATTCCTTTTCAATTGTTGGTAAATGTTTATATAAGACCTACATACTCTTTGTTACATGTAAATATTATGTGGAACCCCTTTCTCTCTCATCATCCTTTTTTATTAGTTCTTATGTCACGCCGTTACGCTGCCGATATCGAACCGATTTTCTAAGCCAATGTCATTGTGTAGTGAATACCAAGCCAATTTCTCCATCAAGGGTATTCACCTTCATGCACATTTAATTATTGATTGTAAAGTTTCATGTATGAATTCCACATTCCTTTATCGTGGAATAAATGAGTATGTTTTATGAATCCATGTTTTATGATCCATGTGGCACACTTATGCATGAAATGAAATGTTTAAGAAGGGTGCGCCATGATAGTGCTCCAATGCATTGGGTAAAGTATAGTATCATGATACGTCATGTGCAATGAGTGTTGAATCATGCTAATTCAAGTGCAACTAGGGTTTACTCATGCTTCAAGTGCAATGAGGGTTTACTCATGCTCCATGTGCAATGGGCCTTGGCTCATGCTAATTCAATGTTAAGTGTTGTTGCCACATTTACATGTTATGATTATCATGCTTTATCATGCCTTTATGTTCATGTTAATCTTATGATCTATTGATATTCCTATTGTATAACATGTATTGCACTCCTCTTGTTATTCATTGTGTACTCCCTTACTGGGCTTTATAGCTCACCCTTTTCTAATGCATGTCCCCAGGATATCCCATGCAATGCTAAGTACGAAGGAATGTAGTGGTCATGTAAAGGATGTTTTCAATAAAGATGTTGTATTTCAAGTTTAATGTTTTTATGTAATGATCCTAAGCACAAAAGACACTAAACCTCTCGATCTTCTTTGTTGTATCAAGTGACGTTTTTTGTAATAAAGCATGTTTAAGTTGTAATAAAAAGCAGGGTTGTCATAGTTGATATCAAAGGATAGGTTTAGTTATTTATGGGGTTAAGAAACCCTAGTAAAGCCTTAGATATAAGACTAAGTATAATAAAAACATCCGTAAGTTTTGGTAAATACTAAGTTAGTGGTTTATCAAACAAATACATCCCTGTCTGGATACAAGCAGGTAGAGCGGCTCTGGCACAAATGTATCCTAGGGGTAAAACCCGAAAACACCGCTTTGAGCTAGACTCAAACGGCAACTAGTGCACGACAATGGGCCTTGCCACACTCTTGGTTACGACACTCCTGGGGGATATGTTTTGATAAATTCACAATCTTAGTATTAACCCTTATTAAGGGAAAAATGCTCCTATGAATATATGTTAGAAGGAAGATCATGAAAAGCCTGGATTGAATCCTATAGACTCATGAATTAAAGAGATTAATGTTTATTTATAAGTCATCAACTTTTTTCTTTGGATTACCCTTTATGTGTTACCCCTAACTTTCCTTTTATTCCAGCCAATCGCCGGTAATAGGAGAACTCGGGCTAACAGCTGTTGTGAAGATCAGTGTGATGATTGTACTAATGTGATTCCCAATCCAATGGGAGTGGGAATCACAAACTTTGTCATGCTTCTCTCGCAGCTAACTCAAGTTTTGAATAGAAACACTAGTCAAGAGGAACGTTCAACCCCCCTAAGAAAGAACAAGTCTCTATCGGGAGCTTCATGAGACAAAGGCCTCCTACTTTTAGTGGATCATCTGATCCCATGATCGTTGAGCAATGGATCAACTCCATTGAAAAGATCTTCTCTATCCTTCAATGTTCTGAACAAGAAAAGGTTCTCCTAGCGGCTTATCGTATGGAGGGTGAAGCTGATCAATGGTGGACTTTGATGAAAAATACGAAGCCTGAGGAGGAGATTGAGGCTTTGGAATGGAAGGAATTCCAGAAGATGTTTTTCGATAAATATTTTCTACGCACCCTCCGTCTTAAGATGGAAAGGGACTTCCTTTCCCTCAAGAAAAAAGATGAAGAATCTATGGGAGTGTACGAGGAAAACTTCACAAGGCTTGCACGATACGCTTCCGGCTTTGTCGTTACCCCCGAATGCATGGTTGACCACTTCTTTGGTGGGCTAAAGCCTAGTTTCCGGAAAGCATTAGCGATCCGTGACTTCGAAAGTTATGAGGAAATTGTCCGATGTGCCATCAAGGTTGAAATGGAGATCGGAGAATCACAGGTGTATCATGGGTACAAGAAGCGTAAGGTGGACTTCAATGCTGGTGGGCCGATGGATAAATCCAATGGCGCTAAGAAGTTCCAGCACCCCACTTGCCAAAAGTGTGGAAAGAAGCACCCTGGAAATTGCCTTAGGGGGACAAGAAAATTCTTCAGGTTTGGAAGAGAAGGGCACCTAGCTATTAACTGTCAGCAAGAAGGACCCACGGCTGCGACAGAGGAGAGGAACGCTCTGTTGGAAACTGAACACGTTTTTAAATGATAAAAATGCAAAGAACCGGGTCATTTTGCAAATCAGTGCCCTAATCCAATGGTTATCGGAGGCAACCAGCAACTTCCAAGACAACAAGGAAGAACTTTTTCCATCACTTCTGCTGAAGTGAACCCTGAAAACGAAGTGGTGAATGGTACGCTAGTTATTCATTCAAGAACAGCGAATGTAATTTTTGATTCATGTTCTACGCATTCTTTTATATTTCAAAAGTTTAGTAGAACAATCCCTGCACCACCACAAATCATGGAAGTAAAGATGTCGGTGAGTATGGAAAATGAGGCAATCATTGCATCCCATGAGTAAAAGTCCTCCCCTGTTATAATATGTGGATTTAATTTCCCGGCGAACCTCATCATACACCCTTTGGTGGAATTTGATTCAATTCTTGGCATGGATTGGCTTTCCTTATATAGAGCCAACATAAATTGTAGGGAGAGGGAAATCACAATCCATATGGAGAATCGACCCCCGATTCTTTACAAGTGTCAGGGGAAGATGAATCTCCTTTAGCTCCATCACCTCAAGCATGGATATTACTGATTTATGAGCACGCATATCTGGCTCAGATGATTGAGTCCAAGGAAGAAACCACCCTTGACGAAATTCCTATTGTGAGGGAATTCGCTGAAGTATTTCCCGAGGAACTTCCTGGTCTTCCTCCAAGAAGAGATGTTGAGTTCTCAATTGAACTTATACCTGGGGCACTACCAATATCAAAGACTCCATATAGAATGGCTGTTGTTGAGCATGAAGAGCTGAAGAAACAACTGCAGGAGAATCTTGATAAAGGGTTTATACGCCCAAGTACATCACTATGGGGTGCACTAGTCCTCTTCGTCAAGAAGAAGGATGGGTCAATGCGGCTTTGCATTAATTATTGTGAACTTAACAAAATCATGATAAGGAACAAGTATCCTCTCCCAAGAATCGATGACTTGTTTGATCAGCTGCGTGGAGCACAATACTTCTCCAAGGTGGACTTACGGTCGGGATATTATGAAGTAAGGGTGAAGAAGGAAGATATCCCCAAGACTACTTTTCGTACAAGGTACGGGAATTATGAATTCATAGTAATGCCTTTCAGACTCACCAATGCTCCAGCAATATTCATGGACTTGATGAATAGAGTCTTTAGAGATTACCTAGAAAAATTTGTGGTAGTCTTTATAGATGATATTATAATATACTCCAAAACCAAGGAGGACCATGAGGAGCATTTAAGAACTGTACTGGAGACTTTGCGCAAGGAGAAGCTCTATGCCAAGTATAGTAAGTGTATGTTTTGGTTGAAGGAGGTATCATTCTTGGGCCATATCATCAAAAGCAATAGGATATCTTTGGACCCCTCCAAAACAGATGCAATTGAGGGATGGTCGAGGCCAACATCGGTAACTGATATCCGTAGCTTCTTGGGGTTAGCTGGATATTATCGACGATTTGTGAGAAATTTCTCACGATTTTCCAACCCTCTTAACAAGCTAGCTCTAAAGGGAGTAAAGTATGCTTGGAGTGATGAATGCGAAAAAAGCTTCATGGAGTTGAGAAGGAGGCTTATCACTACACCTGTGATCACTTTACCCACAAGTGGGGAGCTTTTTGTGGTATTCAGTAATGCTTCGAAGAAGGGATTAGGATGTGTGCTGATGCAGAATGATAAAGTGTTATCCTATGCCTCAAGGCAGTTGAAAATCCATGATTGAAACTATCCAATGCATTATCGGGAGTTGGCGGCGGTGATCTTTGCTTTGAAAATCTGGCGGCATTATCTCTATGGAGAGAAATGTGAGATATATACTGACCACAAGAGTCTTAAATATATATTCACACAGAAAGAGCTTAATATGCGCCTGAGAATATGGATAGATCAAATCAAGTATTATGAATGTTCAATACATTACCACCCTGGGAAAGCGAACAAGGTGGCGGATGCCCTAAGTAGAAAGGATCCAGCTATTCTATCAATGATGAGAATTGTGAAGGATCCAATGTTCTTAGACTTGATGAAGATATATGTGGGAATCATAAATAAGGGAACATCATCAATCCATTCACAAATTCTTGCTCAACCATCTCTTTTGGAAAGGATAAAGGATGCTCAGAAGGATGATGCAGGAATCCAAGAAAAAGTGGAAGCTATCAAAAAGGGAAAATCCTCAGAGTATAATGTTAATGAAGAAGGAATTGTGCGGTTTGGGAAAAGACTATGTGTTCTATCAAGTCCGGAGCTGAAGAAGGAACTTTTGGATGATGCACATAGTTCAAATTTCTCTATTCACCCAGGGATCACAATGATGTATCGAGATCTCTGAGAAAACTTTTGGTGGGATAATATGAAGAAGGAGATCGTTGAATATACATCAAAGTGCCTGGTGTGTCAGCAAGTGAAGGCAGAGAGGCAGAAGTCTATGGGGATGATGCAACCGTTGCCCATACCGGAATGGAAATGAGATAACATCACCATGGACATTGTCACTGGACTTCCAAGTACATCCAAAGGCAACAATGCAATCTGGGTTGTTGTGGATTGTCTTACAAAGACTGAACACTTCATTGATATTCGAGAGGATTTATCTTTGGATCAAATGGCACAGATATATATCAGGGATGTGGTACGGTTGCATGGAGTACCACTATCTATTGTTTCTGACCGAGATCCAAGATTCACCTCTATGTTTTGGAAGAGTCTTCAACAAGCTCTGAATACTGAACTGAACTTCAGTATGGCCTATCATCCTCAAACTGATGGCCAATCCGAGCGGACTATCCAAATACTTGAGGATATGTTTAGAGTGTGCTCAATGGACTTTAAAGGAGGATGGGATCAACATCTTCCTCTGGTTGAGTTCTATTATAATAATAGTTTCCACTCGAGCATCCAAATGGCACCATATGAAGCCCTGTATGGGAAAATGTGTAGAACACCAGCATGTTGGGATGAGGTCGGTGAACATAAGCTGCTTGGATAAGAAATTGTCGAAGAAATGGTGGAGAAGGTGAAAAAAATTCAGCAGCATATCAAGGTAGCCCAAAGTCGACAGAAGAGTTATGCAGATAATCGTCGACGAGACCTTGTGTTCAAAGTCAGAGACATGGTGTTTTTATGAATATCTCCATCGAAGAAGGTCATGAGGTTTGGAAAGAAATGGAAGTTAAGTCCAAGGTACATCGACCCCTTCGAGATTCTGGATCATGTTGGGGTTGTGGAAAATCGACTACCACTTCCACCTACTATGGCCAAGGTGCATGATGTCTTCCATGTATCCCTCTTAAGGATGTACATACTGGACCCTTCACATGTACTCTCTTCCAAGGTGGTACAATTAGAAGACGATCTTTCTTATGAGGAGCAACCAGTGAAGATCTTAGATCGTAGAGAAAAAGTTCTACGAAATAAGACAATGCCCCTCGTCATGGTGTTGTGGAGAAACCACAAGTTTGAAGAAGCGACTTAGGAGTCGGAGGATATGATGAAGCTGAGTTACCCACATTTGTTTTAGTGTGGGAAATGGAAAATTTTGAGGGTGAAATTTCTTAAGGGGGGAATATTTTAACAACCCAATGTTTCATTAATGGAAAATCCCTCTTGATCCAGTTAAATGTTTATTTATGAAAAACGTTTTTATAAGATGTCAACTTCTTTGGTTTTATGTTAAGATTTGTGACCTTTACTTTTATAGCCGTTGAACAGTGATCACATGAGTAGTATAAATATAAGGCTTTAACTAACCCAATTTTACTCAGACAAAGGAAGCGATGGCCTCATCCAGTAGAATTGCCCCATACGAAGCCCATTTGTCGGAGCTTGGAAAAGAGGTGGCATTTTGGGGCTTCAACCTTGACCAAGCCCAAGCTGAGCTTCATTATGTCAAGCTCGAACGTGATCATCTACGGGAAAAGTGGAAGTTGATAGAGATTACCACTCGAGCGATGTTATCTGAGCCGCCCCAAGAGTCTGTCACCATTGCACACCTTACCCTTAGGTCTTATGCGGCTATTTTAAGGGGTTATGTAACAAATAATTAGCACCATGTTCATGTACATTAATTTTTTATATAATAATGAATATAATTTCTAGTCATTTTTGATACATTTTAATTAGTTTTTAAAGTACAAATGGTGTTTTTAGTTATTATTTAATTAAGAATTATATTTTATTAAATTAAAGTATTTTTGAATTAAATAATATTTTAATAAAATATTATTATTATTATTAAATTAATTTTTATTAAATATAAATGATCTTATAATTTTATGAATGCAATTAAAATTTTTATTAAGGTTTGAAAGCCATTTCTGTCAAAACCCGTGAATTTTTTATAAATGTCGGTTTTTATTTTAAAAGTGAAAATTCACCTATTTAGAAAACTATTTAGATAAAATAAATATTATTTTTGGAATCAGGACATTGAAATTATCCAACAGTGAATTTTTCATAATTTTCTGAGATAGTCAAATTTTTGCGTAAAAATTAAATACCATTTAAATATATAATGTGTTTTATGACATCATAATGACCCAATGGTGACGTAATAAAATACCATAATCCTTATGTTCGGCCAATATATGTTTTATCATTAAAATAATGAGGCTTTGGGTTTGATTGACTTACTTTCCAAAGCATTAATGAACCCCTCAAGACTTATTCAACACTTTGCCTTTTTAAATTAATTTCCATGGGAGTGTGACTCACCTCGACATAAGCGACCCTAATTTTTTTAATAATTTCGGATCTTGGCCTTGAAAAATATTTTTTTCATCTTTCCTTTTCCAGAACCCATGGGCAAATACCATGGGATGGTTTGTGGTTTGGATTATTTTAATATAAGGGGTCCCAAACCTAAATAATAAAGAATTCTCTCATCTTTCCTATATAAACCCACCCAAGCTCCCACTTCCTCCTCACTAAAATCCCTTGGAGTTCATCCAACCTCTGCCCTACTCTCTGTATAATCCTCCCAAGGTGCCCCAAGCTCCCAAGAAGCCTCTCACAAGCCTCTCTCTAGCCTTTGGAAGCACACTTCCAAGTAAGGGTTTTTCTTCCTTTCTCATTTTTGTCAATTTTCTTTAAGTTGTATTGCCCTTTTAATTTAAATTATTAATGTTGGGGTATGGTTTCACACCTCTCCCATACTGCCCTCTTATTGTTTGAATGATGGGATACCCCTTTCTCTCTCATTAAATGCCTCCCAGGTACACCCGTTACTATGCCGAAATTCCGAAAGGAACCTTTTTCTCCTCTTTTATATTAAAGCAATACTTTTGTATCATGAATCTAAATTCCTTTTCAATTGTTGGGACATGTTTATATATGACCCCCTTACTGTCTGTTACATGTAAATATGATGAGTAACCCCTTTCTCTCTCATAAACCTCTTTTATGAGTTCTTATGTCACGTCGTTACGCTACCGAAATCGCACCGATTTTCTAAGCCAATGTCATTATGTAGTGAATACCATGCCCATTTATCCATCAAGGGTATTAACCTTCATACACATTTACATATTGATTGTAAAGTGTCATGTATTAATTCAACATTCCTTTATCGTGGAATAAATGAGTATGTTTTATGAATCCATGTTTTATGATCCATGTGGAACACTTATGCATGAAATGAAATGTTTAAGAAGGGTGCTCCTTGATAGCACTCCAATGCATTAGGTAAAGTATAGTATCATGATACGTCATGTGCAATGAGTGTTGACACAAGCTAATTCAATTGTAATGAGGTTTTAATCATGATTCAAGTGCAATGACGGTTTACTCATGCTCCATGTGCAATGAGCCTTGGCTCATGCTAATTCAATGTTAAGTGTTGTTGTCACATTTCCATGTTATGATTATCATGCATTATCATGCCTTTATGTTCATGTTACACTTATGCTCTATTGATATTCCTATTTCCTAACATGTATTTTACTCCTCATGTTAGTCATTGTGTACTCCCTTACTGGGCATTATAGCTCACCCTTTTCTTATGCATGTCCTCAGGTTATCCCATGCAATGCTATGTACGAAGGAATGTAGTGGTCATGTAAAGGATGTTTTCAATAAAGATGTTGTATTTGAAGTTTAAAGTAATTATGTAATGATCCTAATCCCCAAAGACACTAAACCTCTCGATCTTCTTTGTTTTATCAAGTGATGTTTTATGTAATAAAGCATGTTTAAGTTCTAATAAAAAGCAGGGTTGTCATAACAACCCCGTGAAACGATGTTTTTCATTCATTATTTACATGAGTTGTATTAAGGATTGGTTTATTGAAAATATGTGAAATATATTACGTAAATACTTAACCTATATTATTATATACATATATATCATTTTCATTTCTTTTATTTACTAGTATAATAAAATGGAATAATCATTCATGCATACATATAGCCTAATATTTCCATGAATACTCCATTTCATTTAACATAACAAAAATTAAGTTATAATATAAATAGATATATACTTAATATATTTTATATTAAAATCATTGCTTACATTCTTAGGATATATAATCATGATCAACATTAGAGGGTCAAAATATAATAAGTCAAAACATACTAAAAAACAAGACAATCAAAACTTGAAGCAATGAAGATAATGAAATATTATTAAACAAACTTCTTAATAAGATGGTTATTATAATATAATATATTAAAAATATTAATATTATTTTGGAATAAGTTAATAACCTTCTTAATACCATTAAAAAAGATTATAATTAACCTTCAACTAAAATAATTCAAAAAGTATGAGATTTATTCTAAATTTAATTTCCATTGAGACTTATATTCTTTTATGCACCAATAAAAATTTATGTTTGGTATATACTATTCATTTGAAAATTAATTTCATATAAAAAATCAATGTATACATCAGTAGTATTTTTTTATATTATCACACAATAATAATGTGACATCCCGGACCAGGATTACACTCAGTGGATGCGCCAAGCTAGGTGGGACACATGGCCTCAAGTACATCTCCCCGAACACCAAAGGCTAACAACTAGCATCGAAGGCATAATTTGTGTCCTTTGGGAGACTACTCCCCAATTACCAATGAGTATCGTAGAGTATGGATGTAAACATATGTAAACATTATGAGAAATTTAAATAAAAAGATGATGGAACAAGATCTAGTAGATAAATGAGAATAACAGCAACTGTATTAGGTTGAGAAATGATGATCTCATGTCATTTCCCCAGGGAACTAGATGACATGGATAATTAAAAGTTGAAAAAAATGAACAATAGTATAAATGAAATGAAAGACAATCCCATGAATCATGATATCCAACTCAGTTAACTTATAGCAATCTCAATCCTAAACAACAAGAAGTCGTGTGTTTAAATCTATATACTTCGCCTTGTTGACACCTGCAACAATGTAATCTAAGCTAGGTATAAAACATCTCTAAAAGAGTGTGTGAGATAAATAATAATGGGACATCATCAATGGTGTCTATAACATTTGTCCCATGTAATGGAAATATATGTGTAAATGAATTCATATATAAAGTAAATAAAACATTAAAATATTACTAAATACCAAGGTACCTATGTGTACCCTCATCTGGTGACTGGACATTTAACTCATTCATTAAATAAGTAATTACCATTAAATTATTATTGATCAATAGATGCATAGATCTCACAGACTTTTCCTTGTGATAATATAAGTAGTGATGGTCTCATGACATGACAAGGTATCCTAAAAACGATATCTAGTTAGGGAGTTCTTGGGTCATAACCAAGGAAACATAGATCTCAAGAAACGATATCTTAATAATATCTATGTCTAGATAAGGTGTAAACATGTAATCAATGGATAATTATCTAAGGCATTCCACCATAAACTGCCTACCGATTACAAGGTGATCGACCAAGGTAAAAGTGTATATGAAAGGACGGGGCCCTTTGGAAATTAACCATGTCACCTACTAGTAAATAAATGAACCCATGATGGTATCTGTTGTATCATGTAGTAATGTAATAGACCATACATTAGTATGTCAGGATTACATGTAATAGACTAGAACTGGAGTCTAGGTGGGTGTCAACCTAAGAAATCTAGTTCCTTGAATCAAAATTGGGATCTCGAACCCTAAGGTGTTATCCTATCTGAATCCTAGGTGATCTCAAGTCAACCCATTCTAATTCTATATTGTAATTATGTAATCATTCATTGTGTTCTAGCCTTAAATTCCATTATTATTGATAGGCAATTTTGTGTTTCAATTATTTAATCAATTCATAATTTTCTATAAAGTAATATACAATTTTTGATGTTCAATCTGGTACCTTCCATGTATATTTCATAGGGTGATATGTACATGAAACATTTATTCAATCACCTTTGATAAGTCCATGTTATATAATTAGTCTACATTTCATTACACATATCACATTTTATAATCAATTTGAAGCACTTACATTAGGAATGTTATGTGGTGAGAATATATGATACATTACATTTTGAATATTTCACTGACAACAATCCATTTACTATATGATGTATCACCATTAGAATGGTCATCTGAATATACACCCTTACATTGGTTCAAATGTTCCAAAACACTAAAAACTGAATATTGGATAACCCTCAACATGTAGAATATTGAGTGGTGGGTGTAACCGCTAACAAATTATCTCATATTTGGAATGATCATATCCAAACAAATCTAACATGTATAACCATGGCATGTAAATTTATGAAATGGCTCCTGATGAAATCATTGGTCCCCACATGAATATTCCATAATCAATGAACATTAGATACGAGTTATAGACTATCCACATTAGGGTTGGATGGAACTCCTCCTATTTTATTGGCCCATCATTGGTCTCGAATCAAAGAAGATCATTCAAAAGGTGAAAAACACTCACAAGAAAATATATATGTTTATAGGAGGAGTGGAGAAGAATGGATAAATATGACTTGATTACATACCATTGCACATCCAACATGATGAAATGATGATCAATTATATTCCAGATGAAAGGGAACTCTGGATCCCTATCATTGGCCTTCAAAAACATCAAATTGAGAGAAAAGGTTATAATCCCACTAGTTCTATGATTAGGGAGGAAGAGGGGAGTAAATATACTATTAAGGCCATTTTTTATATTTACTCACAAATATTCTTAAGCACGAGTTTTCAGCCTGGTTTGTTAAATTGTGGACAAACTATGTAAGATGGTTCTGCCCAAAGGAACATCATCCACGTGTTTTAATAAAACTGTGTGCAAGGCATGAGCAATTACCTTGTAAAAGGGGGTGTCTGCATGGTTTGGACACATAGACATGAACTAACCGTGTGAGGTACCCATGTTTGAATAAACACAATCCAAACATTTTCCAAACTGTTTGGAATTCTGGCATGGTTTTCCCAAAAACTGCATTCCAAGCATTTTTTTCCAGAATGATGTGTTCCAGGATATGATCATTTTAGAGACACCCATAATACATTCTATAACCCCTTAGGAATCTATATTGGGTCCAAAGTAATGATTTAGACTAAATATTAAAGTATCCATAACTGATATATGGCATTGTTCTTTTTATATTTCCCACTTAAAAGAACATGTCCCCCAGTTCATCTTCCATGTTTTTAGAAACAATGTCTGGGAACAACTCTGGCCATTGGGAATTTATATGGGCTTCCCTCTCCAACATATAATGTTTTCCCCATCCATTCTTCTATGTCAATCTTACATGAAAGACAGACCAACCTTGAAGATATTTAATGCTCTAATCAATGATTTGTAATGGATATTCCTCAAATTTAGAATCAACATCAATTTCAAATTCATCAGGATTAAATGATTGAGACAATTTTGGTAGATATTGGAGAAGTTGTAATACAAGAAAGATTTCATGCATTGAATGTACATCTGAGGTTGTAACAACCGATATGACACCATCTTGATGTCTGTATAATTTAAAAAGGCCCTTCAAAACATGGTGATAGATTCCCATGAATTTATAACCATCTATGTGCCAACATAGGTGATGACCAATGAAAAACGTGATCCCCAACCCGAAACTGTAGAGGATATCGATGATGATCTACATATGATTTTTGTCTTGACTGAGCAGTAACCAAATACATTTGAATCAACTAAACATGATCAAAAGTCTACTTAATAATAGTATTCCCTAGTATGGATACCACACCTTACAATAGCTATCCCAGGTGTTAAATTCATGGACTTCCATATAAGGCCTCAAAAGGATCCACATGAATTATTGCTTGAAAGCTATAATTATTGGAAAACTCCACTTGATGGATATTCCATTCCCATGAACTGCTGAAATCATGGACAAATTCTGGGAACATATCCTCTTGAACATGTTTCTTTCATTCTGATTGTCTATCTATCTATGGGTGAAAATTTGTTCATAGATGGACCTGGTTTCATATGGATTTCTATAAACCCTTCCTGAACTAGGATATTATATGAGAGCCCATGTCTGAAATGATCGTATGAGGATGCCCATGTAGACGTATGATCTTATATACATAGAGTATTCCCAACTCATCAAATGATAAATTCTCCAATTTATGATTGAAGTGGGATTATTTTGTTAGTCGGTCAATGAATACCTAGATAACATCATTACTCCTCAGTGAAATCAGTAAACTAACTAAAAAATCGATTAAAATATTACCCATTAAAATTCTCAGACTCAATGTGACTGTAATAAGAATGATGTCCTCTAGTGATCCACCTTCACCATTTGACTGGTGGAACACGTAGAGATAAATTCGATTATCTAACATTTCATTCCTCGAAACCATTTTCTGAATCACCTATCTCGAGAAATCATTGATATGATTGAATGAACATACCACTAAGAAGAAAGACAATCTTTCATCAACCCATATCTCATATCTATGGGAACCTAGACATGTCCAAATATATATAGGATGTCGTCTTTGAACATAGAACAATCTTAAGGTGGGTAATCAGTTTCTATATTCTCATGGAGAGCCAAACATCCAGGATCTAAAAATTATGTACTCTTCACCTTCTCAAATTGGGAAGAGGTAACTGTCAAGGCAATGAGGTATGACTTCTATTGACAATCATTAAACTCTAGTTTATGTTCAAAAAATTGGGAAATTAACATCCATTCATCACTGGATTCACATATGACGTGTGGTTGAATTTTCAGACATAGTGAACTAGCGACCACATATCCCTTTCTCAGTGTATAAGAATGATAAAAATCAATGGATTGTAGATATTAATCCTTTATTTATTGTCCGATGTACAATTCATGCTGAGAAAAGATATAATTGAGACTATTTTGGTTAGTGTACACCGAAAAGAGATCACCTGGCAAATAATGTCTCCAGAAACAAAATGCATGGTCTACTATTACTATCTCAAGGTCATGCATTAAGTAATTTCTCTCATAGTGCCCAATCACCTGAGATCCGTACACAATGACATATTTTTTCTGCTTCAACACTTCTCCTAGGAAAATTCATGATGCATCATAGAATATGGTATAACATATACCGTGATCGGGAAGAAATAGAATTAGTGTCATTACAAGACTCCCCTTCATCCTGTGAAAAGATTTATCATATGCTTCTGACCATGTGAACATGACACCCATTGTTATATGACCATTAAGAAGTGAAGAAAGCCGAGAAAAAATTTAATAAAAGGTCTGTATTATCCTGGCAGTCCCATGAAAAATATTATATCAAACACATTCTTGGGATTCTCCTAAGAAACTACACAACCAATCTTTTCATGTTCAACAAATATTTGTGATTTAGTGATAATATGACCTAATAATTAGACTATGACAATCTAGATGTGTATCATAGATTGATTATTATAATGTTGATGCCCACTCAATGTAATCAGAATGATCTCAAGATAATTTTCCTGGTCATTACAAGTGAGAGAATACTCTCATAAGTCATCCCACAAATACAATGAAAAGGGAGTCCAAATAGGGGTTAAAAACCCTATTCATCCAATCCCGAAATACTGAAGGTGTGTTCGTCAGTTTGAATAAAAAAACAAGATACTCATATAGGCCATACATACTATGTAAATTTGTATCAGGTGTGTCTGATGGTCTTATATACACATGATGATAACCCAATCTTAGCTCATTTTAAGACAATACCTTTTCTCCTCAGATCTTGTCGAAGAGATCATATATTCATGGATGTGGGTAATGGTTCATAACGATAATATGAGCAAGACTTATGTAATCCATGTAGAAACAAAGGGTAACAACCTTCTTCTTATTGAAAATAATGGGTGAACCCAAAGAGGATATAATTTTTTGTATAAAACCATTGGCATCTAAATCCTCCAACTTTATCTTAAGCTCTAGAAGCTCTGTTGGTGCCATCAAATAAGGAGGAATAGACACTGGATATTCTCTTAGAACAAGCTTGATTGTGAACTCTACATATCTCTTAAGAGGTAAGATAGAAAAATCATCGAGAAATACATCCTTGAAACGATTCACTACTATATGGGAAAATCATTTCACATTCCTTCCTCCTCTCTGAAAATATTTTCAATCTATTTGGTTACTCTATATAGTCTATGTCACTTCGTATTTTTTAATATATTTTTACTTTATTATTTCATGACTCTAGGTCCTCGCACCATTGTTCGGGTTGGGTCTTGGTTTAAAATTTTTGTCGTTTAAAAAATTTTAATGGGTTTCATAATCGTGCACAGTCACCGCACAGTGGGTGGTAGACGCGGGGTAAGCTCGGGTTCCCGCAAAAACGTACAGCGATTGAAATAAACAATGTTTTTCTTTTTTTTGTAAATAAAGGGAGCTAAATGATTAAATTTTAATAATAAAATCTTTATTAAGTAATTAATAATATTATTATTATAAATGTGTTATTATTCTTATTATATTAGAGGTTGATTTTGCGTCTGCCCAGGCCCCCCTCTCCACCGAGCCGTGTGAGCCGCCGCTGCTCCAGTCTCCCCAGCACCGGCCTCCTGCCGTTATGGCCCGTTGTGACCGAACAATCCACACTATCCCCTATTACAGTCACTCTGCCTCCATTACCCCGCATTCCACCTTTGTCCTTCGTATATACCAGTCGGCCCTCCATGCCCTTTCCCTCCACACTCCAGCCACCTGCCGATCCGGGCTCCTCAGTTCTCACCAGGCCGTCTTGGCCCTTACATCACCTTGTGTCGGCCTCGCCGCAGCAGCCACCCCCACTCACGCCATTTTTCTCTGGTCAGTCTATCTCCATTGAACCATACACCAGCTCAGGTCGATCCCCATTGGTTCCTAGCCTCACTCCTAACTGATCTTCCCTCACTCCTCACCTCTACGACCGACCGATCACTACTCTACACTCATCTCGCTCGGCCAGCCTCCTACACCATCACCATAGGTGCGTTCGACTTCGACCGTATGTTTCTCCCATTTGGTAGAATACCCATATCTAGAGCTCCTATTTTTGAATATTTGGTTTGGTGTCTTTGCATTCGATTTCAATGAATAGAGTTGTTCTTGACATGCAAAGGTGCGATCAAGGTGCAAACGTAGCTTCACACCGGTTTGGGGTTGGGTCATCTTTTCTCCTGGGTTTCGAGGTAAGGTTTTTCACCTTCCACTTGTTTCCACTAAATTTATATTGTGTAATATGGGTTCGTAAAGGATCATATAAATTTTATTTGATGTTCATTGAGTGTTTCGGTGTTTTTTCGGGTGTGTGTCATCCTTGCACCACGACTTCCTACTGGGTTCTCATTGCACTGCCTTTTAAAATTTATGTTGCATCTATTTCTTTGTTTTTTCACCCCATATATATTCTATTTATTATTGTTCAACATCTTTTTAATTTATCCATGATACAAATTGGTAGTTAAATTCTGGTTTTGTGAAAAAATAATGTCGTTTTATTACAATTACACACACTACTTGTTTTATCAAATGTCTCGCTAGTTTTGCACCTGGTTTAGTAATATATAGAAACTGTTTTAGAAAATGTTGCATGTGTCACAGGTAAACTACCCGGTTGTCTTTTATGGTTGACATGGGAATGAAAATGATTCGGTTTTTTTAATAAAAATATTGGCAACATGAAAAGTATTATTTTTGATTCTCCAAAAATGGTTTGAAACTGATTTTGGTTTTGTGAGGAAATGAGATTTCATAAATGGCTATGAATGTGTGTATTTGAATTATAAAGAGATTTAAAATGTGGTAATCGATTGTGGCACGTTGGTGTTTTAATAAAAATGGATTTTGTTTTTAGACGTTGTTGGAGGTATTTATATGGACTATTTTATGAATTGTTATGCAATGTAAATGGTGTATTTACACTTTTTCAGAATAATTGTTATTTTCTCTTAAAAATAGTGTTTTTTGAATAGAATTTAAGGACCGTTTGGCACCATGGTTAGATATGTGAAAAATGTAAATTATGAAAAACCTCATTGGGAGCTTCTCATGTCTCAACCGCATGCAATGGTTGGGAGGTCCTTGTTGGGGATTCTTGGAATCTAATGTTATGGTTCTTTAGATGGAACCCAGTATAATTGTGTTATTTTTTAGGCAGGAGAATAATCCTAGGGGAGACACTAGGTGACCCCTATTGTGCATTATTATATATATATATTGTGATTGGATTCTCGGCTGGGATCAGTTGGCACAACCCCTTTCTAAATTCATGATTCATGGGAATCTGAAAAATTGAGAGTATATTATGATATTGAGTGCCGCACTGGTAGGTTATCGAACTGACCAGTGGACAATAATAGGTGGATATATTGAGTTTATTATGATGTGATTTTCCCTAAGTGTTCCTAAGAAAGTATTGTCAACCGTATGGACATTCTAATTTCATCATGTGTGACATGTCAACGGGGATGCGGTCTCATGTTTTAGTGTCTTCTGGATTATTCATGATCTCCTAGGATCACCCATGACTATAGACTTTCAGTTATGTGTAGTGATGAAATTTGTACATGTATGTATATCCAAATTTCCTTTACTGTGTACTTACTCTTGTGCATTTTTGTGTATTTTTTCCATGGAAAATTTTAAATTAGTTTTCAATTAGGCTTCTAAAAATGGTTTTCAAATGAAAGTGTTTAATACTCTTTGTAAAAATATAAATATAAATATATATATATATATATATATCATTTTCCCATTCTAAAATACCATTAAGACTAATGAAAGAACTCAATAATTGAAAACAATTAAATTAAATGGTTCGTACTTTGTTTTTAAGTAAAATAATTAGAATATCATACTTTATAAATTGTAGTTCAAACATAAAATGTTGTGTCTTTTATTTTTAATGTTATTGCATTGGGAATAGATGTCATGCTAGCCTACTGAGATTTAATACTCGCGCCTATAGTTTTATCATTGTTATTAGTTTTGGGTGTGGCTTTTTTCATGGATTCAGTCTCCATATCACGGTGTTAGATTGTGGTCGGTGGTGACCCATAGGGTCACACGGAGGTATGTACAACTTCTTTTTTCATGGATTACATAGTTTTTTTTCAGTATTGAATATATTTATTTATTTTTCTTTCACTTATGGGCCAAATCATTCCCACATATTTAGTTTTGATGCCCGGTATTTGTTTCCAGCCTGTGAGAATCGTGAACGCCCCTCGGACCATGTCATGGGCTGGCTCAGGTGACTGGTAAATATTCGACCTGGGATGGTTCGTGAAAAAATAGTATCAAATGAGGCCCTTGTTATTTGGGATTTCTGGTGGATAGTTATTAGGATTGTTGGGGCTCAGGTGGAATGTTGCAGGTCGATGCCTAATCACCGCCAATCGTGACGAGACCTTAGCTACTAGGGGTAGTCTAGTTTTTGGGTAGTTTGGCTTTGTTTTTGATTAAGGGATGATAATATAGGTGACTCAGTGTCACATTGTGAACCCACATGGTGTAGTGACCCATGTGTAGCCTAGATTCCCGGTTTAATGTCCACTATTTTTATGTCTTACATGGGGTGTGTCTCACTACCATGTCATCAGGATGGGCATAAGCACTAGTTCCTCATTCCATCTATCCATTTTTGGTTGTGCTTTTTCTTGATTTTCGTTGGTTTAAGAGGTTTTTTGGGAATGTAGGTGGTTTTGAATTGAAATGGGTCTTTCATTAATGGTTTTAAAACTAGTAAAAATGATATTTCTTTCAAGAAGTTTTGAAATTGAAATAGTTGGGTTTTAAAGAGTACGTGTTTTGAATTTGAAAATTTTGGCATATGTTAGGATTTAGTAATAGAACGGAAAGTGCATCCATTTGAATTAAATAGAATCATTTGCATATTTGTGAGCAGATTCATGATGTGCACCTAGACACATATGTACAGATAATTTGAGTGGAAAGGGTTGAAGGATTATGTGGCAGTTCATAGGATTCTATTCTTGGGGTTTTGGAATTTAAGGCTTGGTTTGATTTTTCGAAAATGGACTACAATGAAAAAAAATTGATTTCGGGATTTGGATTTTTCTTGAAAAGTGGGTTTTGGTATTTTGAAATGTTTAATTTTATTTTGTTTGTATATGTTTGATTTATGAATCTGTTACCTTTGTCTTTTAATGTTTCTTTTGGTTGTAGTTGAGCTAGTTCGGTATTCTGGGCTGGTTGTCTCGGCTCTGGCTATTTCTTTTGATTGAGTTTCGGCTTGATGAAAGTTTCGATTTTGTTTTTCATGTTGTTCTAAATATTCCACAAAATAAATGTCCGAAAAATTTGTTAATTAGTGGTTCCCTGTTATGGATTCTATCGAGAAATTCCTAACTATTAAGGTATTCAGGGTTTTCTAGGGGTAGAGAAGTGGTTAGAGGGTAGTATATCTTGTCTTTGGGTGGTTGGGGACTCCAGAGTTTATTAGAGTTATTATTATCTTGGGTTTGGTGGATGGTCCAGCCTTGGACCAATGGGGGTGGATGTCTCATCATATATGGAGTTGGGATTATGTGTGTGGTGTTAAAGTCTTTATCCATCAAATGGATCATACTTGACGAGGTGAAGGCGAAAAGAGGTGAGAGCATGTCTGTAGTTAACATGGCCAGTGGCTAGTGAAGGCCAGTGTAGAAAACATTAAATAGTCGACATATGTATCTAAATTTCATGAAAAATTTGGTCCCTTTAATCATTAGTAGGGGTTACCCATTTTACGAGTGTGGTGTACGGGATGAACCTTCCTCTGAGGAAATACCTTTTGTTGGATTCATCTTTTAGTTTGTCAAAATAATTTCTAATGTACCATTGGTATGACCGATTTGGACATTCCAAGACACTTTGTCACATCCCTATGAAGCATTGCTGTTGTTGTGGCCATTCAGGTTACTGAGGAATGTTTTGTAAGAATCATCATTATATGAAGGAGTTCTTATTGGGGGATTCTAATGTCTGACTGTGAGGCATAAGATGCTTTATCCATCAGAGCCCCACCCTCAGATCTCAAGGTGAATCTCATGCACAGTCAGAGTGTCTGAGGCATGTGAGGCCATTGTTTTGGATATTTTATCATTTGTCTTGGAATATAGACATTTAGTGGTTTCTTGTCCTTGTTTTCCAACTGTTGTAAGTTTATATTTTGCGGTAATAATGTGATGAACATATTCTTTTGTGGTCATTGTGGTCACATTCTTCTAAATGTGGCCTTTAAAGTCGTTTGTTATTCATAAAACTATATTTGTCCATTTTTTGGGTTGTTCCTTGTTTAAATAGTGATTGTTTCGAGATGTGAGTGTGGGGGGGTTTTGTCTTATGCCAAGTGTTCTAGGTTTTAGTGGAAGCACTGTCTCGATCATATTAAGGAAGTTAGATGTGTTGGGAGTTTTAAATCTGTTTGGGGAATTCTTAGTTTCAGTGGAGTTGGTATAGGGAGTTCCTTGTTTTGTTGCCCTGATATACTGGGTGGCCTTGTAGTGGTTTTTCTATTTAAGTCTCAGCGGACCAATTCACCTAATGTGAAGATGTCTGTATGTTTGGATTAGAAGTTCCCACGTCGCCCCCCTCCATCCCAGGGTGATCGGTTTGGGAGTTAAATTTCCGCACTAGTTGTGTTCTTGTGGTGGGTAGTACCCTCACATGTTCTCTCATTATCTTATGTTATGATTTATTTTTGTATCAATTGGGTATGGATTCATTTTTTGTATATTTTTCTACAGGGTAACTTTCTGGGGGATGAAATTGTCTATGGTGTGGATAATTGTCACACCCCGACTTTTTAATTTATTTTTATTTTATAATTTCATGACTCCGGGTCCTTGAACCAAGGTTCGGGATGGGTCCCAGTTTAAAATTTATTTGTCATTTAACAAATTTTAGTGGGTTTCTGACCTATGAACAGTCACCACACAGTGGCCAGTAGCCATAGGGTCTGCTCCGGTGCCGCGCAAATGTCCAGAAGATGAAAAACAAAATTTGTAAATAAAATGATCTGAATTATTAAATATTAATAAAAATAATGTTATTACGTAATAAAAAATATTATTACAAATAAAGTGTTATTATTGTTATTATTTTGGTTTTTTTTTCAGAATCAATTTATTATTATTATCATTAACGGAATCTAGGATGTCGTTATAAATATATAACTACTAATATCAGTTTAAATGTCGTCATTAGTATTTTATTATTATTATTATTATTATTATTATTATTATTATCATTATCATTATTATTCATTGTATTATTATTTATCATTATTATTACTATTACTATTTTTATTCATATTATTCTGATTATAATTATTATTATTTTATTATTATTATTATTGTATTATTATTATTATTATTATCATTATTATTATTCTTATATAGAATTAAAAAAAGTAGAAACCCTAGTTCTACCACCCCATATTCCATGCAGCTTATGCCCTAGACCCCCTCTCCATCCATCTGTGCTAGCCGCCACCGCTCTCACCTCCCCATCATTGGCCTCATTCCTTAACGGCACTCTATATCCTAGATTTCCATCCTCCCCCCTCCTATAGTCTCTCTTCCTCCTTCTCCTCATGCTCCACCTCTAGCTTTCTTCTGTTCCACCCAGCCCTCTATGCCCCAACCCTCCACTATCCGGCCTCTTGCCGATCCGGGCTCCTTAGTTCTCACCAGGTCGTCTCAGTCCTTGCATCTTCTTGCGTCGGCCTTGCCGCACCAGCAACCCCCCCCCCACACCCCCTGCTCCATTTTTCTCTGAAGAGGCCATCTCCGGTGAACTGGTCTATCTCCATCAGTTTCCAGCCTCCCCCCTACGGATCCGCCCTCGCTCCTCGCCACTACAACCAACCGACCACTGCGCTACCCTCATCTCAACTGGCATGTCTCCTGCATTGTCATAATAGGTGCGATCGACATCAATTTTTTGTTTCTCCTATTTTTTTGATTACCTACATATAGGGTTCAGGTTTTGGAGATTTGTTTTTGTGTATTTGTGTTCGGTTTCCATGATTAGAGTTGTTCTAGACCCACAAAGTTGTGATTAAGGTGTGAACAAAGATTCACACCAATTTTAAGTTGCTTCATCTTTTCACCTTGGTTCCGAGGTAAGGTTATTTACCTTACACATGTTTCCAATAAGTTAATATTGTGTAATTTCGGTTTTTAAAGGATCCTATAAATTTCATTTGTAGTTCATTGAGTGTTTACGCATGTTTTGGGGTGTAAGTAATCCTTGCACCATATCTTTCAAGTAGGTATCCATTGCACTGTATTTCAAAATTTAAGTTGCACCTATTTCATGAACATGGATTCATATATATATATATATGCTATTTATTTTTCACTACTACAAAAATTGGAAATGGATGCACTTCACCTTTATCAACGATAAAAAAAGTGCAGATAAAGGGGGCCTTTGTGAGCGATACAAAAAGCGCTGATAAAGGGTCATGTTTATGAGCGCTAAAAAAATCGTTGATAAAGACACCCTTTATCAACGATTTTATTTAGCGCTGATAAAGGCCCCCCATATATCAGTGATTTTTTTTAAATCTGATAAAGGGGACCCCTTTATGAGTGCTTCTTTTAGTAGCGCTGATAAAGGGGGGATTTATGAGCACTTTTTCCGAGTGCTGATAAATGTTAAGTTTCAATAAAATATTCATGAAAAATAATATTTTATTATATAAGTATATTTATACTAATATAAATACAATTTATATTTTTCAAATATTTTATAGATATATATAATTAGTCTATTACATTTAATATATAATAAATTTAATGAAAATGGCGTATATAAAAATTAAAAATTATTATTAATTAATAATTTTCTAATTATTATAGATTAAAAATCATTTAAATAATTATGTGGACACAATAAATAAAAACAATTAATAAAATATCTAAAATATGGTTAAAACGCAACTCAAACTTCAAACTGCAATAACTTTTGATCTGGGTATCCGTTTGAGCTCTCCAGCATATAAAATCAAAGCCTGCGACGAGCTCTACGCGCTAGTGACAGTGGTGAATCCCTTGTCACAATTATCGAGCCCAAAAAAGGCCCAGAAGGCCTCCAAAACTGAGTTTTTAGTCATGATACCCCGATTTGTTAACATTCAAACAAGTATAACTTCGGATCCGGAAGTCTGTTAGGCATGTACCACATATCATATCGAAGATTGATTCATTTTCTTCGATTTGAAAGGTTGTGGCATTGAAATGGGATTCTAGATTATAGGTTATGGTCTTTTTAACATTCTATGGATTTTCAAATATACATATATATGTATTTATTCATAAATATATATGTTTCTGTGTGTGTGTGTGAGTGAGTGTCTGTGTGAGTGTCTATGTGTGTTTCTATGTGTTTTATATATGTATATATTTATTTATTTATTTATTTACATATAAACTCCCATCAAAAACATAGTTTTTCATAAATTTATTTAAAAATAATCTTATAAGTCCATTCTATGTCTTTTCAAATACATATATATATGTATTTATTCATAAATATATATGTGTTTGTGTGTGTGTGTTTCTGTGTGTGTTTTATATATCTATGTATGTATGTATGTATTTATTTATTTATAAACACACAGAAAAAACATATTTTTTCATATATTTATTTAAAACTAATCTTATATGTATATATTAATATACAAAAAAATATACGTATAAAAAATTATAACTAACTATATATATATTAATATATTAATATACGAATTAATATATATATATACTAATATATGAATTAATATATTTATATTAATATGAATCTATATCAATATATGAATAAATATAACTATATATATATAGATATATCATTAAATAGAGAAAAAAATATAATGGCTTAGTGGTAATGGTGTAGCCGCGAAAGGGGGGAGGTCCCGGGTCTGTGTTTGGGTGGAAGCGAAGGGGGTGCACGCGTATGAGGATGCGTGAGAAGGGCAGTGCACGGGAGACCTCCTAGCACTAAAAAAGGGGGTGTGGAGCGCTGATAAAATCACTCCACGCCTTTTTTTTTATTTTTTTTATTTTTTTTACTTTTTTCTGCGCTAACAAAAAGCGCTGATAAAGGCCTCTTTTATCAGCTCTAAAGAAAGCACTCATAAAGGGGTCTTTTATCAGATATTTTTTTTAGGGCTGATAAAAGGGGCCTTTATCAGTGGTTTTCGAAGCGCTGATAAAAGGGGCCCCCCTATATTAGCGTTGATCATTACAGAGGTTTTTTAGAGCTGTTAAATCCCTTTTTTAGCGCTGATAAAGGTCGTTTTTTTGTATTGGTTGTTCAACATTTGGTTAATTTATCTATGATTAAAATTTGTATTTAAATTTTGGGTTTTTGAAAAATAAGTTCATTTTCTTACAATTAAGCACACTGCTTGTTTAATTAAATGTTTCAATAGTTTGGCACTCGGTTGAGTATTATTTTGAAACTGTTTTAGTAAAAGTTGTGTGTGTCACTGGTAAACTACCTGATTAGCTCTTATGTTTTACATGGCATAGAAAATGATATGGTTTGTTTTTATAAAAATATTGGAAAAATGAAAAGTAGTTTTTTAGGAATCTTAAATGTGTTAAAATTGATTTTGGTTTTGTGAGTAAATGAGACTTTATAAATGGTTTTGAAAGAGTGTATTTGAATAATAAAGTGATTTGACATGTGATAAGGGATTGTGGAATGTGGGTTTTTTAATAAAATTGGATTTGGTTTTTATATGCTATTTGAGGGATTTAAATGGATGATTTTATGAATCGTTATGGAATGTGAATGGTGTGTTTACACTCTTTCTGAAAAATAGATCATTTCTCTTAAAAATATTGTTTTTTGGTTAGAACTTATGGCTTGTTCGGCACGTTGGTGAGATTTATGAAAAATATAAATTATGAAAGCCCTTGTTGGGTGCTTCTCATGCCTCACCCACATTCATTGGGTGGGAGGTCCTTGTTTGGAATTCTCGGAATCTAATGTTAAAGTTATTTGGTTGCAACCCATTATAATTATTTTATTTTTGATGCATGAGAATAATACTAGTGGGGACTCGGGGTGAGACCTATTATGCATTATATATATATATATATATATATATACTGTGATTAGATGCTCGAATGGCATCGGTAAGAATACCTCGCTTCTAAATACAAGATATATATGAATCTGGCATATGGAGATAATATTATGGGAATGAGTGTTGCACTGGTAGGTTTTGGTACGAACCAATGGCCCATAGTAGGTGGATATATTTGGTTTATTACTATTGGATTTTCCCTCGGCCTTCCTGAGAAAGGATGGTCAAGCTTATTGGGCATTTTGATTTTATCGTGTATGATGTTTCAACTGGGATGAGGACTCATGTATTGGTGTATTCTACATTATTCTTATTCTCCTAGGATCACCTATGTCTATTTACATCCAATTACGTGCAACGATGAATTTCGTTCTTGTATGTATATCTATATTTACCTTGTTGTGTGCTTACTCTTGATAATTTTATGGTATTGTTATCCTTGAAAAATGAATATTTTGTTTTTAATTAGGCTTCTAAAAATAGGTTTCAAATGAAACTGTATTATCATCTTGTACCAATCTATATATAAATAAATATATATCATTTTACCTTTCTAAAATTCCATTAACTCCAATGAAATGAATCGATATTTGAAAAGGGATAAGGGAAATGGTTCGTAATATTTTTAAGTAAAAAACATATAAAATATTACTTTTTAAAATTGTAGTTCAAACATGAAATGGTGTTTATTTTATTTTTAATTTTAGTGCATTGGGAATAGATATCGGTCTAGCCTATAGTGTTTTAATACTCATGCCTATAGTTTTATCTTGGTTTTTAGCTTTGGGTGTAACGCCTTGCTTGTTTTTGGTTACCATAGAGTGATGTTATATTGAGGTCAGTGGTGACCCATATGGTGACAAGGAGTTATGTACAACATTGTTTTCTCTCCATTCCTTGTATTTGTTTACACTATTAATTTTTTGGTTTATTTATTTTTCCTTCACTGATAGGGAAAATCATTCCCATTTGTCTATTTTTGATGCCCCACACTAGTTTCCAGCCCATGCGGATCGGGAACACCCCTCAGTCCATGTCACGGGCTAGTTCAGGTTACCTGTTCAGAGTCGACCTGGGTTGGTTCTTGATAGCCCATGATGCTTTGGCCTTGCTCTACTAGCCTGGACATCCCACACATACTTACGTATATAACGACTTCCCTTTGGTGATTTAAAAGATACCCTGTAATGATGGAAGTATACAAAAGCATGATAGTGATACAAGAAGTCCATTTAGAGAATGAAATTGAATCTCATCATCTAGTGGAAAATAGGTTTCAATATAATATTTAACTACCTACCTCACCGAGGAAATCCCTACACTAGCATACACCCTCTGTTGGTATCCATAACAGTGTATCTAGGTTCATTACACCGTAGTATTATTGTATCAATAGCCTTAGAGATTCCATTAAAAGTACCAAGATAATAATTTTTTACGAACATGTATCAAATAAGTAATATAAAATAGAAGAGAATTCTAGAATAGTACATCTTATTATAGATAGTTCTAGAGCCTGATCCTCAAATCTTGGTTGCAGTGCCTACAACTTGACCAATCGACGAACTTATGCAAGCAATGGACTATCATGATCTGAAATACTATGTTGGAACTGCGGGTGATTAGGGGTCTGACTACCATGGCCTCAAACTCCTCCATGGCTAGACCTAATGGTGATATTCTATCTCCCTTACTGAAGCGACATAAAATAACTTCCTCCTAAAGGTTAAGCTAGTGAAAATTCTTTTCCTCTCAAATCTAGTGGAATGTTCCTACTAAAACACTGATGATTCTACACAAAACCACAATATGGACACTATATAGGGTCTCTATCAAAATAGGAATTCTATTTTACATTTCATCCACACAGATGATACACCATAGGGCTATCAAAATGGATACTCTATCTACGACTTCCCCGTAGAGAAAACTCAATGTAATGTTTCCTACCTCCGGATGAACTACTGTCCTAATGTGGCACTGGAAATTAAATGTGGTAATCATTCTGTGAGTCATGATGTGCATAGTGACAAGGACCTATTAAACTATTTGAGAAAAGGTAGGGAGGCAATTTACATTTTCATGAGTTTTTATGGCATTCTGGATCCCATCCTCATAACATCTGGCATGGTAAATCTCATCAACGACTAGAAGTAGTGAAAATATCTTTAAATACTTGAAATGTTCTGAATATTCCATAACTAACATAGTTCCCTGCTCTAGATTCATGAAATCTATGGATCTGTTATCTCTCAGTGCCTGAGTAAAGTACTGACCATAAAAAGAAGTATAAAAATTAACCAATAACATTCCTTGATTACATCCATCATGGGTAATCAAATATTATCATTTCCTGCATAAATATTAAAAAATGTTTTCAGCAATCTAGACTCTCCTCTCTCAAGGCATTTCCATATGCTCGATGATAGAAAACATGGCCTCTAGCCAAGAATCAACAGCTAGAGAACCACCATCCCTTGATAATGTATGATGATACTGCTTCTAGTAATCATGAGTCAGAACAACCATAATGGGTTTGATACATTGAGAACCATGCATGGTATACATCAAGCATTGGACACTATCATGAACCTGGGAATCTTTTCCCAATTCAGTTATAGAAGTCAGTTCCTCAAGTAGAATTTTTGGAACTAAGACTGGCAGACCAGGGACCACCATGTCTGGAGCATGATCGTCACCACCTTCCTGTAGAATGAAACGAGGACGTCGTGGAGGAAATGGTCAACAATTTCCAAGAACACATGTCAGAACCATCTCAGGAGCATAATATAAAATCACTATTGAATGGTGAACGTAAAAAACCTCAATACCCATAGTGTAATACCCAAAAAAACCCACATATATGACCAGATATAAATATGTGCTCATGTATATGTTTTTTTCTCTTTAAAATTATTTTCCAAGTTTGGTACTTTACATTTCATTAACATGGAAATGTTGTATACGGATGTGTAACGAATTCATTATAGATTTAATGATTCGCTATATTATGGTTTTACATTTCCTATGAATCAATTCCCACACACCTATCACCCAAAACGATGCCAATTTATTTATACCGTAATTGCTCAACATGGTAAATTACACTTCACAAATCATGAGGGACCTTACATATCATGAATTGAGACATGAAATCACTCAATCACAACCAATATTAATACATGTACTAGAATCTTTAACGACATAAATCAGCAATCACAGGCTTATAAAGAAATTTTATGTAGTGAAAGGCACCTATATGGCATGGTAATATTCATGGAATGTGGATTCTAGGTGCCTATAATAATGCATGTAAAAATTCCCCTTGATGTCATATCATTAGGTGAAAGATGAAATAAAATCCTCAAATATTGAAATAATCAAAAACACCACACAACATATGTTTCACCCAATGGTGATATCATATCAACTATTATATTCCAAAGTAGAACAAAAATTATAATTTAGGCAACATTGTTTTTACCACGAACGTTGTCTCATTACGCCCATCTGTGGTATATGAACATTTCAAAAGAATTATTATTCTCTAATATATTGTCTCATGATAGTATGTAAAGAAAATAAAACACTACCGATACCACTTTGTGACATCTCAGGCCCAGGTTCCACTCAACGTGAACCACGAGTCTTAAAGGCCATATGGCCTCAAACGAATCTCCCTGAATGCTAGAGGCTTCCAACTAGTACCGATGGCCTAGGGTGTGTACATGGTGATATATTTTCATAATTACCAATGTATATTGAAACTTATGGATGTAAACATAGATAAAAAATGAATATTATATAAATAAATAACACAACCAAACTAATGCAATAGATAAATTAAAATAATAATAACTATATCAACTAGATCAATGATCATTTAATTTCATGTCACTAGAGAACAAGAAAACATGGTTTAAATACAACACATATAATATGTACCACAATATAATAAAGAAAATTAAAAACAATCCCAAGCATCATGGGTTCTTGAGTGGTCATATACTATCAAGATACATACTAAACATCATGAAATCATCAGTTTGAAGCCGTATACATCCATTTGATAACAACTCTAATCGTCTAATCAACTATTTGTACTAAAGAATACTTAGAAAGGGTGTGAGATAAATCTATGTGGGCCACCACCAATAGTGTTTATACTATTTGGACAATTTAATGGAATATAACATCGTTAAAGAATTAATACATAATGTAAATAATGTAGTAAAATATAACTAAATACCCAAGATAATGTATTAAACCTCGACTAGTGTCTGGACATGAACCCGGTTCATTAATTATGAAATTACCATTTCATGTTAATAGGTCACTTGAGGAACAACTAGAAATGGCATCGCCTCATTATAGTACATGTAGTTAATGTGCCAAGACATAAATAGGTAACCTGAAAATTGTAACAGAGGAGGGAGTTCTAGGGTAATAACCAAGGTAACATAGATTTCATGAAATAATAACATTGTAGAATATGATTCTAGCGTAGTCGTCAGTGTGTAATCCAAGGAGAGTAATCCAAGGAATTAATCAATAAAACACCGATTGAGTCCAAGGTGGTCAACCAATGTAAAAGGAGGCTATGCAAGGAAAGTGCACTATGTGACTTAACCATGGTACAAACTAGTCCATGCTTGAACCAAGGATTGTATCTGAGGTATCATCTAATAATTTAATGGAATCTACGATAGTATATCAGGCATCCAATGAATTTATAAGAACCAGAGTCTAGGTGGGTTTCATCCTAAGAAAACTATATCCTTGAATTGGGATGGGGTTCCTGAGTCCCAATGTATTTTAATCTATGAATAAAAGATGATACTGAGTCAGTCCAATCTTATTTGATATTGTAATATTGTAATCATTCATTAGGTTCAGTCATTTTATTCCATTGGTTTTGATAGGATAAGAAGAATTACAAATATTTAATGATGTCTTAATTTTTCATTATGAAATATCCAATTATTTAGGGTCACTCAGCTACCTTCAGTTAATTTGGAATAGGGTTCTACCGACATGTAACCATTATTAAATCTCATTTGATAAGGCCAAATTATATAAACAGTTTACTTTCCATTACAAATTTCACATTTAAGAATAAATTTGAAAGAATTACCTTATTCTGGTCAAGTGGTGAGCATAAATGGTACATGACATTATTAAATTCTCATTTATAACTTCAAATTACTATATTAAGGCTCACCTTTAAGAAGATAAAGTGATGACGCACCCTAATTTTTTTTCAAATGTATCAAAAAACAAAAACCCAAAATATATTATGACCATCAACATGAGGCAGATAGATTTGTGGGTGTAACCGTTAATAACTAATAACATATTTTAAAATATCATAACCATACTATTATAACATGTATAACCATGTCATGTAAATTAAAGAAACTGCTCCAGATGAAAACAGAGGGGCCCACATGTATATTCTAAAATCATCAAACTTAACAGATAAATTATAGACTACCCACCTTTGGGTTGTACAAATCTCATCCTCTAGTATTAGCCCTTTATTTTTCATGGATCAGACTAGATCTAATAAGAGGTAAAAAACGCTCAGATGAAGATATCTATATCGAGAGGAAGAGAAAATAATAATAGAAAAAAATTACATGATTACTTACCGTCACACATCCACCATGGTGAATGAATTCTTGATCAGATTCCGGATGATGGAGAACTTTTTATCCACCGCTTTGGGATAAAATGATCAATATTTTAATAAATATGGATTAATCATGCTTTTTTTTGAATTATGGAAGATGAGTGGAGAAAATATATCAGAATGAAAATTTTGGACATTTTAGCCAAACTTTTAGCTATAGCATTGTTTGTCAAACCATGCAAAACAATGGGAGAAGGTTCAACCTAAAATAGCATCCTTTACATAGTTTGATGAACATTTAAAAATTCATGGATGAGTACCTTGGAAAATGGATATTCACACGGTTAGTCCAGGTAGCTGTACACCAACCGTGTGAGGTGGATTTGCCCGAAAAAAAACACAATCTGCCGTATTTTCTAAACCATGCATAATTCCATCATAGTTTTCTCTAAACCATTTGCAAGAACTATTTTTCCCAAAAAAAAAGGATTTCAGGCTCTAAAAATGCCTTGGAAAACCTCCAAGACCCTTCCATAACCCCTAGTCATCCATATTAGGTAAAAATTAAATATTTAGACTGAAAATTATATCTTTCATACTTATGTGAAAAACCATGTACATATATTGAATTACCTTTTACCTGTCATTATATACATTCATGGGGAACTCACATATGTGTAATTATCCTTAGATAAAAATAAATAACATGAAAATTTAATGATAGCCACTAAAAAATTACACGTACATAAGGATAATATATGAGTATACCAGTATTCATTTCATTTCATAATGATTAACTCAATTATAAATAATGTCTACTGGAATTTCGAACATGAAAACATAAAAAATTGTTTATAATTCAGATGAATCATCTACCACTATGATTTTAATAAATATAAACCATCTTTAAAATATCATACACAATACCGTTCTTTATATACTTTGAATTTGAATAAATAGAAACGGTACTCTAATTTGCTCAGTAAGGGTTAACATGGATGATATCAACATAACAACTTCATATTTTGAAGATAGCATGAGAAAAAAATTTCAAAACCATACTTTACATATCATATATCATAAACATCTATCACATAATATATTTTGGAAGTTAATAAGTAATAAAAAATAATGGAATCAATGTACATCATTGTTGATTTCATAAAATTTAAATAAGACATTGATTTTTAAAATATACATAATAATAGAAAATATATTTTTATTTATATCCAACAATACATAGATAATATGATAGTCTTGGGATAACCACACGATTACCTACTTTAGGAATTTGATCCCCTTCCATGTACCCTCTATAGGTATTGGGATAACCACACAAGTACAAATTTTAGGGTATGTATAACCAATATGTACCCTTAATTATAACATAAAAACCAATAATTTCCCAATTAATTGGTGGGATAATTAGCCCATTCCCTACAAAAAATGAATATCATAAATTTATGTGTGAAATATCATAAAACCTTTTTTACATACCAAAATCCATGAAAAGAAATAAGTTTCACTAATGATTTCATCATAGAATGAATTGTAAAAATAAATAGTTATCATAATAATTTTATAAATTCATTATAATTGTATCCATGAATATTTGAATGGTTTTACAAACATATTTCAATCATTAACATAAACCATTTAATTAATTAATGAGATGTCTATCCAAGGATCATCTCTCTTGTAATGAATTGGTAATATCCTAAGATGAAATATTATATAGAAATTGTCTTAAAAATGTCACATGAAATATATATTAGGTAAAATATCATTTATATATTTATAATAATTTTTAGAAAATAAATTATTTTTTAAATATTATTATTTTAAAATTTATTTGGGATCCGATAAAAGATGACATAACAGTCATCTAAATTTTTTTGTGAGGATAATAACGTATTAACATTGTATGATGGTTTTTCATTCACAAACCATTTTTATTTAAGAAAACAATCATATGAATATTACCTTAGATACATATAATTTAATATTGAAATACAATGACATAATGCATTTTTTGAAATTTTGTAAATGTTTTCCGCAATAAATAAAATTTATATTCCAAATTTTTGGTAAAAGTCAAAAAATAAATACTTTAAAAATAAAATAAATATTACATCTAAAAAACTTTTTAAACAGTAAAAAAATATGTTATAATTTCATTGATAATTCGATTATATAGTGTTAAAATATTTTGAAACCATATTTAAAAATCATATAAATAGATGTAAATGGTTTTCCGATCGAAGAGAGAAAAAATATAATTTACTTTAAAAAAAATCTTTTTGAATCATGACTACATAAAGAAATAAATTATGAAAAATATATTATTATAATGTTATAAATAGTGTTGGAGAATGTAAAATATGTTCATTACAAAAATATCCTAATAGTGCATCATCGAAAACATAATAATAGACAATCAGGATAAACATTCAGATTTAATCTTCAAACCCGTACAAAATTGGTAACAATTGAATCGTAACACCCATAGAAGAAATAAAATGATAAATATATTTATTGTAAAGCCCCGACCCTAGTTACCCAGAGTCGGTGCATTATTACATAACATTGGCATGATCACAAGAAAGATCAAATCTCGAAAGATCGATTGGTTTAGTAGCCTTGGAAACACTAGATATATTCATAAGTCTTACATTACATCATAAAATGAAAAACTACTACAACAACATATTGTCTCCATAATCCACACTCATATCCCCACATAATATCCTTGCAGGTCATTCATAATTTACTTCTTCACTTCTTGGGAGAAATAAAACATAGAAAAGGGGTGAGCTCAAATGCCCAGTAAGGATAACAATATAGTGGAAACTTTCATAAATAAGAATAAACATTTAAGGCAATGTATAACTAAAACAAAAGCCTTTCAAACTTGATCTTTCAACATGGTATGGAATAAATAAAATGAAATAATTCCATTTACTTATTCACATGGATATTCTACTAATCTAATAATCACATGTAAAATCAATTACCACTTTCATAATGATGGAATGCATAATGCCAGACTATCATAACCACATAGCCAAGGCCTCGTGCCAAGACTACAAATAAGATTTTGTCAAGGCCTTGTGCCAAGACACTAGTTTGTCTCATGAGACCTACTGATGCATCGAGGAGCTATAGCGGGCTCCACCCATCACATATTAAGTCCAATGCATTCCCATATGAAAAGGTTTAAACATAACATAAACATTCGTATTAAAACTAGCATACGAAATGTCAATAATTTCTCCATAAACTATGAATGGTATAAAAATAGAACATCTACAGTCAAACATATCACAAAACCTTCAATACAATATAGAAGTTTTGTATCATAATAAATCAACTTCAAATAAGCGTAAAATCCATCAAAGGATGTTGACATAGATGAAATCAAAACTCTTTTTAGAGAAATATCTATTTAATTTTTTTGAAATCATTTAAGAGCCATATAAAATAAAACATTTTCTTTGAAAATATTCTTATAAGATTGTAAGGAAAGCTTTGAAGATTTTATAACAGCGGAAAATAGCCGCACCCGCTGTATAAGTTAAAAAAACATTCTTATCTTAATTCTGTCGAAAAGGTTAAAAAGGACCTTGTTTTGAAAACAACGGAAAGATTCCTTTATAAACCTCTAAAATTCAAACAAGGGTATAAATGACTTTAACCCATATTCTTGTAAATAATAAAATTGTTTTGAAATACATTTTTAAGAAAAGATGGATGTGGATGATAAAGAGATCCCAGTAGATTATTACGTATAAACAACCTCAGATAATGAAGAGATTGTGAAATAACCCTTACCTTGTACTTTTCCTTGGTTGGGGTAGGTTAACCTCCTATATAATGGTGAAATAATTGTTATTAAATTATACAAGAATCATATATATTAATATGATATCATATATGATCTTTTAATATTGATTTGATTATAATATCTTAGTATTATCGTTGTTTCGGGTGTTAACTTACTTGTTTTCTTTTATATTTTTTGTTACGTAAGACATGTTTGTAAAGGATAGGTTGTATATTATTCATACCCATAATGATATCAAGTCCTTAAACATTATTTTTTAAATCATCAAATGATAATTATACTTGAATGGATACGATGGAGAATGAATCTCATCGCGTTCGTGGAGACGGTAGTCCGTACGTACGCACGAGCGACAATATCATTCTTTTGATATTAAAATAATATATAAATGGATGGTATATCATATATACAGAATCATTAACATGTTATATTTATTATTTACATGAGTTAAACATCATTATTATACCCATTCAAAAAATATTATATTGAATAACAATTACACCACGACGTGGAGACGGTAAGCCGTACGTACGCACGTATGGTGACATGTTATTCAAAGGGTGGATAGAATACTGAATATGGTTGTACCATATTTTTAATAACATCACAGTATATATATGATTCTGGAGTTATTATTTTATAATGGTAACAACAAAGGAGGAAGAAGTGGAAGAAGAAATGAACTTGGAAAAGGGTGGTGAAATCATTACCTCTTCTTCGGGTTTTTCCTTTTGATTTGATCAAAAGGGCTCTTAGGTTGGCTTTATGATCAAACTAAGGCCCCTAGGTTGTAGTGAGGGAAGTTGGGAGAGTATGTGGGCAGATTTTGGCCGAACCAAAAGGTTTTGAAGGTGTGAAGAAATGATAAGGAGGAGTGCCCTTTTATAAGAGGGGTGAGGGGCACCTTTGGAAAAGCTAGAGATATTAGTTTATAATAAAGTCATATTCGGTTTCTAAAGGCTCAAAAGTTTATTATTTAAATTTTAAGATGGGTATAGGTCGAAAACAACTCAACAAATAGAATTTAGACAGGTTTGGGTACTTATATTAAACTTATCTTTAAGTATTAACTCTAAATTTATTAGTTTCACTTTTACAATGTCTCTTTGTATTTTTATATTATATGGTTAATAAACTTACCATATACATCCAAGAGACCCCCAAGTGGTCCATTAATGATAAACCTATCATGATATAAGTCTCTTGGACGAACCTTAGATTTTTAGGAATTTAATATCAATTAATAATATAATATTTGTTTTAAAAACTCTTTTATGTCAATTTTGACACTATTCAATAGATGATTTTTGTGAAACTCATAACAGATTTATTACTTAGAAAAAAGTCAATTAAATCAATCCTAATATATCATATTATTCTATAAAATTAGTTTAATTAATTAAAAGTTTCATATTATATTTATTTGGGTATTTATAAAATCACTTATTTTAATTTTTCACTATTATGATAATTACTGCATCATCATTGTGTCATAAATAAATTAAATTATTTAATTTCTAAAAATTGAAAATAAAATATCATCATGTATGAAATCTTTTTATCTTTCTAATGAATATTTATAGTCGAATATCCAACATATATAACCCTATGTAAAAATTGTTTTTCTAAAAGATATATGCTTGTGTCATTTTTGTATTCATTTTAACTTAATTAAAATAAAGTGTCCCTATCACCTACAAGTGGCACCATGGGGTCCCCAAATCGACCCAAATATGACTATGGTCGAACATGTATTAAAAAATAAGGCGAGGACACGTTTTAGGGTAATTTAGTATTATTATAATATTATTATTTAACCCTTATTTACCAGATTTACCCTTAACCATGGTAAATAAAATATTTACCACAGTAATTATTCAAAATGTCTAAAAATAAGAGTTATCTATTTACAAAATTTGGATATCCTGATTCCAAATATGGAATCCATTTTTCTAAATTCAAAACACAGAAGTGGCAGAAATTAATTTAAAATTAATTCCCGCTGTCAAAACAAAAAGCGTGTTTTTAAGAGATAATAACTATCAAAAGATTGACACTTGTTTATGTTCGGTTTAATTGTAAAATAATGTCCAATGACCAACATTATATTAAATGGTAAAAATATATTCTAAATATACTTTAAAACCACTCAAATTCATAATTTATCACTATTAATTATTTTGATTAAAAAAGTTGTTTTTAATTAAAATTTAGTAATTTTCACTATTCATCAAAATATGAAAGTTATCCGAAAAGTACCAAAATTTCACCTTAGGCTAAATTACATATTCCGAATCCAGAAATGAAGTCCATTTTAATATATAATATATATATAATTTCGAAAAGTAGGTATTACTATTCATAACGGCTAGTTTGATCGATTGTGGTGTGTGTTAAAACTCGAAGTTGCGTACAACACACGATACTGTATTATTCAAAGGAAAGCATACCGTGGAAGCTTGGGATGTTTCATTTTAAATTTTTGATGTCCCCATTTTTTCAAAAAGTTTAAAATATTGTATTTAAAAAGGGTTCACTATTAAAAGTTGATAAAAGTGCAATACTGAAAATGAATTTGTTCTTACAATATGTCTAAGATACTCATAATATGGAAAAATTATAAGGATTATATAAAGTTTAAAATTTATTTAATACTATTCATAACCTCTTTTTAATGGCTTTTTGGTAAGTCATGGTGCAATTGAAATTGGTGTTGCATGTAGTGCAAGTTATTGAATTATTTTGAAGAAATAACACACTATGAAATCTTGGGGTGTTACATTCTCCCCTCCTTCAATAAATTGCGTCCTCGCAATTTGAAATTGTTCTTTGAAAATAAAAGGTTGAAAATAGAAAATATATTTGTGGGAAAACCCACATCAAAAATTGGGTTACTAAAATTTAATCTTAATATGAGGAAAAGAGAAATGAAAGGGTCACCACCAAATTATGATCTCGATTAGGAGAACATTGGTGGCAATTAGAGACATATATTTGGAGGAAAAACGTAAATATTTATAGGTAGTGATTGAGGTCATCAATCACAAACAAGTATAAAATTTAGGTCCTTAAATTCATCAATCTATGATGATTTTAAATACCATCGGTTCAACAAAACATAGGGTATTAGGATAACACATTTTTTACGTTTCAAAATATCTTAGTTGAAATCCCACATTGAAAAATGAATTAATGAGGCCTCTATTTAAAATAAAGAGTCGAAAGTATGAAGATTACCGAAAATAACACATACTAGGGTTCCATGTATGAAAATATGGATATGGAAGAAAAATCTAACCATCAATTATCTGATGGAGAGTGGTAGAGAACATGGCTATGAAAAGGCCAACAATCCCAAAGCCATAAATTAGTGATGATTTAAGGTACCATCTAGGAAAACATTTTTGTTCTAAGTTGCTTTTCTTATTATTGAGGAATTTATTTATGAGATTGGCTAAGATCATAAGGAGATATACTTACTTTATAATTAGAGTTTTATCCATTAATAAATTTCTACCACAAACTCATCTTTCACTCTAAAAGATAATAGAATGTAAAAAAAATTCTATTTACACTATTCGTATAGGGTTCCAAAATAAACGAATTTATAATTCATCTACAAGATCTTTTAATACAAACTACACTATTTAATCCAGTACATCTCGTGTTCTAGTGGTAGGTGATACACCCTTGTCGCCCTTCGGTTGCGGGTTCAAGTCTCGCAGCCTTGCCGGACGTGACGGGTTGCCGCCCGACCTCCGGGTTGTCCTTTTATGGCAATCCAAAATAATCCTAACTAGAACTATCCAAAATACTTCTGTCCAAACTCACAGTCCAACATTTATAAGGAAGGTAAACATAATGTAGATCCTTTTTACCCCGTAATAGCATATGAATACCTTCATCATGTATTCTTTTAATACACTGAAACATCCTGAGTTACCATATTCTTTATTGATTACATTCATGCTCCTTTATTCCATATAGAATGTTGGATATACATCATCAATCCAAAAATGTTTTAAACCCCAACAATGATGGAATATACAAATCATTAATCAGTTCCAAAGTAGTCAAGAATATCCAACATAATTTATCCAAAACAATCACATATTATTCCAAAATCACTACCTCAATATCAGAACTATATTATGATTTATCATTCTCTCAACCATGTATTTTCCAAAAATTTATCCTGCTATTGAGTCACTTTTCTTTGTTCCACACAATCTCAAGTCCTTAATGAAATAGTACTGCAGTACAATCCTTATATACTCCATAATTATTATAACAAGTACATTGTTGATACAACACTAAATTGACATAATCAACATAAGAACTCTAATCATTCCTCTTCATCCGTGGTAGTATCATAACTTGATTATTATCCAATAACATCATTTGCGGCATAGTTTGATGACTGGGACATAGGTTCGCATAGTGTCCAAACTCCTTGAAAATGAAGCATTGTACATTTAAAACTATTTTCTTACCCTTGTAGTCACGTACTTTGTGCCCTTTTCCTCCACACTTATAACAAACTCCCATTCCTTTTAGGCAAGTTCCAGGGTGTTTCTTTCCACAGTTACCACATATGGGAAAATTTTTCTTTTCCCTCTTCCCTTTATCCATCTTTCTCTTTTCCATCCTTTTCTTCTCTTGCTTCCCTTCAAAGCCATAGGACTGAGTAAACTCTTTACTTATCTTATCAACACATGATATTATTTCTTCATATGATGATAATACATGGGAGACTATTTCTCTTATAAATTCTAGCTTAAGACCATGAAAGATATGATCCTTCCTTCTCTTTGGATCATGTTCATTTCTGGAGTTCTCATTCCTTCTACTGGGCGCCATTTCTAAACAATGGCATACACTAGATCAGTTTATGAATCAAAATACATAATCCCATACTTATAATACACTTAACATAAATTGAACTATTTATGGATATAATCCATAATCATAAAAATGTCTCCTTTGAGGATGTATATACTCATAAACCCTTCATAATGGTTTGTAAAGAAAATGAGAGTTATCCTAAGCATATCCCCCAGGAGTGTCGTAACCAAGAGTGCAGCAAGGCCCGTTGTCGTGCACCAGTTCCCATTCGAGTCTAGCTCAAAGCGGTGTTTTCGGGTTTTACCCCTACGTACATCTGTGCTAGAGCCGCCTCTACCTGCTCGTATCCAGACAAGGATGTATTGCTCAGAAAACTCACAAAATATCTACAATACCAAAATTCTAGGAAGTTCTTCTACACTAATCCTCAAAGTTCATCTTAGGTCTACGTGCTCTAATCAGAGTTTATCTAAATCTAGCTTCCAAGGTTTGTACTAAACTTCCTCTGATACCAACTGTAACGCCCCGACCCTAGTTACCCAGAGTCGGTGCATTATTACATAACATTGGCATGATCACAAGAAAGATCAAATCTCGAAAGATCGATTGGTTTAGTAGCCTTGGAAACACTAGATATATTCATAAGTCTTACATTACATCATAAAATGAAAAACTACTACTACAACATATTGTCTCCATAATCCAAAGTCATATCCCCACATAATATCCCTGCAGGTCATTCATAATTTACTTCTTCACTTCCTGGGAGAAATAAAACATAGAAAAGGGGTGAGCTCAAATGCCCAGTAAGGATAACAATATAGTGGAAACTTTCATAAATAAGAATAAACATTTAAGGCAATGTATAAATAAAACAAAAGCCATTCAAACTTGAACATTCAACATGGTATGGAATAAATAAAATGAAATAATTCCATTTACTTATTCACATGGATATTCTACTAATCTAATAATCACATGCAAAATCAATAACCACTATCATAATGATGGAATGCATAATGCCAGACTATCATAACCACATAGCCAAGGCCTCGTGCCAAGACTACAAATAAGATTTTTTCAAAGCCTTTTTCCAAGACACTAGTTTGTCTCATGAGACCTACCGATGCATCGAGGAGCTATAGCGGGCTCCACCCGTCACATATTAAGTCCAATGCATTCCCATATGAAAAGGTTTAAACATAACATAAACATTCGTATTAAAACTAGCATACGAAATGTCAATAATTTCTCCATAAACTATGAATGGTATAAAAATAGAACATCCACAGTCAAACATATCACAAAACCTTCAATACAATATAGAAGTTTTGTATCATAATAAATCAACTTCAAATAAGCGTAAAATCCATCAAAGGATGTTGACATAGATGAAATCAAAACTCTTTTTAGAGAAATTTCTCTTTTATTTTTTTGCAATCATTTAAGAGCCATATAAAATAAAAAATTTTCTTTGAAAATATTCTTATAAGCTTGTAAGGAAAGCTTTGAATATTTTATAACAGTGGAAAATAGCAGCACCCGCTGTATAAGTTAAAAAAACATTCTTATCTTAATTCTGTCGAAAAGGTTAAAAAAGACCTTGTTTTGAAAATGACGGAAAGATTCCTTTATAAACCTCTAAAAGTAAAACAAGAGTATAAATGACTTTAACCCATATTCTTTTAAATAATAAAATTGTTTTGAAATACATTTTTAAGAAAACATGGATGTGGATGATAAAGATATCCCAGTAGATTATTACGTATAAACAACCTCGGATAATGAAGAGATTGTGAAATAACCCTTACCTTGTACTTTTCCTTGGTTGAGGTAGGTTAACCTCCTTTATAATGGTGAAATAATTGTTATTAAATTATAAAATAATCATATATATTAATATGATATCATATAGGATCTTTTAATATTGATTTGATAATAATATCTTAGTATTATCGTTGTTTCGGGTGTTAACTTACTTGTTTTCTTTTATATGTTTTGTTACGTAAGACATGTTTGTAAAGGATAGGTTGTATATTATTCATATCCAGAATGATATCAAGTCCTTAAACATTATTTTTTAAATCATCAAATGATAATTATACTTGAATGGATACGATGGAGAATGAATCTCATCGCGTTCGTGGAGACAGTAGTCCGTACGTACGCACGAGCGACAATATCATTCTTTTGATATTAAAATAATATATAAATGTATGGTATATCATATATACAGAATCATTAACATGTTATATTTATTATTTACATGAGTTAAACATCATTATTATACCCATCCAAATAATATTATATTGAATAACAATTACACCACGACGTGGAGACGGCAAGCCATACGTACGCACGTATGGTGACATGTTATTCAAAGGGTGGATAGAATACTGAATATGGTTGTACCATATTTATAATAACATAACAGTATATATATTATACTGGAGTTATTATTTTAGAATGGTAACAACAAAGGAAGAAGAAGTGGAAGAAGAAATGAACTTGGAAAAGGGTGGTGAAATCATTACCTCTTCTTCGGGTTCTTCCTTTTGATTTGATAAAAAGGGCTCTTAGGTTGGCTTTATGATCAAACTAAGGCCCCTAGGTTGTATTGAGGGAAGTTGGGAGAGTATTTGGGCAGAGTTTGGCCGAACCAAAAGGCTTTGAAGGTGTGAAGAAATGATAAGGAGGAGTGCCCTTTTATAAGAGGGGTGAGGGGCACCTTTGGAAAAGCTAGAGATATTAGTTTATAATAAATTAATATTCGGTTTATAATGGCTCCAAAGTTTATTATTTAAATTTTAATGTGGGAATAGGTCGAAAAAAACTCAACCAATAGAATTTAGACAGGTTTGGGTACTTATATTAACCTTATCTTTAAGTATTAACTCTAAATTTATTAGTTTCACTTTTACAATGTCTCTTTGTATTTTTATATTATATGGTTAATAAACATACCATATACATCCAAGAGACCCCCAAGTGGTCCATTAATGATATACCTATCATGATATAAGTCTCTTGGCCGAAACTTAGATTTTTAGGAATTTAATATCAATTAATAATATAATATTTGTTTTAAAAACTCTTTTATGTCAATTTTGACACTATTCAATAGTTCATTTTTTTGAAACTCATAAAAGATTTATTAATTCGAAAAAAGTAAATTAAATAAATTCTAATATATCATATTATCCTAGAAAATTAGTTTAATTAATTAAAAGTATCATATTATATTTATTTGGGTATTTATAATATCAATTATTTTAATTTTTCACCATTATGATAATTACTGCATCATCATTGTGTCATAAATAAATTAAATTATTTAATCTCTAAAAATTGAAAATAAAATATCATCATATAGGAAAGCTTTTTATATTTCTAATGAATATTTATAGTCGAAAATCCAACATATATAACCCAATTTAACAATTGTTTTTCTAAAAGATATATGCTTGTGTCATTTTTGAATTCATTTTAACTTAATTAAAATAAAGTGTCCCTATCACATACAAGTGGCACCATGGGGTCCCCAAATCGACCCAAAGATTCCTATGGTCGAACATGTATCAACCAATAAGGCTAGGACATGTTTTAGGGTAATTTAGTATTATTATAATATTATTTTTTAACCCTTATTTACCAGATTTACCCTTAACCATGGTAAATAAAATATTTACCACAGTAATTATTCAAAATGTCTAAAAATAAAAGTTATCTATTTACAAAATTTGGAAATCCTGATTCCAAATATGGAATCCATTTTTCTATATTCAAAACACAGAAGTGGCAGAAATTAATTTAAAATTAATTCCCACTGTCAAAACAAAAAGCGTGTTTTTAAGGGATAATAACTATCAAAAGATTGACACCTGTTTATGTTCGGTTTAATTGTAAAATTATGTCCAATGACCAACATTATATTAAATGGTAAAAATATATTCTAAATATACTTTAAAACCACTCAAATTCATAATTTATCACTATTAATTATTTTGATTAAAAAAGTTGTTTTTAATTAAAATTTAGTAATTTTCACTATTCATCAAAATATGAAAGTTATCCGAAAAGTACCAAAATTTCACCTTAGGATAAATTAGATATTCCGAATCCAGAAATGAAGTCCATTTTAAATTATAATATATATATAATTTCGAAAAGTAGGTATTACTATTCATAACGGCTAGTTTGATCGGTTGTGGTGTGTGTTAAATCTCGAAGTTGCGTACAACACACGATACTGTATTATTCAAAGGAAAGCGTACCGTGGAAGCTTGGGATGTTTCATTTTAAATTTTTGATGTCCCCATTTTGTCATAAAGTTTAAAATATTGTATTTAAAAAGGGTTCACTATTAAAAGTTGATAAAAGTGCAATACTGAAAATGAATTTGTTCTTGCATTATGTCTAAGATACTCATAATATTGAAAAATTATAAGGATTATATAAAGTTTAAAATTTAGTTAATACTATTCATAACCTCTTTTGAATGGATTTTTGGTAAGTCATGGTGCAATTGAACTCGGTGTTGGGTGTAGTGCAAGTTATTGAATTATTTTGAAAAAATAACACACTTTGAAATCTTGGGGTGTTACATTTATATTCCATAATTTCATTATAGGAATAATAAAATACAACCCTAGGATGTATATAAACCACCCTAAATAAATGAGATGAGTATAAGGCATGTTTCAGATAGAAATAAAACAGACATGAATTTCATTGATTTTATATCTCAAATTTTACAAAAAAATTAAAACACATATATAATAAATTATATTTTATCATAATGAAATATTAAAAAATATTTATTTATTTAATGAAAAATATTATTTACTTATGACTTTGTAAATTTGTTTAATAACAACTACATGTTTTCAGAACAGTTTGTGTAATAAATATATTATTTTTTAGGTTACTTTTGGATTTTTCATTATGGATCCAATTATGTTTATACTTATTATATAATATAAATATTTATAAATATAAAATAAATAACATATTAAATTATTTTATATTAATTTGGACTAATCCAAAATTGATATAGATAGAAAATGAAATACATCTTTCATGGACCCGACAAGCTATACAAATGAATGAAAACTGTTTCAATTTTCTTTAATTAAGAACCAAAAGAATTATAAATTATATAATACCTATAAATAATCAATATTATTTCATATATATATCATATATCAATTAAATTTACCCTTCTCACCAACCATGAAAAGTGTTATAGAAAAATGAATCCATTTGTTTCGCAAGGTTGTAGTTCTTCATAGAAACAAATGATATCATTGTATCCACTGCATAACGAAATGTAAGAATGTATGTGTAATTTAATAATTAAAATTTTTTAATATGGGTTATGTATAATTTATGTGAATTTAATATATACTTATTACCATATTAGTAATACATAACTGAAAAACAAATTTGATCAGTTTATAAGGCGGTTGTCTATTGTACACACGACCAATGTTATTAATCTTTAATGGGTTTGGGGGTTATAAGGTATATGTGATATTAAAATTAAATAGTTATGATAATATCATTAATAATATATATATATTTATATATATTAAATGTATCATTAAATAAAGCATCAATAAGTGGCGATGGAAACTAATTATAATTATTTCGTGAGGTGGTAACCATCTGACACATGATCGAGAGTTTAATTTCTGATTTCCTGATAGATGAAAATTGTATCGGATATTGCATTAACATACTAACATCATAGTACATAGGATATATTTTTTGGATATTGTAAAAAATTTATATTAATTTAAGGGTGTGGATGGAAAAAAACATGTAAGGTTATAAATTTTACATTCTCTTAAGACAACCTATTTATGTTTATACAAAATGGTTACATATGAGGGGTTAAAAACTAAAATAATAAATCTAGGATGAGGTCAAGGATGTATTGAATATATTAGGTTTAGTATTGGATGGGAAAATTGTTTTTTGAGTTGTGAATTTTAGAGGATGTTGGGTGGTATTTTATATGTTGTGTAGTGGATACAAATTAATTTTTTTAAAAGAATAAAGTTTTACAATGTTTTTGACATCATATAATTCTCCAAAATGTGTCATTATATAAAATTCTGTATTTAAGGTATCAATATATCCATAAAATATTTTTTAGACAATATTTTTGTCTTTTTAAACACTATCAATTTAGTTTATCCTTCATTGACATTGTATTAACAATACCCATGATAATTAATTTTTATTACATATAATATTATGTGTGGTCAAAAATATTTATTATAAAATTAAATAATACAAATTATTATAATAAAAAAATATGGAATACATTTTCCCAAATTCAATAAAATAAATTAGAAAATATTTATTTTAAAAAAACCAACAAACTTAATGAAACTGTAGTTTTCCAATAAGGAGATATTCAAATGATAATAAATATTCTATATCAAATATCAATGTTAAATTTATTCTAATAAAAAGTTTATTTATATTAATTTAATTGTATTCATATTACACATAATGGACTATTGAAATAAAATTTATCTAGGAAATCGATTGATTGGAAAGGAATATTTTTTATTAAAACTAGTAATTTAAAATAATCACTGAAAAATAAATTTCATAAATTTCAAAATAATTTCAAGTATAAAATATTGAAATAGTGATTTTAAATAACAATATTAAATTGTAACATATGTTATATAAAATTGAAAAATATTATTTTAATATAAGTCATTGAAACAAGACAAAACATATTTTTTCATAAAGTAAAATATTTTAATCGTATAAATCGATGAAATCAGATATCATGCTTATGAAGAATACATGAATTTTTATAAAATTATGGAATATACATTATTTAAATTTAATTAACATAATTCATGATAAATATTCATTTCATTTCCATACTTTAAACATGTTATTTCATAAACAAAATTATTTTGCAAAGAATATTTCCTTTATTTTTTAAAAATTTATATCTCCATATATGTTTAATTGGTCCCCATATAATTTATATTATATGCATGTGTAAACCATTTATTTTAAAAAAACTTATAATTATATTCATACACTTTCATCTAACGACTTTTAGATATATATCATATGATAATACTATAATATTGTTTCTCATTTAATTTATGCTCAATGTTGCATGTAAATAAAGATAAAATAATTTTTCTATGTAGGGAATTCTCAATTAGGTGATGGTTTTAATGAATTTTGATTTCATTTTTCTGAATAAAACTGTCTAAATTTTTTTATCCTTAATTAAAGGAATCTACTAAATTATTTTTATTTTAATAAATACTTAAAAAAATATTGGGCTTCTACACTCCCTCCCATCTAAGCTAAGAAAAATTGGATTTGTATGGGGAAATTAAATATTCATATTCTATTTGCTCTTACACATTTTATTAGTTTTCCATATGGTCATATACATATTTACAAGCTAATTTATGGTCTTTATATTAACAGAAATATTTAACAATCACAATATATCATGTTTTCATTTACTTTAAATTTTTTTGGGACATGTTATTCAAAATAACATCCACATTAAGTGAAAATAATGTTAACTCTATGGTTGTCATATTCTACCCACTATAAAATAAATTATCAACATGATTTAATTATCATTAACATGAGTGAATAGATAACAATTGTGAAAATTTTGACATATTTGAAGATGTCAACAATAATGATATTAAATCCCTAATATCAAATATAGGACTAGAAAACTAAAATTTTCTGAAACCATTTCAATATAATATATAATATATAATATATCTATGTATTATGTCTTGTGTGAATGAGTCAATTTTTATATTAGTTAATTCATAGTTAGAAATTCACTCATAGATGTACAATGATGATATATATTTCTTTCCCTAAAATAGAAACATATTTATGATTAATAAGATGATTTCCATTCTAATTCAAAAAATGAGTACAATTTTATAAATTATAATAATAAAATTTTCACAGTGCTTATTTATAAAGAACATACAAATCATATGAATAAATTATTTCATTATATTTAAAATAAATAATGGATGATACATTGTGTTATAATAATGATCAAATGATATAATATTACTGAGAGATCAATAATTCAAACACAAATTCATGGAGGAGGGTATCTAAAAAATTTATTAATAGTATCTGTTTGATCAATTGTCAATACATTGGTTTTCTTTTGATCTCAAGGTCTTTTTATTTGTGGATTAAAATAATATTACATAGTGTTTTTGTTAGTCAAATTTCATGGATAAATCACTTTTTCTGTGGAAATAAGATGCAAAATTGATAATGTTCTTCTTATATGAGTACTAACTTCATTCCTCTTTTCAACTGAACTCTTAATGTTCCATATATGTTTGTCTACCATGTAGAATTAATTACAATAACTAATTCATTTTATAACCCCATAAAGATATTAAACGATTGATTCATACCACTTAATTGACACACATGTTGTCGAATATCATTTAATTATTCATGTATATTTATATAATTATCACGATCCTTTATCATTCCCTTGTTCGGTGAAATCGTGAATTCAAGAATGGTTATATTTTTAATCCATTTTCATGATTCTTATATTGGAATAATCATCTATTTTTGAATTATATATAGAATTATAAAGGGTTGATTGTTTACGTAATAATCATATTTCCAGTCACACCCAAGTTTGACTCAAATCCGACTAGTTTAATCCAACCCTAGGACCAAAAAATAGGATGAAATGAGAGATAAAACATTGAAAATATATTTGAAATATATTAAAAAAATTAATCCATGAAAATAATTTTTCTTTAATGTTTTAATATTTTCATACAATTTCATTAGATTTAAGAATACAAAACATAGATTAAACAAGAATACATTAAATTGTTTTATCTAAGGCAGTGGAGTATAATCCCACAAACTAAAGAGTACTAAAAGTCTTGCACATTGGTACATTATGAGAATTTGATCAACAAATGCATATCCCTTGGTAAATTCAAACTAGTTTTGTAATCTTAATCCCACTAATAATTAATTAGTTTTATTGTCTATATAATTTTTAATCAATCCTTTTTGGGTTATCACAGCTACATTAATCTATTACATAGTTGTATCCACTTAAAATATCCATAAAATGATTTATTAATAGGAAATTTCACCTACTAAACTAATTAAAAATATTTTAAAAAAATATAATATACAGTGTCTCATTGTAACGTTTGGTTCCTTTCTATCCCATTACATTTTGATTTTTTTCATGTTGGAGTTGTTCGGAGGAGGCATGGAGGGTGTCGAGGGAAGATTGGTGGCTAATGGTTAGGTTTAGAGAGATTATAAGTCATATAAGTGGATTACATAATAAGATTAATGGTTTCTCGATTTGTACACATTTTAAATGCTATGAAAGGTGGTTTCATGATGTGTAATATTTTTAGGATTAATTATAAATAATAAATTGGAGAGGGGGTGTTTTTTTTCAATGGAATATGATCCCCATTTATTATACATCATGAAATAAGATTATACTTCATGTAATATCCTGACCTAGTGTAGTTTTAAATATAATTTCTTGTGGAACCCTCAATAATTTAGTCATTCTCTATTATTACTCTCATTTTGGTAGAACCCTATGTCTGATGAGGTGTTGTTTGAGACCAATTCCTCCCACATTTGTCTATTGATTCCAGTGGTTTTCCACAAGGAATATGTGGTCAATTTGTGGTGATTTGTCTTATCAATCTCTAAAGTTTTACTTCCATTATTCTCATGGGTATCTAAAGTAGTGGTGTTTCATTATTTTTGGGTAGGGTTTTATTTCATTTTATACAACCTTTTTTAGATTCTAGGTTGATATGTGGTTCCCTCTAGTGTGTTTGTAGTTTCTATGCAGCTTTATCTTCACCTTATCATGCACAAAATGTTTGTAAAATTCCATTAGGTAAGATTACCCTCATTTATCATTAATTCGAATCTTTTGGGACGAGTTTACTTTTGATTCCATATATTATATGGTTGTTCTATATTAATTTAATATAATTAAATTTGTTATGCTATAATTGGAGGGTAATTTGGTTTATTCACATATTTTTTACAACATTAATATCATTAGGATTTGATGGATTTTGTTAGTGAAACACCCTGCTGAAAATAGACTCCATTTGGGATTTTATGTGTGGATTAACCTGTGTTTTCAAATCGTAGATTGTTTTCTTTGTTTTTATGTCACCCTAAATGAAAAATCATCAATTAATTTTACTTTGTTAAAGAAATGGTTTCCCTAGTTTTTTGGTTTCAATGATAACAACCTAATGAATTAAAGTGGACATTTAGTAAAGAAATTTATAAATATAAAAAATGATATTGACTTATTGTAATGTGTGTGGTTCAGGATTATGGATCTGAGGGGTTTATTGGTTGTGCTTTTGGGGTAGATGGCTTTTTTTTGCCATGCTTCTGTAGTGGAAAGGGTATGAGCTATATTTTCATGGTTGTGGAATGGATATTTTATTTTTATTTGGATAAGATTTTGGGGAGGCAATGAGGTGGTGTGTATTCCAGGTTGTGAAATGTGGATGGGCTATTCTAGATGATTGAGTAGTGATGGTATAAATTAATTATAATTTTATAAAAATTGTAGGCATAGTTTGGTTGGTCAAAGATAGGAATGTGATTAATTGTATATAATGATGAGTTTTATTGAAAAATATTTTTATTCTAAATTATAATAATTAATTGGTGTTAAATGTAAATGGAATGTAAATGTACTTGTTAGGATGATGTACCATTAAAATTAACAATTAAACGTACTTATAAATTCATTTAGACATGAAAATTATGGTGAAAGTGTTGTGAGTTGGTGTTTTGTTTGAAAACCCATAGGTTTGTCCAGATTTTATTATATTATATTAATGTACATGTGTATTATATGAAAATAGATTTGAACCCCACCCATGTTGAGAACTATGTGTCGAACACAGACAATGTCGGCCAAGGGTCATTTTCCCAACATACGAAGAAGATTATAAGATTGTTGGGTACCCACCCTTTTATTATCTCACTTCCATGTGATGTAGGTATTTCATATGTTGTAATGGATGGACGTTTTTTAGTATATTATATGGTGGTATTGGTATCTCAGGATTCATTGGGATGATTTTTGATGTTATTTCTTATGTGTCTTTTGTATGTGTTGTGATGTTCTTAACATGGTTTCATTGGGATGATATGTGATGATATGTTATATAATGTGTTCCATTGTGAGTCCCATGTGTTTATTTGAGGGTTGTGTTTTTAGGCCCATGTGTGTTTAGGTGGGATGTGTTGTGAAGCTCAGGTGTGTGCATGTGGGATGTTTTGTGACGCCTAGGTGCGTGTGGGAGGGATGTGATGTGGTATACTGATGAGATGGGAATCCCGGGACGTAATACATTGTGTGATAGACACATACTAATGGGAAAGTGGTTTGCGGTACCCAATCATCTATGTAAATTACATTATATAATATTATAGGACTTTAATAATTTGGTTAGTGTATCATAGTGATGTTTAGATGGTTAGTTTACATTGATAAGTGTTGTTTGGTTATGATATTTTCTCAGAGTGGCATTAGTATGGTTCAATCACATGTTCATGTAAGTGTTTTGTTATCCTATAGAGTGTACGTGTATGATCGTCATATGTATATAAAATATTTTCTCTTATTCCAGGAAGATTATATAGGTTGTTTTAGGTGTTACAATCTAGAGCCTTTGGAATGTTTTTTTCTCTCCATTAGCATTACTTTTTTTTATTTAATTTAGATACAATCCTGTTTTTATCAGTTATTTGTTTACATGCATAATGGGTTGGTTTTGGGGTATCCTTATATATATGGCTTGGAGTTTGGTGGATGATTAATCATATCTCCCAATCTCGTTTTCATAAATATATTTATGCATCATAAATTGTGAGGTTTTTACACACATAATTCTAGTCTCTAACATGGGGACTAGAAGAGGTAGGACTCTGGGGGTTATTATGTTTCTCCCCTCATTGTGGTATCCTTTGTGGGAGGGGGGCATGAAAGTGTGGTTTTAGAGGTTATGGTTAAGATATATGATTTTTTTTGGAGCTAGGAATAATAATGATTGAATATGGTGGTATGGTAACAGCTCCACTTGATCTTAGTGCATGACATAAGCTAGGGAGACCAGCTAGGACATGATAATTTAGGGACCCCCATTATCGTGTGCACAAAATCTTATGGTATTGAAAAACCAAGTGATATAGATCTTCTTGTAGGTTAGAGACACCAGATATGTACATGAATAATAATTAATTATGTTCATATATTATTGGGTGGACTTGGGAAGGATAAAATAAATGAAAAGCATAAAATTAATTAAAATATGTCTTAAAAAATTTCAATTCTACTGGGCTTATGAAATTTGTGTCTGTCTTTCAACAATGGCTCCTGGTCATTGTATGAATGGGGATATTTTAGTCGAGTTTCATCATGCTAATCTTGTTGATTGTTGTCTTGTTAGTAAAATTATGAAGGATGATCGGTGAAGGGGGACATTTCACAAATTCCAGCTACATGCTTTTGGATGATTGAGGGTAGTGCTTCGAATGTTGAGACAAGGAGATTGTTTGAGAAGCATGACCTCACACTCGGTTTGATCAGGGCCCTTGTAGAGTATTGGTTTCCATTGTAAGTGAATCAGATTTGATGATTAGCATGACAATAGTGGAAGCTATATCTTGGAGATCAAAAGGAAACATACAACTTGGGGCAGACATCTATAAGGAGTTCATGGAAGTGATCCTTTTGATGACCATGAATGAAGTAAATAGGAGGGTTATTTTTTCTCATTAGCAGTGTACCGTGTTAGTGTGGGATATGTGAGTCATATTCAAGGAAAATATTTATTTTCCACATATCTCTTGCTAGACGATGAATCTTATGAGAGATGTCCTGAGGAGGTACTCTATCATTATATCCACTAATCATTTATTTATATTTTGGTTTCTACACAGTTAGTAGGTCAAAATAAAAAAGTGGTGATCAAGAGGATTTAATTAGGAGGAGGTTTTCAACTTTGGGGGTCATAGGGGTTCCCCAATGGGAATAGTTTTTAGTGGTTAGTCTCATGCACCTGGTACATCAACGTTTCAACTAGATGGGAGTCGACCTCAGTAAAGTATTTCCTACTTTATAGTGCCAGTGGTTTCTATGATTTTACAGAAATCATTATGCTAATATATTATTGTTAGGGTGATCATTTCCATTTCTAGGGCTATTTCCCAATGTTTTTTCTGCATAGATTTGGGGAGGTGGACTTGGTTACTTTCAACATCAGTAGCAGTTTCTAGTGAGGCCGTTTTAGTAGTTGGGGGATTATATTTTTGCTCTACTGATGGGAGATGGATCATGTATAGGACACCCACCATATGATCATCATGATCTGGGATTGTGACAGAACCGTTGTAATGGAGGTTTTCATCATCATAAAGGGAGAGGAGCTGGGAATGACCATTTTTAGGATGTTGAGGAATTAACTCCATAGTGGCTAGAGATGGTAAGTGGTATGATTAGTTTGTTTAGAACACTTTTTTGTTCCTTTTATTATTAAGGATTTTAACACTCCATTTTTGCAACTGCTCTAGAACATGCTCTTGGACTAGACATAAAGTCGATTCTTGTGCCCATCTTTTTGGATATTTTAGTAGGATGCCAAATGACCTTTTTTTATGTTTTTCGGAGGTGTAGACTGATTAAGGGTCCTCATTAGTCCCATGTGGATCTCTTATTGATACATAATTAAACATAAAATTTTATCCTCCATATAAATTGGTTGTATTCCATATGTGCTGATATACACTACTATCATTTGGGGGTCATGATATTAGACAGGGATCAGATTCATTTGGTTTTTGTTAGTGAGATATGTCATTAGGTGGGAGGTTTTTAGATTGAGAACCATCAATCCTTATTGGGTAAGTTATAATTATAATATGTGGACACTATGTTTGTTTAGATTCTTTGGGTTCATTGAGAGTTCATACATATTTTCCCTAAGATATATTTATGATAACCCCTTGACATGATGTCAATTTTAGTATAAACATCCATCATGGTGCTTCTCTTATTTCAGTTTCTTCCTATTAGGTGAAAACATCTTAGTAGTTGGAGTTTCTGATTCAAATAGACGATCAGATGCAAAAACATTTTTATGACCATTTGTGTCGCATTGGGGGGTTCTAGTGTTGTTCACAAAGTTGTATGATGTTGGGATAATTTATTGTTTAGGATAACAAAGGATTAATGAGGTGACAAGTAAGAACTGTTATCCAAATTCAAGGATAGCCATTATTTTATAATAGTAGATATGGGATATGTGGATTTATAATATTTTATTATGATCTAGATATCCCTATTTGAGGGTGATGTTGGGAGAAATCATAATTACTACCTTGAGATGAAATATATGAACTTCAATATTTTAGTCATTTCTTTTGGTGTAATGAACGCTATGTATATATTCTTGTGGATTATGAACTCCTTGTTCCATGACTTCCTGAATATTATTTCATCATATTCCTCATTTATATATTGATCTAGATGAAGTCAGAAGAGATGAATGTTGAGCATCTCTGAGCATTCATTCGTTTTCTTCGTCAAAACCAGCACTATGTACAGAAATCCATGTATATGTTCTGGAAAAGATAGGATTATTTAATTGGGAATTTATTTTCATAAAAGGGTGTGGTTGTATAGATATTTAATATTATTGTTATTTTTATTTTGGAATCACAGAAGACCTTCATATAAGTTCATAGTTTTCATATAATAAAATGATGTAATGAGAGGATTGTACGTGATTTCTCTCAAGTTTATGTCTCATTAAATTTTTTTACTATGAACATTATAGATTTTTTATTAAGATATAAATGTAAGGGGTCATTCAGTTACTTGAAGGGGATGTTAGTTTGTGCTCCATTGCATCGACTACATTAAGAGGGTGTGTGGTTTGTGGTCTTATGTGATAATTCATATAAGGTATCAAGATTCTTTTTGAAGCATCAGTGGGTAGTGATAACTTATTTGTCTATGAAGTTACAACCTCATGAGAATAATTATTATAACCTTGATCTATATATAAGAGTGGTTGTTTTTCCCAAAATTTTTTGTGACATTAACTCAATGTGTTGTTCCTTTTAATCTTCAATGAATACTAGAGATTGAGGAATATCTTTTTTGATAATGATTTTAACTTGCAGCAGCTGAGGATGATATATTTTATTTCGGATTATGAATTTTAAATCTCTTACTCTTCATGAATGTATAATTTTGTAGGAGATGCATTGAGAAGTACCTTATAAAAGATGTTTAATGGGAATTTGTGGACTCTGGGAGAGAAATATATGAGTTGGATTCATTTCACATAAAAGAAATAGTGGATGGTGGATGATTTTTTTTGTTTTATATTATAGTGTTTTCTTCACTTATACAAACGGTGGAGGTGTCTCAATGAGGTGACTCTATGGAATATGTGATTCATGATCATTTTAGAGACAATGATCTACTAGAGGGATGGTATGTGGATTTTTAAAACTTAATGTTGTTTCATAAGAGGCATCACATTCTGATTTATGTGCATGATGGATTTCTCTGGGAGTTTCTTATCATTCCTTTGTCGGTACGACAAATAATTTCCAAAATGAACCATAGCATGAGAACTCTTTTTTTGTTGGCCATGAATAAAATTGAAGTGGTGGAGTTTGTGGTATTGATTCTTGTTTTCCAGTAAGAAAAGCCCAAGAATTATCATCATTGTGGTTTGATATAGCCAATGTATATTTCCAAGTATAAATGTGATTACATATCAATGGATTACAACATAGAAATACCTAGAGATCAGGGATATCGTGATTCTATATGTGTGTTGGTGGATCAATTTATGAAATCGGCCCACTTATAAGTGATCAATTAGTTGGACATAGTTGATTCAGTAATGAATAGTTACATTGAAGAGGTCATGATGTTTCATGCAGTTCTAGGTCATATTATCTCATATTAGGATGACTGTTTTACCTATAGAGTCATGAAATCATTACATCAATATTTTGGAATATAGTTACACGTCATCACTACATTACACCCTCATACAAATATACATATAAATTAGAATATCCTGAAATTGGAGAATCTATTGTGGGAAAGAATCACTGATGTTGGTAGATATTGGGTACAACACCTACATTTAGTAGAGATTTTTTATAATAATATCTATCACTCTTCCAATAGCATGGACACATTTGAGGCTTTTTACAAGAGACTGTTCCATGCACCACTATGCTGGATAGAGGTTGAGTAGCCAATAGTACATTGTCCCAATGTGTTTCAATGTAGGACAATGAAATTTCATCTCGATTGTGTGAGGATGAATGGATTTCAGGAAAATCAAAATACTTGTTTCAATCAAAGGAGGAGTCCCTTGGAGTCTGAGTTTGTTAACCTAAATGTTCTTGATGGATTCTATACAATGTGTGTAGGGATGGATTGAATGAAGTATAAAGCTTTATCACATGTTTTCTGGGACCTTTTATGTTTTTGGGCACATTGGCATGGTGGCGCAATGTTTCTCAATCCCACAACAGATGGAAATGATTGATGATGTTTTCCACATCTCTCATCATTATCGATATATTCACAATGACCCTCATGTCAATTATTCGGGAGAGCTAGATATCTAGGCTGAGGAGATGTTATTGGAGTGAATGTTAGATATACAAAAACATAAAAATAATTATTTTGGTGAATGGACCATTTCATTGTTTTCAATGTTCTGGAGGAAAGGTGACTAGAATGTGAGTAATCGGTATCAAGAGAGGAATATGTGTACCGAGTACATAGAGTTTTTCGATTTTTTTTTGTTTATATTTTTTTCATTATTATATAATATTTTTATCCTTTTATATTTGAGATGATCAATTTTAATGGTTTAGATATGTAGGTTGTTTTGATGTATAATAATGTACTGACATGTGATATGTGGAAGACTAAATTTATTATCGAGATGCATTAAATGTGATGCGATTAATTCTGTGTGGGTGAGTCTGTGCTTCCCAATGTGGATTGTGTATTAACATGTATGATTGAATTATCATAATCATGTCTTTGATACACACTGGATCCTTGGTTATGTACGTTGTTTTTTTTATGTGTGGAGGGTGAGATGGATGTGCGGTGGTTATGTGGCAATGTAATTGTTTGTGATGAGGATGATTATTTTTGCAGTGGCAAGGATATGTTGTGTTTTTTGGGTCGAATGGGTTGGTTTGTATTGATGGTGGTTGAATTTGACGTATGATGAGATCCTAGATATGAATCTCAAGGGTTGGTTGTTTGGAATAATTTTTTATATGGGATTGGTTTTGGAATTTCAAGCTTGATAATAATTAGATAAGTATTTAATATAATAGTTTAATACTTGTAGTAATGTTAAATTTACAATTTTATTTTGGAGGTATTTGATAGAGGCTTAGATTGATTCTGGGAAGCTCAATTTATAATGTCTGGTAGCATAGAGATTACACATCATGTAAGTGGATTATATGACATGAATATTAATTTTATATAATTTACATAGGGATTCATAATGTTCACAAATTTTACATGATATGAAATTGGATTTCATGATTTTTAATAATTTGTTGTATAAAAATAAATAAGTAAATCAAGAGACGATGATTTATTTTTCTAAAAACAAAACCTGGGTGTTACATGATGTGAATGGGGATTTCACATCATTTAATACCCCGATATAGTGTAGGTGTTAAATTATCTTTTGGTCGAACCCTCATTCATTTGGTCAGTCTTTATTATTCCTCTAGTTTATGGAGAACCCTAATAGCATCGAGGTGTTCTTCAAGCCATATTCATCACTCTTTGATATGTTGATCCCAGTGGTTGGTCATTGGTGATATGTGGTCACTCCATAGTGATTTCTCTTCTAATTCTACCCTTATTTCATTTTTTATTCTCACGTGGAAGCATTGTGGTGGTATTTATTAGTTTTGGGTATGTCTAGATTTACTTTTTCACCACATATATGGCATTTTAGGTTGATTTACAGTTCCTCCTGGTGTGGATGTGGTTTATGGAAGGTTTCTTCTTCACCATACAGTGCACAAGAAGTTAGAAGTGTTCATTATGGTAGGATTTCCCTCATATCACCATATTGTGTATCAAATAAAGTGGGGGTTTCATTTATTTACACATGACTTATGGTTTTTCTTTTTTAAGTGATGATATAAAAAATGATTAAAAATAAATTAAAGGTGAATGTTGTTTTTTCCAATTTTTTAATTCCTATATTTATTTTGATTTGTGATAAATTGTAAATTCTAAATAACCCACTAAATACTGTTTTGGTTGGTTATTTTGTTTTCCGTATTTGATATGTTTTGTGGACTCATGGTTTATTGTTCTTTTTGTTATATCACCATAAATTGAAATTGGTTAATTACTTTAACATGGGTAATGATTGGGTTTCCCAGTTATTTTTTCTGTGATAATACCCCAAAATAAATTTTTTTTAATTTGATAAAATCCCCTTGGAAATTATGAAAAATGGTCATGATGTGTTTTGAGGTTTTTGATTGAATATTATGAGGATAAATATTTTTTTCGTTGTTCTTTTGGGGATAATGGTGTATTCAATAATGATTATGGGGTGGAAATGGAATGGTGTTTTTTTTTCTATTCCTATAGGACGATGATTTGATAGTTTAATGGTTATGATTTTTGGGCGGTAAGGTGAAGACATGTTTTTCTAGTTGTGAAATGAGGTTGTGATATTCTACATTCTTAGGTACTAGTGAAATAAATAAACAATTGTTTAATTATGCTTGCATGGCTATTGTTGGTTGGTTAATTAAATTAATTGGTTAATGGAATATAATGATGAGTTATGCGATCAATGGTTATTGATACTAAATACTAAAATTAATGGGTTTAAATGGTTAGGGAATATGAAGACACTTTTCATGACTCATTATCTTGTGAATTAACTATTTCAGATAATAATAAAATATTTTAGAGATGTCAGAAAAGGTGAAAGTGGTGTGAGTTGGTTATTTGTTTGTGAACCCAATGATTTGGATTGATCTCCATCAACTATATAAATATACATTTATATTCTTGTGATATTAAAACACACTCCACCAATGTTTAAAACATTCATCTGGACACCCACATTATCATATGTGGAGTCTTTTTTCAATATTCGGTGAGGATAATGGATGGTTAGGTATCCACTCATTTTATCTCTCCCTTCAAGGAAAGGTATGTATTTCATTGAATTGGAAAAATGGATGTTTTTTTAGTGCATTTTATTGTGGTCGTGGTATCTGAGGCATTTGTAGGATGAGAAGTGATGTGATTTCCCATGTGATTTTTGGAGGGGTTGTGATGTTCTCTCACTGGTTTCATTGGCATGTGATGAGTTGTGATATGCATTCCCAAGTTACAATAGGAGGAGTTTGAATGTTATTTTTTATGTGTCATTAGGATGAGGTGTAATGAGATTCCTTACTGTGTATTGCATTTTGTGGCCCTGATGTGAGTCTCCTAGATGTGACGTGATGCCCAGGTGTGTGTCGGTGGGATTTGTTTCGAGCACCAAGCATTTTCGATCGATATGTGATGCTGTATATGGAGGGGATCAGAGTGTTGGGACGTAAGATATTGGGAGAGAGTGGCATACTAGTGGGAATGTGGTGTAGGGTACCCTATCATTAATGCGATTAAATTATATTATAATAATTTACTTGCGTTAAATGGAAATCATTCCTCGGCGAGGTTTGGTTTGTTATTATACCTTAATAGGTTATCCTTTGTTCTGTTTCTTTCTCAAGTTGTCATTAGTATTTTTCATTCACATGTTCATGAGAGACATTCGTTTTCCTAATCAGTATACATGTATTATTTTCCTATGTGTACACTATTCTGTTATGGATTCAAGTATGATTATATGGACCATATTAGGCATTACAATATTGGTCCATTGGATAGTTGATGTGTCACTAATTAATCGTTACATTAGGTATTTAAAATAATTCTGAAACAGTTTCAGTTATATATATATATTGGAGTTGTTTTGGATGATTCATCATATGTTATGATCTACTTTCCTTATAAATGGAATTACTTCCAATATTGTGAGATGTGTACACCCTTGGTTCTAGTACCTAAACTAGGGCTTATAGGAAGCAAGGATTAGGGGTCATTATCACTCACCCGACATTGTGGTTTCTTTTGAGGTAGGGGGTCATGAAACTCGTCAATATAGTTTTCAAACGGGTCACCTAATTTAATCCCATATGTAACTAAAATTATCCTTGATATTAAATAAAACATCCACTTATTCCAACTACATTGACTCATGCTCTTTGAAATATATATAGTATATTAGTCTCATGATCTCAATGATAAATATCATTAATAGGGGAAAACACAGTGAATTATATTTTAGTTTCTTATAAACTATCATGATACACATATAATTTTATGATAATTGTGATCATTTCTTCATAACTATTATAATTTATCTCCTTTTCTAAAAACCCCCATGAAATAATCATATTCGTAAACATGGAAATGAAAAACTAAAAAGGGATGAGATAAAATTCACTATAAATTTAAAATAGATATCATAATGTATTAAATCATATACTTGATATAAAATTAGAAGAAGAAATATATTTCTTAGTAAAATAAAAAAACTCTACATGTGATTATCATATAACATGGTGGAGTATTATAATATAAAAAAAAGACAATTATTGATTCAAAAAAGATATTACATGGTTATAAACACGTATATACAATCACTAATCAAATGATCATAATATAAAAGAGTAAAATATATATAAGATGTGGCATGAACATCAGAATGGGGCTCTACATAGAAACAAAATACATCATTTAAAATTTAATCAACCTGATAAACAACAGAAGAGTGTGGTATATAATTAAAACTGAACTGAATTTTTTTTAAATGAAAAAAATGAAAATTTAAAAAATCCATAAAAATAGGATGAATAATTTGAGAGAACCCCATTTCCCACACCTATGTCAAAAAAATAATTGAGTCCATAAACAAAAAAAGAGAGATATTACATTATTCTAAAACCATTTTAATCAAAATAGTTATTTACATTTATAACTATCTTCTGATATATAATATTATTCAATTAATTTGACATTGATATAGTAACACACCATTCATCATTTAAAAAAAATTTCCACTTAAAATCAGTCTTTTTATAATCTAAAATAACCCATAAAAAAATTAATATGTTTATTATGAATTTAAATAACATGGACATGTGAAATCATATAAATATGGAAATAGTATTTCATAAAAATATTCATCACATAATTACATATGGAGGGTGAAGAAAACATATTACATTCCATTAAATCCTTCATAAATTATTTCAATGTTTTATTTCATTACCTTGTATGGGTGTGTCTGTGGGATTCATGGGGATGTATATATATTTTTGGGAAAATAAAAAAAATAGGGATATATGTTTTTTTTCAAAAAAAATTATGCGTGGTTCTAATTTTAGTAATGTTTATACAATGTTCACCTCGAGTTCAGAGAATATTGAAAGATGTTTTGGGATTTTTTTTGCAATCTAGGATGTTTACGATTTGATTGGTGATTACATTATATGTAATGGGATTACAAATTTTTTAATTTTCATCAGCAAAATTCAAAGAATATTGTTAAAGGATTCTATGGTTTACACACCATAAAAATAGTTCAGATAATATAATTGATAAAATAGAGTTATTTAGTTAAAATTTAATGCATTTTTAGCACTTCTAAACTTCGTGGGGTTTATTAATTGGAGTACATGATGTGTAATTACAACTCCTTTTGGTTTTTAGGCATATTTATGAGTTATTATAATGTTATTACTCTATAATGTTTTCTTAACATGACTTGAAGCTCACGCAGTGTGACGTTGAGTGATTTTTAAGATCACATTCCCTTCTAGATCACTCATTCAACAATTGATCATCATGGTTGTTGCAGTGTTCCTCATCGGGTATGATTTCCTTCTTTCATTCAGTTCCTTTGGTTTTGGATGTTTTTAAAAAAAATTTAAATTTGGGTTATCTTTATTATTTAATAGTTATTTATGTTGATCCATTTATGTTTCATGACATTTCTTGTGTTTCGATGGCCAATCTCATGGTTTTCAATCATAATTGCCGAAGTAGGCTTGTTTTATAGGACTTCATGGTAAGGGATTATAGAAAATATGTTAATTATATTAATTTATTATCATTATTGATAAATATACATAGAATATTTTCATTTTAATTGATTCATATTTTCATGGAATTTATTTGAATGATAAATGTTTTTAAATGGGTTGTTTTTAAATTTTTTATCATAAATTTGGCTTCCCATATTCAATATGGTTTTTAAAAGATATGAAAAGTGTATTAGAAATGGTGATCATTGTTTTAAAATGTTTTTTACAATAATGGATCAGTGCAAATATTAAGAACATTGTAAAATATTCAAAGTAATTCAAATTGTGTGTGGAACCAGTACTGTTTGTTTTGATGATATGGATAGTTTATAGAAGGACACAATATCAGTTTCATCCAATGTTTGGCTTCTTATGTATATTTTTATTTATATTAAGTATTTCTTGACTATCCAGATACCTGGATTTATTTTTGTTTTCGAATTATATATTTTTATCACAATATTTCATTTCATGGATTTTTTTGACTTATTTTATATGAATGTATTTGACATGTCTTCACATTATTTAATTTCATTTATGTGTTTACTAGATTACCATATAATTTAGGGAAATTATATATTTTTTCACTTCAATATTTAATATTCCATTAACTATGATCATTAAAAAAATTTATGAAAAACAGAAAATGATTTGAATAATGGATTTGGATGTTATGAAATTCATTATTTTATGTTTTCCTTTTAATGGATATATATTTTTAATAGTTGATATTAGAGATTTTACAGACTCTATGGTGGGATCTGACTAGTTTTTGTACTACCATCTAAATTATTTATTAGTGAAGTTGAAGATGTTTTATTATAGTATCTAGGTAATTGGAAGAGGATCATGTTTCATTTTAGATTTTCATTCATTTTAGGCATTGTATCGTGGTGGTATGGAAGTGAATGAAGGTCAAAATGTGTATTTGAATACATTTTTATTTATATTTTTTTGGATTTGTTTTTATGGTTTTTTGTGTCAATTATTCTATTTTTACTCTATTGATATATATTTTTAAGTTTTATACCTGACTTGGTTTTTTTAATCCAGTTATACCACAAAACCATAACGAGCAGACTTGGGTGGCTTGTAATACTGACATGGGATGGTCTGTATAATTTGGATCCAAATTAAGGTTCTATATGATAATTATCTAGTCTCCATTCCTTGTATGAATCATTAATATATACTAATTAGGTTATGGGTCATGTGTGTGTCAAATATTTAGGATGTTTTTTTGATAATTTCCCTCACATTACTTTTCAATATTAACATATCTTTGGTAGGTAGGTGGGACCATAGGAATATGAGGAATGTCCTATGTGTATTTATAGGGTCATTATCTTCTTGAATAATGTAGAAGAATATAATGTGGGTTTTTCTACATAAATGATCAAGGGTCTGGGAAGGAGATAGTGGGACTCTAATGTGTAAGATATGTTTCTCTAGGTGATTAGTTATGATTTTTTCAAGAAAATAATTATTCTCATTTTTAACCTAATACATTATGTAATGTGAATAACATGGATTTTATGGCCTTATAATTAGGGGGAATACCATTTTGGTGTACAAAACCCATTTTGTGAGTTAGTGCAGCTTGTTACAAAGCATGACACTAATAATTACCGAATGGAATGTTGGTTTGAGTTGTTACTATGTCATGACATTTTGAAGATATGTAATCTTTTTGGATGATCTAGACATATCTATTGTTTTTGGAACATGACATCCCAAGGATGTATGGATGGATCCATAGTCACCAAGGGACATTAGATTCATATATATGTTTTCATCTATGGTGGGTCCTATCCTCTGTCTGAGGGAGATGTTCTTGAGGCTATGAATGTTCATATAAGTGTTGATGGTGGATTTTTTTTGAAATAGAATTCACAAGAGAAATTCAAAGAATGTCTATTTTCTGTTAATTGATCAATGTGCATTTCTTCTTTTATCTTGATTGATTTGATTGATATAGGTTCTCATGATTATTTTACAACTACATAATTATTTGAAATGTTTTTCATGGATTAAAATCATATATAATAATTGTTGGATCCTTCCATGCCATTTATAAATAGGACCGAACAAGGTTTCATGTGTCATGCTTGTTGTGTGATGATTGGGGGCATTGTAGTTGAGTGGGAATTCTTGGTTAATTTTCTTGACATATTAGATATGATTATCTTTCTATATTGGATGATCATTTTTTAGGCACACATTAATTATTATGGATATAGTGTTTAGTTATTATATTCTGATGTGGTCTCTCATATTATTTAGGTAGAGTGAAACTATATATTTGTTAGTGCATGGCTAGTTGTTCCTTATGTTTGTCTAATATTTTCCCAGTTTTCATTCATGGTTATTGATTTAGTGAACCCATGTTTTGTGATTAAAATCCAATAGTGTTGAGTTCTTACCTAAAGGTAGTTATTGATTATAATTCAAGTTTACCATGAATGGGACCCAATCATTTTACACATATTGGTACAATAATTTAGGTATAATTATTCACAAATTATAGACCAATTATTAAAAGTATAGTTTGATTGTATAACAAGATATATAATTCGAAAAAATAAAACAAGAATAACGAGCCTTATAATTACTGTTCATTATGAGAACCTAACATACATTATGATTACAAAAATTCATAGGACAACAAGAGGAATATGTATAAAAATTTGATGAGCTAAATATACTGTAAAGGAATAGTAATATAAATAATTTTAACCAAATGAGTCGAAAGGAATTACATGACAACATAAAAGTCATGGGTCATGAATAAAAATATTGAAGATCATATTTTAGAAAAATTTATATTATAATTAGGGAAACATTATAATGTGGCATGAATATATAACATATCAAAATCATGATTCATTTCAAAATTTCACGAGGTTATCATATGGTAGAAAAAGTACAAGAATAGATTATATTTACTCTATTACCCCATAAAAACATGTCATGGGACTTATAATTACCCAATTAATTGGATTATTATCTCTTTGCATGAATTATGAAATGTTATTGCATATGTGTGACAATTAAATAATCAAACTCAAATAAATGCACATAAGTGTAACCCATGGAATGAAATGGGTATCATAATCATGACATAAAGGGCATCCAGTGGTTGTATAACAAAAGGACACATGATTTATGAAAATTAAAACATTTATGGACAATAATTAATTATATATACGAATATAAAATTAATTAATATTTCGAAAATAAATGAGTGTATGAACAAGAGAGTTTCAGAATATTTATAAATTAGACACATTACTCTGGTTTAGGGAAAACAATTGATGAGTCCATATTGGGAAAATATTATATTTAATTTTTAAAAATATAAATGAACTAAGATATTTTTTAATGATATAAATATTAAGTTATTAAAAATAATAGTGGTTGAAATTAATTAATTGTGTGTACATGAAAATATGTATGAAATGTGTATGTTCCCATTAATTTAGAATGTTAATTGCGGTGAATTGAGAATATAACCATTTTAATGATTTATTTACCAACAAGATAAATATAAAAATATAAATATAAATATTATTTTAACTTATAAATAGAATATTAGAGAGGCTTATATGAATAAAGAAAAATTACATTATCAGAAAATGAGATAAAGTGTATCCTAAATGTAATATAGAGTTTTAGACTAATCCCTTCCATTATGTTCAAATGAGTTATCTATTTTCATTTAATGACGTGGATAAAAAATTAGAATCATTAATTAATTATTTATGACCATATTATATACGTTTTTAATTTATAATAATTTTTTTGATTTCATTTATGACTATCTTAATGTGGTATAATGTTAGATTTTTTCATTCTAATGGTTTTAATTTTAGGGTTTCATGGTCTGTTCACTTTTGTAAACATATACAAGTTCATTAATAATATAAATAATTCATTTTATGATATTATATATAGTATTAATTCACACAAATATATTTAAATGGTTATATATATAATTTTATTTCCTGGTATGATGAGGATTCATTTGATAAAAAATTAAGGAAAATTGATTAGTTTATTTTGGAAACATTTTGAACATCTCAAACTAGATTCCTTTTACTAAATATTTTTTCAATATATTAGTTCCATAACACAGAGCAAGTTATAATATACATATGAAAATATTTTTAACCACAATTTTTTTAATTACCATCAATAATGAATTTAATTTATAATGACAACTCATTATACATATAGACGATAAACAAGCATAATATTGACAATATGTTCATTTTGTTAAATAAGCAGATAATATAATATGTTAGTAAATATTATATTAAATTATAAATATAAAATAAAATTATGGTTTTTATACAAGTGTAATAATTATTTTTTGGATAAAGCAGGTTAGGTGAATGTATAAACAAGCAATTAAATTAAGAGGTATGGTTTTTAAAATTTTTCTTTTTAATATCACATCCTTCAAAACAACTAACAGGTAGTCGAATCAAACATTTTTTAAGAATAGTATCTCTTAATACTGTAAAATAGGATTGATAAAGGAATTGGGTAGAATATAGAAATGATAAAATACTTATAATGGGTTAGTACATAGGTGGTGTTGGGTGGTATTTATAGGGGTCAAGGGGATTTTTTATTATACAAATTAGTTTATTTTTTAGATATAGACTATCAATAGTGCAGATTCTTATCCCTAATTATATTAAATGTATTAGTATTTTTCAAACCAATATGTTCATACAACTCCCATGAATGAAAAACTCATATATTTTGCTTATAAAGATTAATTCTATAAATTAGTGTATTTCACTCTTCACAAAATGCTCAAAAATTTCAGAAAAATATCAAAAATCAATATATCCATTTACTTATATTTATATTTAAAAAGATAAATCATGTCAAAAATATTTGATAAAAAAATGGGTATTTTAATTTTTAAATAAAATCATCATTTTTTAAATGCAAATATTAATATTATAATCTATTTTTGATGATTGGAAAAATTTATTGAGGTAAAATTAAACTATCATGTAATAAATATATATATTATATTATTATATTAGTGTTAAATTTTGAAAATTAATTTTTTAAAATTCTTATATTATTTATAAAATATAAAATAAACATTTAATTTTTGAAAAAATTTCAACACATAATTTATCATTGTTTAAAAAATATTAACATATACCATGATATAGAAATTTTATATTTACATTTATAAGATACATATATTTTATTTATAAATTCATTGGTGATGTAAATATTTTAATATAATAGATTAATATTCATAATTCTCTGCTTAATTTTCCAATGGTATATGATCCTTAATTATTATACATACAACTTATTTCATCCATTAGTCATTTTATTATACAATATCCTATGATTTTATACATTCTTTTTTATTCAAAATAAATATTATGTTTTATATCAACATCACTTTTCATGGGCATATTCATTCTAATGGATCTAGCTGATTAAATATTTCCTATTATAATTATTTTATTTTCTATTTATTGTCCCACTATAAGGTTTGACATACATGTTGGATTATTTTATGAATAAAGTATTTTTTTTTAATCTCTATGTGATAAATTTGTTTTGTGACATGATAAGAGAAATTGAATTTATAAAATTGGGTTTCATTCTTTTCATCCTTCCTAATGAAATTTCATCCATTAAAAAATTTCTATATTAAAGTACAAATAAGAGATGGAATTTTTCCTTAATAACATTCCCTATTTCCCATGTTTTCTATTCATACATATGGATTATCCATAATACTAAGATCATTTTATGGGATTTGTTTCATATAACCTTGTCTATAATGTCTAAAATCTACACTAGATGCTTCACATAAGAGTGATTGTTTTTGGGCTGCAACTCTTATGATTTTAGTACATGTGATAGATTATATATGTACCTCCTCAATATGTGTAATGCCCTGACCCCATAAACCCACCGTTGGTGAATTATTTTATTACATTTCCATTTGGTGTGGAATCAAAAACGCAATGACTGATATGTTTAGAAATAAAGTGAAAGAAATTACATACATGTACATTACATAACAATTCAAAACAAAAAATAAAACATACAAAATACATTGATAATTCCATTATTCTCTAATATTAACCATTAATAATATTCCTAAATCGTTTCATGGAATCTTTGGAAAATAAAATGTGAGAATTCGGTGAACATAGATGCACAGTAATGGTAATAAATACATTATGTGTTTTTATAAATCGGTGAATTTTTTTGGAAAGGTATAAAACTGAAAAATAATCCTTTTAAATATAAACGTATCATTATATATAAAAAATAAAACAAATAATTCAGTTTATACATTATCATTGATATTATAATATTCTAATAATCACGTGTAATATTAATAACTAATATCATATTAAGTGAATGAATAATGTCAGACATCGTAACTACATTGTCAAGGCCTCTTTCCAAAACCATACATACGTGTTTAAGATTTTAGCCATACCCTAGAATTGTTTTTCTCATTATAACTAATAATTATTCTAGGGGAATTCATTAACCGGTCCCCAAACCATAGGGAATTCATTTACTGGTCCCAATTCATTAGTAATTTAATAAACTGGTCCCCAACTTGTTACATACTAGGTCAAATTCATTACTCATATGAGAAGGGTAAAAAATAATAGAAACATTTGTATTAAAACTAGCATACAAACTTTTAATACAGTTTCCACAAAACATGATGGTATAAAAATAACACATCCACAATCAAATATATCATAAAACATTTAATATAATATTACATGTTTTATCATAATTAATCAAAATCAATTAGGTGTAAAATACAAAAAAATGATGATAAAATTGATAGATATTATCTAAAAAAATATTAAATTTTTTATGAATCAAATAACACCTTTTCATTCAAACCATTTATCAAGAATGTAATGCATTTGTAAAAGAAGACATTTAAAAATAAATTTTTGAATCAAACTGTTTCATACAATATTTATTCTTTTGAAAATAATTAACATTTTAAAACATTCATGTTTGTAAAAATAATTTCTTAAAACTATTTTGAAAAAACATACTTTAATGTGAATGATATAGAAGAACAAATCATTCAAAAATTTAAAATAATGTTTTAGTTTAATATTCCATGACATAAAACTTTATAAATATTTCATTTTATAGAATTTTCATGAAATTTAAAATAGACATAAAATGTTTCTTATAATCCTTTATATCCACAAGAATAAATAGGTATGATACTATCAAGAATACTGAAATAGAGAAGGATTAATTTTTCAATCATTCAAAGCATTCTATATAAATTTGATCTTTTAAATAATAATCCCAATATATTCACATTAATCATTAAATATTATGAGGATAAATTTATTCATGATATAAAATATAATACTGGAAGTGCATACACCACAAAAAAGAAATATGTTGTTAAAATTGTTTATATCACAAAAAAATTTAGGGTGAGAAAATATTCCCTTACAAAGATCAAAGCATTAGAGTGCGAATAAATCATTAAAATAATAATATGGGAAAAATATAAATTCCCCAAATAAAATTGGATATTTATTATAATACAATTAAGGGTCATCCAAACATATTTGTTGAAGAACATAACTAACGACATAAATGTTTAACGCCATGAATGAAAATTGATTAAGGATTTCCCTTACCATGTGACCAATAGTCTCCCTGCATGTCAAAACCATCCTCACAATGGTTGTAAATATGTTATTCATTGAAACTAGAATCATAATAATAATTATGATATTATATATGATTAATTTAGGATTTTATATAACCCATTTATTAATAATTACATTTTTAGGCAATAAATCAAGTAATATCTTCTATGTTTATCAAATGTATTTTGAATTTTTATTCTTCTAGTATATCTCATATCTTTATTTACATTATTACATAACATGAAATATGATATATTTATCATATATTTTAATTATATATATATAATAGGGAATTTACTACGCAGTTCTTGTAGACGGTAGCATGTAATTTTTCTTGAATGTTGTTTCTATTTTATCAATATATTGAGTGGATAAAAATAAATAACATAAATGTATAAATATATATATTTTTATATATTTATATATTATCCCAGTATAATTATTATATCAAATATTTCATATGTATTCATCATATATATTTTCATAATAATTCAGGAATTATTAACGTGGATGGTGAATCTCATCTGGTAGGGGAGACCGTAATTCGTACATACATATTAGAGACGATATCATTTCCATAATGGTAAAAGTGTAACAAAATAAAAGATATGTTAATTACACAAAATCAATATCATGTCATTTTTATTATTTATATCTATGATATGTATCACATCCATGACTTCTTTTGAAGGTATTTTTAATTTAATTTCCATTCCGGTTTTGATTTGAGGGATTCTGATGCATTTTGGCGGAAATTGTGGTTTTTCAAGATTTGGACCAAATGTTGAGCCCATATCCTGATTTAAAAATAAATTTTGTTTCTTTTATAACTCCTTAATTTTACCGAATTATACACCCATTAAAACACAGAATTGGCATCCAGTGGTATATTAAAAACACCATATCAATTTCGACCACATTGGAATCCATAATAGTGATGGGTTTTGGTTTTTTTTATGATTTCATTCCTGTGCATAAGCCCATTTCATTCTTTAAATTATTTAATTGTGATTTAAATATATCATTCATTTATTTAATTTTTAATTTTTAATCCTCCAACCCAAAGAAAAAATTCCAAGGATCTCCCTCTATATCTATTTGTCCAATTTGGAGCTCAATTGGATCTCAGATTATGTAGAAAGATCTCATGGATTCTCAAAACGTCCAAATTTTAGAAAGTAATTTGATTATTTCATAATCCTTTAAATTTTCATTCTTTCTCCCCCATTTTTGTCATACTTAACATACACTATCTCAATCAAGCCTACCTATTAGTTTTTATTGCATTAAGATTTATCCTTTCCTGGACTTGGGGTGATTTCTTTAAGATCATTGAAGTGAGTTAATTCCATCTTGGTATCTTCCAACATCATTTGGTTTTTATTCCATTTCATGAAGTTCTCTTTTTTGTCTATAAGCTAGGTTTAATACCTAGTGTTTTATTTTGATTCATTTTGATCAAATATTGTTGACTTAGGTTGGATTTATCTTCCTTATGGTGCGGTGGTGGTGTGGTTGATGATTCACATCATGTTTTGAGGGTTTCGATAGAAAGTAATGTTATTACATGTGTACAAATGCCATGATGAGTTCACATGCTTGATTTACTTATTTTTCATGTTCATAATATTTTTTTAGTGTGAAAACTATTTTTGATGGATTTGTTAAAGCGTTTAATTTTATAGATTCATTTTACATTGAAATTGGGTGTTTTCATGTGTAATTCTTAGGGTATTAATTGTTTGTGATTTATAACCAATGAAATTGGTATAGTAAATCATATTGGGCTTCCAATTAATCTTTGGTAGGGTCTTGGTGTTTCTTTGGCTTTAAAAGATGTGGTTTGAATTGTAATGACCCGCCAATTCTCATTGTCTTGAGAGTAAAACGAGTCATTACTAGGCATAAAGTGACATCACCAAGGTGGCAAAAGCTAGAAATAAATACCAAAGGGTTTAAAAACAAGGGGGGATGATATACCCATTTAGAACATTACAAAAAACCAACAACCAAATCCAAACTAATCAAGTAGACGATGCATGATAAAAGCTAAGACAAATCAAACAATTATTTTATCATAAACCAACCAAGAGTACCACAACGGAAACCAAAAACAAATCAGAGTAAACAATAGAATGACAAACTAAAAGACTAAAAGACGACAACCCAACTCCATTCTCCACAAGATCTAAGCTCCAACATCACGAACTAGCCCAAGTATCACGATGTAGTTCTATGATCATGTGACATTTTACCTTTTCCAACATCCCGGTATACAACATCTACAAAAGCACCATTGTGCCAAAGTAGGGGTGAGTATAAAACATAGTAAGTTTTCCCCAATGACTTCCCCACTCATGAAACTAATATGTAATGGTTAGAAACATTTATATAAAAATAGTTTATATAATGTATTTTCATAAAAGAAATTTATTACTAAATATAAACATGTTTCCAAAACCATTCATAACTAATGGCATACCATGATAAATTTAATCCAATTTTCCAGCAAGTAATTTTTCCAGAAAAATTACCAAAAATGATTTTAAACCATTTCAAAAACATTACTTTTTGGCATACCCAACCATTTCACAACTCATTATACCAACCGTGCATGCTTCGTTATGATAGTTCCATACTCATGAGTGGTCTCTCGTTGATCTACCAAGTCGTCACAAGGTAATTGTTTCCCATGTGCCATTACACCTTTGGAACCAAGTACTAGGTCATATTTCAACCAAGCCTCATCCATATAGTTACCATTGTGCCATTAAACGTTTGGCACCAAGCACATTGTCATATTTCAGCCAAGACCCATACATACAATATGAACACTCACCACATATTCTTAATGGTCATTAAAAACACCCTTTCAATAAAAACACCGTTTTATTTAAAATCATTTCCATCAAAACCATTTCAATTCCAAACCATTACAATAAAACTCCATTTTTATTGAAAACCCATTTTTACATCAAACCATTTACAATTTCAGTAATGATATTTTAAAATCAAAATTTTAAATCCAAGAAGCTAAGTCACTTTGAACAACAATTCACCAAGATTTCACAATTACATCAAAAGCATAAATCATCACTAAAGAAGATTTATTCCATTATTTTCACAATAAAAACCATTCAAATAATCAAATTTGAAACTAAGATAATCAATTCTAACAAGAGGAGTCCTGAGTGAAGCCACCTACCTCAAAAAATTTTATGAAGCCAACCAATGGAAGAAAAACACAAACAAAACCAGGTCAACTACTCCCTGAAACCTCTTTAGATTCATTCCCCTAGTACCATAAAATCCAAAACCCAAATTAAAAGTCATCCACTACCTTAGATCTACCCACCATGGGTGTAGATATAAGGATCCATCAAGTGGAAAGAAGGAGTTCTATGAAAACTAAAGGAAACAAGACTTACCTCAATCAACTGACCTCTAAATGCCAATGAACACCTCCGGATCGCTTCCAAAATGCCTGGTAAGTGTTCTCCCGCCTTCACCAGAGAGAAATCCCAAGTTAGGTCCATCTAAGAGAAAATATGATTGGTTTTAATGATAAAATATATTACATCCTTTAAAATAGGTTCTAAGTTGACCTCGCGCAGGGTTAGTCTGTACGACTAGGCAAATCGTGCGTTATTCGTGCGGCAGTCACTGCATGGAAGGGGCACTCCGCATGGCCTCCTCGTGTGGGTTTCCCAAACTATGCACACACTGTGTGTCTCCACTGTCCAAAGTGACCACCACCTACATGGCTTCCACATGGTTTGGTCAACCCATGCGAAGCCCTTGCATCACCACCTTATTTCATTTAACTCTTTAAACGTCTCCCAACTATCCCAACCATTTATAATATGCCCCATGTACTAAAAAATCATAAAACAAGGGTTACGTACCAGAATCCAGGGGTACTATGTTCTCCCCACCATTAGCGTTTCCGTCCCTAGAATGTAGAAAACCATCAATTTCTTGAAAGAGTTCTAGCGACTGCCCTTTCATTTCTTTCTAGTATTCCAAAGTCTATTCTTGAATCTGACCATGTTGCCACAAAACTTTCACTAGCCCAATGATTTTTCTACATAAGACTTTCTTCTTCCTATCCACAATCAACACCAAAATATTTTCCAACAAAGAATCCAGCTCTAGGTCAACATGATCCCATCTGATCACATGGTCAGGATCTGGCTGATTCTTCTTCAACTGAGATACATAGAACACATTATGCCATTCACTAAACTATGGTGGTAATGCCAACCGATATGCTGCCTCGCCAACCCATTCCAGTATCTCATAAGGGATAATATATCTAGGAGATAATTTTCCCTGCTTCCCAAAACGACTATGTCCATGCCTTGGAGAGATTCTCAAAAAGACATGATCACTCACCACAAACGACAACGGTCTTTGGTGATGATCCACATAAGATTTCTGAAAACTCTGTGCTATATCCATCCTCTTTTTTATCAACTGAATCTTTTCCACTGTTTTGTGGAAAATGCTCGGCACAACTAGTGAAGTCTCACATGTTTCCACCCAACAAAGAAATGAATGACAAGGACTCCCATATAATGCATTAAATGGAGCCATGTGTATCGAGGCCTGATAACTGTTGTTATCTGAGAACTCCACTAAAGGCACGTTCTATTCCCACGAGCCACCAAAAAACATTACACAAACCTGCAACATGTCTTCTATCATCTGTATTGTCCTTTCTAATTGTCCATCCATCTAAGGATGATATGCCGTAGACAAATTCAAATGAGTTCCTAGGGATTTCTCTAAGGATCGCCAAAAACGAGATGTGAACCTCAGATCTCTATCTCACACGATTTAATCTTGTATTCCATGTCGCTTTACTTCTTCTTGGATATAGATTTTGGATAGATCCCCCACGATATAAGATTCACAAATAGGGATGAAACGGGCCAACTTGGTAAGCCAATCCACTATCACTCAAAAAGAATCACGCTTCAGCACCATTCGTGGGAGACCTGTAATGAAACAAATTTCTATATACTAAAATTTCCACACTAGAATTGTTAATGACTGCAACATACCCACTGGCCTCTGATGTTCTTCTTTAACTTGCTGACAAGTTTAACACCTTGAAACAAATTCAGCTACCTTTCGTTTCATGCTGCTCAACCAAAATTATGCCTCTTTCTCCTTATAAATCTTATCTATTCCTAGATGAATATCACATCTGAAATTGTGGAATGCATGAAGGAGTTGTTCCTGAGAAGTTAATGGTACAACAATCCAATATCAAACCTAAAAAACTGAACTCCCATCCATCTTTAATCCCTCAATGGTCTCCCCACCATTGAGTTTTGAACTCATTGCAACACAGTCTACAAAGGATGCATGTTACTCCTTTACTATCTCCACAAAATCAGGAATAAGAACAACTGGAAGGAAAACTACAACATCAGCTTGGTCTTCACATTCTATATGCATGTTGGCTAGGACCGACATCAACTTCCACTCATCTAATGCTTCTTGCACCAACTGAGCATATGACATTCTTTTTAATACATCGGCCACTGAATTTCCCTTACCCGACGTATACATAAAGTCATATAAAAGAATCTGGAGATACTCCATCCATATCATTTTCCTCAGATTCAAATCTCGCTGTGAGAAAATGTGTTTCAAGCTTTTTTGGTCAGTAAACACAGTGAATTTCTCACCAAATAGAAAATTTCTCCAGGTTCTAAAATAATGGATGACTAAAAATAACTCCCTATAATGTGTTAGGTAATTTTTCTCATGCACCGTCAACTGCCTTGAGCCATAAGAAACCACATGGTCCTCTTTCATGAGAACACAACCAAACCCTGTTCCCAAAGCATCACAATACACCACATACCCCTGCCCTAATTCTGGAAAGATCAAGATAGGTGATGATGTAAGGTGAACCTTCAGTTCTTGGAAAGACTTATGGAATTCTTCTATCCATTGGAATGGGGCATTATTATTTGTCAGAGATATCATTGGTGACACTAGTCATGAGAATCCACACACAAAGCGTCTTTAGTAACCAGCTAGTCCATGAAAACTGCAAATCTAGAACACATTCTTCGGTGGTTTCCAAGAGATAACGACTTTTATCTTTTCAGGATCTAATGAAATGCATTTCTCAGAAATGACATGGTCAAGGAAACATGCTTCTTTTATCCAAAAAAACACTTTGATAATTTGGAAAACAAGCGATGATCTCTCAAGATTTGTAACACTGTTTCCAGGTGCACCTCGTGATCATCCCTTGTTATTGAATACACCAATATGTCTTCCACAAACACCACAACAAAAGAATAAATATATCTCTGAAATATCCAATTCATCAATTCCATAAAGGCTACTTGTGCATTTGTAAGACCAAACGTCATGACTACATATTTGTAGTGGCCATATCGACTTCTGATGGATGTCTTCAGAATATCTTCCTTCCGAACATGAAACATGTGATATCTTGACCGCAAGTCAATCATAGAGAACCACTGAACACCCCTCAATTGGTAAAACTGTTCATCAATGTGTGGTAGTGGATATCTATTCTTTATCGTAACTTGGTTAATCATAAAATTATAAACACAGAGCCGAAGAGTTCCATCTGCCTTCTTCAGAAGCAACTTTCGTGCTGCCCGTGGAGAAGTACTTGGTCAGATGAAACCCTTGCTTTCTAGCTCCTCTAACTGTACTTCCAATTCCAATAACTCCATTGGTGCCCTACTATAATATGGAAGGGAAAAATTAATGGTCCCCAAAAGGAGATCAATCATAAACTCCACATCTCGTAGAGGTGGTAACCCTGAAAAGTTATTGGTAAAGACATCTGGAAATTGATCCACAACAGCTGGAAAATTTTTTTCCTCCATCTCTTCCATTGATGATGAAGTCAATACTGTCAATTGGTAAGATATTTTTCCCACCATTGGTTCCAAAAACCTCTTTTCATGGTTCCATACCATCCTCTCTTATCTGAAGAGATGGTTGATTCCCTCCTCAGTCTTGAAACTAATTGTTCTCCTATAACATTTGATGTGAGCCTTAAACATTGTCATCCAATCCATACCCATGATTAATTCATAGAAATCATGTCCAACATCAAGAAGTCCCCTTTTAACTCAGCTCTATCAACACTTATAGCACATGCTCTACACACAAAAGCTTGACATTCTATTTCACCAATATGTGTTTTTAGTTTCAAAAAAGAAGGGATTATTTCCAATTTCAAACATATGAAATTAATGGCACAAGACGAAATGATGGAATGGGGAGCACCCGTATCATACAAATCATGCATCAATATGGAAATTTGAATAACCGTACCTCACACTCTGTATGGTCCCGACTGATAATCCAATACAATTTTCTCAACTCCAAGTAGATGCACGATTTCCATGCTCTTCACTTTATTTCCATACTGACACAACCCATTATGAGGAGTTTCATGAACACCTGGCCTCAGAGAATTATGGAAAGGTGCTGATGATGTCCCATATTGTTATAATTATGACATTTTCAAGGTTTTTCTATACAATCCCACATGATGTGCCTCGTAGAGCCACACTGGAAACATCTTGGTTTACACATCGGTCCCTGAGGAAGTTTAAACAATATTTTTGTCCGATTCTAATGTGTTATTCCTCCTTGAGAAAAAGGTGTCTAATTTCCTCTTACTCTTAGTGTTAGAGTTCTCAGCTCCTCTAGTAAAGATAACTGTACTTTTTTCACTTGTATTTTTAGCAGTGATGGATATCATAAACAATATATCTGGTTTTAGACCCAATTCAATGGTTTTAAAAGACTAAGCAATGCTTTGGACAAACTGTTGGATTAGCTTTGGTTCAGGTGCAACCACATTCTCACTGGCCTCTTCCAACAGGATTCTATGATGCCTACCGGGTGCAATTTTCTAAACCCACAATAATCTCTGTCAATATCACTCTATATCAACTGAATGCTTAGCATTAAAATTTTAACACATCATATATCACAACATTGTTTTCCCAAAAACATACATTTTTTCATGTTCAACCACTTTTGAAAACATTCAACATACTTTTTGAAAATCATCCCATTTTCAAAATACACCCAATACCATGTTCTCAATGTTAACTTGAAAACAATTTCTGCATTTTTCAAAAATTGGCACCATGCACAAAATCCTTACTCATTCTTCACAATGAGATATGAAATCCTAGTGGGAATTCATTCCTCTATAATGCATGTCATGCTCCTCTCATTAGATAAACCCATGACAATGAGATTTCCAATATTCTAGAAGTGTATCCAAAACACTTAGGTAGCCAACACCCTAGTAACATGATGTTCGTCATAAAAGGGTTAGATACGTCATTTTATGCTATACATTTCAAGTTCCAAAAATACTAGTTCTGTCTAAGATTTCAACCCATGGAATAGACAAGAATTAATTTCAAATCCAAGTCCATGAACATTGATAGCTACTTGTTAGAAATGGACTGAACAAGTTGATACCTTTTGTAATGACCGACCAATTCTAATTGTATTTAGAGTACAATGATTCATTACTAGGCCTTAAGAGACATCCCCAAGGTGCCAAAGGCATGCAATAAATTCTGACGGGTTTCAAAACAAGTGGGGGAAAATTTACCCTTATAGAACATACCACGTAACCTACAACCATAACAAAACTAATCAACTAAATGATTCGTGATAAATGACAAGACAACTCAACCATTTATTTTATCATAAACCAAACAATAGTACCATAGTAGAAACCAACACTAAATCAGAGTAAACAATGGAAAGAAAAACTAAAATACTACAATATGACAACCCAACTCCATGCTCCACAAGAACCAATCTCTAACATCACTAACTAGACCAAGTATCACGAAGTAGTTCTATAATCATGTGACACTTTACCTTTTCCAACATCCCAGCATACAGCATCTGCAAAATCAACAACATGCCAAAGCAAGGGTGAGTATAAAACACAATTGGTATTCCACAATGACTTACCTACTCATGCCATTGGAATAGAAGAGTTAGCCACATTTATATAAAAAAGTATATATAAAACATTTTCTTAAAAGCAGTTTATAACTAAATATAAAAAAGTTTCCAAACCCATTCATATCTAAAGGCATTCCCAGAGAAATATAAATAGATTTCCCAGCAAGTTATTTTACCATAAAAATAACCAAACATGCATTCGAACCATTTCCCAAAACATTCTTTTTTAGCATACATAACCATTTCCCAACCCATGGTAATAAACATGCATGCTTCGTTATGAAAGTTCCATACACAACAGCAGTCTCTCGTTGATCTACCAAGTCATTACAGGGTAATAGTTTCCCATGTGCCATTACACCTTTGGCACCAGGAACTAGGTCATATTTCAACCAAGCCTCATACATATAGTTACTATTGTGCCATTAATTGTTTGGCACCGAGCACAAGGTTATATATCAACCAAGCCCCGTACATGCACCATGAACACACATCACATATTCCCAATGATCATGTCAAAACACCCTTTCAATAAAAACACCTTCTTATTGAAAAACATTTCCATAAAAACCATTTCAATTCCAAACCATTACAATAAAAATACTTTTTTATTGAAAACCCATTTTTTTATCAAACCATTTAAAATTTAAGCAATCATAATTTAAAATCAACATTTTAAATTCATGAATCCAAATCACTTTGAAAAACTATTCGCCATGATTTGACAATTACATCAAAACCATAAATCATAACTAAAGAAGATTTATTCCATGATTTTCAAAATCAAAAGCATTCAAATAAGACAATTTGAAACTAATCAAACGAAATCTAACAAGAGGAGTCATGAGTGTAGCCACATACCTCAAAAAATTAGACGAAACCAACCAACGGACGAAGAACGCCAACAAAACCGAGTCAACTACTCCCCAAAACCTCCTTATATTCCTTCCCCTAGTACCAAAAAAACCAAAACATGACATAAAAGTCATCCACTACCTTATTTCTACCCACCTTGGGCATATATCTAAGGATCCATCAGGAGGGAATAAGGAGATCTAAGAAAACTAAAGGAAATGATAATTACCTAGATCAGTCGGCTTGTAAATGCCAAGGCAAACCTCCGGATCAATTCCAAAATTCCAGGTAAGTGTTCTCCCACCTTCACTAGAGAGAAATCATGAGTTAGGGCCATCTAGGGGAAAAACGAGTGGGTTTAATGACAAAATGGATTATATCCTTAAAAAAGGATCTAAGATGACCCTGCGCATGGTTAATCTGTATGGCTAGGAAAATCATGCTCTAACAGTGTGGTAGTCACTGCATGGAAGGGGAACTTCGCACGACCTCCTCGCATGGTTTTCCCAAACCGTGCACACATTGTACAATCTCCTATGTCCAAAGTGACCACCACCTACATGGCTTCCGCACGATTTGGGCAACCCGTGCGAAGCCCGTGCGTCACCACTTTTTTCCCTTTAACACTATAAATGTCTCCAAACATTCCCAAAAATTTCTCATATGCTTCATGTACTTAAAAACCATAAAACAAGGGTTACATAATAGAAACTGGGGGTACTACATCAATTTTTTTATGTGTAATACCATGTTAGGCCTTTTGAAAGTGTTTTATGAATATGTGTGTTTTTCCCATGCAAATTTTGAGGTATTAGTCAAGGTGATTTTATAATGATTGAGAGTGTTTAAATAAATATATCTATGGCTACCAATATTGATTTGGATTTCTATTTGTGTGATTTTGGATTTGAATGTGGGTGTCGATATATGTTTTGTGTGCAAAACATAGCTATACCCCTTGAGTTTGTTTTATAAAAACTGGAAATGATTTATTGGCTTAATGAAAGTAGGAAAATATATATATATATACTGTTTTTATGAGTGTATTATCCTAAAATGACTTTTTTAAATATAATTTGTTCATATGTGATGTTAAACTTTTTGATAATGTTTTTTAATTTGTCGAGGTCATTTATGAAATTGTGATGTGGGTGGGAGACTTTGTGAGTTGTTTTGTGCGAGTTTGATTTGAAAAATATATTTTTTTTATAAAAAGGGTGGAATGTAACAAGTGATTTTGATGTTATGTAATGTTAATCATCTTGGTAAAGATTTTAAAAAATTGTTAAAGGGTTTTTTTTAATTGTAAAAGATATAAAAAATGTGTTGTGGGCTATTTTGTTTTGATTCTGATTTCAAAATAAATTTGAATAAAAGGGATATGATGTTTCTTTTGTGAAATACATGTGGATTTTTTGTTCAATTTTTGATGTGGAAGTGGTATTTTCATGTGAAATTTATATTTATTGGCTTGTTGAACATGTTTGAGCCAAAGAGGGAAACTCGGGTATCTAGGTGGGTGGGCATGGACTAGTATGCTAGAGATCCCATGGGGTAAGTCCTCAGTTTCATGTAGCATTTTTTATGAAATATAAATAAATAAACTATGATTATTATGATGATTGGGAACTACTAAGTTATGGGTTTGTTCCCTACTATTGGCCCATTCTTGTGAATAGATATTGTGATAGTTACATTCACTGAGATACGAAGTAACCAAGACCCAGAGTCAGCTAGTGCCTAGGGGTTATATTCCCATTTCTTGTGCTCATTAGTTACTATGTTCTAACTGTCAGCATATGGAATGATAGGATGTAAAATTTAGTATTTTTTCAATTGTTTTTAAAAGTGTTGATTATTTAAAATATCCCACGTGAAAACTAATTTTCTATTGTAATTTTCATATTTTCGAAATTGTAACTATCATTTCATGTTTACAAAACAATAAATCTTTTCATCTATGAAATTTTATCCCATGGAATATGATAGTGGTGTTATCCAATGAGGATTTTACTCACACACTACATACATATTTTGGGGTAAGTATACTTTTTTATTTTGTTGTCGCATATTTGGGTACAACTGTTGCACCAATGGTTCAGGTTTTTAGCAGTTCATTGTGTTATGGTGTTTTAGAGATTGATTATGGGTGGTTCCTCTCTCCATGTTGAGATTATTTGTCTATCCATTATGGTTTTATTCATTTCATATAGTCATTTATAGTTGTATTAAACCATGTAATGAAATTATGGATCTTTGTAGAAGTTGATATTTTAAAAAAAATACATATTTTTTTATTCGATTAGTTTGTAGTTTTATGTTTATAAACTCAGGTAAATCATCCCCAATGTAATTTTTATGATAACCGGCCACTTGTGTCAGCTGGTTGGGATCGAGAACTCATTAAGAACCTTTCCACAGTCTATGTCGAGAGCTGGTTTTGATGTTGACTAGATCCGGTTTGTGAAAAAATTGCAACAGTGGAGGATTACCTTCACTCGTTTGGTAATGTTATTTGAGGAAGAGTTAGGATAGTCAGGAACTAGGATTTTCTTGTAAATGAAATACTAGTTATGGGTAGTGTTTCTAGACATAACAACTCGTGATAGGATTCATGACTCTAGGAGATTTCAGAAATTATCAAAGTCTATTGGTTTTCTTGAATTGATGAAGAATATGGGAAATTAAAAGAGTGTTGGGTTAATGGTCTTAGTCCGCTCGCAGGTCCTAGAAACACATGAGGAGACATGGTAATTTTCCTAGAACACTCTTCATTACAGATAATTGATTGGAATATAGCCACCAAATATATGTTTAAGTCACCCACTAAAACTAGTCACCTATCGCATTATCTGGATTTCTTTAGTTTTAAAATCTTGCGTGATCATTTTTAAAGAAAAATGACATGGTTTTAAGAATTTAAGGTTTTTGAGAAATTATTTTCTAAAAAATAAGAAGTGGTTTTATTTGAGAAATGGTGCAACATATTTTCAGAGTTGATTTGAAATGTTAAATTTTGCGATCACACCTCTTTTGAAAGTAAAAAATTACGTTAACATTGGTTTTGAAAAAATGTTTCCTGTATTATTATCCAAACAAAAAAAAACGTGTTTTAATGGGATGAGATGTTTTGATATTGAGGTGAATGTCTCGAAATTGAGTTCTTATATGAATGGGCGTGTCTCTCTGAATTTTTTTGTAACTTTTAAATTTTTATTTTTATTTCATGGTTAGTGGTTTTGAGAAAAAGGAATTATTAGTTGTCTATTTTGGTTTTAAAAATTGTAAAGAATTTTTATTAACCATTATTATTTCTATGAGGGACCACATGAATGGGATTATATAGGATTATAGATGGTCGATGGCATAGATGGATGAGTGTCGGGATGGATATGAGGAGGGTGCCCAATGTGGCACAGAAACATGCACATGTGAGACACATGGGGTACCATTGGTGGATATGAAAAAAACTGAACCATTTATTTAAAAAATAATATAAAGTAAAACGTGATTTCATGATGATTGGTTTGTGAGGGTGTGTTTTATGTTTTTTTGAAAATGTGGATGACATGGGATGTTTTTAGTCTAAGAACCCCTACTATTTGAATAGTGTTTCGTGATTGTTTTTGGATGATAAGCTAGGTTGATGTATTGGATAGTGGTCTATTCTCATAAAATATTGGGAATCCCATAGAGTGGTACCCCTCATATGTTTTTTTTTCATTTGGGGAACTTCTGAAAAATATTCCAGCTTGGTTGGGTCATTGGGTTCTTTCATTTGATACAGTACACCTCCATTAAGGAATAATACATGACTGAAGTGAAACCTAGACTGATTTTTCATTGGAAAATCCTCCAGTAGATCAATATAAGGAATATTTTCCTTGATGATTGGAGATTTAGTTTAAACCATTACCTTTCATGGGTTTTTTCTCAGATTATCTTGTATCGGGAGAGTACTCGTGGAAGGTAGAATGAGACCTTAGTTTCTTATGCTACATGATTCGTTGAATATGGATGTAGTCTGGGGTTGTTAGTTTGGATGGTGTCTAAGAGGTCCTATAAGTCCTTCATAGTATCATTGATGTAGGATTTCATGTTAAACCATCAGTGTGGGAAATCTAGTTATGATAGGCTATTATGGACACTTTTTGGAATTGTGTGCAGTTCTGGGACATTGTATAAGGGCCCCCTCAATGTATTGTTTCTATTAGTCACATTGGTCATGTTCGGTGATGTGTTATTAATATGAATTATCTTTGAATATAAATGTGCTGGTCATGCATTCCTCTGAGAGTTTTTGTTGTGTTTCAAGTATTTCTCACTTGTAAAGACATGAAAATCAACTATTTTAGAGGAAGGTTTTTTTATGTTTCCTTTCATTATACTGATTCTCATCCAAAAAAGCAAGGTGTGATATGTGAAATTCTTCTAGGAACATGTTTCAGTGAAATGTCAGGTTAGGGAAATGTGATTTTGGAATGATTGATGACTTGTCAAACCCATATGGGACCAGGGTATAGTTTCCATGGAACTGAAAAATGATTTTTCGTTCAGGGGGTTTCCAAATACTAACTATGAGGCTGAAGATGATTCATTATTTTGAGCTCCATCCATAGGTCCCAGATATATGTTTTCATGTAGTCATGAAAAATCCAAATGTTATTAAAAAACTTGTATAATGTTCTATCCTCAGTTAGAAGTATCAGAATAGATTAAACCACTGGTGTCATCCTCTTATTCCACTTTTTCTTGTTTAGTTATAGAAGTGGGAGGACAACATTTCCTTGTTTTATATGAAGTTCATACTTTCCTCCTTTTCTTTCCTTCATGTTTTTTAATAAATCTTGTAAATTTTGAGTATGAATATTAATGTGCACAGTTTCTATGCAGTTAGTAGTAATTGTGCGCCAACCTAGGGAACCAAGGAATAAGAGCTGATACCTACTAGATGCTCCTTTCACAGCCATGTGCCTTGGCCCTTGTAACTGTGTGATGAATCCCCTTTAGATAGAATGCTCCACACATTTATTTAACAGTTTCCCAAACTGTGCGGACTAACCGTGCGGCCGAACCAACTATTTAAGATTGGGGTCTTTTCAAGTCGGATTGTGCGAGTCAGTTTACATAGTTGGTTCATATGGTGGGAGAACCAATATGGGTCTCATATTACTTCCTACAGAATAATATAATGAAATTAAATCCCTTATTTCATAGAGTCTGTTCGGCCCTCCACCTATTAGTGTCCCAATTCCGTCTTATAATAATTTTAGTTGTCTGTTATGGTGTGTATCCCATTTGTGTCTCCCCATATCAGTAATTATTTTTTCCCATAGTATTGGCTTAGAGGTAGGTATTCTCATTCGAATCTATCTAACTACCAACATCCTCCTTGGGTATACATTGTTATTGGAGTGTTCCAATGGTTTATTTAATGTAAGGTCAGTGTAACCTGGTTTGATGTTGTTTTTCGTTTGGGTAAACTCTTTGAGACTTTTTCGGATTGTGTTTGAGGTGTTTTGTTTGGGTTGAATTTTGCATATGATTGATCATTATACTAAAGTGTAGTATGTTTTGTATTTCTAGTGTTTTCATTCCTTGATTGATCAACTAGAGGTATCTTATCATTTTCAAGGGCAGTGAAACTTGGCAAAGGTGTCCATTATAGCCTTTCGGTTGGGTTTGGATTTTGGATTTTGGCCTTGATGTCACAATCTGAGGGAGGAAAGCATTTTGGTGGGGTGAATTTTCACATCCCTAACTTCTTTTAAAATATTTTTTCATGTAATTTCTATTATTTCTTTGATTATTGGGTTTCCCATGAATTGTGGTGGTAATGATGGGTTTTCAATATTTGGTCCAAACTGTTAGTGCATTTCTAGATTTAAAAATAAATATTGTTTCATTTATAACACATTTGTTATTAATCATGTTACACCCATTACACTCCCATATTAGCATAAAGTTGAATATTAAAACTATAGTATCAATTTGGACCCCATAAGAATCCATAATAATGATGGATTTGGGTTTTTTTATTATGGTTTTGGGCCATCCCATAAGCCCATTTCCGACTTTAAATAATTTTTTAGTATTTCAATATATTGTTCATTTTTTTGTTTTTTTGGTGATTCCACCTTCGACCCAAATACAAAAACAATAGGATCTCCCTCAATATCTATTTTTTGATTTGGAGTTCATTTAGATCATAGAATAGGAAAAAACATATCATTGTTTCTCAAATCATCTATATTTGAAAAGGTAATTTGATTTTATCATAATCCATTCAATTTTCAATCATTATAGACCATTTTCTCATGGTTATCCTACACAGCCTCATTCGAGACAACATATCATTTTTTCTTTCATAGATATTAAACCTTTGGTGGATTTGGGGTGATTTCATCAGGATCGTTCATGTAGGTGAATTCCTTATTTATATCTTATAACTTTATTTTGTTTTACATCATTTTCATGAAGTTATCTTTTTTCCAAAATCTAGGGTTCATACCTAGTGTTATATTTGGTTTTTTTGTCAAATAATAGGGTTTTAGGATGGATTTATCTTCTTTGTGGGGTAGTGGTGGTGTAGTTTATGTTTAACAACGTGTTTTGAGGGTTTCAACACCAAAATTATGTGATTCCTTGTGTAGACACTCCATGATGAGTTACTATTCTTAATTTACTAATCTTCCTTGTTCCTAATATTTTCTTTTGGTGTAAAAACCATATATAATGGATTTAGTTTGGTGTTTAATTTTGTAGTTTAATTTTAGCTTTAAATTGGATGTTTTTATGTGTAAATCACAAGGTATTATTTTGGTGTGTTTTAAAACATATGAAATTGGATTAATAAATAATTTTGGGAATTCAATTATACATTGTAAGGGTCTTGTTTTGACTTTGGGTTTAAAATAGTGGTTTTGGATGGTTTTTATGTTTAAAACCATGTTATGCCTCTTTGATGTGTATAATGAAAATTTGTGTTTTTCTTGTGTATCATTGGTGGTTTTCTTCGAGATAATTTTGTAATTTTTTAGAGTTGTTTATTAAATATTTCCAGGGATTCCCATTCTATTTTGGATTGGTATTGGTGTGATTTGGGCTTTGATAGATACTATTGAGATTGGTTTTGTGTGAAAAACATAGTGATACCCATAGGGATTGTTTTATGAAAATTGTAATTGTTTTATTGGGTTAATGAAAGTTGGAAAAAAATGTATGTGTACTGTTTTGGTGAGTGTGTTCACCTAAAATGAGTTTTTGAAAGATAATGTTGTCATTTTTGATGTCAAACTATTTGATAATGTTTTTTAATTTTTTGAGGTGATTTATGAAATTATGATGTGGGTGCGAAACATGTTTGTAGGCTATTTTGTGTGAGTGTGATGTGAAAATTTGATTTTGTTTGTTAAAAGGGTTGTATGTAACATATGATAGGGATGTTATGTGATGTTTATCATATTATAAAAGTTTTTATTAAATATTTTATGGATTTGTTGAATTGTGGATGAAATGAAAAATGTGTCTTGGAGTATCATGGTGTGAGTTTGATTTCAAAATTATTTTGAATAAAAAGCAGGATGATTTGACTTGTGTGAGATACATGTGGAGTGTTTGGTGAATTTTTGAGGTGGAAGGGTTATTTTCAAGTGAATATTGTATTTCATGTCTTGTTTAACTTTTTTGGGCACAAGAGGGAAACCCTTGTATCTATGGGGGTGGACGTGTGCTTCAATGTTAGTGATCATGTGGGGTTTGGCCTCAGCCTCACATAACATATTTAATGCTTACAAAACTAACTAAAATATGATGATGATGATGATAATGATGAATGGGGACCACTAGGTTCTTGGTATGTTCCATAATAGTGGCTCATGCACGAGAACATATATTGTTATGGTTACTCTCACCAAGATACGAGGTACCTTGGACCCACAGTGGGCTAGTGCATATGAGTTATATTCTCATTGCTTATGCTCATTAGTTACATTATGCTTACTATAAGAATATGGTATGGTTGGATAGATAATTATGTAGGGTTTCCCACATTTTTGAATGTGTTGATTCTATAAAATAACCCACATGAAAATGATTTATTTTAATTTAATGTTGCATCTTTTAGAAGTTATAACATGCATTTCATGTTTATAAAACATTAATACTTTACTTATTTGAATTTTTATCACATGTAATATCTTATTGTTGTTATCATACTAGGAATTTCCTCCCACATTTATTATATCATTTAGTGTAAGTATACTTTCTTATTTTGTTGTCTCGGGTTTGGGTAAAACTTTTGTGACAATGGTTTGAGTTTTTAGTTGTCAATCGTGATGAGGTGTTGTTGAGATGGCTTGAGGGTGGTGCCTCTCGCCATATAGAGATACTTGGTAAGTCCATTTTGGTTTTTATTAATTTCTTTCTGTATTTGAGAGTTGTTTTAAACCATGTAATTAAATTCCGAAATTCTGTAAATGATGATGTTGTTATAAAAATCCACATTCATTTTATTGGATTTGTTTGTTGTTTTATGTTTATAAAGTCAGCTAAATCATTCACAGTTTTCAATTTATGATACCTTGCCACTTTTTTCAGCCTGTGGGGAATGATGAAGCCCTTAGGGCCACACCACATGCTTGGTCGGGTGCTATTTTTTATGGAAACCAGACCCGATTCGTGACAATATCCATTAGTATACCCATTGAAATAATGAATATATGAAAAATAGTTTACACCATGACGTGGATAAATAATTCATACATACCCAGTCATGGTTATATTGTTTTTTATAGGGTCGGTAAAAGATATAGTATGGTTGTTCCATAATCATAAAAACATCTCATTGTATATTAGATTTAGTAGTTGTTAATTTTGTATGGAAACATCTTTGGAACGAGACAAAGAATTAGAAAAGAACATGGAATGTGTGGCTAAAAAAATTACCCAATATTCGAGGGTTCCCATTTCATATTCACAAAAGGACTCCATAGTTTATCTTTCATCGCAAATTATAGACTATATGATGCTGTTATGAAATATTGGAGGAGAAATTTTCAGTTTTTATTGATAAAAATGAATTTTGAGGTATTAATAAAAGAGAACAATAGGTTCCCTTTTATATGAGAGGAGAGGGAACTTTTACAAACCTCCAAAAATATTAATTTATTATAAATTTATTTACAATTTCAAATATTTTAAAAGTGAAATATTTGATGGATAATTTATGTAATGGTATAAATCATCTAATTCAACAAATTTCATACATGTTTAGCTCAAAAAATTAATCTTATCTTTAGTCATTAACCATTAGTTAAACAATTTAACTATTACTGTGAGTACTTCACATTTTATAGTATATCATTTATATAGTTATGATAAAATGAAAAAGGAACCCAAATATTATCATTAATAACATATTTAACATTTTTTTTTTCTTGTGGTAATTTTTTTTAATTTTATATAAATTAATAAAAAAAATTATTTTTAAATATCATCTTTGAAAATTTTGAAAATATTTATCAACTGACATTTTAAAAAAATCATAATAACATTCATCCTTATAAATATTACATTATTTAATCATAAATATTTCATAATAATCCAATAATTATATGTATGTAATGAAATTTTAAAATGTTATTTATTTGAAAATTATTAATATTTTTAATTTGATTATTCCCATAATAAATCCATTACTTATTCTTAATTTTTTCACCATTTAATTTAATAATATATTTCATAAAATTATAAAAAAGAAGTTATTTTTTGTAGAAAACCCTTTTTTATTTTTAATGAATATTTGTATTCAACCTTATCAATATTATCACCTCATATTAAAAATGTAATAGTTGTTAATATTTTAATATGGTGTGTTAACTCTTCTTTAAATAAAATATATTAACTGCATCAATATAGAACAAATGGATCAAAAAGGATTATATTTTTCATATAAGGTTGATTTTAGTCAAAATACAATTATATAATAATATTCGGATGAGATATTTTATATTGATATAATATTTTTTTACCATTAATATCCCTATTTACCGTTAACTAAGGTAAATATAATTCGAAAGAAATTATTCACCAAAAAATATTTCAAACTAATCAGACCAAATTTTTTATACTGATTACAACCACATATGTCCATTTTTCAAAATTCAATTCACAGATGAAGTAAAATTATATTTAATGTTATTCCTATATATTTGGCTAGAAGGTGGGTAAATGATACATTCAGAAGTTCAATATATATTTTTATGTAATTATAATATGAAATGTACTCCAATGACCAATAATGGATTAATATATGAATTATTTTTCTACTTTAACATTAAAATAAATTTAATATAAAATATTTTTCTAAATGAAAAAGTTGTTTTTAACACATTTTAGTATTTTTTACTATTCTTAAAAAATTTAATATTTCCAAAAAAAATAACAAACATTAAACCTAAGATCATTTGGATATTATTATTTAAAAAATTATTCTATTTTAAAATATTAAATGTCTAATAGTCTCTAAAATTAAATTTATTATTGTTCATAAAATCCCATAAATACTATATCTTTTAATAAAATAGTATTTATATACATATAACTATTTTACTAAATCTTACACATATATTTTTAAATATGAATTATAAATGTGATAAAATTATAAATAAAATATTAAATTTTTATATTACTCTATATATTTATATATTTAATAGATAAGTTATAAATATATTATTTAAATAGTTATAATACTAATGTTTTGTTTCATAGAAAACCAATGTTGTGAGTAACGCAATCCATGACAGTGTTTCATGAAACACTAGATATTAAATTTTATTAAAAATATAATGTCCTACGAAATGTTTGGGTATTACATTCTCCCCTCCTTTAATACATTTCATCATCATAATTTAAAATTGCACCTTGAAAATAAAACGTGGGTACTACCAATTACCATAGTTTAAACCCACATCAGAAATAATGATAAAAAATCATACTATTAATAGGAGAAAAAGGGAAGTACAATGGTCACAACCCAATTTGAATTTTTAATTGAACATTAGTGAAATGTGTAGATACATACATGGGGAAAATGTAAATATTTATAGCGAGAGGTTGAGGTCATCCATTACAAAAATTTAAATGATAATGGGAAATTCTGAGACCTCAAATCCATAAATCAATGATGATTTAAAATATCATCCGTTCAAAACAAATTTTGGTTTTTGGATAATATATTTTAGATAAATTATTCTACAGGTGATGGATTATTTTACTATGATGATAAGATTTGTTGAAAACAATCCTGATTTCATTCCATGTATAAATGTTAACCATTGGTTGTTCTTTGATATATTTTAACTTCATTTCATCACGTGGATATGGTTCTTCAAGATGATTATATATGTATAAAGGATATTTAATGAATCTTCTTGTCCATAATTTTTTCATTTAGCCTTTACATTTTTTCTAAAACCAAAAAGGTTAGCACATAATATCCAACAAATCAATCTTAAACCCAAAAAAAAATTAATATCCAATTTTCAACTTATCACATTGCAACCATATTACTTTTCCAAAATACCTCATCCCAAATTAACATTTCAAAAATATCCCTAAATTTCAAAAACAATTCTTAAAATCATATTCTCAAAAAAACCTAACGCGTCTCTTTTTGTCACGTACAAAATATTTGATGACCTTTAAATACTTAATGAAAACACTTATACATCATGATCCTTGGATAACGATAATTGAAATACAATCTATATATTTCTTATGAATCATATAACAATAGAAATATTGATGTAAGAGTTATTTAATCAAAATAAAAAACAACATTAATCAATTAACTTCAATCTAATATCATGAACGGTGCTTCAACATCTAATTCCATAATACCTCCATCATCTTAATCATTCATTTTTATTTCTTTTTTATTATAAATATATCCTTCACATGTATAATATTGATGATTTTGACCATTAACCGAAACAAAAATCACAATATCGGAAAAAATAATCATAGTGGCATAGTCACGATGAAACCTATATATGATCTCTAAATGATTCTATCTTCTTCTCAATTCATATCTAAATATGATTATGATATGTTATTCATTAAAAAATATAATGGTTGGTATATTATACAAAGGTTAACCACCAAATTCAGTCATATGGTTATGTTTTCTTATAGATGATTTCTAAATATAATTTATAATGTTATTTCAAATCATCATTCCATACAAACAGAAACACCCCAACCCGAGAATCCCGGATTTGGTTCATTATATTTTTACATTGGAATGATTAAAAATAATAAAATGAAAAAGATTTATCAATTTACTAATATTGGAATATATATAACATATATGAAAATTACTATATAAGTCAAAAAACAAAATAAATCAATTATAATCCATTGATAATTCCATTAATCTCTTATAATAACCCAATATGTTTATCATAAAACACTTCATGGAATACTAAAAAACATGAGAAAGTGATGAGATTAGTTGCTTAGTAAAGGTAAACAATATTGGAGAAGATATCATAAATAAGAGTAAATGGTTTGTAGAATGGTAGAAAATAGAAAAAAATATTTTTAAATATAATCATTTAAATAAAATGGAAATAATTAAAAAAATAATACCATTTAAACATTCAAATGATATATTACGAGATGAATAATCCCGTGTATTATCAATAACTAATCTCATAATTAGAGAATGCATAATGTCGGGAAAAATAACCACTGATTCGTAGAATATTTCCAAAACTATTCATATGCATGTAATACATTAGTAAAAACCCAGAATAGCTTGTCTCCTGAAAAAATATTGAGGCATTAATACACATTTATTTTTAGGTCCCAACCAGTTCTACTTTCATTAACTGGTCACCAACCCTTATGGATTTCATTAACTGATCCCCAACCTGTTACTTGCTAAGCCCATTGAATTCTTTATATGAAAAGAGTAAAACATAACATATAATTTCATATTAAAACTATCACATGAAATTTTAAAACATTAGCCATATAACATGAATGTTATCAAAATATAACATCCGTAGTCAAAAATATCATAAAAAATTCAATACAATATGGTATATTTTATGATAAATAATAAACGTCAGTAATCTGTTAAATCCAATATTGTATGTTGACATATATGAAAATAATATCATAAAATCATTAAACATATAGTGAGAAAAAACCCCATTTTTCTTTGAAATTATTTATTAATTAGTAACACACTTATAAAAGAAGAAATTTAAAAATATATTATTGAATAATAGTGTCCAATATTATTTTGGAATTTTTGAAATGAGTTTAGATTTTACGAAATTCATTTTCATATAAATATCTCCTTAAATCCATTTTGAAAATATTTACATTAATGAGATATATTAGGAAGAATAAATAAATTAATCATTTTAAATGATGGTTTGGTATAAGATTATATTAGATAAATCTTTAAAAATATAAATTTATTATAAAATTTAATGTTTTTTAAAATTGATATAATATTCTCTTTACAATCCTTTATATATATAAAATAAATTTTTATGATATTATAAATTAAATTGAAATGGAGAAATGACTAATTCATGAAACATTGAAAGAGTCCCATACCACGTTGAAAATTTTCATAATAACCCTAATATCATGAAATGAATCATTAAATAATATAGAGAAAAAATCATTCATGATATAAAATATAATATTTGAAGAAAAAATAGAACACATAAGAAATATATGGTGAATAGAGATTATATCGGATGAAAATTAAAATTGAGATGGAATTCCCTTAAAATGATTGTATCACTAGAGTTAGGATTAATAAATGAAATAAATATGTGTTATAAATTTAAATACAACCAATATTAGTGTATATTCATTACAAAACAATATTTGTACAGTCACACATATTCACAGATGAATGTAACCAATGACCTAGATGTTTAACTCATTGAATAGAAATTGAGTTATGATTTCCCTTACTATAGGTTTGATACACTCTCTACTTGTATAAAACATCAATATAATTTTATAAAACATATTATTATCTTCAACCATAATTATAATGCAATTTACGATATGATATATGAATCATTTATGACTTTATATTATCCAATTTTAAATAATTCCATGTTAAAGAAATGTTTTGGGTAATATCAGCTTTTTGTAGTAAGTTTTTTACATATTATTCTTGATTGTATCAACTAGATAATTATTTAAATAATTGAATAGAATAAATAGGATTTATATGTCATGTATATTTTATTAGATATATATATATATATATATATAATATTTAATGTAATACTTCATTCATGTAGATGGTAGACCATACGTATGCATGAATGTTGTTTCTATATTTTTATCATATTTAATTGAATAATGTAAATAATATATATATATATTATCATATTAGAATTATTATTTCATATATTTTAAACTTATTAATTATATATGTTTTCATAATCATTCTTGATTGGTTAAACTGAAAAATGAATCTCATCACGTTGTGGATACAACAAGTCGTACACAATAACGAATGAAAGAATCATTTCATTAATGGTAATGGGGTATGGATATGTATTTTATGTTAGTAATACTATCATAATATATTGTAATTTTGGGTATTTATTACCATTATAGTAATCATTATACAAATTAAAATAATTTATAGCTGTAAAATACTTTTCACCATAATGTAGAGACAGTAATACGTACGTACACACACAAGGTGATATTATTATTTTTTGGGTATATAATAGAATTAATATGGTTCTACCATGATCAAAAACTAATCTTAGAATATATTATATGATGTAGTTATTACATTAGAAAGGAATTCACATTGAAACTGGAAGTAGTAGTACAAAAGAACATTGAAAAGGGTGGTAAAACAGTTACATATACTTCAAGCGTCTCCTTTTCATTTTCATAAAAGGACTCCATAGGTTGGATTTAAGAGAAAATTATAGAATATAGGATTATTTTAGGGTAGTTAAAATGAGTAATGGGCATTTTTTAACTTAAAAAATACCATTATAGTAATAAATAAAATGGAAAGAGTGGTGCTCTTTTATAAGTCATGGAGGGGAATTTTTGAAACTCAAAAAGTATTATTTTATTATAAATTGATTTAATGTTTAATAGATCTCCAATGTCATATATTTATATTATACGATTGGTAGGGGTCTAAATCCTCTCAAATAAGTAATTTTACACTTGTTTTTCTCAGAAAATTATCCTTTCCTGTGGATTTAACCATTAGTTAATCAATTTAACTATTACTGTAAGTACATGAATTTTTACTCTATAGGGTTAATATTGTTAGTATAAAAATAAAAAAGAACCCCAATTACATCATTTACAACATATTTATCATTGTTGGGCTCAACTGTTTTGATAATATAAATTATGTTTAGATATACCTTGATAATCGCAAATAATGTTTATCTATATATTAATTATACATTCAAGTTATGTTATCATTATAATATGTTGATATGAATATCAAAATTATCATATAATATCATTAGAATATGTTATTAAATGTGTATTTATGATTATAAATGCTTATCAATGATTAATCATAATAACTAACTCAATCTGGAAATGGATTTCATAGAATAGATACTTTATAAGCATTCATGTTTTAATGTCACTAATACAGACATATCTACCAATAAGCAAAGGTCACCGATAGACTAAGTCTACCAATAGACAAGGTCCCTGATACAAGCTACCGGTATAATTGAGCTACCAATAGAGGAATCTACTAATAGAGAGAGATTCCACTACTAATTTTAACAGCTACTAATAGTAAGGAAGAGCTACCGACAGAACATCACCGTTATGAAGAGCTACAGATACATGGTGCTACCGATACAAGGAGATTCCGCTACATAGCCAACTACCTATACAAGTAACCTACCGTTACAAAGAGTAATAGCTAATGATGAAAGACCTACCATTACATGTCCACTGCTACATGTTTACCAATATAAATAGCTACCGATGGAAGCCAGTCACTATTTCTCTAAACTATATCTCTGTTTGTTTATTAGCAATGGTCATATTTTGTTCTTTTAATGCAACTGATAATAATTAATTATATTTTTGGATCTCATGAAACCCTACCTCATACCTACAAAAGTATTCACGCATTATGTCTAAAATGAATTAATGGAGTTTGTTGGATTTCAGGGAATTGTACCTCACACCTGCAGAAGTAATCATGAATTTTGTCGAACCACCGCATGAGCTATAAAAGGAATATCAATGGTTCATAAAAGTGTGTGATATATATATTTCACAAAGATACACATACAATAATATCACATGAATAACTCTACGAACACTCATACACATAAATAACAGAAGTTCAAGAGGAGGTTCAAGTGCTTCATGGAATACTCTCACATTAAAGCTAAACACCTATACTTGAAGTGAAGGAACACAACCACGACACACTATTTTTCAAAAAACATCCATATAACGACTCAAATATTCATCTTCTTCAATCCAAATTATTCCTGAGCTTTATTGATAGAACACAAGATCATTATAAACTCATATCCATATTATTTATCTACTATGATCATTTTTACTACATTACGAGTAGTTTGTGTGATTATGTTTATTTGGACACACACTAACTCCTAATATGAAATGTAGGATACTGAAATCCACACACAAATCGTTTTATACTTCTATGTATCCCACGTATAACTATGGTAGAGTTCTGAGGCCCTAGACAACCTGTGTTATGTTGTTTCTACTTTCCCATATAGAACTGTGGTAGAGGTCTGAGGACATGGATAGTCTGAGTACTATTGTAAACACTGATCTAGGGTGTAGATCACATTTTTATATAAACTTTTTGAGATGACTAATTCTCATCTTGAGACTGAACCTCATGGTTAAAACTGTTTTGCATCTTATTTTAGTTTAAACTATTTTCAATATTCCACTGCTAATTACATTGAAATTCAAATATGTTTTAAATGTAACTCTGATAGTTGAACAAGAAATTTCATGTAATTATTTTTAACTAGTATGTTTCTTTAAAAAGCTAACATAATCATCAAATTATGTTAACTGAAAAAATAATCAATCCATGAGAAACTAATTGAACACGTACAATCATTATAAATTCAATATTGTTTATCATGTTTTATGAATTATGGGATTTCAATATAAATATTTTAACCAGATATTTTTAATAGGTACTTAATTCACCCCCCCCCCTCTTGAGTATCCACTCCGACCAACATTTGGTATCCGAGCAAGTTGAGAAAAGTTTTTCAAAACACTCTGTTTTTGAAATGATTTCAACTATGATATTAGTTGTATTTTAATGTTCTCAAAAATTCTTGTTAATTCTAAATTTTTATATCTTTATACATCTATTTAAAACATATTTATCATGGATAATAGATTAGAAGATTTATCTACCAACAATTCACCTTTCTTTAATGGTGTTAACTATGCCCAACGGAAAATAAAAATGAAAATTTACTTAGAATGTATGGGATTTTACATATGGACTGCTATGGAGACTCAGTATAAGATTCTAGAAATGGTTAGAACTACTTGGGATGACCCTATGAATGTTTCTTACAGAAGTAATTTTAAGTAAATGAATGCTCTATATTTTACTTTAATATATGATGAAATTAATCGAATATCTGCTTGTAAGACTGCTTATGAAATTTGGGATACATTGGTTGTGTCCCATGAGGGAACAACCAATTTTATTGAAACGAGACTAAATACATACACTATTAAGTATGATAACTTTAAAATGAAATATGAAGAATCTATTTCTGATATGTGTCTCAGGATTAATGAGATAGTCAATACAATGAGCTCACTGGGAAAATATGTTACAACAAAGGAGAAAATCATGAGGATACTAATATGCCTACCAGATAGATGGAGAGTAACCTCTGTCTCTATATGATAATCATGTGACATTGGTAGAGATACCATTCAAGGTGTTGATTGTTATGTTTATTATGTATGAAGAAGATCTAATGGTAAAAAAAGAAGAAGAAGATGAACTTAAGAAGATGTCAGTGGCATTTATGTCCACTGCATCAAAAAGCAAGGACAAGGAGAAAGTTTACATACCAATAGAATTCTCAAGAAGAGAAGGTTTTGATTTAGATAGTTATGATGAGATGGATTATATATCCAAAAGATTCATGATGTTCAATAGGAAGAAGAAATTTTTCAGAAAATCAATGTATCAGGGTAAGTAAGACCAATGAGGTAATAGGAATAGAGACACGAAGAAAGATGATAAAGGTGATGAGATAGTATATTTTTAATGTAAAAGGAAAGGAATTGTAATGGTTTAATTATAGTATTTATGTTTAATAAAAATTTTGATTTCAAGGAAAAAAATATAAGAATTCCATGAAAGCTACACGGAGTGCTTTAGAAGACATCTCAAGTGGATCTAAAGCATCTGATTCTAAGGAAAAAAATCATTCCAACATGTGTTTAATGACTGAAACATCTAACGTAACACCTAATTACCCTATACACAATGATTATTATTCTGGGAATGAAATTTATTCAAATGATGATGATAAAATGTCTAAAGCTGACTATTTGAATACCGTAATATGTTGGAAGTTACATGTAATGAGTTGAAAGATAATTACAAATCAATGAAGAAACAATATGCCTTGACTTGTACTATTAAATCTGATCTTAGTATAGAAATGGAAAATAATGCTCAACAATTAATGGAGAATACTGAACATAAATTGTCTAATGAGAAACTATGAAAATACATAGATAAGTTCACAAATGGAAATAATAATCTCACTCAAATTCTTCGAAAACAAGTTGCACAAAATTATACTACTAGTTTAGGGAACCAACATGGATAGAGATAGATTTTAAGAATAAATTTAATCCAAAATCTAGATAGTATGATGCTAGTTCATGTTCTGGAAATTCTTATGCTTCATCAAGTAATTAAAATTCTTATAGACCAAAAAAGATTATTTATCAAAATTGTTTGAATATATTAATTATAGGAATTCCATTAGAAAAATATGGGTTCATAATTTTTTACATTCTAACCTTTCTGGACCAAATAAAATATAGGTTCCAAAATTATCTTCTGACTTAATATGTTTTGTAGGAATCTTATTTGAAAAGTTCCTATAGAAAGATATGGTACTTGGCCAGATGATTTCCAAGGAATATGATAGGAGAATACTCCTTCTTTAAGAGATTAATCAAATTTGATGAAGGACATTTCACCTTTGGTGATATCACAAAAGGAAAGATCATCAACTTAGGCCAGATTGGTAAAAATGATACAATTTTAATTTTAAAGTGTTGTTTGTTGATAGACTAAAATTCTAACTGATATGCATTTCTCAGTTTTGTGATGATGGTTTCAATGTGAGATTTGAAAATGATGCTTGATATGTATTTGATTATAAAAATATTATGGTATTTACTGCCTTAAGAGAATAAAATTTATATGTTGTATATTAAAATTTATTAGCCAAACAAAATGTTACATGTTTAATTTTTTTTCATAATGAATCATGGCTATGGAACAAAATATTATGACACTACAATGTTAATTCACTTAAGAAACAGACTAGGAAAGGTTTAGTTAGAGACCTTCTAAAACCAAAATTCCCAATATACAATGTTTGTAATCCCTATCAAAAGGGAATGAAACATAAAGTTTCCTTCAAATCAAAGAAAGAAGTTTCATCTTCTCCACCTCTTGAGTTGGTTCATAGGGATTTATTTGGACCATCTACAGTTCAGTGTTTAAATGGGAAGCACTAGGTCTATGTTCTAGTTGATGACTTTTCTATATACACATGGGTATAATTTCGTTCTCACAAATGTGAATCTTGTTATTATTTTATTAAATACTCCATGTCTATAGATATCCTTAGTGGACTTAAGATTACGACCCTATTAAGTGATCATAGCTGTGAGTTTGAAAATCAAGACTTTGAAACCGATCTCCCAAACAATGGTTACAGTCACAACTTCTCTTCCCCTAGGTCACCACAACAGAATGTTGTAGTAGAAATAAGGAATAAAACCCTTTTAGGTAATTTCAAGAACTATGCTCAATGAGTATGGATTAACTGTTTAATTTTGGGCTGAATCCGTAAATACAACATGTTATATTATAAATAGAGTCTTGATTATACCTTTTCTTAAAAATATCTCTTATGAACTGTGTAATAATAGGAAGCCTAATGTTAGTTTCTTTATAGTTTTTGGTTGCAAATTTTTTTTATTCTCAATACTAAAGATAATCTTGATATGTTTGCATCCAAAATTGATAAAATAATCTTTTTAAGTTATTCTATATCTACCAGATCTTGTAGTGTATTTAACAAGAGGACAAAATGTGTGGAAGAATATTTACACATAAAATTTGAGGAAACTAATCCATATTAACCTAAGACCCCTCTTGAAAATCTTGAACAAAATATTTCAATTATGGACCTTAATGAAAAAAACAGTGATCATGTTGTTAAGACAACAAGTTATGGAAATTTTCCAGAAATTGTTTATGTTAAACCTGAACTTGTAAATGAACGTGAAATTTCTATCCCTACCTTCTCTAGACCAACTAGGACCCATAAAAACCACTCTTTAGATGTTTTTGTATGAGATTTAGATATATGAATACAAACTAGATCTTCACTAAGAAATCAGGTTGACCAACATCTATCCTTTCACAGTTAGAACCTAAAAATATCAATGATGCTATCAGTAATTAATTTAGGGTAATGTCTATCCAAGAATAGTTACGTCAATTTGAAAGAAACAATGTCTGGGAAATAGTAGATAGACCTAAGGACACCGTGACCATAGGCACTAAATGGGATTTTAGAAATAAAGTTGATGAATCCAGAAATAAATTAAGAAACAAAGCTAGGATAGTTTTACAAGGATATAGTCAAGAAGAACCGAATAGACTATGAGGAATCATTTTCACCATTATTTAGGTTAGAAGCTTTTAGAATTCTACATGCTTATTCTATTCATGTAAATTTCAAGTAACATCAAATGGATGTTTAAAGTGATTTTCTAAATGGTTTTATAATTGAATATTTTATTTGTTGAATAACCACCTATATATATTAATCCTCAATTTCCAAATCGTGCTCTTAAAAATTCTAATGCATTGTATGGTATAAAACAAGATCCATGAGCTTGGTATGGTAGACTTAGTAATTATATTATTTCCAAAGGTTTTATTAATAGTATTATTGATCCAAATCATTTTATCAAAAGGATTTCCATAGAAGTTTTGATAGTACAAATCTATATTGATGATATTATTTTTAGATATTCTAAAAATGCATTATGTTTTGATTTTTCAAAGAGTATGAAAAGTAAATTTGAAATGTGTTTAATGGGAGAACTCAAATATTTTTGGGGATTTCAAGTTTTTCAAAACAAAAATGGTATTATTATAAATCAAAGTAAATATACAAAGGATATTTTAAAATGTTTTGGCATGGATAGTAATAAGGAAAGTGATACACCTATTAGTATAACTTGTAAATTGGATGCAGATGAAACTGGGAAACCAGTGGATTAAACCAATTGTAGAGGTTTGATTGGGATTTTACATTATCTTACTTCTATTCAACCAGATATTATGTTTAGTGTGTGTATGTGGGAATGATTTCAAGCTAATAAGAAAGAGTCACACATGCTTTGTGTTAAAATGATTTTTAAATATCTTAAACATACTACTAATTTAGGATTATTTTATCCAAAATGACAATCATTCGATTTAACAAGTTATTTAGATGCTATCATTGCGGGTTTCAAGTTAGATAGGGAGAGAACTTATGGAACATGGAACTCTCTAGGTATGTACATTGTATCATGGAGTAGTAAAAAGAAGAATTATGTTGCATTCTCTACTACTGAGGTAGAGTATAGAGCTGCTGGTAGTTTCTATGCACAAATTCTATAGAGGCAACATACTTAATTGGAATAAGGATATCAATTTAGGCATGTATCTATAAACTGTGATAATACTAGTGCGATCAATATCTCTAAGAATCCGATATCTCACTCTATGACTAAGAACATTGATGTAAGACATCACTTTTTGAGGGATCAGTATCAAGAGGGTGAAATTAATCTTGAATTTATATGCACTGAACATCATTTAGGTGATATATTCACCAATAATTTATGTTCAAAAAGGCTATGTTACAGTATACCTGAGTTAGGATTGGAAAACATTCATTAAAACTCACCTTCTGTGAAACCTCACCGTTAGTGAAATCTCACTGATAGAAAATCATTACTATTAGTGAAACCTCACTGTTATACCTCATTGTTATAGACCACATTAGAACCATAGTCTTCTATGCATGATTTGGAGTATGATTTGTGTTTTTTGTCAATCCTCAGTGGATGTTCAGAATGTGTATCAGGCATGAGATCATACAGTTGACGCAGACAACAATATTTAAGGTGGCGACGTTTCCCAGTGTTTGCCAAATTTTTTTCCCTAAAAATTGACAAATGGAGAAAACTATTTTTGGAAAAGATACTTGCGCACTGTGTACTTGATGATGAGAAAACTTGTGCACCATATGTTTTTGAATATCAGAACATAAGAAAATTACAAAGGGATAAGGGTCGTGCAAGTATTGGGCTAGTCGTGCATGTGACATGCTCGCCGTGAAGAGACTTGTGCGTCGATGCCTAGGAGGACTGGAAACACGCGCGAATATTTCTTTTCAAGATCATATCTTCAAAATATGGAAATGGAAATAAGGTCTTGCAAGTATTTGTGTGGTCTCTCAAGTGAGTAGCGCGACAGAGGCAACAGAGGATGAGCTGCGCGCCGGAAACTACATGTCGAGGGAAGACTTGCGCGCCGCCGTGCATGGGTCTAGTTTGCCTATAAATAGAGGACCCCCACCCCTCCTCATTTGTAACGAAGTTAATGACTCAGAGATTTTTGGAGCTCTCATCGCGCAAGTGGTTGAGTTGCGAAAGTGGTTGTTGGGTCTTGCATGTAGAGGCTGCGCGCCGGCTGTTGGCTGCACGTCCAAAGTGGTTTGAGATTTAGAGGCGCTAAGTCGCGCAAATTTTGAGTTCATGGAGGCAGTGTTGCGGAAGTTGTTTGAAGTCTCCTGTGTGCCACATTTTTAACGCACAAGTGACTTGCGCGCCGTTCCGGAAACTTGCGCGCCAGAGCTTGGAGAAGCGCGTCGGGGTTGTTAAAGTACACTTGTCCTTTTGAAACTGCACGAAAGCTAGAGGATCATCCGGTACCCTCAGCGCAAAGTGAGATTCGTCTTTAGGTGAGAGTTGGCCTTCAACAGATCATCTAACTACAATATAGGATGCATTATTATGCAATGATGAGGATACCTTAACGTCTATAAACTGAGTGTGACTTCACTAAGGGCATTGAGCCAAGGGGAGTCAACAGTAGTGACCCGAGGGAAGCAGTGAGCTATCCCTGAACCTTTTTAATGGCAGTGATCTTGGGACATGGTGATTGATCCCAAACTTTTGTAATACACATCTAGTGAAGATTAGCGGAATTTGGTACGACCGAAAATTTGTCGGTGTATGCTCCTTGGACGTTGCCCTTAGTGGTGAACCATGTAAAATGTGATGTGTCTTCTCTGTGCATGTTAATGATTGATTTCTTATCATATTCATCATACAGGTTCAACAAGTTTCTACCAATGTGAGAACAAGATGCATCACATTAAAAGAAAAAGTTGTCACTCTGATTCACCCCTCAACTCTCAGGGTGTCTTGGGGTCATTCATACCTCACCGTTATACATCACTGGAATAGACCACAACATTATAACCTCATTTTTAGTAGACCCAACCATTTGTAATCCTCACTGGTATATGTTACCGCTAGTTTTCATTGTTTTAAACTTTGGGTTTTTTTAGCTGCCAGAATCTGTATCATTAGTATTATATTTATTATGTTTTATATGATTATTTAATGATTCTTAAATGATAAAACATTATTCTTAACCTCATTTAAATCCACATCAAACCCTTTAACTTCAAACCTTAGCTCCAAAATCATCATTTCACTCAAACCCTAAACCTCACGATTCGTAGAATGGCACAAGTAAAGTGACCGGGTAATATTAAAGAGGGTGATGAGCCAAATGCCAAGATAGTCAAAGGAGAGTCCAGTGGTGATAGTGGAGTGAAGAAACCTGTAAACCCTCATCTCATGAAAAGGGAAATAGTAATCTATAAAGAACTCTGTGCAGAATTGATCCTACATAGAAAATATCTGTTCCTAATGATTTTGGAGGAACAAGGATGGATCAAATATTTTTCGAATAACAATGGTCCTTATTATCCAAAATTGGTAAAGGTATTTTATGGTTTTGTTAATTTGGGGAATCTTAAAGTGAGAACAAAATGGTATCAGTAGTGAATGAGATGATAACATCTTTTTCTTCCATTGAATGGGATTTGTGCTTGAAAGTTCCACACAAGGGTGTATTTGGATATTTATCAAAGTCAGTACCTCCCACTAGTGACTTTTTTTAGTATGAAGCTCCTTTAAAAGAGCTCACTAGATATGGCACAATAAAAAAAATAGTTTTTACAGAAAACGATTGAGAGAACCGGTTTCTGTTAAAATTTATCCAGCATGTGTTATGTCCCAGAAGAGGGGATTATCCAAGCCTCATGTTCCAAGATATATTCTTGATGTATCTGCTAATTGATGGTGTAAAATTGAATTTTTGTAGGCTTATGATGATTCAAATCGAAGATATGACCAGTCAAAATTCGAAAACAAATGCTCTATTCTTTCAAAATTGGTCTCTTTGATGATCAAGGTAAAAGGTGTCGCTGAGTCTCAGGATGAGACAATGGTTTTAAGATACAACTTCTGTATTGAAAAAATAGTTTGTAATTACATGAAGATTGGATGGATCCCATGGAAAAGGGAACGAGTAAATGATGAAGAGAGAATTTCTGATAAATTTAACCCTGTTGAGCATCCCAATCGGCGATGAGATAAGAGAGATCTAGATGTAGGGCCAAATGAGGAAGAACATCAATACAGTGATAATGATGTTGAGGAGGATACCTCTATAGAAGATACAGGGGATCCTGATTTTCCTCCAAGCCCAGCTGCAGAAAATGTATCATGGGGAAAGGCAAGTTTACCTGTGACCCTACCTATAAGGGAAGTAGTTCAATGAGAAACAGTTGATGAAATCTCTGTAAAAGAGAAAGACCTACCTAAATCAGATCAATGGAATAATTCTCCAGATTCCAATAAATGTGATGATGAAGGGGAATAAGTATCTACGAATGGAAGTACCTATTTGACTCTCAGTCATCTGATTGAGAACTCTATTATGTCGGTTGAGGAGATTACGGAAGTAGACAGAACAGTACCTGTTGGTGACATACCCCATCCCATGAAACTTGGTTTGGATATGAATTTGTTTGTAGATGAATCTTCTGAAGAGGAATTTCTTAATGCTGTTTCTACTGAAGATATACTAGTGGAAGCTCAGGTTGAGGGAGAGAAACTTATAAGGAAAAGATCATTTTATATTACCTATGAAGTGGAATATTGGTCTATGGATGCAGGATTTTTTGTATTGGGACTAGATTATCATGATTCTGATGATGAGACACCAATTTTATGACATCTTGTGTCTTATGATATTTTCTCAAAAGAAGTTAATGCTCAACCAGTAGCTCCTCTATCTCTGCTTGAAGACATTGTAAGAAAAGAAGAGCTTGAGGCACTAAAATCTGAATTGAAAACCTATTTTGTTGAAGAGATAAGTAAGATGGAAATTTCATTGGTATCTTATCTAAGAGGTGTTATTTCAAGTGTTGTGATAGAAGTGATGGATAACGTAAAGGAATGTAAACATCAAGTTAAATGTTTAACAGAGTCTGTCGATTATTTGATGGAATCTATTGCTTCATTTGATACCTTCATGAGTTCTAAATCTAATGTTGATACTGACAAAAAATACATTCGAGGTGTAGTAATATAGTTTGTGGATGTGTTTGAACATTTTATGGAGACTATAAAAAATGCATGTCAGTACTCCAGATTTGGTTGTGATGAATATGATAAATAGTTTGACACAATCCTTTAATGAAATATTAGCCTTTACAATAAAAACTCTTGGCACCTCCAGACATTTAGTTGATGTTGAACAATTTAGATTTGTGCTGAATGTAGAACTTAGTCAAGTTCATTCTAGTATCTCATCTGATTCCCAGGTGATTACTAACACCAGGGATATCAGAAAAATCATCCAATATTATATGAGAGATGCTACTACATCCCAAAATGAATTAATAGACAAAATTGATTACTATTTTCAAGGAGTTTACACTAATCATCAGATAACTAATCATTTCAAGCTGCTGTTAGAGAATATGATACTGCCCCCAGTTTCCAAAGCCTTCAAATAACAAGTTAGTATGCTCTGGTAGTTGACCCCTGCATTGGAAAAATTTAAGAAGAACAAGGATGATTTCATCTCTACCATGGAAATAGGAGGAGGTATCATCATGGATTTCAGGAATCACTTACTGCCCTTTCTGCATGTGGAATGTACCAGTATCATTGTACCTCCAGCCTTGCCAGCCTCTGGTTAGTCTGATTCTACACCTCAGTTGACTCCAGCTCAAGCTATCATAAGTCTTACTCATTTGATCACACAAAGGAGTACCCATTCCATACGGATAGTGTTTCAGTATCTCAACCTCCTTTGATCATCACTGGTTTTCCCAAGCCTTCACCTACGCCTACCATGACTGAATCCTCTTCTAATCTCCAAGCCAAATCCAAATTACCTATTGAGAGGGTTGATTTATTAGTGGCTAGGACATTTTATAAGAATATTTTTATCTCTTATATTTCATTTGATCTATCTCATGTTCCTCTATCATGTGAAATGCAAATGAATGTTTTCTCTCTTGATATTTTATGTTATGAACCATTGTTTATACTGTTTTCTAATCACAAAGGGGGAGAAAATTTATAATATGTGGAGAAATTACATTGAGGGGGAGAAAATTATAATATGTACCTTTGTGGAAAATATATATTCTATTTCTTTTTAATATTATGTTTTCCCAGAGTTTAACATTGATACATTTTAGAGTTATGATCTCAACACACTATGAAATTACAATAGCTGTATTTTACTCCGATTCATTAAAGTTTATTCTGGATTATAATGCCATAATTTGTGATTATCAAAAAGGGCGAGATTGTTAGACTCACTTGTTTTGATAATCCCAATTATGTTTAGATATACTTACATAATCCCAAATAATGTCTATCTATATATTAATTATTCTTTCAAGTTATTTCATCATCCTAATATTTTTATAAGATTATCAAAACAATCATATCATATCATTGCAATATGTTATTCAATGTGTATTTATGATTATAAAAGTTTACCGATGATTATTCATGATAACTAACTCAATCGGGAAATGAATTGCATAGAACAAATAATTTATAAGCATCCATGTTTTAAATTAACTGATACACGCAGAGCTACTGATAATAAAATGTCAGTTATAGACTAAGTCTACTGATAGAAAATTCCACTGATACAAGCTACTGGTATAATGGAGCTACAGATAGAGGAAGCTACTGATAGAGAGAGCTACTGCTCCCGATGTTAACAACTAGTGATAGCGAGGAAGATCTACCGACCGAACATCACCATTATGAAGAGCTACCGATAAATTGAGCTACTGATACATTGAGCTACTGATACAAGGAGATACAGCTACACAGACAGCTATCGATACAAGCATGCTACCGTTACAGAGAGTAACAGCTGCCGATGCATGATCTTCTATTACAAGTCAACCGCTACAAGTTTACTGATACAAATAGCTACAGATGGAAGCCAGTGACTCTTTTTCTAAATAATATCTCTGCTTGTTTATTAGCAACTACCATATTTTTTTTCATTTAATGCTACTGATATTAATTAATGATTTTTGTTGGATTTCATAAAACCGTACCTCGTACCTGCAGAAGTAATCATGCCTTATGTCTGAAATTAATTAATGATGTTCATTGGATGTCAGGAAACCGTACCTCGTACCTGGAGAAGAAATCATGACTTATGTCTAACCAATGCATGATAAATAAAAGAATGATCAAAGATGAATATAAAGTGTATGATATAGAGAATTATCAATGATACACATACAAGAAGATCACCCAATGAACTCTAAGAACACACATACACATCAAGAACATAATTCCAAGAGGAGGTTCAAGTGTTGCAAGGAATACTCTCACATTCAATATGAACACATTTACTGGAAGTGAATGAACAAAACCATGACATTCTGTTTTTTAGGAAAAATATAGAGAATGACTCAAAGCTTTATCTCCTTCAATACAAAGGAGTCCAAAGCTGTATTTACATCGCTCAAGAGAATTCTAAACTCATATCCATATTATTTCTATACTATGATTATTTTTACTACATTATGAGCTGTGTGTGTACTTATGTCTATTTGGACACACACCGACTCTTAAGCTGAACTGGAGGATTCTGAAATCGTCATGAAAAACATTTTATACTTTTGTGTATCCCACGTATAATTGTGGTAGAGTTCTGAGGATCTGGAAAGCTTGTGTGTTGTTGTTGCAACTTTCCCACGTAGAACTATGGTAGAGGTATGAGGACCTGGATAGTCCGAGTACTGTTGTAAACCCCGATCCAGGGTGTGGATCAATGTATTATAAAAACAGTTTGAGATTACTAAGTCTCAGCATGGGACTGAACCTCTTGGATAAAGCTGTTGTGAATCTTATTATAGTTTAAACTATTTTCAATATTCTGTAGCTAATTACTTTGAAATTCATATCGGTTTTAGAAGTAACTATTATAGTTGAACTTTCTAGTTTTTGTAATTATTGTGAACTAGTAAGTTAGTTTCAAAAGCTAACATAATCATCAGATTAAGTTAACTGAGAAATAATTAATCTTTGAGAAACCAATTGAACACTTACAATCATTATAAATTCACTACAGTTTAACTTTTTTTATGAATTGGGTGATTTCAATATATATATTATAAATATAAATTTTTAATAGGTACAAAATAAACCCCTCCCCCTCTTGAGTATCCACTCTGACCAACAATCATTATCCAAACATAGTTTGTCAATGGTTATATTTTTATCAATTTTATATCTTTTTAAAAAATAGTATCTATTTTAAAATATAATTTAAGTAAATTTTTACACTATTAATCACTTAACATTTTAAAAAATCTTATCAATTAGATTATTTAAAAAAATAAAATAAATAATCCCTAAAATGTCATTTTTATCCAAAAAATTTTATATGTAATCAAATATTTTAATTGATATTTAATTTAAAATTAATAATATCATTTATATTATCATTCCCTTAAAATATATATTACTACATCATTATTACATAACCATTTAATTTGTTTATATATTTCATAAAATTTTAAATAAATTAAAATGATTTATATAAACAATTAATGTAATGACGTGACCCAAGAATCCCAGAGTTGGTGCATTAGTTTAATAAATCGGTATGATTACAAGGAATCACGTCCCGAATGTCTGATCTATTTCGCATTCTTGGAAAATAGATTACAGACATGAATGTTACATTACACATTAATAAAATAAAACACAACATAAATGATCCTTTTATAATTCCATTAATCCTCTATCTTAACCCAGTTTATCAATCATAACACACTTCATGGACTCCTGGAAAATTAAAACATAGAAAGGGGTGAGCTCATATTCTTAGTAAGCATAACAATATAGTGGAATATTTCATAAGTAAGCATTAACATTTAAGGAAATGTATAAGACTAAAACAAAATCCTTTTAAACATAATATTCACTATAATATATAAATGATACAATAAAATAAAGCCATTTACTTATTCACATTGATATTCTACTAGTCAAATAATCTAATGCAATATCAATGGACAATTTCATAATGATGGAATTCATAATGCCAAACTTCGTAATCACGTAGTCAAGGCCCTATGCAAAGACTACAAATAATATTTTGTCAAGGCCATGTGCCAAGACACTAGATTGTCTCATGTGTCCTATTGATGCATTGAGGAGCTATACTGGGCTCCACCCATCACTTACTAAGTCCAGTTCATTCCTCACATGAAATGGTTTAAACATAACATAAACATTCGTATTAAAACTAGCATTCAAAATGTCAATACATTATCCATAAACCAGGAATGGTATAAAAATAATACATCTGTAGTCAATAGTATCACAAAACCTTCAAAAAAATATGAAAAATTCATATCATATTAAATAAACATCAAAGATGTTTAAAATCCATCAATTTATGTTGACATATATGAAAATGATTTGTAATACTCTTCGAGAGAAACATCCCATTTTCATGAAAACAATTAAATGTCACATAATTTAGAAAGGAAGAAATTTAAATACATTTTTTAATATATATGTCTCATACCAATTTGAATCTTATGAATGTAATTATCATTTTAAATAAATTCATGTCTATTTAAATAAATCCATAAAAGCCATTTTGAAAACATGGAAAATAATGAGAATGATTTAGATGAATGAATATTTAAAACATTTAAAATGAGTTTTAGAAAAATATTCCATTAAATAGAATCCCTTTGAAAACAGATTTTTGAAACATGGACATGGGAAATAAATATTTCCTACTAAAAACCTACCCATAAACAATCTCAAATAATAATTAGATTGAGAAATTGACCCTTACCTTGCAATTTCCTTTAGTCAAGGGTACGTTTAACCCCCTGTATAATGACCGTAGTATGTTATTAAATTATAAAGAACCGTATTAATATTTATGATATCATACATGATACATTTATGAATTTATACAATCCATTTAATAATATGTTCCATGTTAAATTAATATTTTGGGTAATAATTGCTTTCTTTATCGTACAATTTTTAACTTGTTAATCTTGATTGTATCACATAGATCATGATATAAATACATCCAGAATCTAAAACATTATTTATATAACATATATATTTAGAATATAATTATTTATAATAGACATATATATGAAATGGAAAACACCGTTTATGGAGAAGGTAGTATGTACGTACGCATAAACGATGTTTCTGTTTTCATATCGTATTTAATTGAACTAAGAGAATAAGATATATGTTAGTAAATATATATATATATAGTATCATAATTATGTCATATATTACATTCTTATTAATTATATAAATTTTATAATCATCATTGAGTGGTGAATGTGGAAATGAATCTCATCATGTCGTGGAGACGGTAATCCATAAGTACGCATGAGCGACAATATCATTATATTGATGGAGAAATCGTATGTAATTGGATGTTATATCATTTATAAAGAATAAGTAACATCTTATATTTATTATTTACATCACTTATACTCATTGTTATACCATTCCATGTAATGAATTGTTTGAATAACAAAATACACCACGGTGTGGAGACGGAAATCCGTACGTACGCATGTATGGTGACTTTTTCATTTATAAGATAGATATAATAATGTATATGGTTATACCATTTCTATAATAACATCATAGTATATATAATATACAGGAGTTATTATTTTATACTGGAAACAATAATGAATGAGGAAGTGTAAGAGGAAAATAACTTGAAATATGTGATGAAATATTTACCACTTTTGTGGGTTCTTCCTTTTGATTTCATTAAAAGGGCTTTGTCGGTTGGATTTCGGAGAAATGAAAGGCCTCTAGAATGAAAGGCGGAATTTTAGGAGGATATTTTGGCAGGGTTTGGCCAATCCAAATGGCTTTTGAGGTGTGAAATTAAGGGAAGGGGAAGTACCCTTTTATAAGAGAGGTGAGGGTCACTTTAAGTAAACTTTAAAATATTATTTTATAATTAAAATATTTTCGGTTTCTAATTGATCCAAAATGAATTATTTAAAGTCTAAGGTGGGGATGGGTCGAAAAAATCTCAACCAATAGGTTTTAGACAAGTTTAGGTTACCATTTTAATGATATCTTTTTATATTTAACTCATTGTTAAATAGTTTAACTTTTACCATGCATTCTTGTATTCTTACACTATATAGTTAATAAAAATACTCTAAACTAAAAATAGAACCTCTTGTGGTTCATTAATAACATATATAATATTATGTATGCCATTTTTCTGAACCTTATATTTTTAGGAATATTATATCAATCAATAATATAGTTTTTGTTTCAAAAACTATTTTTGTCAATTTTGACACTATTTGGCATTTTGTTTATTGTTAAAATTACAACACCATGATTGTTTCGACCAAAATTAATTCAATCAACCATAACATGTCATATTAACCTATAAAATTAGTTTAATTCATCATAAGTATCAAATTACATTTATTTGGGTATTTATTATATCAATTATTTTAATCTTTTATTAATATGGTAATTATTGCATCATCATTGTGTCATAAATAAATTATATTATTTAATGTCTAAAAATAATAAATAAAATACCATTATATAGTAAATAATTTTATGTTTATAATTAACATTTATAGTCAAATATAGATTATGTACAACCCTATATTAAAAATTCTTTATTTATGAAAACATGAATTTAACACTTTGAGTCTTCTTTAAATTAAATAATTATAAATATCCTAATATAATTCAAGTGGACCTAAAGGATAATATTTTATTCCAAATGTTTTTTTGGTCTAATTACACTTATCCAATAGAATTAGGACATGTGATAGGGTAATTATAATATAATTTTTACCTTTAATTACCGTATTTACTTTTAACGGTGGTAAACAAAAGTCAAAAGATACTATTCACCAAAAATTATTTTCTTCTTATTGAACAAAATTTTACATACTGAGGTTAACCGCATCTCTCGGATCTTTTAAATTCAACTGAAATATGAGGAAAAATTACGTTTTATTCAAATTTATAAATGCTCCTATGAGGTGGGTAAAAGACATTAAAATGTTCGATAAAATTTAATATAACTAAACTTATTATAAAATGACTCCAATGAATTATGTTGAAAATATATAGGTATTATGAATATTTTTTTACCTAAAATAAATTATCTAATTATTTAATTAAAAAGGTGGTTTTAACTAATAACGCATTGTTTTTTCACTATTCCTCAAAAATTAAATGTTTTCAAAAAAATTCCAAAATGTTACCGTAAGCTAATTTTGATATTCCGAATTCAAAAATGAAGTCGATTTTACCGAATTAAAAACATATAATTTGGAATTATTAATTTAAAATTAATTCTCTTGTTCAAATAAAAAACAGGGTTTTTTAAAATGTAAATCCTATAAAAAGATTGACATGTGTTTTTGTCAAATTTAAATGTGAAATTACTTATATTGTCAAACATTGTATTAAATGATAATAATATAATCTAATTATATATTCAAACCATTAAAATTCATTATTTTTAGTATCAATTCTTTCAATTAAAAATGTTGTTTTTTATAAAACATAGTATTTTTTCACTATTCAAAAAAATATAAAAGTTATCAGAAAAGAACCAAAAATTTATCAAGACTAAATTTTTATGTCATGATTCTAAATAAGAATTTTATTTAATTAAATTAAATTCATAAAAGTGTCAAATATTTACTTAAAAATGTTTCTCCATTAAAAGGTGGTAAAATTACATTTTTTTTAAAAAAACTTCTTTTATCCAAAAAAGATGTTGTTATTATATTATGTATTTGAAACTCTTAATATGGATGATAAAATTATATAGATTATATATGATTCAAAATGCAGTTAATATTATTCATAAACACTTTTTGAATGGTTAGGTTACTAAGTTGTGTTGTGCTCAAACTCAGTGTTGTGTGTATCGCAAGCTATTGAATTTACTTAATGAGATAGTGCAATATAAAATAATGCAATATTAAATTATCTCCTTAAATAAATTGAGTCATCTCAATTTGAAATTGTGTTTCGAAAATAAATGGTTAAAATAGAAAAATACCTTTGTGGAAAACATTCATCTGAAATTGGTTTAATAAAAATTACTATTAATAAGAGGGAAAGGAAAATGAAGAATTCACCACCCAAATTATGACCTCGAGTAAGAGAAAATTGGTGGAAATTAAAGACACATAATTCGATAAAAAATGTGAATATTTATAAGGAGCGATTGAGGTCATCAATCACAATCATGTGTAAAATTGAGGGCCTCAAAGCCATTAATCTAAGATGATGTAAAATATCATTAGTTCAATAGTACATATGGTGTTAGGATACACATTTTTGGTTTTAATATCCATTCCCTAAAATTTAAGAATTACATTATTCAAAGAATAAGAGGAAAAAATATATATACATGACAAATAGGGTTTCATTCTTCAAATAATTTCTACCACAAACTCTTCTTTCACTCCAAAAGATAATATATTTCAAAAGTTTTCTATTTATACTAATCATATAATGTTCTAATAATAATGAATTTATAATTTTTTGTCATAATATTTAAAAAAACATTATACAAACTAGTAAATCATGTTTTCTAGTGGTAGTTTTTTCACCCTTGTCGTTCTTCAATAGAGGGTTCAAGTCTCACGACCTTGCTGGAAGCGACGAGTTATCGCCCGACCTCTGGGTTGTCCTTTTTATGATAATACAAAAACTTTATCACGAAATGATTTATCCATAACAATAGTATCCAATTTCATACCTAATAGTTTCCAACCATTAGACTTATCCAAAATAAATATGTCCAAACTCACTGTCCCAAATTTATAAGGAAGGTAAACATAAGGCAGATCCTTTTTTCCATGTAATAACATGTGAATACCTTCATCATGTATTCTTTTAAACATTTTAACACCTACAACTACCATAAAACCTTATTTATTACATTCATTATCTCTTATTATTTATATAATACTAGATATACTAATTATATCCAAAAATGTTGTGATATCCAACAATGATGGAATATACAAATCATTAACCAGTTTCAAGGTAGTCAATAATATCCAATATAATTTGTCCTAATCAATTATCTCTTATTCCAAAATCAATACCTCAATATCATGACCATATTAATTTTTTTCTTTCTTTCAACCATGTATTTTCCAAAAATATTAACTTGGTATTGAGTCACTTTTCGTGGTTCCACACAATCTCTAGTCCTTAAATAAATAGTATTGCAGTAAAATCTTTATATTCTATATAATTATTGTAACATGTATATCAATAATACAATACTCCTATGGAACAATAATTTAATAACAACTTAATAAATATTAATACATCCTCTTCATCTTCAGTAGTATCATAACATGATTATTATCCAATAGAATCATTTGGGGTAAACTCTAATGATTTGGACGTTGATTCGCATGGTGTTCCAACTCATTTTAGATGAAGCATTGTACATTTGAAACCTTTTTCTTACCCTTGAAATCACGTACATGGTTTCCTTTTTCTCCACACATATAACAAAATCCTCATTCCCTTTAAAAATTTACCAAGGTGATTATTTCCACAGTTATCACATATAAGAAAATTCGTCTTTCCCTTATTCCCAATATCCATTTTTCTTTCTACCATCCTTCTCTTCTCCATATTCCCTTCAAATCCATATGACTCGGAGAATTCGTTACTTATCTTATTGACACATGATACTATTTCTTCATATGATGATAATACGTGGGAGACTATTTCGTTTCTAAATGTTGACTTAATACAATGAAATATATGATCCTTCTTACTCTTTGTATCATATGTATTGCTGGAGTTCTCATTCATACAACAGGGCCCCATTTCTAAATAATGGATTACATGAGGTGAGTTTATCAATCACAATGAATAATTCCAAACTAGTAAAATACCTAACGTAAATTGAAATGATTATACATATAATCAATAATAAAAAATGTTTTCAAAGAGAAAGTATTTACTTCCTAAATCATTCACAAATGTTTGTAAAGAAAATGTGACTTATCCAAAGAATTTCCCCTCTAGAGTGTCATAACCAAAAGTGAAGCAAGGCCCATTGTCGTGCCCCAGTTCCTATTCGAGTCTATCACAAAGCAGTGTTTTTGAGTTTTACCCCTAGGTACATCTATGCCAAATCCGCCTCTACCTTCTCTTATCAAGACATTGATGTATTGTTTAGAAAACTCACAAAATCACTACAGTACAAAAAATATAGGACATTCTTCTATATTGATCATCAATGTCTATCTTAGGGTAGTGTTCTCTAATGATATTTTTTTCAAATCTAGTTTCCATGGTTATTTCTAAACTTCTTCAGATACCAACTGTAACGCCCCGACCCCAGAATCCCAAAGTCGATGCATTATTTTAATACATTGGCATGATTACAATGAATGAAGTCCCGAAAGGCCGATCAGTTTGTCAGTCTTTTAAAATAGATTACATACATGAACGTTAAATTACAAATTATAAAAATAAAACAAAACATAAATTATCCTTTGAGAACGCCATTAATCCCCTAGCTAGACCCTGTTATCAATCATAATACATTTCATGGGATCCTAAGAAAATTAAAACATAGAATGTGGTGATCTCAGATGCTCAATAAGGATAACATTATTTTGAAAACATTCATAAATAAGCATAAACATTTAAGGGAATGTATAAGACTAAAACAAAATCCTTTTAAACATAAACATCAGCATAATATTGAAAATATATAATAAAACAATGTCATTTACTTATTCACATTGATATTCTACTAGTCTAATAATCTCTTTCAATTTCAATGGCCACATTCATAATGATGGAATGCATAATGCCAGACTTCATAACCACAGAGTCAATGCCTTGTGCCAAGACTAAAAATAAGTTTTTTTTTCCAGTCCTTGTGCCAAGACACTAGTTTGTCTCATTAGACCTATCGATGCATCGAAGGGCTATAGTGGGGTCCACCTATCACTTACTAAGTCCAATGCATTCCTCGTATGAAATGGTTTAATGGTTACATAATCATTCTTATTAAAACGAGCATATGAAATGTCAATAATTTATCCATAAACAAAGAATGTTATAAAAATAAAACATCCTCAGTAAAACATATCACAGAACGTTCAATACAATATGAAAAATGTGTATCATAATAAATCAACATCAAACAAGTTTAAAATCCATCAAAGTATGTAGACATTGATGAGAATGATTTGTAAAATCATTTGAGAGAAATATCACTTTTTCATGATAACAATTATGAGTCAGATAATTTACAAATGAAGGCATATAATGAAATTTTTGAATCAATGTGTCCCAAACCACTTTGAAACTTTTCAAAGGAATTAACATTTTAAAAACATTCAGGTATATATAAATAAATTCATAAAACCCATTTTGAAAACATGGTCATTAATTTGAATGATTTAGAAGTATGAATATTTAAAACATTTAAAATAATGTTTTAGTAAAATAGTCCCTTAAATAAAATCCCTTTGAAAAATCTTTTATGAATCATGGACATGGGTAATAAATATGTCCTAGTAAAAACATACCCATAAACTATCTGGAATAATAATTGGATTGAGAAATTGACTCTTACTTTGCCTTTTCATTTTGTAGAGGTTACGTTTAACCTCTAGTATAAAGACCGTAGTATGTTATTAAATTATACCAAAACCATATTAATATTTATGATATCATACAAGATTCATTTATGACTTTATACTACCCAGTTAATAATAATTTTCATGTTAAATTATCATTTTGGGTAATAATAACTTTTTTTATCGTATGTGATATAACTTGTTACTCTTGATTGTATCACATAGATGATGATTTAAATAATTATAGTATTTAAAGAATTATTTATATATCATATATATTTAGAATATAAATATTTATAATAGACATATATATGAAATTGAAAACACCATTTATGAAGACGGTAGTCTGTATGTACGCATAAACGATGATTATGTTTTCATAATGTATTGAATCGAACTAAGTAAATAATATATATTTAAGTATATATATATATATCCTTTAGAATTATTATTTCATATATTTCATACCTATTAATGATATATATTTTATAATCATCATTGAATGGTGAACGTGGAAATGAATATCATCACGTTGTTGAGACGGTAATCCGTACGAACGCACGAGCGACAATATCATTATATTGATTGCAAAATCTTATGTAATTGGATGTTAGATAATATATAATTAATCATTAAAATGTTATATTTATTATTTAGATCAGTTATACTCGTTATTATACCCATCTAAATAATGAAGTGTTTAAATAACAAACTATACCAAGATGTGGAGACGGTAATCCGTACATACGCACGTATGGTGACTTTGTCATTTATAGAGTAGATAGAATAATGAATATGGTTGTACCACATATATAATAATATCACAATATATATAAGATACTGGAGTTATTATTTTATAATGGAGAAAACAAAGAAAAAGGAAGTGGAAGAAGAAAAGAACTTGAATGATGTGATTAAATATTTAACTCTTTTTCGGGTTCTTCTATTTGATTTGATAAAAGGGATCCTTAGGATGGATTTATGACCAAAATAATTCCGCTATTATTAAAGGATACATTTTGGGAGGATATTTGGGTAGGGTTTTTTAGAGCCAAATGGATTTTGAAGTGTGATAATTAGAGAATGGGAAGTTGCCTTCTATAAAATAGGTGAGGGTCACATTAGGAAAAGTTTGAAATATTATTTTACAATAAAATAATTTTCGTTTTCTAATAACTAACAAATGAATTATTTAAACTATAATGTGGGTATGGGTCAAAAACTACTCAACCAATAGGTTTTATACAAGTTTAGGGTTCCATTTTAAATATAACTTTTAGATATAACTCTTAGTTAAATAGTTTTACTTTTCTCGTGTCTTCTTGTATTCGTACACTATATGGTTAATAAGATTACACTGAACATCCAAGAGAACCACAAATGGTTAATTAAAAACATATAAAATATTATTTAAGAACTTTTTCAGAACCATAGATTCTTAGGTATATTATATCAACCAATAATATTGTTTTTGTTTTAAAAACTATTTTATTTCAATTTTGACACTATTTGGTATTTGTTTTCTGTTAAAATCATAACAGCATGATTAAATCAAAGAATATTGATCTAATAAAACCCAACATGTAATATGAACATATAAAATTAGCTTAATTCACCAAAATTCTCAAATTACATTAATTTGGGTATTTATAATATCAATTATTTTAATCATTTATTAATAAGGAAATTACTGCATCGTCATTGTCTCAAAAATATTTTTAATTATATAATGTCTAAAAATTAAAAATAAAATTCCATTATGTAGAAAATATTTTTATCTTTCTAATGAATATATATAATTGAATTTATCTTATGTATAAACATATATGAAAAATGTTTTAGTTATGAAAACTTGAATTTAACACTTTTAAATCTTCTTTAAATTAAATAATAATAAATGTCCTAATTTAATCCAAGTGGACCTAAAGGGTCATATTTTATTCATAAGGTTTTTTTTGTAGAATTACACTTATCCAATTGAATTGAGTCATATTTTAACATAATTATAATATCATTTTTATCCTTAATTACCCTATTTAATTTTAACGGTGGTAAATAAAAGTCAAAAGTTACTATTCACCAAAAAATATTTTCATTTTATTAAACAAAATTTTACATAATGAGGTTCACCATCTCTTTTTTATTTTTTAAATTCAACTCACAGAAGAGGTAAAATTATGTTTTATTCAAATTTGTAAATGCTCCTACGAGGTGGGTAAGAGACAATAAAATGTTCGATAAAATTATATATATCTATAATTATTATAAAATGACTCAAATGAATTATCATGAAAATATTTAGGAATTACGTAATTATTTTTACCTAAAATAATGTATCTAATTTTTTAAATAAAAAGCCATTTTTAACCAATAATGCAGTGTTTTTTCACTATTAAAAAAATGGAATGTTTTCAAAAAAATACCAAAAATTTACCCTCATATAATTTTGATATTTTGAATTTTTAAATGAAGTCTATTTTAACAAATTAAATACACAGATGTTTTATTTATTAATTCAAAATTATTTCCTATTGTCAAAACCAAAAATTGGGTTTTTTATAAAGAAAAAACATTCAAAAGATTGACATGTGTTTATGTCAAATTTCAAAGTGAAATTACTTATAATGGTCAAAATTGTATTCAATGATAAAATTATAATATAATTATACTACCAAAAAATTAAAATGCATAGTTTATCATAATAAATTATATCAATTAAAAATGTTTTTTTAATTAAAACATAGTATTTTTCAATATTCATTAAAATATGAAGGTTATCAAAAAAGTTCCAAAAATTTATCTAGACTAAATTGTTATGTCCCACATCGAAAGAAGAAGTTAATTTCAATAAATTGAATATATAAAAGTGTCAAATATTGGTTTTAAAAATGGTTATCCATTAAAAGGTGGTAAAATTTCATTTTTTTTGATAAATACTTATTTTATCTGAAAAATGAAGTTGTTATTATATTATGTCATTGATACTCAAAATATGGATTTTAAAATCATATAGAGTATAAAAGATTAAAAATACAGTTAATACAATTCATAATCTCTTTTTGAACGGTTAGTTTAATAAGTTGTGGTGCACTCGAACTCGGTGTTGCTTGTAACACAAACTATTGAATTACATTAATAAGATAACATACTATAAAATCCCGGGGTGTTACATTTTTACATTATAATTAAATTTCTTATAAAACCATACCACATGTATTATCTCAAATTATTAGACTGAAAATTATTTTTATTAAAAGGCACTTTTAAGGTAAAAGTGAGAAACCAAACGTTACAACACTTACTAAATAGCAACAAACATAAAATCCGAAAAAACCTCTTCTAAGCATAAGAAGCCACCGTTCACCCCAAAGAAGGCCACTCGATGATCCCATGCAAGCATGGTCCCTATCGATGGCAGGCCACCCCTCTGTATCCACCACATCCCAAATGACCCGCAGAGGGGAAAACAGCATGCTCTAGCCCAACTGGTCAAACTGACCCTCCAACAGTTCCTCACACAACCAAGCCAATGACTCAACAAAGAAAAGCTATGAAATAAGTAAAAAGAGTCATAGTAAATCAGTTGAACTCTACCAGAAACGATGTCTCTAAATAACTCCCAGGATAACTTTGATACCGGCAACAAGGGATCCCCCCTTACCAGGTCTTCAAGGGAAGAGGACAGTTTATTCCATACCTACAAATACTCCTCGAGACTAATCAACCCCTCATGGAAACCTCCAACCAAAATAGCATCCTTCTTGTCGACCCAAATATATTGTTCTTCATTGAGAACCACTTCAAGACTTCGGCCCATCAACTTGGCTGCCTCCTATTCCGAGGCGTTGAGAAATAACACATGTTCGGTCACCACATCACCCGAACTTAAAACCCAATTCGAGGAGAGATCATGTTGTCCAGGTGACTTTGGGCTACACATGTGGCATAAAAACGATCATATATTCATCCTAATGTTGATTTTGATCAAAACCATGTATCCAATAAAATTAGGAATATTGTTATGTTAATTTTAAATTATAATAATAATATTTTTACATATAATTATCCAATTTCTCTTTAAAGGTAGTTAATAAAATTAAAAAATTAACATTGACCAAAAAAAATTTGAACCTATTATAAAACATTTTCATTATTGATTACAACCATAAATGTTTTTTTTTCAAAATTAAATTTCTAGAAGATGTAATATTACAATTAATGTTAATTCTGAAGATGAGGCTAGAAGGTGGATAAAAGAATCATTCAAAAGATTAATAAATTTTTATATGTAATTCAATTATAAAACATATTCCAAGGAGAAGTATTTGATTAATATATGTATTATTTATCTTCTGTGTCTTCAAAAAATAATTAACATAAAATAATTATTTAAAAAAAATTGGTCTTTTAACAATAATGTAAAAAAATTTCCAAATTCATAAAAAATATTTTTTTTTAAAAAATACCAACAATTCACCTTAAATTGAATTTTAAATTCTACAAAAAATATTAGTATTTCACAAAATTCAATTTCTATGATTGACTGAAAATAAGTTTATTAATACAGAAGATTATCCATAAAATGATGATCCATTATGAATTAATCTTTCTATACATATAACTATTTTACAACAACATATATGATTAATTACAAATATTTTTTATTTAGGTAAAAACATTATAAATGAACAATTTACAAATAACATATTACTATTTATATTATTATATATAATGGATAATTTATAAATATATCATTTATATAATTATTATTCTAATGTATTAATTCACATAAACTCAATGTTGCATGTAATGAAAACCATGTTGATGTTACATGAAATACAAGATATTGAATTTCATTAAAAAGATGATTTATTGTGAAATCATAGGTTGTTACATGAGGGAAATGTGGAATACATACTATACATAATACATTGGTGATAAATGATCTAGCTAGTATGACACTGCACCCTCCAAATCAAGAATCTAAAATGAGCCTATGTACTTGGGTAATAGCTTTCATTTCTTCACAAGTCTCATGTACCTTTCCTTGTATATATATCATGGAATACCTTACCACCAAACTCAAACTCTATGGATCACATATTATTAAATGGATAGGTCTTCTATCAACATTTGGATGCCTAAATATGATTCTGGATGGTCATAAATTTTTTTCATTCCTTCAACCATTTCATAGACATGGATCTTGCATGGACTAACATCATCCCATCATTTAGATATTGTAAAAGATGTCAAATAAAGGTATTCACTTGGAGGAATTTGGATGTTTTAATGGAAACAATTATTTTAATATACATCGACTAATGGATGATGTTTATCACGACATTCGTTGAATTCCATTGAGTATTCTCTCAAAATCTCCTCTGGTTTTTGAATGGTACTCTCAAGTTAGACATCATTTTGGAGGTGATCAGGAAAAATGAAGATAAATATTGTATTTAGATATTATTGCAAACTTTTCTTCAACATATATGTAAATCATTAATCAAAATCAAAAATAATTGACAATTGTTATCCGTGAATACATACAAATTATTTGATATATATCCATGCAAGTTCGAGAAGTGAAATGTCATCAAAAATCATAATAACCGAGTAGGTATTTCAATGATGATACACAATGCCCATATCTCATTAATTCCTATATATTGTAACATTATTATACTATAAAATACAATAGTGAAATTTTCTCATTGACATGTAGGTATTTTTATTAGTTGCATCAACCCATTAGTCTTTTTTCCTTTATTCATTCCAATGCTAAATCACAAAACATATTTATGTACCTTCACTGATCTATTTATTTTTATTTCCAAGGTAAAAGTTGTCTCGGATATATTGATTAATTATTGTACTCCCATAGTTGATAAGGAATAACAATATGAATTAATTAATGAAAATATCCCTCTTTATATCATTATTTTATTGTACACATATTCATGATCCAAATCGTAGGACTCCTCCCACTTAAGTTTGGAACAATAATGATTCCCCCATTATTAAAACTTAATCATAATTCAAAATTTCAACCTCATATCTTTTAGAAGGATTTATTTTCCCTATAATGTAGGTCATGTGATCATTTTTTAATGAAAAGATGATGAACCTTCTTATAGGAATCTCATGTTCTTCATTTTTATGAATAAAAATATTTGATCCTTCTTAATAATAGTAATTGATAATATTATAATATAATTCAAACATATAACATATGATACATTATTATCTATACAAAGATGATAGTTGTTTGAGAAATTATTAATCCTATATGGGATCTAAACATATTTTCTTCTGCATATTTTTCACTTCCAATGTGATTATATATATGAGTATCTTATAATAAGTATTTATGTCACACTTTTCCTGATATAGTTAATGCATAAAAGTTTTTAATGAAATTATAAAATCCACCAACTCTAGGTCATGTGTGGGATATTTTTTGTCATGAACATTAATCTTTTTTAAGGAATATTCTATCATTTTATCAACATTAATAAGTTTAAATCATATTCACCTCTTTGAAGAATCATTGTATTCGAAAAAGAGTTCTACATATGAGGGTACTGTACCTAATGGTTTAATGATATGCCTCTCTTTCAACTATTTGATTTAGTCTTCACATTAACTTGTATATAAAACCATGAATCCTATTTTTGTAAGCTTGGTTAGTGATTTTTATTTTCTCAAGAAGTAACAAACATGTCATCGATAATAGTTATATAGACTATGTAAACTATATATCACTATTATCCATATTTTTCTGAGATACTCCTCTATTTAATTTGTTTTAGAAGGGTCCAAAAATAACTCATTTCATGTGACAAAATTACAAAATAATTATACATATTCTATACAAAACTCAATATTATTTTACATTTAATATATTTTTCCCCTCCGTGATGTCATTAGAATAATGTTCAAATTCACATCATGTTCCTCCTTGACCCAGAAGTATATTTCAATATCATTTATAAATGCTTCCAAAAAAATTTTCAACGTAATCTATAATAACTCTATTCATTATTTTCATGAAAATATAGTGAAAATTAGTGATTATAATGGGAATCACAATGAAATCATAGTGTCCATACATCGTTCGTAAGGTATTCATGGGAATAAATTACTTCATTGCATTTAATTAGTGATATATCATCCGTCAATCCACTGTATCAAAATTATTGTCCCCACATAGTTGATTGAACATAACATCAAACCATGGTTGGTTATATATTTCTTGTAGCGTTATTTTGATTATTTCACGATAATTAACAAACATGGATATGATCCACCATTCATATAGATGTAGAAGAGAGACACGCCACACAACTATATGAACCTGGATCTAAATTGAGGTATGAATCCTATTATTTCTGTAAATTAATAGTTTAAATTTTTAAATATGACCTAATGTGAATTCACATGGATTTTATATAGTTTTCAAGGGTGTCCAGGGCAGGATCAGATCCATGAAAGAAGATTTTGGGTTGAAAATGGAATGGCATATGGTTAGTTAAAAATGTGCATGGAAAATAGCACGGTTTAAAAAATGATTTTATGTAGGGGAAAATGCAAAGGAAAGGATGCAAAGTTTTAGAAAAAACACCTTACTCAGTCCACACAGCTGTGCATCCAGATCTATAACATTGAAGGTGATTTTATCATGGTTTTCAATCTGTTTGTAATGTTGTGTAGGTAAACCAAGTGGGTGACCCTTTCATATATCTACCCATGACAGATTTGCACACAACTTTTCAAATTGTGTGACTAAACACTGGGATACATTAAATTTTCAAAAAATTAACTATTTTAACATATATTTAAACCCCTTATGAACTGATAAATGGTTTAATCTCATGCACATCTTCTTTGAGCATTAGAATCTCTCTTTGAAGCATATTGATTGATTTGAGGCATCATATTCATCTAATAATTGAATCAAGGTCCATCAGAGGAATTTTATTCATCTCAGGAAGTTCCCTATTCATATTAATTAATTATACGTTCTTTTAGATATTTTTTTCACTATTAAGGTAAAATTTTGTTTTTCTTATTATTAGTTTCCTTGTTCGTTCATCAAATTTATCCAAATTTGAGTCGAATATTGAGTTGATATAGGATGAGGTATCTAAAATGGATATAAGTTATGCGGTGTCACGCCTTTACCATTATATTTATAAATTTACATATTCCGTTATATTGTGAGCCCAATTTCAAGGTGATTCATTGATTTGACATTGAACCGTAGAATTTATCATCTTGTTCATAGTAATTAAAGAGGGGTTTTTATGTTAGGTAAATCATGTATACCATAGGGACAATTACATTCAAATAAGAATGTTTATTATTTATGATTTTCCATCATGGGTGGAAATTGTTAATGGATAGCATAATGTTTTCTCGTTTACATCATTTCATAGGATGTGAGTAATATCATGACAACTACGAATAAAATAGTGAAAATGATTTATAATATGATTTGAATATTTATTTTTGATAAAATTTGTAAAATAGTTGATTATTGATAATGTATGGAATGAAAATGGCCCTTTCTTCCATTGATATTCAACTTCTGGATTATGATTGAATTTCTTATTTTTTGACCATGTGAGTTATTTATGTCTATACCTTGAAATTTCATGAGTAACCATCTATGTATATTTATATTTTTATGTCAATGTGAGCTATGTGATGTTTATACCATGTAATATTTTTTTTATCATGTAATTCATGTTATCATTCTTTTTCCCATGTCAGAAAATGATATGTATGGCTTCTAAGAATGGCTCATTCCATTATCTGCCTATTTTATGAGAGGTTAGAATTTAATGTTGCTGGTGATGAACATGTATTGATAAATGTTATTGTTAAATAGAATTTTTTAATTGGGTCGAATTGTTATATAATTATTATAAATTATTTAAACATGGATTCATACGATAATGTCATAGACAAACACAACTGGCTACTGAATGTTAAGATCAAGTGATACATGGTTTTCTACAGATATAATCCTATGGGTATTGACTATTAAATTTTATGTGAGTCTTGAATTCCCTATAGATTTCCATGGATGGACTAAAGGTATTTGGTTATATACACATGGGTGATAATTGGGCTCATGTAGTGCACCACCATGGGTGGACTCTATTAGATGGGTTGGCATACCACACATAGAGAGACACATGGGTTCATGAAGATCACCAAGGTTATGAATATAAGGTATTGGTTTATATTACACCTAGAGTGAGACTTGGAATCTAACATAAGAATGAAAATGAAAATATCTGGTTCTCAATTTAATTAAAAATGAAATGGATGATGATGCTTCATCAAAGAAAATACAAAATCATAGATTCAGTCTTCACTTATACCATTATGATTTACTGTTGACCATCTATTATGATAATTATTAAATGGTGGATGTCGAGCTGGAATAGGGTCATGATAAATAAAAATTGAATTAATTCATCTGTTAAAAGAAGTGAATTAAATAAGATATGCCTAAATGTTAAATAATATGAATAAATATTAAATGAAATTGATTATAAAATGAGTACAAAAAATTTATATGCCATTTAATTTTGAGTACATAATTGTATATAATATATGTCCGTACACTATTATAATATATATTCACTGTCTAATTTGTAGAATCATTTGTTGTATTTATACATAGATAATATATCACAACCTGTTTGGGCTACCTATGGGAACCCAAAATGACAATATGATAGTCGTTGTAGATAAGGGAATTGTTCCCAAATTATGGTTCTTGATTAATGCTTCGAGGAGGGTAGCATGGGACCGATATGAGGCTCACGATGCTAGTTGGAAGAATTTTACTAAATTTTTTATTTGTTAAATTTATTTTATTATTGCCTTGTATTAGTTTTTTTGGATACATTATTAGAGAACAATGACATGTATCATCATTTTTTGTGTGTGACAAATTCGGTAATTGTTTATTTATCATTCTTCACCTATTTACTTCTCATCTGTATGATTTTTAAGTTATAATTCATTAATGATAATAATAATATGATTTTAAACACTCTCGTGATAAGGTACTAGTCCCCACCAACTCACATAATACATTGATGATAGTCAACATTCTTTGTTGGTTTGGGGGAGCGCTGAAGGTCATGTAGCCAACATTGGTCAGGGAACTATATAGGGGAATCAGTGACTAGGAAATTATAAAGTTGTATTAGAGTGACATTAATTCTTTTTTGTATAACTATATTAACCAAATATTAATGGATATAAAGGAAATGTAATGTGTTTTTGAGTTTATCCCACAAATAGCTAACCCACATACAAGAAAACCCATATTTACGGAAAATCAATTCATGTTTTCAAAAAATTTACTATTACTGCTGGTTTTATTCTGCCAATAGGAGATGAACATGATTTATACTATTATTTTATTTGATGATAGGTTATATTTTGTTTAATGATGATGAGATGAGGGTTTTACAACAGAATAATGATATTAAGAACTTGCTAGAAATCATATTCTCTGAATTATTCCAGGCCATTTAAGATGCATTAGTTGTTGCATATTTTTCAGATAGATGTTTTGATGGATATATGAGATGCTGAGATAGTTATATGAAGATGTGTTATGTTATTGATTAGATAGATACCATGTTTTAGTTCCAAGGAAGTATGGTCCCTCACATACCAGAATCTGCAAATCCATTAGTTCAACCATTTAAATGAACTATTAAATAAATATAAAATGAGATTTAATAGTAATTGAAAATGAAAATGACAAAATTAATTCAATTAAAATTTAAAATTTTATGTTTAAATTAATGTTGAAATGAAAATTGAATCTTGAGTGGATTATGGTAGAGAAGATGAGTAAACCCGACCATAATAGTGGGATATTGCTAGTGTATCATACTTATTCAGAGTCTGTTTGACATAAAAATATAACACATAGACTAGGAAGAGGGGTGTGTTCTAATATAGGAAGGATTTTTTTCTCCCCTAATTATATATCATCACTTATGATCTATATAATTTGAATTTATTTTTTATCTGAGGTGTGATATTAGATCATGTAGAGGTATCCCCCTTGTGACATCCTTTAATCAAACTCTAGTCGGGTGTAGATGACCAAACTTTAGATATGGTTGGACATGGGCTAATAGAGGATCCACTAGTAGTCACAACTATGGAATTATTTTTTGTACCAGACCTAGGTGTAGAATCACAGTTATGTAAAGGGTTCTTTCACATCATGAATGCCATTTATGGACCCCCACGACATGCCTTGATTGTGGATTAGTTAAAAAAATGTTTTCAAAATACTCATCCCACAACATTTTTAGGGTATGGAGGAGTATAGTTTATTGGGTAATTTGGAAATTGAATTTTATCTATCATCAAGTAGATGGATACACCTCCTGAGTTGTAGGTGAATATCTATATGTATATGATGTGTGATTTCACCAAGAGATTGTGGGATGCTATAACTCATATGGTTCATCATCAAGATATTGCATGTATGTATTTTCACATTTCCTTATATGAATAAATATAGCATGATATATTGTGGGCTGATGGATCCTAGGAGTACATGCTCCTAGAATATGAAACAATTTATATTGGTCAATACTCATCCTATTTTACTAATCTTTGGCACTTCACCACTCTTTTTTATGGGTAGTGAGTAATTGAAATCATGGAAATTAATGGATAGTCCCATGTATGATTACTATTTGCGAGATCACATATTTATGGTGACTAACATTTTTTGGATTGATGAATGAGGTTCTTATGATAGAACATATATAGAGGGATGATCTATGTGCAAGACAGGGTTGTAATAAATATTGATCATGTGATTCATTAATTAATAGTAGGATGATTCATATAGAGATTCCACAAGATGATTTTATATGTTCGAGAACACACTCAGGTAGCCAGGTGATGTTCTTCTAGTATGGTCAGATGGGACAAATGAGGCCATAGTGTGCGAGGGACCCAATCAAGTGTGGATGTTTTTGAAATATGTACAATCATTAATGATTCTGTATAACATTTCCACCAACATCCAGATAGAGGGTGTACAAGGGCACCACTATTAGAAGTGGTAGAATTGGATATCATAATTTATGGTTCTGGATTATAGTTGGCCTATCAAGTTGAGGTATTTATTGGGGTCATGTTTGTCATTACAAAGACTTATAGTGGGAGTATGGTGGATCTACCTAGGGTAGCCAGGCAATATCACATGTATGCTATATGAGAAAGATATATATAGTGCAATAGACCCATCATGAGAAGGATTAAACATCGTTGACATTCAATGGATATATTCTAGTAGCCACTATATTATATTCATCACATGTTTATAGAGGATCGTCACATTGATTTATATCTGTTTCTATTATGAAGAGTCATATTCTTAGTGTTGAGAGACTTGACGGTTTGGTAACGTCTAAAATTATATTGGGGATTAGAATGGAGGGTCAAAGAAACTACCTATATACCCCCCTTATTATTGGTGGGTTTTACTTCTTATGGGACCTCTATTACCTCAATATGACAGCGTGTGATATCATTCCCTAGATAGATTAGTTTATTCCCTCCATATCATTTTTTGGTTTATATCACTGATAGTTGACCTTCACATCACTAGAGGGTATAGAGTCCTTTAAAAAATAGGTGAATTTCATTTTTGGGAGAGCCAATCTGGACTCGAGTATTGTGGGCTATGTGTGTTGACATCCCATATTTCTAGTTTATATCTGAATTACCAAGGAACAAATTATTATGGTGTCTCTCCAGTGGTAGATCATTTTAGGGAATTTTTCCCCGATAAATTTTCAGGTTTTCCCTCAGTGAGAGTGGTAGAGTTAAATATCAATGTATCTTCATAATATACATTATAATTTTTTTCATCCTTACACGGTGTATGTAATGGAGTTAAAATAGCTTAATAGGTAGCTAGAGGATCGATTGGAAAACTATTTTAGTAGTCCCAATAATACTCTATGTTGTTTTCTGACCAATTTTATAAAAAATGTAGATTGTAAACTAAATATATTAATTGATTATAGAAATTAAAATCGGTAGTAGTTATGAACTACTATCATCTTCCATATATAGAAGATAATTCGATCAGCTCTGAGGATATCATCTTTTCCCAAATACTAATTTGGGATCTTTTTATCATCATGTGTTTGTTAGGAAATTTTATGTTCCTCTCATATATATTTTTTGTACTTCTGGCCTATATGAATAATTTTTTATGCAACTCTCCCTCATTAATGAACTAGTGGTCTTCATGGCACTGAGTAGACGAGTGTTCCAAACCTAATACGATTCGTTTATGGCGGACTTCAGGGATGATATCTTGGTGTATTATCATAATCGACATAACAACGAAAAAAATTGGAACTCCTATTGAATAAATAGAGAGGGAATCAATAATATTATATTATCATAGTGTATCTAATTCGAAATAGATCAAATTCACTTACTGTATCACATCATCTCAGAGACAGGAGTATCAGTTGAGCGATATATGTTGAGAACTTTAGTTTCCTCTGACCAACCCTTGAACATATTTTGGGTTTAGAGTTTATTAGGGATAGTTGGTGACTAAAATAATTTAATAAATGACATAAAAAGAATATCAATACCATTTATAGTCCTCGATAAGAATGTTGTGAAGTATATATGGATGGATTCTAGTGATATCTACTTTCATGAATTGAAACATGTGTTTAATTAAAAAATGATTCTTATTTTTCTAGAGAGTGTGATGTGTAAATCTATGTATTATAATGCATCTAACATTATGATAGGAGTAGTTATTATGTTGGTTGATATAGTTTTATAATAAAAGTCTCATTATTTGAGGTCACATGATTGTAATTTCCCAATACATGTTCTTGATTTATCTATAATTCTTCAAATATTGAATTGTTGGAGACATTACAAAATGGGATTGTATTTTTTGTACACAAAGAACAAAATCCATATGTACATAATTTAAATAGAGGGATTTTAATCTGATGCACTGAATTTGGGTTGAACACCTTTAGAATTTCAACTTTGAGCTAGCCTACACACTTTGTAAAGTGAAGGATGTTTCCCATGAACAGAGCATTAGGACTCAGATACATGCATTTCAGCATACTAGTAATGAATGGATGCTAATGGAATTTTTATAGGTGATTTAAATGGTTTTTCACAATAGTCTGGGGTATAGAATTATATCATCCATTTTTATGACATATACCCTTTTTTACAATGTGAGGATGAGGCCACTATCAGATTTAGGGATCCTAGTCCAATGTGAGAGTTTGGATGGTAAGGAACATCATCTATTATAGACAGTTGGTGAGAATGTGATCATGTAATTACATGGTTGCAGATGGGTTTCAATAGACATGTTTTAGGATATGATGTGGGATTTTAATGTCTATGTGTGGGTAGTGCATCTTTGAGTAACCATGATGCATTGATATTTAGAGCATCAGTACTGGAATCTGGGTATTAAAATATATGTAGTTTTTTTTAAGAGTTTTTTAAAATTTCATTGGGTGATAGAGGAATAACATAAACCAAATATACATGTACAAATACTCACAATTACTTCGTGTAAGTGGAATGATTATGTGATGGTATTTGTGATCGATTTACTAAGGTCACATCATGGTGAATATGCAAGATGAGTAGTTGTTGATAGGCTCACCAAGAGTGATCATTTCCTGACAATAAGGGAATCGATCAGTGTTGATGAGGTGGGAATGTTATATATATATATAGGATAATAAAACTCAATGAGAACATACATGCAATATTTTTATAGAGGGAATCCTAGTTTACGTGGATATTTTGGAATGGTATACATACGGATTTAGTTATAAAGGTGTTTCTAATCACATCAGACCTATCCTAGATATATGGACAGTCAAATAACCCAATTCAAGTAATTAAGAACATGTTGAAAGATTATTTCCTAGATTAATAGGGCTCATTGAAGATGAATATACCCCTGTTCAAATTCATCTACAGCAATGTCATTCATTTTACAATACATGTAGTAGCATATGATGTTTTGTATGGTAGACCATAATGATCATGGATTTTTTGGATGGATGAAGGAGTGGTAGAAATTATTGTACCTCATATGGTTTATTAGATGATAGAGTATGTGTAGTTGATTTGTAAGCTGATGATGACTAACTAGCCACATTATAAATAATACTCTAAAAATCATAGAACAAATATTGTGATTGTGGTTGGGGATTATGTTTTATTATGTGTTTCACTAAGGTTTGGACACATTATAATCAATTGATTTTTTATGCTTTTACCCTATTATATTGGGATATTCGGGGTTTCAGGAAGAATCAGGTCGATATCCTTTCGGTTGCACTACCTCAAAGGTATCAGTCCATGCATGATGTCTTCAAAATTTACCAATTATGATGCTATTATTAGACATATATCATGTATTTTATCCCATGATAGTTTATGTATATGTAGACTCACCCATTGAATAGAATCTTATGTATATTGTGGATTATAGCATGAATGTTCTCTTAGTCCAGTCAGATCCTCTATTATGGGTGTTATGGTAGGATAATTTTGTGGATGATAAAACCTAGGAGAATGAAGTGAATATATAATATTAGAAGTTATAGTAATTCATACATCATTACTCTCTAAAATTGGATAGAAAATTCTTGAAAGAATTTCATTATGGGGGGGAATATTGTAAGAACCTGGTTCTTCATTTATGTATGACTCTTGTTATCTAAACTAATTATCAATTTTAAATGAATCAATATATCATAATGTGATTCTAATTTCGGGTCATATAGGTTTTGGGGGTGTTTAGGGCTAGTTCGGAGACCAAGAACAAGTTTTTATCATCAAAATGGCATGGAACCTAATTTTTTTAAACTACATGGGGTAGGGAACATGACTAAAAAACACTATGAGGATGGGGAATAGAGAAAAAATAGGCTACATTGTTTCAGAATAACCATTTGACTCAGTCTACATGAACATGAAGCTAGATCTGCAACTTTGAGAAAGGGTTTTTTTATGTTTTTCATATGATTAGTCCAACCATGCTTGAAAACCATGTGGCTTACCACTTCCTATAGATAAAAATTCCACATAGTTTGTCAAACTGTGTGATAAAAACATGAAAACCGTTATTTTTTTTATAATTTTTTAAATTATAATTAAATTAAAATACTTTTACATCCCGAAAATGGTTTCTTCTCCCATATATTAAAATTGATATTTGGAATCTCTATTGTATTTCAAAGGTATGATTTGAGGTAACATATTCATATGAACATGGAATAAAGACCTGTCAGAGGAATTATATCCCTCTATTTGATTTCCACAATCATCTTAATCCATTCTCCATTCATTATAATAACAGTTTCACTATTTATGTGGAAGCTTATTCTCTATGTTATTAGGTTCTTAATCCATTCTTAAAATTTCAACAAAATTTATCTAAAGAAATAGCTACTACCAGATAATATATCAACTACGGACTTAAGTTAGTATGTATCATGTCTTTATCTGAGGGTCAATTTGTTTATATATTTCTTCAAATAGTGAACCAAGTTTATGGAAATCACTATGAAATGAATTTAAAACCTAGAATATATCATATATTATTATGTAATTAAAATTTCTTGTTAATGTTTGTTAATTTTTGAATAAGTTGTAGATGGAACTATATCTTCGGGTGTTTTGATTCATTGAGATAGACCACTATGTGTGGGTATTCTGATTTGATACATAATGGAGTTTATGATTACCCCATGTCATGGTATGTGAGTATTAAATTGATAACTATGAATCAAATTGATTAATTGATTCATGATTTTATTTGTATATTGAAATTTGATGAAAATTGTAAATTGATTGATTTTGGATAAGGGTTGTAATGGCCATATCCCTTTCCCCTTGATATCCAATTACTTGATTAAGATTGAATTTCATTTTTTCTCTTTATTTCCATGTGTGGTAATTATGTCTATTCCTTGAATTTTCCTGGGTAAGAATGACTTGATATTTATATTAATATACTCCCATGATATATGTGATTTTTAATCCATGTAACAAATTATAATCATGCAATGGTTGTTATAATGATTTTGCCCATTTGAGTAAATTAGAGGAAATCCTTTTAATATTGTATTATGCATTTATTCACAATTTTTATGAGGTTTTAATTGAATAATATTCATATTGAAAATTAGATGATAAAAAATATTGATAAATATAATTAATAATTTGGATGGAATTGGTTATATGCTGATTATCCATGGGGGTCACATGAATTCACGTGATAATTCAATAGATGGGAAATTTTGGCACTTTACTATTTTAAAGGACTGATACTCAGTTTTACAATGATGAAATCATAGGTTATTTGACTATTAAATACATAGTAACACTTAGATTCATTATAGATTTACCCGGAAAACATTAATGGAATAGATTATATAGCAATGTGTGGTACTTTTGATCCCATAGTGGACCTCTATGGACTAACATGATTTGAAATGATGTTAATGATACATGGGTTCTCGATGATCTCCATAGATGACCTCTTAGAGTGTGGTGCATATTACAACTTGTGTGAGACTTGGATTCCAACATAGGGTTTCCATGGATGAGATCATAATGAAAAATGAAATAAGAATACAATGGATTATAAAAAATATCCGAATACAAAGATGAATCTTGTATTTCATATTAAATTATATTTTTAAGATTCACAGTTTGTAATCTATTGTTCTTATGGTTAAACGAGGGTTAGGAGGTTACACCAAGTACTTAGACATAAAAACTGAATTGATTGAGTTGTTGAATGAACATAATTAAATGGGATAACACTAACTATTAAATAAATGATTAAATCATAAATAAAATTTCATATTAATTGAGAACATGGATTTATAGTTTTCTATATTTTGATATCATGTTTTCATTATATATATACCAATACATTATTTTTATATATATTCACTGACATATTGTGATAGAAGTTGGGTGGTTACCTATAGGGATTATATCTCACACACCATTTTTGGACATTATTTCAGAACCAAAAATATTATATAATTATAGGTATTGATCAGGGAAATAATATTAATATAGGATCACGATTACTACTTGGAGTTAGGGTGCATTGAACTGAGTTGAGGCTCATGATGCTAGATAGTCTCTTTTTCCCATTATCAATTTTGTTAAATTGTTTGTATGTACAACATTTATATATGTTTTGTCTCTTTTATTAGATATTTCTGACAAGTATCATAATTTGGAATGTGTGATGACTTATTGAATTTATTATTAATTAGTATTCCATTTTTTTAGTTATGGTTTGTATAATTAACTACTTGTAATACTTGAATGATGATGATAATCATTTATGTCACATTATGGTTATGAGTTAATATACTCCACAATGACAAACCTTGTCCCCCAAATCTAATCAATAGCCTTTGGTGTTTGGGGATATGTGCATGAGGCCATAATGGAAACTGGAATTGGGGAACTATATTGTGGAATCTGGGTCCGATATGTGTCAATAATACAGTTATAAGGAATGAAAAAACCTTTTATAGATTCATCTGTAACTATTTAATTAGTTTTTCTAAATCAACGGTGAAGATTATGTAAAAGTAATTGAAATAGGATAAGCACTATGTATTAGATGAATTATCGAACCAGTTTCCCAATAACTAGGAAGACCACCCAATTCTTCAGGGAATAGACTAGTGTAGACCCTCTTAATGGGTATGTATTTGAGCATGATTCTCACATATGTATCAGTCATTTGAGATAGATATTATTTCTCAAAAGGATATAAAATCAAAAAAGGGTACAATTATTTTAATTGAGATCCCTCATCCTCCAAAAACATTTATATAATTGGATGATTCCCAGGGATTTGAAAATTAATCATCTTTTCTCAATAGGTTAAATTGGTTTTGTATAATGATAGTTGTTAAATTCTTAAAATAGAAAAAAACTAAACCAAAAGAATTAAGAATAGATTTTAATAGTGGATCAGTCAAAAATACATTAAACGATACAGAAGTCTACTATTTTGATGTAATAATTTCACCATATGTGTGATCCTGGAAATTATTGGGGTTATTTGTAGAGAAATTTGATGTAATTTTTTGGTTTTTATGTACCATTAATTGGAATTATTTCATGGGGTATGCTTGGGAGTAGTTTTGAGAAAATGATAAGTAAAATGGGTTGTGCAAGGTTAGATCATGGTTAGGGAAAACTGTGCACCCAAACCCAGGTAACCATGGAACCCTGGATATTGAGGGCCACAATGTTGGAACACGGTTTACCCAAACAGTGTTACCCTTCCTAGAAAACCATCTAGGTGATTTATTATAACCTAAAAGTATATTTAAAATCCCTCAGACCCCCCCTAATGCAACAGATTATATTCGAGCTAGACTCATACCATATGTTTTATGATGATGTCAGAGCTCTCTATAGGGTTTAAATGGATGTCTAACCTCTTTTTGTCATGATTACATGCAAAAATCCAAGACCCACTATTCTACAGGTATGTAGATTTCATCCAGATGAATATACCATTCATTATTATCTCTTTCCTTGATCAATTAATGGAATTTGGCCTCTATTTTTACATATAAATCTATTTTGGGAGATCAATAAATAGGATTGTATATCTAGATATATAATGATATGATCATGATATCCTTGATCATGTATTAGGCATTTAGATCATAAACTCTGATTTATATCATTGTTCTACTTAGATTTTGGGGATATCCATTGAATGAGCTTCTATAATTTAATTGAGGATGGTGTTCTAAAATCTAATTCCCATAGTCGTGGATTTGATGAACATATGTAAAATTATGGAATTTCTTGAATTACTTAGATAATGAATTCCTAAATTAGGATAATTATGTTGAAAAATTGATTTATTAAAGCATTGTTGAATTAAATGATTAATTGATGACCTGATCATGAAATTAGCAATAATTCTTAAAGAATAATAAATTCTGTCGAAACTGATTTTGATATTTATGTGTTTTAATATATATAATTAATCATAAGATTAATTATGATATATTGAATTTTCTAGATTGAAATAATTAATCCTGAATTAATAATGGGCTTTGATATTATGATCTAGATAATTAATTGTGGAATTAATTATGAAGAGTTTTGGATTTAGAATTAAATTACTAACTCTTGAAAAATTAATTTTGTTATATTAATTGTCTTATTAATTAATTAATTATGGAATTAATTATTGGTATTTGAATACTTAAATAACTGGTGAGTCAATTAATGATATAGATGTATTTAACAATTCGATGGATTTGTAATGAAATTGAGGTGGATAATTAATTATGAATTAATTATGTGTGAAATAATGAGAACAAGGTAATTTAATATTTAGATGTATAAATGGTATGATAGTAATTTTACTGGTGAATAAAGGATTGGGAACATTTTCATTCAAATGAGAAGCATGAATGGTAATATGGTCATTATATATAGGATTTAAGTAAAGGAAACATGGACATTCAATTGAGATGTTTGAATGTTGACAAGGCCATTTAACTTATGAATTTTTTATCGGTATCTTTGAAATTTATGGTTGAATTTGAATAATGGTAATAAAGGAACACTAATAAATGGAAATACATGATAATAATTTTATCTCCTGTCTGATTCAAATAAGGAACTAATATATCATATCAATTTTTTAAAACTCAAGAGTTTTCACGAGTCAAAGTCATTATTAAGATATTATATTACCTATTGAAAACATCAGGTTCTGGCATGGTCTGAATCATGTTTAAGATGTATGGGTATCCCCAAGAACCCTTCTGTTTTAATGACAATAAAATTTTGATGTGATAACTATTTATATATGTATTTTTCATTATAGATATTCTTATTAAATAACTTTACTAGAATTGATTTAGAAATTTTTGGTGGCGTATTGTGTTGTACTCACACCCTACTCAAGCTGAATGATCAGTACCCGAATATACATTACTATTACAGGACATGTTATTGGAAAGGGAACTATGTTAGATTGTTGATTCTGCATTTGAGCATAGATAAGAGGACCAAACATGGTTTGGGACCCACTTGGGAGTTTTTGGTGTCTTCACAATATGTTTCACACTATTCACTTTAGAATTAAATGTTATCCATTTTCTTTTAATATTATATTTTTAATTTTGGATATCTTATTCCATAAGAATTGTTATGGATATATATATATTCTTCCTCTATTGGTTATTAACATCCAATGGGTTTTTAATCAAAAAAAATGGTATTGTATCACCGTGAATGACATACCAGATTATCATTTCTAGTCAGTAGCCTATAGCATATCAGGTGGTGCGCCTAAGGTCACGTGACTGACCAGCTCGGGGTGCCGTCATGTGCTACCGGGGCCGAGATATTACAGTGCATAATTAGAGGACTATTTTACTTTCTTATTATTTTTTAATACTCTTCAGGAATGGTCAAAAAGGATACTGTGAAGATATGGGGCTTGGTTATGAGCTCATGCATTGGATTTTCAGAACCCTGTATTTGGAGAATCCCTAGGTACTCTAGGTTGGATTGTTGTTATTGCTGTTTTCAATTATAGATGAATATTATTTCACATTTGGTGTGAAACTATTATTGTGATATGATTATTGTTTTTGAAATTTTTTTGTATTTATTCATGTCCAATAATTGAAGAAGATTTAATTCTAAACGAATCATTCTAGGTAAAAATTATATTGGGAAATGCATCATTTTTGGCATGCGTGAGAAAATAGGTAATGGGAATGTTGTTGAAAATGAAATATTTTCAATGTTTTTATATTAAAATGATAAATGGTGCGTAATATGAATTGTTAATGGTTGTAAAAAAGATGATAAATTCGAATAATTATATTTCTAAATGTGAAACTTGATTATGATAGTGTGTTCAAACATGTTAACAGAAATAATAGATGAAAATGGTAAATTTTAGTGATAATGCCTCGGTTATGACAGTGTGGAGAGATGTAGGGAAAAAAATGTTAAGAACTATTGTGATTATTCCTATTAATTAAATGTTATAAGGTAGTTTTTTTTCATCCTAAGACATGTGAATGGAATTATAAAGAGTAACCCTACCTGAATATTTTTGAGGGAATTATTGAGGGTCCTATATATGAATGTTATTATTATAAGATAACTTTAGGTACTGACTGTGCTTGCTGAAGATGAAGGAGATTTGTTCTGGGATAACTTTTCCCACATCGAGCAGTTCATCAAAAGAAACCCATGGAGTGTTGTAAAAAGAATGACTATATAGACATGGGAGATTCATTTGCATCACCCTAAGACGTATACTAGAGGGTGTGGAAATGAGGGATATTAAATTTGGGTTGGGTCAATAGAGACAATACATTACAATTTCGATATTCTAAATGAGAGGAGGGTGAATGGGGATACTTATATGATACAAGGAATCTCCTATTGCTGGGGAGACATTAAAGCATGCACTGGACAAACCAACAATATGATATTGAATAAAATCTTGGTGAAGTTCATGGATCACTTATATCTAGAGTCACTAAGATAAGATAGATCATCATATTTTAGGAATCAAACCTAGTGGATCATGTTTGTGATGGATTATTCAGGATGTTTCAAAGATCTTCAACACTTTTCTCTATAGATAGTTGGAGATGTGGTATCTATTGTGAGATTCATTCAATATGGGATTAAGTGGGAGATCAATTCCAAATTCATTCTATTCTGATTAAATATGTCTACATAAGTGGTCGATCGGGATATCATAGTGGATGGGAACTAGAGGGATTCTTTTAGTATGGGGCATGTAGTTGTTATGGGATGATCAAGAGGTGAGACTTCCGAGAACTAGAATCAATGTTATGAAAAATAATTGATAGGGTAGTGGGAAGTAGAATACATATACATGAGTTTTGATTGGACATGAATTTTTTGGGATGATCTGTAATCAGTTTGGTAGGTGAGGATACTATCATCAACACTATTTCTGACCAATAATAGAGTGTTGTTCTTGCGATAGGATTGGACATCTATAGATGTTCTGCCAGTTGTAGGGACTAACTAGTATTTAGGGAGAATTTGGGCAGATTCATAGTGAAAGAATGATATCTTATACATCATATCATTCTGGTAGTTGGAGTTATACTTTCCATGGAAGTAGATGTAGTGGAAAAGGTGCTTCAGATATAGAGAACCCTTATCATCAAAGTGTTTCTACTCAGGGTAGTCATAGAACATCATAGGGAAGAGGGGAATGATAGTTACATGCAATGCAGCCTACCCATGCAGAGAGTGAGGATGGGCCATTGACAGTGAGATGTATTATTTTAGAATCATTTTTTAGATAGTTCCATATTTGATACTATTACATACCATATCATTATATATAAAAAACTAGTTAATGGATTGGTCATTAACATGGAGATCCTTAGAAATTTAATGACTATTGATATAAAATTGGGAACATATTCTAGATATATCTTTCAACACAATGGATTTTCACTAGAGATCTCGTAATATAGTTTTCTATGGGATATATATATTCTTGATATGGAGGGATTCAACCAGATTATTGTTATGGACCAGCTACTCACATAACTCGCCCATGTCAATTGTTAAAATAGGGGAGCGACATTTTTCTTTCATAATCTTCCCTTGTACATTCATCCGGGAGAGTGGGGTATCTAGGCTCGACAGGACGACCTTATTTCTCAACAACTAGTATATCTCACAACCCATGTTACTAGTCTACTGATGGATGATGGAGGTGTGATGAATGATGTAATTCAACAAGTAGTTGAACATTTTCACGATTCCATTCTAGAGTAATTCTCTATGCTAACACCAAAGAGGGATTTGGAATTAAATATTGCGCTCATTCTAGCAGATGAGACAATATCTATTCCACCATATATAATGGAAAAGATTATGCTTCATGAGATCAAGACTCTATTTGAGGAATTTGGAGGATAAAGGATTTATTTTTCAAAGTATACTTCTTTTAGGATAACCTATATTATTTGTAAATGAGGTCGACAAGAGTTTATATATATGCATTGATTACCAGAAAATAAACAAAATGATTTTGAATATCTGAAATTTGGATCAACACATTGATGATCTATTTTAAAAGATGAAGTTAACTTGTGTGCTCTCCAAAATTGACTTTAGATCATGGTATCACCAAATAAGAGTCCTGGTTTTGATATAATGATGACAACTTATAATAGTAACTATGGAATTTTTGAGTTTCTAGTAATGATTTTTGGGTTAAGAGATGACCTAATAGTGTTAATGTTCATGATGATCATGATCTTTCATCCACACCTATATCTATTTTTGGTGGTGATTTGGGTTGAAAAATCTTTGTATTTTAAGACACATGATGATCATGCTCTATATTTTGATGTCATCATATATACCCATGAGAGAGAATCAATTATATTCCACGGTATCTATGTATCAGTAATAGATTGATCAGGTACAATTTTTAGCAGACATCATCTTGGAGGATGGTGTGGTAACAGGCCAAGAGACGGTTCGTGTAGTGGTTTATTCATAGCATCTCATGAATGATTTTGATAATCAAAGCTTCATCAGATTAGATAGATATTAAAGGATGTCCATCTACGACTTTTACAATTTATAAGAATCACAATCGAGATTGACCAATAAGGCATAATGTTTTAGTACAACGAAGGATTATAGAATGGTTTTGAAATTATCAAGAATAATTTGAAGACTACACCACTTTTTATCTTACCAGAGTTTAGTGAGGAGTACACGATTTATTACTACACTTTTGGGATCAGACACATAGTTGTGTTGATGCAAGGGGATTGAGTTGTGGAATATGGATCATCAAATTTCTAAATAAATGAATTGATCTACCCTCTACATGACTCCATGTTGGCAATAGTGGTTTATGATCTTAAGTGTTGGCGGTAATACCTTTTTGAAAAAACTATAAAATATCTATAAATAACAATGGATTTAGGTATATCATTTCACATTTTTATTTGATTCTTTGGAAGCAAATATGGGTAGAGAATATGTTTTCATTTATTTTTGAACTGTGATATACAGTCGATAATAGAAATAATGTGGTTGATTACGTGAGTAGGAATTCCAAGACAAATATGGTTTAGGAGCCGAGTGCATAGTAGATGATGATGAATTTTATTGAAGAATTTCATGTGTTGGATCATGAGAGTTAGGAATATAGGAATCTGGTTTTAGTTATAGAATATTCTACACTTTTGAGATGAATAATAGATATACAGTGAAAGGTTCTTGAGTAATTGGGTATATGAAAATTCTATGAGGGTGACGATACAACATCAGACTGGTTGATAGATAATAATGTGAATACATATGGGAAAAATTGTGTCTTTTTACCTATGAGAATACGACAGGATCTTAGGATAAATTTTTATTCTTAGATAATGGTGGTGCATCCTTGTGTGACCAAAATGTATCGTTACCAATGATGAAATATTTATTGTTCTGGCATGGAAAATTAAATAGTGGGTTTTTTTACATGATGCCTCCTGTGTCAGATGGTGAAGGTAGAGATTTAATGACCATAATTTTTACTACAATAATATCCTATTCCAGAACAAAATTTATATTATGTGACAATTGATTTTTTGGTGGGAATTCTAATAATGCATACAATGAATAATGATATTTCGGTAATTGTGGATCAACCGAAAAAGGTATACAATTTAATTCTTAATAGGGATACCTTCACTGTAGAGAACAATAGAGAACAATATGTTTAAGAGATAATCTACCATCATGGGGTTCCACAGACTGTATATTCATATCATCATTCATAGGTAACATCATTTTTTTAGAAGCACTTATAGAAGGTTCTTGACATACATTTTTTATTAAGTAAAACATTTCACCAACAGACATTTGGGATGTATGAGATTACTATAGAGGTTCTTGAGGATATTTGTGGTCATGTGTTCTAGAATTTTGTGGGTCTTATTAAAACCAATTTAATTTAGTAGGGATAACCAATAATAACATTTATCAGGAAACTATACATATGGAACCATAAGAGGCTATTTATTGAAGGCATTGATGATCATCACTATGGTGGATGGTGGATGGAGAATAATAGTAGTTGGGACCAGGTGTTGTTTATGAGACATCATAATAGGTGAAGTTGACTCGAAAACATATGGATATAGATTATAGTTGAAAGAAGTCATATACTAATAAAACAATAAGACCCCTAGAGTTTATATAGGGTAAACATGTGTTCCATCAGGTGTTTCCTAGTTTGGATACCCTCTGAATTTAGAGTCCAAGACAGAGGATGGCCAGGTGTGTTGGATCGTTTGAGGTAGAGGAATGAATCAGGATGGTGGAATAATGATTGTCTCTTCCAGAAAAATACATTGCTATGTTTGATGGCTTCAATCTGTCACAACAACATCAGCAACACAAATACCCTTGTCATTTGATTGATGTAGATTAGTTTGACCTAGTGACAAATTATTTCTTAGTGGATCATCTGATTCATGTGATGCAATGCAGTTATAAAGTGTTCTCTGGAAAGAGAGTGTGAATAGTTCGTGTGTTGTGGGAACATGGACGTGTTCAAGAGGAAACATCCGAATTCTAAGTAGATATGAGGGATCAATGGACTAGTCTCTTTATATTATAATCATATAAAACCAGGTTAGTTAATGTCATGGACGATCATTTATAAGGTGGGGATATTGTAAGATCCCGACCCTTTCAGGAGTTATCTCTGGAAAAATTTCATGTACATTTTGTTGTTTTTTTGTACCATTGATTTGAGTTATAATATGGGGTAAATATGGGTGGTGTTTTGAAAAAATTAATGAAAAGGGGATATGCATGGTTGGATAAGAATTAGAGAAAAAAGTGCTCCCAAACCTAGGTAATCGTGTTCCTCTATACAATGAGGGCCACACGATTAGCCCACGATTTACCATAACCATTCACCCCATCCCAGAAAATCATGTGCAATGTATCTATTCACCTGAAAAATAGTTCTGAAATCAAAAAAACCCCCTAAAACCATATATTATAGATATACTCGATCCATAATATTTTAGGATGATTTCAGAGGTTTCTAGAGGGAATCCAAGGTTGTTCGACCCACATCCTTTGCAATTAAAATCCCAAATCGAAGATCTGATCATCTCTTTATATGTGGATCTCATCCCGCTGCATATCCCATTAGTTGTTATATATTTCTCTAATATTTTAGTGAAAGTTATCCTTTTTTCATTACATATAATCCTAGTTGGAGAGATATAGATCTAGAATTTCAAATCTATATCTATGTTAATATGATATTAATATCATTGATCTAGATTTATGGAATGATATCTGGAACTCAGGTATAAATTTATGTTGCTCAGATTTTGGTGATTTCCATTGAATGAAAATTCATCAACAAATTATGGTAGGATGTCTAAATTCATATTCCCATAATTATGAACATTTTTATATATAAAAAATTGTAAAATTGATAACATTATTTAGCTATTGAATTCATAAATGGGGTTCATTAGGTTGATCAATTGATTTATCAAAAAAATTGAATTACATGTTTAATTGAAAAATTGATCGTAAAATTATTGGGGAGAACTACTGGATATTGATTTTGGTGGAAATATTTTAAAAGATATAGGGGTTGTAATATATATAATTATTGAGGATATTAGATATGAGATATTGAATTATCTATTTTGAGATAATTAATAATTAATTAATTGTGTGCCTTTATATTATGATCTAACTATTTAATTGTGGAAATTATTATGAAGTGTTTAGATTTAGAATAAGATAATTAATTGTGATAAAATTAACGATGGGATATGAATTATATTATTAATTAATTAATTGAGGAAATAATTATTTTTATTTATGTACATAATTAATTATGGATTTAATTAATTAATTAGATGTATTTTATAAAATATTCAATGATTAATGGAATTTCGAAGGATAATTATTAATTAATTAATTATATATGATTGGTTTTTAAAATGGTTATTCTAAATTGATATTTATAAATGAAAACATGGAAATTTTACTATGTGTAAATGAAGGGGAACATGTTCCTTCAAATGAGATGTAAAATTTTTAACATGGTCATTGTACATAATATTAGAGGAATGAAAAAATGGTAAACCTTCCATGATGTAATAATGGTAACAGGGTCATATTATATATGAATTTATTGTTGTTATATTTGGAATTTATGTATATATTTAACGAATTGTAATAAAGGCACTCTGAGATATGTCCACACAATATAATACAAAGAACTATATCAATCATTGAATCACGTAATGAGATATCATATAACCATTGAATACATTGATCTCTAATACAAGTTAATGTAGGTATTAATATATGATATTACATAGAAAACACTTCAGGCTCCAGTACAAACCAATGCTAGTATAGAGGTACGAGTATCCCCATGATCTCAATGGTTATTATGAGAAAATAAAAAATAAATTATGATTTGATAACAATCTATTTATGCATTGTATTATTGTATATATAGAATAACTTACACTATATTTTGAGTGGACCTGTTTTATACACAGTTGGTGGTGGCCTAATGAGTTATACTCACACCCTACTCAGGAAATTTGATAGGTAACTGTGTATAAATTTTTATTTAAAGACATGTTATGGGAATGTGAATTGTGTAATATTTCCAATATGGGGGTTGGATTATGGAGAGGGAATCAGACAAGGTTCCAAACTTTCCTTAGTGTCATTAGTTTCTTCTCTTTCTATTTCAAATTAGAAAAACTTGCATAACATGTTTTTCCTTATAGGTGAATATATTTTTTTGTTTTGGTTATCTTATTACATTGATATTGTTTTGATTATATATATGACTCATAAATAGAATATTTACAACTTCTAGTTTTTTAATCTGAAATTAAATGGTATAGTCTCCCCATGACTGACTTACTAGACCATCTCTATTAGTCCACATCCTCTAGAGTACTGGTAGTTGTACCTATGATCTAGTGATTGGCTGGCTCAGGGAACCATCCTGTGGCACCCAAGCAGGGATGTTACATTAATATTTATTGTAACATATAACACAAATAAGATGTTATGATGTTATATTTTAGATATATATTAAACATGTATGATATGAAATAATGCATATAACAAAATTATAATAATAAATTATCTATTAATAAATTAACAAGTAAAATTCATGACACCTCATATTCATCCATCACTACTTCTGAAGTACTGATAGAATATCACCTTCCTTGCCAAATTATTGAATGATGTCACATATTTTCCCCAAAATACGTGGCTGAGGGCATCATCTGGCATATCAGACATGTTTTTTGGAGATATATCACTTATCAATATGCATAGTGTTTATATGAATAATATTTCCCACTAATTCATTAGTGGGAATTTTCATTTCACATGAGAAATGATTACCTTGGTGAACCACTTTTCCACAGTTAAATATTTTTCCCATTTAAGGGATTTACATAATGATTCATACAAAACAATTTTCAAGTGGGATGGTAGGTTTTCGTTCATCTATAACATCTTTTTATTATCCCCAATTATGAATTTATAATTTTATGATTATTAAGTCTATCCCCATGAATCCACTCTAAATCACCAATATACATATCATAATTATTGATACAAATATCAATATCTTCAAAATTGTAATTTTCCCGAATTAATAATGATTTTTATATACTCAAGTTCAACCCACTAAAGAATCAATCCACCTTACATTCTATAATGATGATAATGAAAAAAGAACATCACAAAAGCCTTGTGATGTTTTCCATATATTTTCTAACTATTTCAACATATGATTTATTCAGAATAAGGAAATCCATCTCAATCATAATATGGATTGATTGGCGATATTCTACATTGAAAAATATTTTTTATAATTCATCACATTTAGAGTAGTCAATTTACTCCATAAACAATTTGTTTTTTTAGAGTCGTCCATAGATTAATTTTTTAATTAAAACAACACACTATTAGTATGGAATTCTGTTCTTTTGATAATTCAATGGAATATAATATATTCTCAATGAAGACTATTCATTATTACACAATTAGGGGATCAGAAGATCCACTAAATATTTGATTCTTTTTTCGCATAATGTTTTTATTGAAACATTCCATTTTTAGTAGAATGAATGTCCTTCATTTAATTAATGTTATTATTAATCGCATGAGGTATTTTGGTATTCACTATCATGAATTTTTTGGATCTTTGTCCCATCATGTTTGGCTTCTCAAAAGGGTAATCTACAAATTTCCTATCACATTTATTTTTGGAACACGTTTTTATATTTCAATCAACTAACTGTCAAAATATGTAAAATTAAAATAATAGTTTTTAATAATAAGAAAATGAGCATAAAAAATATAAATATTAACATAAAAAGGGAAACTTATAAATTAATTTTATACTCAAACATCTAATTTCAATATTATCAATATATGTTACCCATATTGTTTTCCCTTATGTTAATACTAATGTTTTGTATTCATAATCTCCAAATAAAGTATACAATTCTCAAATACCTACTATAATGGTCTATAAATATTTTTGATAGACTATAATTGATACATATGAATTAATTCCATGGGTTGCTTCAACACTTTGTTGGGATACATCAATATCCATTGTGGTATAACATTCAATATGAAGCCCATGAGGTGATATTGATTCATCTTCATATGCTTTAATTTGTGAGTTCTCAGTGAGTTAATTCATTCCTTTGTGAACTTACACCAATATAGAATAAACATGGGAATACGTAGAAAAAAAATATGAGTTAGACATCATATTAAGTGAATAATCATAGAAATTATGTAAAACAACAGAGTCAGAAGGAACAAAAAAATAAAATAAATGGAAGGATTCATGAATAAAATTAAGGAATGATTTCACTATAAACATTGAAATGTAAAAAAAATTGATCAATATAGAACATTACTTAAACTGGTGTCAATTATAACTTCCACTATGGTATCACATAATGTGAAATGTCTCAAAATGGTTGAGGTTTACACTCCAGTCCCATACATAATATTCCAAGAGACTATAGATTACCAAATTCATTGGATCACTATATTTATGAATCCTTCATAATCATTTCATGCATATTACTACTTCATAATGAATTAAACATAAATAGTATACATAAGGGTTAATGATGGAATTAAATTCCTATCATAATAATTTCAGAGGGAATAACCAAGGGGTGTAAGACAAATTTATCCATGAATGAATATATTTAAATCCGTTTTGGAATATAAATTTGTAAACATATTTATATAATATTATTAATGATGTCAAACTAAAATAGGTAAATGAAATGTAGTGTTTAAAAACATTAGAAATTACCCAATATAAAGGTGTTTAAGGAAAATTATTAAAGGTTCATTAAAGTGGAATGGATGATAAATATTTTCATAAAACTTGAACTCTGATTTATCATGATAAAATGAGTAATGCTAGAAATAAAATTTTAGATTAAAACATTTTTTGAAGTATACATGAAATGGGTAAGAAATGGGGATGTTTCCATTATCCTAGATTTCATAATTAGAGATATTGTTATGGGAACCATTTAATACATGTAATTTCCAATAAAAGAAGGAAGAATTGATCTACATACATATGTTTGGTACATAAAAATAAAATAATATATACTAATATATGATTCCTAAGGAATTTCGTTATATTAATCGAAGAGAGAGCATATCACTGAAGATAATTTGGAGGAATGGAGAGATCCCTTACCTTATATATTAATGTTTTCAATACATGGACTTCATGTCCTTGATTAAAAAATTATATACAATAATTACATAACTAATATCCTATTCTATATGTATTTCATTTATAACATTTTTATTAATATCATCATTTAACAACTCTATGAGTTATAATGTTCTATTTTATCATTATGAGTGAATTTGTTTCATGGTTTCATGGTAAGTTAAATTATGTAAAATATTTTATATTATAGTTAAATGGTTAAATTTTCAAAAGTGTAATTATATAGTAATAAACCACTTCTATAGTTTCAAATGTTCCCATATATGATTTGGTTTTCCGGTATGAGGATGAATCATTTAATAAAATGTTAATGAAAATTGTTTAGTTTACTCTACTAAATTTCTAATCATCATGAAAATTATTCATTTTATTTAAAATTTTCTATATGTTTTAGTTACATTGAAAAAATGGGTTATTTTTACATATTATAACCCATTATCACTATAATAATTATTATTACCATCCATAATCTTGTTAATGTAAAATGAAATCCCATTACCCACAAAGATGTTAAATTTTCATAATTGGACAAATAATTTCATTATATTGAATAAAATGAAATTTGAAAGGGGATTAAAAAACATATTCCATTATCAATATATCATTAAACTGTATACACCATACTATTGTTATTATACATTTATGTATAAAGTAGGTGAGGAGAACATAAAATAATGTAATGAAATTAAAATCTATGGATTGTGTAACATCCCTCTTTAATATAACATCACTGAAAGAAACTTTAAAGAACTTGGAATTGTAATTTTGTTGATATAGTCATCAAATAGACGTTATGGAGAGGATTTGTAAATTAATTGGGCCGAATATTGACAATATAAAAGTTGAATAATGTGTGAGGAGATGCGGCTGTGAGGGAGGTATTTTTAGGGGATGAGTATCTTTTAATATTATATTTATTAGTTTATTATTTTTTAGAATGACTATCATGGTTTTTCATTATGAAAATTAAATTATGTAAATGGTTCATGGTAATTTTAAATAATTGGATATAACAATAAAAATGAATCCAAAATAATTCTATTTATCTTATAATGTTATATAACATTAATGATCTTATATCACTATTCACAGAATTCTAATATTTTATAAAAATATAAAAAATTCATTCTCAATATTATATTTTATGTGGATTTTAAGAATTGAATCCATTTTCTAAATTTTTTAAAAAAATTAAAAATTTTAATTTTATTAAACTAAATAATAATTTACTCTAAAATAGTGATATTAATATAGTAATAAATTTTGACCCTTCAAATAATTAATTTAAGACACTTGAAAATATGATATATTTATAATACAAACTTAATTTTAATTTATGAATCAATTTTATTGGTATTAATTTTCATTTATAAAATAATACTAATTATAAATTAATAAATAAAAATTTATGTTGTACAGATATACCAACACATTATTCATCAATTTAAAACAAAATTACATAAAAATCCGAAAAATATATTACATTTCTTTAAAAGATGCATATATTTTCATTGTCATTTTTTATTTGTAGTAAATTTTCTAGCATCCAAATTACTATTCTGAGTGGTCAATTTACTATTCCTACAATCATGTTACTATTACAGTGGAATATATTCCTAAATTTCTATATATACAACTAATTACATTCATTATTAATTAACTTCTACTTATTATTTATGTTAAATATATAAAATCATCATCAAAAAAGAAAATGTTTTTTTTTATTTTTATCCATTGGTCAAGTGTGCAAAAAATCCAGTTGTTCGAGATGATCTAACTTCCTCTTCCTTATTATCTTATTTTATATTTATTATCCGACTGTAATATTTTTCATTATTATTAGTCTATTTTATGAATATTGAACAATTTTTTAATTGTATTCTAATTGTTGTAAATCTTATTAATGACATAAGAAATGGAAATACATTGGTAATTTTTTCTAGTTTTTCATACACCATTGAGGGGGGTAGAGTCTATTATAGACCCCCTCCCTGGTAGGATTCCCATTTTAATTCCATGTAATCTAATAACACCTAATGATATTTTGAACATTAGGTTCATATTAAAGACATCCAGGATATGTGATTTATTTTTTATATCATGAAATTTTAGGGTTCACCTATCCTCTTGGATGAGAAACTAGATGGGTAATTTAGACTTTTTATTGACTATCCAAAGCTGACTCAGGTGACCATCAAAGATAAATTTTATTTCCCATTGATTAATGAAATATTTTACTAACATTTAGGGTCAGGTTGGTTTTCAAAAATTATCTTTTATTTAAGGACACACCAGTCGGGATTAATAGAATAATATATACCAAATATATCATTAATGATACAATATGTGAATTTTATGGTTATGGTTATTCCATTTTGACACAATAGAACTCCTTAGATGTTTATGGAACTGCTAATCAAAATCTTTCATTGTATCATGAAATCTACTATTTTTTCATTCATGAATGATTTATTTTTTATAGTAACTCAAATGAGTAGAAAAAACACCATTTGGATATCATTAATATAACAATAAAGGAACATCATCACTATGGTAATCAGTAAAAATTTTATTTTTTGATAATGTAATTGAAAATTTTAGGGCAGGTTATATCTAAGATTGGAATCAAAATAGATCTTAATAAGGTGCCAGTATTTATGTCCTAGAGGAAGCCCAAATTATTTTTTAGATCCATATATTCTTGGGTTAGGTTGGATATTATATGTACTTTTTTATCATTTCACCAAGAATTCATAAATTATGATATATTTAAACCATGTGGGTTTCAACCATGAAGATAATGAAAAATGAATGATATATTTTTAGGAGAATAAGGTATGTAAGACATTGGCACTAGTTTAGATTCTTCTAAAACATTTTTTTTGGAATTTCTATTATCTACAATGCTTATAGTTTAGGTTTATGATGTGTCATAAAGAAGAGGAACATATTGATGGAAAATGGTTTGTTCCAAAAATATCCTAATGATAATAAAAATACTTTCCAATATTTTGAGTTTGAAACATTGATGCATAGAGCAAAAATAAGGATGAACAATATCATTGGTTTAGGGGAATAACATGAATTCAACTTATAATGTCATTAATTGTATTTTTATATATAGTGGTATGAAATTATGATAGATATTCTATTTATATTACCTTAATAATTTTTATTTTCATATATTATACATAATGGGGAATGGAAATATGGTTTCTAATTAATTTAAATTATTTTGATGTAGCACATGGAGGAAACAATTGAGGAATGGTCTCTGATGATATTATTTGCTGAGTTGAACATGATATTGAAAGAGGTTAATGGATTGGTGTTCATGGAAATAAAGAAAGACGAATCATCTTTTGATGAGTGACTTTTCTTGAGACCCACTTATTTATTGGAAATGATACCCAATATGGAATGTAAATTGGTTGATATTTATATTGACATAATAATTTGATTGAGGAAAAATTTTGTGGTGTAAGGATTTCATTTGGGTGACAATTGATCAACTCAATAAATATGTACATTTCTAATACAACAAGTAGATGCTAATAGTGAATGATAATCGGGACCTATGTGTCTGAGATATTGCGAGACTTTAGGGTGTTCCCAATATGTATTATTCTTTTTGGGATGTGTTTATAAAAATTATATTATAGAAACATTTTATGGAGGTGATGGGTTTCTAGAATAATATATGAATGAATTATCATCAAATGATGGATGGAGAAACAGTATGATATCAATGTTCATGAGGATATTCTTCATGAATATGTGGTTTATTTCATTGGATCATAGGAAAAGAGTTTCTCACTATTCTAGTTTTCATATAATAATAGTTCTTAGTTCATGACATAGATAGATCAATTGGATTGTATTTAGAACATCCATGTAGACATCCATTGTACTAGTTATTGTCAAGATAGAACTCAATGATTGGTCTCAGAACTATTCAACAGATGAAAATGTTGATATAGATCATCTTGAGAATATTTATCATGGAACATATTCATTAAGAAGTTTGTATAGATAGTCATCATTAGAAACTAGAGTTCTAGAATGTTGATCAGGTCATTATCATAGGTTCACAACACATGGGATGTTATTGGTTGTGTAACCGATGTTTGATGTCATCGTGGTTAGTTTACCACAATGATATCATTTTATGACTGGGGAATGTGTCTTAGCCATTGTAACTACCAACATGTTTGACATATATAAATAATGTGTTTCAATTATCCTAGTTGATTTGGTATATACGATATATTTCTCATGTAATTTGATGTGAAGCTGTTGATCTTTATCCAAAAAAACATTGGAAAATTTGATGATTCAGATTATAAATCTCCAAGAAACCAGTGTGTTGTAAAAACATTTCATTTTTCAGGTTACAGTGCATGTGATGATGGGATATCCTTAAGAGGTGGGATTAGGAATATTTAATCGGGAATTAGTAGCTATCTCATTTTCTAGATCTAGGTTAATGGAGACTTTATAGTCCTAAATAAATTATGTTGTGGAAATTTCAGTATTTTTTACTTCTTTTAGGTACTCTTTTGTTCATTATTTATTATCCATCCATGAATTGGTCTATTTGTTGGTTCTTTGATGATATAGAGTCTGATTTTTACAAAAGACCTTATTTTTTAGGATGTATGTTTTTCTGAATTAATTGAGTTATGGCATAAATTTTTCAGTGCCCAAATAAGGTTATGTACATGTTTAAAGAATTATAAAAGTATTTTTTAGAGTTTTTGCAGAATCTAGGTTATTTATTGTATGTTGTATGATTACAAACCATGAAATGAGATTACCTAATGGGTAGTAGTAATTGGTATTATATTGGGATTTTGATACAATATTTGAAATGTATAAACTCTTTTAAATGATATCCCATCAGGGAAAGGAAGAAATCAAGTTTTTTATAAAATAATGATTTACGGTTTCTACATTTTTGGCCTTTGTGGAACCCATATTGTGTAATGGTATTACACTACATGTAATTCATGTTATTTTTGTTTGTGTAAGGCATCATAAAATTGATTTTCATTTCATTCATCCTATATCCTTCCATTTTGGTACATATATGTCTACCTAGGTAAGTTTGTGTGATTTGAAACAATATGAAAACATTTAGATTGCTCATTCGGTGAATAATCAATATGGTTGTTGGGTTTTCTCTTAATGGTATGTGTTCCATAAATATTTAATTTTTATTAATAATTGAAGTGGTGTTGGCTACAATTATGTTTCAAATTCATGATCCGATAGTGTTATCTATTTTTTCTATATAGTTACTTGATGTTTCTATCCTTGTAATGGATGAACGCTAGGTTTCCAATCACCAATGTTGATGAAGCTAAGCAATGAACTATTTTGATGATGGGTTTTTCCATATAATGGATTGAAATAATATATTTCATATCATTTTTTAAAAATTACTTGATTTTCTTAATTGAGTTTTATTTATTTATGGTTTGAAGGTATTTATAGAATGATTAATGTTTTTAATGGGGTTTGATATAAAACTGATTTTTTTTAATAAATGGGGTTTTCAATCATAGAGGAGTGTTCTTATGGATTTTAAAATGGAAATAAAAAAGTTGACCATTGTTTTTAATTTTATTTTGACATTCTTGGAAATTGTGGAACCATTGGTGAGTCGGGAAATATACCCTAGAAACTATACTTTGTGTGGAACAAATAGTAGTTGTTTTTTATTCATCTTTAAATGACATGGCTATATATCGTTGGTATTTACATCTTTTCATCGATTAAGTATCTTTTTTTTTATATTATTTATTTTACTTTATTCTAGTTACAAAATAAATGTATTGATTTCATTTATTGAGTTTATTGCATGATGGTACTGGTAATTGATAATAGATCACATATTTTATATATCTTATTCATCATGGACTAACATAATGGTATTAAATAGATATATATTTAATTTATTTCATATTGATTAATGGATATTCTTTCCAATTTTTTTACATATAATTTTAATATCTCACACTTCATTAAAATTATATACATTGATGAAAAAATGGTAAATTTTCATTAAATGGGTTTGGAAAATTTTAAAATTATTTGTAAATATGTTTTCATTTTAAATTCTATAATTATTTCATTCATGATATTATAAATTTTATTGAATCAATGGTGATATCATACAATGATTTTTTATCACAACCTACATTTTCATGTGGGATTTTGTAGATGATTTATTAAATTGAACATGGTAAGGGATGGGAATCATGAATCATAATGTAATATCAAGCATCATTTACATCATAATGGGAATTTTTGGAGGTGAAGATTAGTCACCTAACGATGTTTCATACTTTTTTGATTAAAAAATTACAAGTGGATTGTATGGTTCTTGTTGTTTCCATTTCCAACCATTTCATACAGTGGTTTTATATTTTGTTTCTGTTTTTATGAGACATGGTTTAAATTATCCCATAGTACCACACAACTATGTAGAGGAGTCTAGAGTGACTATTCTATTTCAATCGAGTATGTAAACTAAAAAACATCACATAATTGGAGATAAAACAGGGATGTAAGTTTTAACAGATAATAAAAAATATGGTAAGAATCAATTTTATTCATTTTTATATTAAGTGATGTTTTAATGTCATTAAAAATATATTCTTGTGATTGGAAGTTGAATAAATTTTAAAAAATTATTATTAAGTGTTCCTAATAAATAATACATTATGTCACCCATGTTTTTTATAAAGGTGATTGAAAAAACATTGAAAACATATAATTTTTAAGGGAATCATTAAGAATGAAAACATGCAATAAAAAATGGTTTCTCAAATGAGGACATTAGTATAATTTGAAATTTAATAATTTTTAATAAATTCAAAATTATCTGTGAAATTGAAATAAAATAAATTTAATAATATATTGTAAAAATACATAAGGAATATTTACATTCAAAAGAATAATTACTAATTAAAAAATATTAATATTTTATTTAATTAAAATAAAAAATGTAGTGGATAGTAAAAATTCATTTTTAAATGATACATAGGCTCCTAAAAAATTCTAAAATAACCAGGTTGAATATAAAAAAATGATAAATATAAAAATCCTCTAAATAAATCATGGGTAATAAAATGATCATTGGAGAAAAAAGGTATTTTATTTCACACTAGGGAGAGAATAACATTTGTCGACTGTAAAAATATATATATTGTATAACAATCAATTAAACAAAACGAGAATATGATACAAAAATATTTATTTATAACAAAAAAATTGTAATAGTTAATGATTTCGGATATGTTTGGAGGTATTATTTCCATAAAAAGAAATTTTCAACAAATCCAAACACAATAATATGATACAATATATAAATCATGGGAAAAAATAATCAAATGGAATTGATTATGACCCATGTAATCGAATTATGTCATTAAAACCATATTTATTTGGTAATATTTTAATCAAAATAAAATGGATTCTTGAAAATAGTATGTAAATATAAATACTATTGTATAAATAATGGTTTAAATAAATATAAATACTTATGTAGTATATCCATTATGTAAATATTTAACTACATCAAATTAATGAAACATGTCTTAATGAAAAATGTTGAGGCGAGAAATCATAAAATCTTTTATCTTCTGAATCAAAACCACATGATTGATTGAAAATGGAAAAAATAGGATAGGATTAATTATATTTAAACCATGACACATAATAAAAATATGTATGTATTTAGACCATCCCAAATAACAAATATTGTAAAACATTTACCGGACTCAAGAGATTCATATTTTGAGGAAAATGACAACATATATTATTTCATAGTATAATTAGATTTTATCTGTCATCATAAAAAAATAATATCATAATATTCAATTTCCTAAATATATTAATACAAACTACAATTTCTTATTTTAAATTATAAAAATACTAGGCATCAATATAACATTATTTTTCACTATTTTGTTACATCAGGTGTTTATAGTTTTTATGTTTTTTGATATTTTATAAGATATGTATTGGTATTGATATTAATAGAAACATAATAGTTAAATGTTAATTATTTCTCAATAATTTAAATCATACAATTTATATCTGTGTATAAATTGTCTTTCACGACTTATATAGTATTTATCATCGATAGTTAAATTGACATTAATAAAATTTTAGTGATTTTCAAACGTGATGGGTATTTTTTCATTTAATGCATTAAACATTTTTTCTTCCAGGACATAACAAATAAAAAGTCATTATATAAATATTTACATTTTTAAAATCATAATTTATGATTTTATTATCATCAATGGTATAATTTCAGAACATTATTCAACTATGTGGTCTAATAGAGCTTATTTGAGTACTCTTGTACTCATTTAATGAATTTGATTATGTTTTTTTTATTTTTTAACAATATAATTATTTTTTAATAATGATGATATTAATTTTATTTTTCATAATGTTTTGACCTATTATATAGTGTTTTGATACTTAATGTGAAAAATTGGAAAATATTAAAAAATATTCTTCATGGAAAACATAGTCTGCACAATACATGATTAGAATTTTTGGAACTCATAAAATGAGGTCTTTAAAGATGATAGTAAGAAATAATTTATGAATCATAATGATGTTACATAAATAAAATTTATTCATAAATTGAAAATATAAGACTATTCAAGAGATGATGGTATTAAAAACCAGAATGCATCTCTTAATGAAGGAGGTAATATACACACACTCAGTAATAATGATTCATTTTTTTCATAGTAGTTGGAAGAGAAATAGTAATGTCTGATATATTTATAAAAAAACATATAAAACACAATTTTTTATGATGTTATTATTATAATAGATTTATGGATTATATTCAAGGAAATTAATAATAATGAAATGTTATGAATAATGTGACACCCAATTTGAAAAATTGAATTTACTATTGATTATGGGATTATATTAGAGGATACTAGTCAAATAAGGGGGTTCAATAGGGGATAAGGACGGTAAATTAATTTAATGAGTGGATACATTGGTAGGGAATATCTAAAATTTATAAATATGTGTGAGTATTCATACAGTGGATGTGATCTGCCATTTGAAATTGAAAATTATGGTATTTTCTCTAGGATGGATTCGTAATTCAGTGATGGGAATATAAAAATCATGAAAATTATAAAATCAAGGTCACATTTGATGTGTAATAAATATTTTTATGATTTTAAAAAATAAAAAATTATTTTTTTAGTACTTTTTTCATGTGAATATAATAAAATTTTAGCCATGTATGGTTAGTCATTTAAATACATGTTAATATTATATAAATATTAATAATGATGATTTTTAATTAAAAAAATATAATTAGTATTTTTATACCTAGTATATATGTGATTAAGTAAATTTTTTTATCCATTTATCCGAATTCATTTTCCATATACGAGAGGAAAAACATTTAAATCAAAACACACAAGGTGTAGAAATCATTTGTTTTCATATAAAAATGACACTTAACTCATTTCGGGTTATTTTATTTATTGAACATAAATTATCCATTAAATAAAAGATAATTAATTTTTATATATTATAAAAATTAATTAAATATTTTTAATTTCATATTTTTTCAATTTTTTAAATGATCCAGTTTTGGAAATGTTTTATTGATTGTAAAATAATTATATTATTTGTGTAACTAAAATTTCCCCAAGGTATGTTTTTCATCAAAGGAAAAATCAACTACATTAGATAATTTGAATGCAATGATTATACATTTAAATTCACTTTTATTTGATTCTAATTTTAAAAATATAATTTCAAAATAGAAATGAATAGTGGTTGAGGTATGTTTTTATGAAAAAAATAATTCAACTCTATAATAGATGATATAGGTTTAAATTTTAAATATGATATTACATAAATGGTTTAAACTTTTCAATTATAATGTTTTCAAATATTTAATGTTATTATTATATCCAATTGGTGTAACCAATTCCATTTTTTCTAAAAAAAGTATTTTTAATATTCACCTAAAAATAATAGTGTTTTGAAAAAAATCAAAAAAATCATCACAATAAAATATTTTCATGACAAAAACGATTTTATTTTTCTAAAATTGAATTTATATAAAATAATAATGACAGATTTAAATAATATCCATGAATATATTGGAAAATTTTAATATTGATTAACATCTCTCTTATTATAATGATAAATATTCAATACATTTCATTATTTTGAATGAATATATATCAAATAGATGTTATTTTTTATTTATATTCATAAAAAAATGTTTGTATTATTATAGTAATATAGAAAATATTTATATTGATAAAATGGATTGTAAATTGAAATTTCTATGTGATTCTACAATTAAAAACAACATGTTGATATCTAATAATCTATACTCTCGAGACTACATAAATCTCTAACTATTTTGGGTTGTACACTTTGACCATCATGTTATAGATATTTACAGTGGTTATAATTTATATAACATATTATAATTTATTACATTTATTCATTATTATTATTTAATTTTAATTTCACTAATATATTTTTTCTAAAAAAAGAAATAGTTTTTCTTTTTCTCGTAGAAATATATTTATGTATGATGATAGTTTATCAAAACAATTCACTATATAACAAATATAACAATATTTCTCTATCATATTTTTATTTTTTATCGAATTTTTTTAATTTTTTTATTTTTGATAATTTTTAAAATAAATTGTTAATAATATAAAAAACAAATGTGATGTAGGGAATAGTTATATAGCCTAATACTCATACACAATGACCATGTGATAAAAAATTAGTTATTTATTGTTATTGATACCACACCATGATAACTAATATTAACCATCCATAATCAAAATATCAATACAAATCATATGGTTCTAATCATACTGCAAACATTTTAGATTTAATGCTTTAGAGAATAATCAAACTGCCATTAACATATCAAAACCCAATTCTTCTCATCATATCAGTATTTTTTACAATATCCAATAATATTATTATCCATATGTCAGCATCAATATATTATAAATAATTATCCACATAGGATAACTTTCTACTCGGATCTTAAATAATTTCATTCTATATAACAAGAAAAAATGTAAAAATAATAAATTGTGAGATAACATTCTTATTTGGGGTAAAAATTTAAGATATAACTCAATGACCATATGTATGAATAAAATTAGAAAAAAGTTTTTATATATTTATATAAAATGTTAATGTCATATCAAATCATCTTGTGATCATTAAAAGTTATTAATAGAATAATACATTTCCTAACAAAATACACAATCTATAATATGTAGAATATCAGATCATTAAAATATTAAATGAAACATTAAACATTAAAATGAAAATTGTTCATTTAATTATAATACACAGAGAGAACATATAATTTTTTAACCTTCCAATCTATTATACCTACTCGATTACTTTTCTAAATCCAATATTCAAAAATATCATTGATCTCCTTGAAATCTATCACATTAAACCAAAAATTGTAGTTCATATTATTTCATGCATAATATAATCATTAAACATGTAAAACCTGTGTGGATATAAAATAATTATGGAATCCATTATAACACATAATGTTATATAAACCCTACTCTGACAATAATTGGAAGGGTACATCCTAATCCATTACAAATTCTATTTAGTTTAATCTATAATACTACTTCTTTCATTCTTAAAGAAAATTTAGATTTATAATTACATAGAATTATAAAAATAAACATCCATAATTAACCCATAAATTACTAGTGGATTGTTATAGAAAATATCAATTTAACGTAAAAAATCTGCGAAATAATACAAGATCTCTCTTAATGAAAAATACTTCCAATTGTCCATTGATATTATCCTTTTCCATTCCACCCATACATCATTTGATTTTTTTAAACCTGGATTGATTATAAAAGAATATTAAGGGATATAAAATAAAAGTATCTTGGATTCCAATGAAATACCATAAAACCATTTCTGTGAAATCACACGTTTTCACCCTAAAAAGAATCATCTTTAAAAAAATGATCATTTTCATAAATAGTTAAAATCAATCAATATTCAAAATAATAATTAAAAATGAACATTAAATATAAGTATGTAAAATGGTAAAAATTTTAAATATCAAATTTACCAATGGTGTAACCAATATTTTTAACATTTATCTTTCGTATACCCAATGAATTAGAGGTTATAACATAAGAACATGTCTTAGGGATATCATGGGACCACACCTTATTGTTTAATAAAATAATCATATATCCATTATTTTTGGCGTAACTACTTTATATTAAATGGAAACACTATTTATTTTATATAATTCATAGTAAGTATAATATCAATTTATACCATTAAATAATTAATCATAAAATACACATTGATGTAAATAAGATTTCAATTTTGAAAATACCTCAATTTAAAAAAATGCACATTCAATGGAAAAAATTTTATTTTAAAGTAATAATATATAATTGTAATGTAATATTAAAATTATTTTAGAAACATTAATTTTTAAAATATTATTCACCACATATATGTAAAAATCATTCAATTTTAATTTTTTAAAAATAAACATAAAAAAATATTTTTTTAAAAGAATAACCCTTACCTAATACCATAATAATATCAATTCACTAAAACATTAAATTTAAATTTTAAATTCATCATCTTAAAAAATTTAATTAATTCATTATATCATTTTAAAAATGATTAATTCAATGATATTAATTAAAATAATAAATCATTAAAACTTTAAAATGAGTGGTTATGTTTAACAGTGCCTTAAAATATAATAGTGTTAATAAAATGAATCAATAATGTGTATTTTCAATAAATACAAATAAAAAAAGTGGATATAAAATATAATAAAATAATTATTTACATAAATAATTTTATCAATTCATTATAAAGGATGTTATTTTTAACCTAATAAATTGAAATTGTGTTCAAATTTCCCATCCATATTGTAATCAGTAACATCGTATGCACCATAAAAGTATTAATAATCAAATGAAAAATTGAATACCATTTATAAAATTTGATTAATTATATGATATATAAAATGAAATTATATAAAATAAATAAACTAAATAATTGGTGAATGTGGCATATATATTATGGAACATAGAGTGAGACAAGAATCTCTTACATCAGGATTCCCATTTTTTTTGTGTACATTATACTCCAAAATAATGGTTTAAAATACTATAAACCCTTAGTCAGAGGCAAGACTCTAGCCATTTAATAATAAAGAAAATAATGTCATCTGCAATATTTGTACCCACTATGTGAATTCATATTGTTTATGAACATTGGTATATTTATTTCAATGATTTACCTTCTCTATGGAAGAAATTCCTTCAAGGACTGCACAACCTAACATTCCTTCCCAATAGAAGATCTAGTACACACTGGACTTGGAAGATAAGAATAGTATTTGTTTTCTCTTCATCATGGTGGGTATGTATTAGTACCTTCATCCATGTGCACCTTCATCATTTCACACTAAAGAACATTATTGTAGGAAGTTCGTACCATGCCACTGTCATTTTTTTGTCACTATCTGAGATGTTAACCCACTTTCCCAAGATTTTCACCTCTTGATAATAATCCTCCAATACCCAATACATTTGCACCTTACTGTTGACATCAAATATAGCAAGGCATTGCGGCTGATCCTTCTAGTTCAGCGTGCCATCCCCTGTTTTACCATCAATTGGAGCAACAACAATCTACAAGAGGCCACCATCCTACCACGCAACAAATATCTCGTCATGAAATTACTATTCATTCTCCAGTTCATGGAAACTATTTCCAGTAGATATTGTGATCACCACTCCCCCCTCATCATCATCCTTCCCTTCTAGACTAGAAGCCTCCACAGCCCTCGAGACAGGAACAACCGAGTCCAAAATAGTATCCAACACAGGCTCTGACTTCATGGAGATGCAATCCAAATCATGTAATTTGATCTCATGGCCAATATGGTCCACATCCTCCCCCACAGCTTGTCCAGAGGTCACCAAAATAGCACCATCACGGACCACCCCATACAAAAGGACTGGAGTCGCGTTCTCATCCTCCATTGCATAACTAGTACCATCAATTAATAAATCCTTTTATGAATCATTTATAATATATTAAGACCCATTAATAATAATATTTCCTTATTATCATTCTTATGGGAGCATCCTTTTCATGCTATCTAGGGCAGTTTATTTTCATGAAATTATTCACATTCATTAAATTTTAAAATAAAACAACATAATTGAATTGAAAATGAATTATTTCAATTCCATAAGTTTAAATAGTCCAAATTATTATTCTTTCTTCATTCAATATGATTATTATGATTAATAAAATATTAACTATAAAAGTATAGATTATTTGCTTGGTTTTTAAGAACATCAAGAAATAGTTTCATTTTATTTAATGTTATATTTATATATTAGTTCTAGATCATTAATTTGTATATAATATACCTATTAAATTAATATTTTACCGTAAATATACTTTATTACCATCCATGATGGTGGTAATAGAAAATGAACACAATCGTTAATCACAGATCCCATTAACATCCATAATAAAGAAAATGGGTTAGTATTTTTGTAAGAGGATATGGGAAAATGGATTTCTATGATATATTAAGTTATAAACATAAAATATTATTATATCTATAATTTATAATTTATAATTCCTTTATAAATAATGTCGTTGAGTATAAAATAGATTATGAGATGAAATTAAGAGAGGTTGTTCGAAAAGATTACCTCTTGAATATTTATTCCTTAAAGCCCCCCTTAAGGTCATTTGAATTGTAATTTTGGTGAGACAAGAATAATATTTACATGAAAAATCTACTGTTAATAGTTTTTGGAGTATATATTATGATATTTACTGGTTTTTTTGGAGAAATATGGTAGTGGGGATATGAATTTATACACGAGAAAGGGTTGTTTTAAGAGATTAAATAATGATAATTTATATATAATTACAACCACATTTGTATGTAATTAAATATGGTGAAATGTATTGATAATTAATTATATAAAGTATTTATAAGGATCATAACCCCATCATCTGACAATTTAATGTTTTTTTTTCTTTTAGGAATTTAATACTTTTACGATTTAACATTAAAATGTTCCATTATTTTTCCAAAACATCCATAAATATTTTTTTACCATGTTAAATATTTTGGGTGTAATATGTAAATGACATTACTATCATACAGGGACTATATGATTCAATTTATATAAGCCATTTTACCATGTTTCTGTCACATATTTCAAAAAAAATAAATTTAAATCAAAACCTGTAGATGCGATTAAAAACTAGGTTCTATGGAATTTTAATTTTGAAGAAAACGATGATTTTATATTACTATAATGATTAATAAAAAAATTATATAAAACATATTATTATTTAACAATATATATTCTATACATTTTATTTCAAAAATACTCATTAGGAATTATATTAATTAATTAAAAATGTACAACAAATTGTATAATAAAATAGTTTAAATTTTTTTTAAAAACTAAATTAACATATTAATAAAAATTATAATGTTTATTAAGAATAATTTATTTAGATATCTATTAATAACATGTATATATTTTAATTTTATAAATATTCAAAAAATAATGAGTCTTTTAAATACACTAATTTTTTAAAATGAAATGATACCAGAAAAACTCAATCAGGGACATAGTCTCTGGCCATTAATTAAAATAAAAGAAATGTACAAAAAGAAAACATCGCAAGCTATAAATGAAAATTACATATCATAAAAACCATACCCGTCATATATCTAGGATCGATTGCTTCATGTGAAATAGCTGATTCCCAATCCGAGCTTTCATAATGATTTAGATTCTTAACTTACTTCTTATTGAGATTGAAATTTTCCAAATATAAAAACTCATCAGAAGAGTGTGTACCTTTTCCTTTGCAGATAGAAGAGCTGTTAACCCTCAGATTCGACATATATTACTGGTATTTCATCTACCTTCTTCATGGGGGAGAAGTCATAACTTCTTCATTCCCGGACAAATTTTTATTTCCACCATGAACAATGTCACAATAGGCGGTTTTAACCTGACCACCAGCATTCTTGTTTTCACTATTAGAGATTTCTCCCCATTTTCCAGGGATATGGACCTCTTTGTGACCATCATTAACTTCCCATTCCCGGTTTATGTGACTGTTAGTATCAATCATTAGTAAACACCCACTAACCCATGACCATCATACATCCTCTTATGATATATACCTTCTCAATTACAACATCCTGAGAATAAAATTCAATCGTCATATTTCCACATTCATCCATTGTAATTTACTCCTCGACATTGGATATCCTCCCATTTTTCAATTCCTACAAGTAGCAGCCAGAGGCCTTCTCTTGGACCATCCCATTCCTATATCCTTTTTTTTACACTTATTTATTGAAATTTGAATCCTTCTATAATACAGTTCATCAACCACCATCTGGCTAGGACACAGAGTATGAGCTGCTTGATCCATAGCCCAATCCTGACTCAATTCCAATTAATTATTCACCAGACTGAAAAAACAATTGAAAATTTCAATACTAAACGCCTACTTCTCAGGTTGTGGCTGCAACCATTGTAAAACCTTCACCCATACACCATTTTTATCCAATGAATGTCATGCCTACATATTTATATCCATATTTATTCTCATTGACTCACTAATCGAAATGGCTTAAACTGATTGGAAGATAGTGGCAATAATTCCTCCAGTTTTTAGCACCCCATGATCTGCCTCATTATTCCTGTTAGGTTGAGCTGGATGCTTGATAATGGCCTCCACATGTGTTGTATTGAGCACCCCAATATCAATCCTCTGTCTTCCAGACACCTCTTCCACCATTGGATTCAAAGTATCCTCAACTACCCTCATTTGAGTGGCATTTAGTATAGTGACACTAACCAGACAAGGCCCTGCCAGCGTTCTAGTACCAAGATCCTACATTCTTTGTTTACACATCAAGGCCACCACGACCTATCCATTTAAATCCACCTGCGTAATCTCCCCTCGAACTTTGTAAACTTCCTTCAAATGACCAACATTGAGACATTGGGAGCAGTAATAAATCTATGACTCAAAAACCACACACTTCTTATATCTGAACTCCTCAATCAATTAAATGATGAATGACTTAAATGGAGGTTAAGATAAATCAAATTCAACACAGATTCTCAGTGAAACAGGATGGAAAACTTTCCATGTTCTATTGACTGAGAACACATAGCATCTAACCAAATTACCAAGAATGTGAATGATAACAGGGTTCTAAAACAGAAAAAGTAATTCTAGAAATATTACCTAATATTTCATGGATGGTGAATCACACCTCATGTGGTGGTCATAAGACCATAATACGAGAAAAAATAGGGAACCATTACATATTCATAGAGCAGAGGACCATTCTAGAATAAAATCATCCTTCAAATCAAAACGAATCATTATGTTCCTTGAGTCATGAAGACAAATTGTGGTGTAGTCTTGTAGATTACATTAGTCGAAGATGAAGAAAATAATGAATATATTAAATTTACTATAAAATTTAGTGATTAATTATATATAATTGGTTAATAATATTGAATCTTGTATTAATTTAAAAAAATTTACCATCCAATTTAAGAGATAGATTATAACGGTCTCATTTATATAATAAGATTATTTTTTTTAGTTCTACATGGCATATGCTATATGATATTAAAGATAGTGTTACATAATTATATCTCAAGAAGTAAAAATATAAGAATCAATTTGATTTGTTATTCAGATCATTATTGTAATGAATAATAGTTTAGAATAGGTTACCTTCTATAAGGGATGTGAATAACTTATAATATTTATAGACGATAGAAGAATATATGAAAACCATTATAGAAAGTTTCCTCCAATTTGTCTCTATATACATATTTTTGGATGAGATCGAATCAATATGCTTTCATGAAAAAAAATTGGTCATTTTTAGGTTATTTTAACCATTATCACATTAGTATTACCCCTCATTTACCTTTTTTCTATAAATGATATAACAAGATAGATTGTCAATAATGGTAATTAACTCAATTATAAAACGGAAAATAGATCATGGGTTGATTATAGTAGATTTTAAAGGCCATTTTCAATTCATTTTTTAATTTTTTAATTTATATTGAATTAATTATAATTGAAATATTTTTTAAAATAAAATATCTTTAATTCCCATTTAGATAAATTCAAATATGAATATATTAAGAAATATATCTATTGTCCTAGAGTTATAATTAAAGAATTTGAGAGATTATATTCCATTATTTTTATCCAAAATAAAATCTAATGCATTTTTATTATATAAGCAATAATTTTTTTTATTTTTTTTTAAAAATTATTACAAGTATTTTTACCCACTTTCTGAAATATTTCACCCATTATGAATACATATATATTAGTTACTTGGTGGTACAATTACCTTAAACACACAAACACTGCACACAAGGGAAGGAAAGGTAGTCCAATGACCCTAGAAGGGATATCCCGCCCATCAAGCCTTATTTATTTAGTACAAGTCCTGAAGGCCCAGTTGGCATAACCACATTACATGGCCCAATGAACCACAAATTGGCACAAAGGCCCATCAGAGCATCATGACAAAATCATACAATTTGTGTCATCAATTCAAATTCCTTCCCATTTCACCGCCTGCATGTGTCATTCTACATCACGACCACTCTGTAGTTTTTTCTCCAATATAATAACAAATTAAAATAATAAATAAATTTATTAAAATTTTATGAAACCATAAATAATATTTTATTATTATCAGAATTTAATTTTTCACTTATTCCGAAATTAGAAAATATATAAATGTATTTTTAATATTAATATGGCACCAAATATTTATATATTTTAATATATGATAATTTTGGTAAAAATATTATTATAAAATGTTTTATAGGTATGTGTATAATATTTTTTGATATCTTGTTCCATATTTTTAGACATGAATAACCTATTATTCCTTTTATTCAGGTGATAAACATTTAAAATAATTAATTCTCATTTACAATAAATAATAAAATAGAACTTGGTTATATATTAGAACTTGATGATACCAAACACGAGATCCATTTTTCGCAAATTCATACTCCTACAATAGATAGAATTACATTAATTATATGTTCTAAAATCCAAAATATAATTCCATTTTTATAAAAATACATTGTTTGATGAATGAAATACTTTAATATTAATATAATGTAAAACATTGAATCCAATATAATTAATTATATTTTGATAAATAAATATAGGCTTATTTTTATTTCAAAAAAAACTAACCAAATACTTTTTAAATCATTATTTAAAGGTATGCATCTAAAAGTTTTATTATTTGACAAAATGCATCATATGCATTTCAAAGATGTAAAACATATAATTATAAGATCAATATTAAGTTTTTTAATAACTTATTTTAATACATAAATATATATTTGATCACTAATAATTGTTTCATAAAAAATAATTTAATTATTATATTCTCACAACGTAATATAATTAATATTTTTTTTATAAAATTGATATTTTATGCTATTCAAAACGAAATGATATATGTCTAAAATATAATAAATTTTTAGATTATGATTGTTTTGATTTGAGAAGTTTTAAAAATAATTTCATTTCATGAAATTAAAATATTTAATAGAGAAATTTATATTTTGAAATATAAATAAAAAATATATAGCAATCTAGTTTTTATATAAAAAGTACCCATTAAACTTTAAATGTTATTAACCATATGTACATTTATTATTTTCATTTAAAAATTTGAGTTTATTTCCTAGTATGTAATAAATAAATATAAATAAAAGAATTTTTTTAACATATAATTTATAATGATGTTATTCATATTAATATCATCCATGTCAACATATAACTTGTAATAGTTGTATTAAATTAATAAAATTTCCACAGAATGTCAAATATCATGTAAACATGATGTTACATGGGGTATATTATATTGATAAATATATATAATTTGATATAATTATAAATTTAAATGTATTGGGCTGTTAAAAATATAATATTATTTTGGTATTTATATTATTTTTCATCTTTAATAGAAATGTATAAAAAAATAGGAAATTTCTATTTTCAATGGATGGTTATTTTCATTATGAATTTCTCCATGTTATAATTAAAATCATTGTCCATATTCAGGGAAATCGTCTAATATAGATTATGCTTTACTATTGATATAATTTTAGAATAAAATTCCATTTAAATATGTTAATGATTTACATTTATATAGAAATCATTTTTTATGAAACCTATTTCTATTCAAACTGTTATTCCAGGATAATAATATTATTAAACTTTCTTCATATCATGTGGTATCATAAGATGAAATGACCAAGAAACCTATATCTTCGTCCAATATTTTTAATGTGATGAAATATTTATGATACCAATTTAATTTCATGGAATGGTATTAAGTTAGTGAATCTCATGATTTTTTATAGGAAATTAAATATATAATATTTTACTATTTTCTGGAATATGTATGCATTCTTTAATTATGTTATACCTACCTCTAATTAATTTTTTAGTGATTAATATCTCATGAAATATTTTTTTGATAAAGTGTTAATTTGAATAAACTAGAAATAAAAAGAGGATAGTCCTGATCAAAAATTTGAATCTTTTGTGCCATGATACATGAAGGGAAATAGAATTGTTGTGATCCATAATAAGAAAAAAGTGCATCGCCATAAACTATGAAATGATGATGTAACCTGATCAACTATATGAAATTGACTATGATTGTAGTGAATCAGGTTTTGGCCCTGTCATACTTTGTAATTTATCTATGAATAATTCTAGAGCTAGGTGAAAAAACAACGTGTGATTCTAAGGCCTAGTGTGCCTGGAATTAATATTATAAAAATATTAAGTATTTTTATACTATTCACAAGGAGGGGTGGGATATTTCCTAAACTGTTGCTCAGAATGAGAATCTGAGGGCACTGTTACATCTGGAGCATCTTGTTTACACTAGGTGAGGTGTAAAATTTATGGGCGTGGGCCGGCTGTGGAAAACGCCACCGGAGGCATTTTTATAAATGAGTGGAAATGTTTAATAACAAGCGTCAGCTTGAATAACATCTGAACGGATTCTTGGATTGAAATTCTGAGTCTGTCGTTGCGTTCAGAATGGTGCGTTTACCCTAGGGGTGACCTTACTTCTTCCGCATCGGGATGTCTGGTCAAGGGTGTTTTTGTTAAATGAAGGTTTAAATAAAAAAGAGTAAAATCAATTTCAACACCCACTCCCCCAATTCCTCATATGTGCAGCGAACGGAACCTCCCTCTTCCTTGGTCATTATTTTCCAAATTGAGCTGAAATTATCCGTTTTCTGCACAGATCGTTAGCGGGTTGAGCATCAGGTCATCGCCAACGTCATTCTGTACCTGAAGCGTCGATGTTTCACCCTCGAGGTAGGTGGTTTGAGTTCTAATTAACCAATCTTGTTTATACTGTGTTTTTCATAGATTTTTTTATTGTTAAGTGATGATCGGGTCCTGAGGGTCACGTAGATTCCACCGGATTGAAAAACGGACCACCGAGGTGGTCCCGACAGTCCGCAGAAAACTCACAGGTGAGTGGCGGCCGACCACGGGGGGTCGACGCGACAAGGCGGTGGTGGCGCGCCACACCGGCACGGCGTAGCCACGGTCCTCCCGTAGAGGGGGCCACTTCATGGCATGGGCCGCAGCATGGAAGACGGCCGCTAGCCACGGCAGGCCATCCCAGGCCAGTCCGATCCATTTTTATTACACGAGGGGTTTTAAAACCCTCGTTTATTGCAATCCGGGGGTCGGATTGATGTGTCGTCTGTGGAGACGTGACCCTGGCGACGAGGCAACCCATTCAGTGTGCATTTAAATTTTTTACGTTTTGGTGTGGCATTGATACCCTAATGATACTGTATATTTTAATTGATGGTTTCAAGGTGCTGGGATCACGTTTGGGTTGTGGGCCGCACAAGGACGGGTTTTGGCGTTTGCGGATAAACACAAAATTCTCACCATGAGTGCGATTTTAGCGGATGAATAGTCGATCCTATGCATTTTTTTCGAGAGGATCACAATGGTGTGATCTGTTCTATGGGATTCTGGATTGAGGCATCAGCCCCACCCGAGCTGGCATCAGTGAATAGTTCTTTTTTCACCAGGTGTCCGTTTCGGAAGAATGAGTAGTCGATTCTGTGAGTTTTTCTGAGGGGATCATCGTGGTATGATCATATTGACGAGTTTCGGGATTGTTGTGTTGGCCCCACATGGGCCAGCTATGGTGAATAGTTCTTTATTCACCGGTAGTCCGTTTCGGGCGAGTAAGCAGCACATCCTGTGTGTTTTTCCACATAGATCATGATGGTGGCCTCGATATCGTCCTTAGTGCTGCACAATATGGAATTGTTGTGGGTCACTCGGGTTAGCGTTGTTTGAACCAGCATTTGTTGAGGGTACTCCCTCGGTTCATACTTACGAGGGTTCACGCGGCATCACAGCCTTCGTATAGGTTTGGGATCCTCCCGATGGGATGTTTAATTTGTTAGAGTTATATCATTCCTCTGGTGGGCCCAGATCAGGATTCTCTAGCATTGTTTTCCTAGATTGGGTTCTTGGTATCGTTGTGACTACATATCCACGAGCAGCTATCCTCTATTTAGTAGGGTAACCTGGTAGGGTTTGTGGCATCAACGTAAATTTGATCCTCTATGCAGTGGTACATGCTCTGTAGGGTTGTGGAATCGTAGGGTATATGATCCCTTACACATCATGAGGATTATAGTAGGGTTTTGGTATCATTGGTTATAAAATCCACTTCTCAGCGCGTGGTGTCGGTAGGGTTGTGGTATCATCAGTTCGATCCCCTACACCACAAGATATACCAGATAGGGTTTCAGTATTGTCAGGATCTTCGTGATATGGGTGACGATCCTTTATCTGAGTGGCGTGTTTCTGTCGAGTGCCAGATCGGGTTGTGGTATCCCCCAGTGGATCCTGGGAGTGATCCCTAATCTGTGAGATCTACGAATGCTAGATCAGGTCAATGTATCCCCCAACGGACCCTGGGAGTGATCCCCTATATGTGAGATCATTGTATATTAGTGTTTGTTCTGGTATTCCATAGAAGAACATAGGAGCGATCCCCGATCTGAGGAGTCTGGTGTTTCTATTATTTCATCGAGGTTTCCTCAGTGACGATATCCGTGGAGCGTGATCTCTCAGGTGAGTGTCTGAGATGTTTCTGTGGGACCCGATGTAGTGTATCTATTGGGATGGTGTCATCTAGGATGATAGAGATCATGGGATGTGTTCTCCTGCTTGTGAACAATTGCTGGTGGTGAGGTCGGTACCTCAGGTGTCTTGGTGCGTGAGCTGAGAATATCTAGATTGTTCAAGGTGTATGTATGGTTATACACCTGAGTTGAGCTGACTAGTTGTGATTATAAGAGGATGATCACAATATGAAATTTCTATCTCGTCTGGGTTCCCTCAGATGGGATGAGCATATTGTTTCCTTTTAGTTTCTCTCTTTTGATTTTGGTTTTTCGGGTGAATACTGAGTATTGTTATACTCACACCTACATGGGATTTTCCATCACATGTTTTTGAATTGTGCAGACCACAGACCTTACGATGAAGTCCCAGGGGGACCCAGAGAAGATGGAGCTTAGGGAGTGGGTTTGACCGAGGTGTTTAACGGGGTTGTGCGGAAGAGCATACCAGCAGGTGTTTTGGCATTCCTTTCCATCCTTCTGAGTAGGTTGGACACTTTGGAGTTTTCTTTTGGCGGGCCCAATTTCTCCATTTGTACTTCTTTTTTTGTACTCTGGATTGGGAGAGATTAATGCATGCATTTTCATTCCAGTTTTTATATATCACTGAACTGTTGCATGGAGGTGTATGTGGGTGCATGTGTATAGGTACATTAGACTAATATCTCCCATGTGTGTGATAGCCTACTCGGCGCTAGTGGCCAGCCCCTGGCCTATTGGGGCCAGGCTTGGGGTGTCGCGGCTTGAGCCCTGTTGGGCCGAGTTGTGAAAGAGTGTTATCAGATCAGGTTCCACATTTGGGATCTCAGAGCATAGCTTGTCTAGCTATTAGTTTGGTTTGGGTTGCATGGCTGCTGTGTTAGGGTGTTTCGAGATTGGATTTTAGGCTAGGGACACCAGTGTTAATTTGGCGGACAACGTATCAATAATCAAGGACACTAATAACCCGCCTTTCGACTCAGGATGTTTGGACAATAGTCATAGGTATATAATGGGAAATTCTTCATATAGAACTGGTTTTTGGGTTTTTCCATGTCCTTCTTGAGACAGATCACCAGATATACTCTATGACTATGGTGCGTCTTGATGTATTTCAGGAGGCCTTCATGATGATAGAATGTGAGGGTTCCACAAAAAGATTGTAGTGATGATCCACCCCGTCTAGAGGCTGTGGACCGGGGCACAGGTTCTGAGGCTGCACCTCCAGGTGGTCTCCTAGTTGAGCACCAACTATTGAGCAGCTTGTGGTGTCGTCAATGAAGTATGAGGTTGTGTTTAGACCGAGTTCACTGCACGAGTTCCAGAGGCAGTGACCTCTGAGGTTCTGGGGTGATCCCGACCCTTAGGTAGCTGATTACTGGCTAGAAGCAGTCACTCGTGTTCTCCACATTGTGAGGACACCTCCAGATCAGATAGTGGTCGTAGCAGCGAGCCTTCTACATGGTTTGGTCAGGCGATGGTGGAGCCTAGTGACGCAGTACCATGACTAGTCGATGCTCACGCGGGAATAGTTTGAACAGCTCTTTAAGAAATATTTCTATCCTATGACGCCGAGGTTGGTGCAGATCGAGGAGCTTCTGCCACTTCGATAGGAGGTCATGACCGCGGTGGAGTACTCAGCGAGGTTTACAGACCTGTCGCACTACTCCATGAATATGGTTTAAGACTCGTTCTTTAATGCTCACCCCTTCGAGAAGGTCCTACGCAAGGACATCTGGATAGGTGTGATTTCATTGTGTCTTCCCACCTATGATGGAATGCTGGAGCCGGCCCTAGTGGTGGAGAGCATTATGGACAATAAGATCTTGGCCGTTAGTGCTCGGCACACGATATCTGATACCTTGTCAGTCGGATTAGCATCTGGTAGCCGACGACAGACTTAGGGGTATGGACGTGGTCTACATTTCAGAAGGAGAACCCATGATAGAGGATCTGAGGCTTAGGGATCTCAAGACTCATAGGAAAATTTTGGTCCTCAGTAGGAGAGGCGGTGTTATGCTTGCGACATTCAGGGGACATCTTGCTAGATATTTTCCAACTCGTTGTACTGGTGAAGGGGAGCCAGTTGACAGACCACGCTGGCAAAGGCAACGTCTCGAGCAAAGATGTCTGTAGGGAAGTGGGCATGGAAACGAAGCTGGTGCAGCAACAGGAGGTGGTAGGCGGTATTAGTTCCCACAACCCCTACCCCTAGGTGGTCCACGCCAAGCTCAGGGAGCTTGTGGCCGAGGGCGAGGACAGCTGTATGCCCTGGAGACTATTGACCCAGTGGCTCCGCAGATATATAGAGATACACCTTGTGTCCTTTCTACATCCTGAAGTAGTTTTATAGACACTATTTAGAGGCCCCCATACTTTCCATTCATTCTCCAGTTTTGTTCAGGGCGATGGTAAGACCTTGTGTGGGTGTTGTTTGGCGTGCTTTGAATGCGTGAGGATGAGGGATCATTCCCCCAATGAGATGAGATTTTTGTGATGTGATTAAAACTATACAGGCGAGTCAGTTCCGCCTAATGTGGATATTGTTGAGGTGTGGTGGATGAGTCCCTCTGACTTATGTGTTCGGTCATGGGTGTTTTTTGGTGAACTCGATGGCATGGGGGACCCAATTGTGAGTCCAATCGCTTTCCTTGGGCTTAGGGATTTTCGAGGATGAAAATATATAAGGCGGGGAGGATGTAGCGACTCGGTTTTTTGCCCTATTAGACTCTGGAAAATTTCTATTAATAATTCCAGAGCTAGGCGCGAAGTCGGCGTGCGATTCTGAGGCCTAGTGTGCCTGAAATTAATTTTATAAAAATATTATATATTTTTATACTATGCACATAGCAGGTGTGTGATAACACTTAAAAGTTAGCTCAGAATAAAAATTCGAGGGCACAGTTGCGTCTGGAGTGTTTCGTTCACCGTATGTGAGGTGTAAACATTGCGGGCGTGGGCCTGCTATGAAAACACCACCAGTGGCATTTTTTTAAATTAGAGGAAAAGTTTAATCATGAGCTTCGGCTCGAATAACATCTGAACGGAGTATCTGACCGAAAATTAGAGTCCATTGTTGCATTCAGAATGACGCGTTTACCCTAGGGGTGACCTAACTTTCTCCCCACCAAGAGGTCTGTTTAGGGGTGTTTTTGTTAAATGAAGGTTTGAAGAAAAAAAAAGCAAAATCAATTTCATCACCCCCTCCCCCAATTCCTCCTATACACAACGGACATCACCTCCCTCCTCCTCAGCCGTTCATTGCCAAATCGAGCCAAAATCGTCCTTTTTCTGTGCAGATTGTTAGAGGATCGAGCTTCATGGGTCGTCGACATCATTCTGCACCTGAAGCATCAGCGTTTTTCCAGTGAGGTAGGTGGCATGTGTTTTAATTTTTCGATCCCGTTTATGCAGAGTTTTTCTTCAATTGTTCATCCTAGATGTGAAGATAGGGTCCTGAGGGTCATGAAGACACCTCAGGTTCAAAAAACGGACCTCCGAGGTGGTCTCAGTAGTTCGTTGAAGACTTGCCGGTGGGGCACCGGCGTGACGGCGCCAGCGGGCAGCCGTCGGCCACGTTGGGCCGGCATGGAAAGGCGGTGGCGATGGTCTGAAGCGCTGCAGAGGGCCGCCGACCAAGGCGGGCCGGCCGGTGTGGGCCAGCCTAGTCCGAACGGACCCACGAGTTCAGGGCTGCCGGTTCAGGCCGACAGGACCGACCAGAGCAGGCCAGTCCAATCCCTTTTTATTATACGGGGGTCTTCAAACCCACGTTTCTTGCAATCCCGGGGTCGGATTCCCATGTCATCTATGGCGACCCGACCATAGCGATGAGGTGAACCCATTGGTGTGGTTTCGAGAGTTTTTAGTTTCAGTGTGGCGTTGATACCCTGATGATACAACTGACTTTTCTTGATGGTTTCTGAGTGTTGGGACCGCGTTTGGGGTGCGGGCCCCTTGAGGCCGGGTTTTGGCGTTTGCGGGGAAACACAACATTCTCACCAGGAGTCGGATTTTGGCCGATGAATAGTTGATACTGTGTGTTTTTCTGATAGGATCACAATGGTTTAATCCGTTCGATGTGATTCGGGATGGAGGTGTGGCCCCACCCTAGCTGGCTTTGGTGAATAGTGACTTTTTCCCCGGGTGTCCATTTCGGACAAATGAGTAGTCGAGTCCGTCAATTTTTCTGAGGGGATCGTTGTGGTATGATCCTCTTGATGAGTTTTGGGAGCGTTGTGTGGGCCCCACAAAGGATAGCTATGGTGAATAGTTCTTTTTTCACTAGTAGTCTGTTTTGAAAAATTATTCAGCCTACCCGGTGTGTTTTTTCATGTAGATCATGTTGGTGGCCTTAGTATCGGCCTTGGTGCTGCGCAGTGTGGAATTTTTGCAGGTGGTTCATGTTAGTGACGTTTGGACCAACAGTGGTTGAGGGTACTCCCTTGGTTCGTACCTACGAGGGTTCACGCGACATCACAAACTTTGGATAGGTTTGTGATCCACTTGATGGGATGTTTAATCTGTTTGAGTTGTAGCATCCGTCTGGTGGGCCTAGAGAAGGATCCTATAGCATCGTTTTCCAAGATTAGGTTCTTGGTATCGTTGTGACCACTTATCCATGGGCAGTGATCCCCAATCTTGCAAGGTAAGTGCATAGGGTTTGTGGCACCATCAAGAATATGATCCCCTATGCAGTGGGCCATGCTCGGTAGGGTTGTGGCATCGTCAGGTATATGATCCCCTACACAGAATTACAATTATAGTAAGGTTGCAGTATCGTCGTTTATACAATCCCCTTCTCTATGCGTGGTGTCGGTAAGGTTGCAGTATCGTCAGTTCGATCCCCTACAATGTGAGATGTACCAGATAGGGTTTTGGTATCGTCGTGACCGTCATGATACAGGTAACGATCTTCTATCCGAGTGGCATGTTTCGGTAGAGTGTCATATCGGGTTGTGGTATCCCCAGCAAATCCTAGGAGTGATCCCTTATCTGTGAGATCTAGGAATGCCATATTGGGTTGTGGAATTCCCCAACGGACCCTAGGAGTGATACTATATCTGTGATATCTTCGTATACCATTGTGGGTTTTGGTACCCCCTTGAGGAACCTAGGAGTGATCCCCTATTCGAGGAGTTTGTTTTTTATGTTTTTTCAGTGAATTTTCCTCTGTGATGATATCGAGGAGTGTGATCTCTCGGGTGAGCATCTGAGATGTTTTTGTGGGAACCGATGGAGTGTATCTCTCATAAGGGTGGCATCTAGGATGACAATGTTTGTGGAGTGTGTTCTCCTGGTTGTGAATAGTTATTGGTGGTGAGGTCAGTACCTCATGTGGCTTGGTATGTGAGCTAAGTATGTTTGGATTGTTCAAGGTGTATGTATGGGTATACACCTATGCTGAGCTGACTATTATTGTTTTTCCGAGGATGGTCATGGGATAGAGTTTCTCTCTCATATGGGTTCCCTCTGGCTGGGATGAGCAGACTATTGCCTTTCAGTTTCTCTCTTTTGTTTGGGGTTTTTCGGGTGCCTACCGAGTATTTTTATACTCACCCCTACACGGGCTTTTCCCGCACATGTTTGTGTTATGTGCATACCACAGAACTTACGACGGAGTCCCATGAGGACCTGGAGCAGGAAGAGCATAGTGAGTGGGTTTTCCCGGGGTTTTTTATTAGATCTATGCCAAAGAGCTTACCGGAAGGTGTTTTGGAAGTGTTTTCCCTCCTTCTTAGCTGGTTGGACACTTTCCAGTTTTCTTTTGGTAGGCCCTGTTTTTCCCTTTGTACTTCTACTGTTGTACTCTGGTTTGGGATAGATATATGCATGCATTTTCTTTCCAGTTGTTATAAATCTCTTCACTGTTTCATGGAGGTTCATGTGGGTGCATTTTTACAGGTACCATAGGCTAATGCATCCCAGTTGTGTGATAGCCTACTCGGCCCTAGTCGCCAGCCCCTGGCCTACTATTGGAGGGCTTGGGGTGTCGCGTCTCGAGCCTCGTTGGGTCAGGTCGGGACAATGATAGAGGATAGTAGAGTGTCACACTTTATAGTTTCATACCACTATGAAGTTCCAAGATATGTTTTCGAAGTTATACTCGATTTATAGGAATGATATTATATTTTATTGTTTATTATAATAATTCTATTTTTTATTACATTGTTGTTTTCAATTGAATAATATAATATGGTTTCATTCAAATTCTTGTACTATCATCCTCCAACAATTATTCAATGATGAATATTTGTGATCATTGATATAAAAGGTAGGATATTCAAATTTTATCCTCATGTTATCTTACACTTATTCTCAAGTTATGCTTAAGTATCTCCTTTATTTTAACCCTTACTAAGTATCAGATCTCACCCTATGTTATGATTCTTTTCACCGGGTTATAATGCTATATTTTATATTAGAGGACTAAAGGGGAATAAAATTATGGGGCATGTTGAATATGTTTCCCCTAATTACAAAAATTTGTTCCATGTTTTAGAATATAATAAACTCTTTCAGTCCCCCAACAGGTAATTCTGTAATGTATGAAATATTCATCTAAAATTATGTAATAAACATGTATGAACATTTTTGTATGATATAGTTATTATCACTATAATGTTTTAGTAAAAAATTAAAAAATATGATGAGAATAAATTACATTGACCTCTATGGATGTATAAATGCATATTTCAATCCATTAGTCTAAAGAGAAGAATAATGTTGAGAAAATATATTGGATAATGAGCTTGAATTTATGAAAAAGATAGTGCAAGTGTAATCTATGAAATTAAAACTTCATAATGATACTACATGTTGATGTGGCTTTGGGACTTATATAAATGGTTCTAACATTTCTAAAAACAACATATTGAGCTACACACAATTAGGTTCTTCTAGATGATAAAACTCATTACTGCATACAAGGTTTGACAGTCCTTGGGGATATTATTTTGGAATTCAATAAAACTTTATGAACCATCATGAGGGTTTTAAATATAATATCACTATGAATAAACTAGTATAATATTATAGTGGTATATATTAACAATTTAATTTTCATGAGATATATATGCTATAAGTTATTTTCACGATTTTTTTGTTTACCAATTTGATTATTGATTATCACAATATACTTTTTGGTTATTTCAATAGATGAAACATGGAAGGACATGATTAAAATTGATTGATTAATATGTGGAATGTATGGATACTATTCAATTCAATTTTTTTATGTGGAAATATCATGAAGAGAATTATGAAAGAAGAATTATTATTCGTTATATTGTTTATAATAAGGATATCATGAATGACGTCTAAAATTATTGTGGTGTTATAACCATGTTGTTTAAATGAAACATAACAGAAACTATTAAATTAAGATTTATGATCCTTATGAAATTAATCTTATTTAATATTCAATGAATGGTGTATTAAGGAATAATATAATCAATCCTAATTAATGATTTAATAATAATTATGTATAATTGAAGTGTATGAGTATTTTTATTCAAGAAATATGTTATATTAATAATTATGTATAAAGACTCCATTATGTTTTTTAAATAATATATTTAATGGATCAAATGACCTATACAATTTATTTAATGTAAATATGATTTTTTTATCAAGGTAAGGTAACTATTAATTTGTTACTATGGTTGAGAAAAATGTATTCATTTTGGATAAAGAGATGACTAATTTGGATGATGTAAATTGGATATATTCAATGACCCCATGATTGATCAAGTATTTGTATAAAATAGTTTTTTAGACTATCAAGTATTTATTTTTTGAAATTTTATGAATTATTGAATATATCCAATAAAATTCTTAATAATAAAAAATTCATGTCTTTAATATGAATTTATAGTAATTAATGTTATTACCATGTTTCATGATAATAACAATTGAACATATTTACTTGTTTGATATATGAAAACATGGGCTACTTTAAGATATCGGGGGATCAATGTTATGTTGATTTTGAAGTCATTATTGAAATTCACTCTCACCATTTCAATTATCATAACTGTGAAGGGTTACAAGGATAACAATTTATGTAACAGTTTTTGATTATCTATGGATGATGATGTAGAGGTTAAGGTATTATCCAACCATATGAGTATTTTTGAATATTGGTAAAACTGTTATAATAATTTTTCAACAATTTTATCAATTGATAATTGTAATTAATTATCATTCAAATGATATGTTAGTGATTTATGAATGTATAATTAACCTTCATTTCGTGGATCTATAGATAAAGTTGAAATAAATGAAGGCACAACCAAATGGGGAGATAAAACATATGAAATGTAATTAGACAAATTAAGAATATTTACATATGACATTATATAGTAAATGATTTCTATAACTCTAGGAAATTAATATTAAAATATATTTATCGTAATACTATCATTATATTTATGTGATGGTCTTACAAATCATTTTATATTTAAAGTTTTCATGCCAATAACATTCTATTGAAAATTAAAATGATTCTAATCTGTGATATATATCACTCTCTATAATTATTTAATATTTTATTCTATGTCTAATATTCACTTTCCTACTATTCACTCTAATATGTAAACATATTAATGATTTGAATTATGATATCATTTTGTTTCAAACATCCCCTTTTAAAATGATGTTTTAGATTTAATTTTTATAATTTGGTTTTCTATGTTACAAATATTCATGTATTCAACCATTGATAACCCATAATAATGTATAGGGAGAAATTCATTTTATGGTGGGTTGAATGTAACACCACGAGTTTTTATAAATTAATTGTTTTTAAATAAAATCAATTTCATAGATGTATTTCCTTGAACACTACCCAATGTTATGTTCTATTCATATGAAATAAAAAGTTAATATTAAGATATTAGAAAAACATATATTAACCTTCAATACATGAAACATTGTGATTGGTTTTTTTCACACAATTGTGAATTACTTCAATTGGTTGTGTTAGTTTCAAAAAAGCGTTTTACCAAACTACAATAAAATATTATTACAATTATTAAAATTTTAATATATTTACCACCTTACTATAGGAATGGAATTTATGAGGTTATTAACTATATTGTGAATATATGTTTTATGATTGAATAATTTTATAACTAATTAATTAGAAATGAATGAATGAAATATTCTTAAATAATGAAATTATTTTTCTAAATGACTATTTTCTTTGAAAAAACACATTTTATCTCAACAAGGTAAACATAAGAAATTAATAATTTATATTAAATAAATATATTCAACAAAATATATAACATTCGTCTTATGTCTTTTTAAGAAAAATACAAGAATAAATCCAATTTTAAATATAAAAGGTATATTTTTTAAAAGTATGTTTTACCACATATTAATTCAGAACTTATTTTAATAATAAAATTTAACACTGTTTAGAAATTTATAGTCAAATTTAAACATTATTTTTTTAATATCTGAATCATAATTATCATTGAGTAAAATTTTTTTATTTTGCTGAAATATTTCAAATTTTAATATATAGTAAGAAGTACTACATTTTAATGAAAAACCTACATTTCATCTAAATAATTTATATAAATAAATTATAGTATTATTTTTTAAAATTATATGTTTATAAATTAAATATATATTAATATAAACTAATTAATTTTAATAAATTTTACATTAAAATTGGATTTGAAAACAATTCGAACATATTAATATTTTGACATTAAATACCCTTTATTTAATACTTTCTATGTGATTATATTAAAATAGAATTCAACCCTTATGAAAAATGATTTTGGTAAAATGAAATCCATATTTGAAATTAGCCTAAATTATAAATTCAAATATAGAAAAAATAATATATGACCAAACATATTTGCAAACAATATTAAAATTAATTACAATGATTAAGGAAAAAAATGATTTTAATTTGATGTTAAATGATATTCATAAAATGACATATGATAAATAAACATGTCTAAAATACATTTTATGCAATTATATATACCATATACTGTATATTAAATAATATTTACTATTATTAGATGAACATTATGTATGAGAGACCTTTCAATATAGTTTACCATTTTGAATTTACAGGAATATCACTCATCTAACACTATAAAATGAAACTCTCCCCCTCACATATTCACACCTATAATGCCTTGTTTTAGTCCAACCCTTGATAAAATATATTTCCAATATCCCACATCTCATTCTAAAATACATACTTAGTTATGAACATAATGAAATGATTTTCTTTGGTGAAATGAAAAAGGAGTTACAGGAAGTATAAGTATCATTCAAAAATGAGAAATTTGGATTTTTTTATTTTCACATAATCAATTATTATAATTAAATTCATATATAATAACACCAGTATCCTAAGTATTCATATATTCTTTATGATAATGTTTCTACCTAAGCCTACACACAAATCCATAAAATGTGATACATAATCATTATTCGCATGTACGACAGACTACTACCTTCTGAAATTTTTTTATTTTTTATTCAATTACTAAAACTCCGGTTTTAGAATAATTATATAATACTATATTTATATGAAACATAAAATTGTAATTATGTATTTATAAATGTATAAATATTTTATATCAAATACCTTCATGCGTTCCATTTTGTTGGAATACAAATATGAGGAGTACTACCTCCTCAATTTGGTGTTATTTTTTAACTCAATACATGAAATCTATTAAGGATGGTTCTATAAAAAATATGTTCTATTTATAACATAATAATTCTAATGGAATGTTAATTTATATACATATATATATATCATTTACTATTATTTATTACAATATGTGTTAAAAAATGGTAACATCATTCTTGTGTAAGTATGGCCTACACTCTCCATGAACATAGTATTTTATTTTCTATTTATATATTTTACTGAGTATTATAAATACATATATAAATAAAATATAAGATATTAATATTATTGTTTATATTATTGAAATAATTAACATGGAATTGTTATAAATGGGTAATACAAAGTCATAAGTAAATAATATAAGTTATTATATTTATCAATGTTATTCAGTGAACGATTTATAATAATAATATATATATTATACATGAGAATTGAAAAAGTGTGAAGAGATTCAAGAATTACAGTAATATAACTTCATATCACATTTTATATCCTTGATATATATTCCATATTCACCGGTCATTTCTTTTATAGAGTGTATATATTTACTTATGATATGTTAATTCATGAATTTTATTTATTTAATATTATTAAATCATTAATTATATGTTATTATTTTATTTGGATCATGATTCAATGGTTACTCAAGTAGTATGAGGATTCATGTTATGAAAAAATCCCTCAAAACATGGTATTTGTGTTTTTGGGGGTATTTTTTTAGGTTTAAAATACTATAAGAATGTGATCCACATTACACGTACTTTGTGGGGAAAATAGTTCATAGGAGGATCGTAGTTAATAAGAGGAATTCTATTTTCAGGGGGCTCATCATTTTTATCTATGATGTGTTAAATAATTTTTAGAAGGCATTGGCCCCCATAAGGGAAGAAATTCTCTATATAGACTCCATATCATAGTCTGCGGTGAAGGTGGTACCACATTAATGTTTCGGGTAATTCTGATTATGAAATTTGGAAGGTAGATTTTCCCATATAAAGACTACTAGTTGTATAACAAGGTTGAGTGAATTTAAATATAAAACATCATTTATATGGGAATAATTTAGTGAAGTATGAATGATTTTCTAGGGATTATGTGAAACAGATCGCAAGATGGGATGAAATTCCTCAAAGGACTGTATATGTAGTCAGTTAAAAAAATGGGGTTTGGGGATCCATATCATGTTGAGGATCAATTTCTGTAAAGGAGGGATTTTCCATAGAATAATAGTCTTTCCATAATGAAATGATTGTCCATGGAGGAATTAATGATCCACAAATCACATGCACCATGCACGTAAAACCATTTCATGCTGGAAGCATTTTTATTCATGGAGGATTCAAGAAATCTTTCACATGCACTAAAATAGATAATGAAATTAATTTTTTCAAACTAGTAGTTCATGTTAATTTAGATTATATAAACGGGTTGAAAACATGACATCAATAGAGAATATAACTATATTTGAATAATTAACCATTCATGAAAATGGTGGGACCTACAATTTCCATAAACTATGGGTGAATGTCGTCCAATAATAGTGAGGAAATAAAGAAGAAGGCAATTATCTTTTTCATAGGAAGTCAAGTAGAGAATGATACATAGTCTATGTCCATTATGACTGTTGTGACATAACACAAAACCTTGTAATCATGTGATTCTAGTAATAGAATTGAACTTTCTCAAACATTTTAATTTTCAAACGAGATTTTTTGGATTTTGTATATAGAGAAATTGTCATTGTATGGTCCTTGTACATAGCATAGTGAGTGTGAACTAATTAAAAATGTTTTGTCTCATGCATGATTTAATTTTTGGTTATATATTTTTAAGGGAAGGGGGTAAATTGTGTTTTGGATAATAATAAAACAATATACAAAGATTCGTGTGTTTTAATATGTCTGACCCTAATTTCCTAACACCGATATTAAATCTAATTGGGCTATCAATTTATAGTATCACTTTTATTTTTTTGAGACTTCTTCTATATTAAAAACTAATTTCATCAATGTAATGTATATAATGAAAAATAAATTATTATATGACTATTATACATATTTTTATGGTTATTTTCATTTATATTTCATTATCTCTCATTCATGGGGTTTACAGTTTCGAATTTACCAAATCACTAAATTAAATATATGTCAATTCTACTTATTTTAGGCACATGTCATGTTATGTGCCAACATTATTTTATAAGGTCTATATACATACAATTAATGTTTTATAATAACAATACACTTATTTTCATGATAATTTCTACTTTATGTAATGTGACACTATATTAGAGTTTTTTATTTAAAATTAACAGTGTGGTAAGATCTTTCATATACAACGTCATCATTTATTAGGGTTTTTTGTGATTATTCATCCACTAATGAAATATTATTATACACATATCATAATATTTATGAATTTTATAATGCTTAATTTATTCAAGATATATTCTAATAATTGTACCGTTTTTCACAGTTTGGTACTTATGTTATTATGAAAATATTTTTAATGAAATATATTTGTATCTCCATGTTCATTTGAAAATATGTGTACTATCAAAACTATGTTTTCTTAACAGGTTTTAAATTTTTTTATGATTAAAAATGCTTTGAAATGACATCATAATATTATTTTATATATTTATATATATTATTTTTAGTGAAACATATTTATATTCATTCAAATCATACATTATATGTTTCAAAATTTATTTTCATAAAAAATGATTTCAAAATGATTAATATACTAAAAAGAAATTTTTTGATGTGAAAATTATATATTTTTGAAGAAATATTTTATCTTTTTTAATATATCAATTATTATGTTGTAGTAAATATTTGTAATAAAATTATTTATAAAAATTATTTATTTCTTAATGCTAGTTTTGAATGAAAGGTTATTATCAATAAGAAATTATCAGAGTGATCATTCAAAATATTTCTTCATCTAATATGACTTCTCTGGATATATATTTTTTATTTATTATCGATATTATTTTATTTCCCCAACAAAGGATACCCACAAAACTAACACCCAACCTAATCAATCACATACACTAAGAGAATTCCCGAAACCCAAGGGAGGAGAGAAGCACTGGAGAAACAATAAAATAACACAAGGGAATGATTTAAACCAACAAAAAAACATATAGAATATAAATGAACAAAATAACAGAATGATATAGCTACAGACTAGTAAATAAATGCCATAAGCGTAAGCTAACACTGGAAACAAAAAACAATGAAATTTTCTAAAACATCAAATGTCATCTCCAAATGTAATGTGTCACATACATGGCTTATTTTATAGTTAAATTCCATTTAATTTCCATTCATGATTTGTTTTGAGGGTTTCCCAAGCATTTATGGAACAATGGGGGAGTTTTTATGAATTTGGCCAAACCGTGAACCCAATTCCAGATTTAAAAATAAATTTTGATTCCTTTATAACTCCTTAATTTTCAACTATTTTCATCCATTAAAATTCCTAATTGTCATCCACTGACCTATTAACACCACCATATTAATGTGGACCATTTTGAAATCTATAATCATGGTGAATATGGGTTTTTATTTAAGGGATTGTGCCTGCCCGAAATCCCATTTTCTTCATTAAAAATAAATTTTAGTTATTTAATATCTCCTTCAATATTTGAGTTTTTTTAGTGATTCAAATTCTCCCCTGAGACCACTTAATTAAGGCACGACCCCATTCCCTCCTCCCACAATTTGAAGCTCGATAGAGCCGTGAAACGGGTCGAAACCTCACTAGATTTCAGAAATCGTCCAGATTTGGAAGAGGTAAATTGATCATTTAATAACATCTTCTATTTTTAATATTTTTTCCCAATTAAAGTTCCTAATAGATATCCTAATCTTTGTTGGAACCTCCCACGAATTTCTGGTTGTTTTCAAATTTAGATGCTGGTGGATTTTGGGTCGTTTTCTTCATGATTATTTTTGGTATGTGTTTCCCTATTCAATTCCATCCTTCTCTTTATGGTTTCCTCTAACTTTCATAAATTTATAGAGTGTATAGAAGTTAGGCTTCATACCTATGGTTTGATTTGTGGTATTTTTGGTGAAATATTATGGTTTAGGTTTTGTTTTCACATCCTTGTGGTGCGGCGGAGGTGCGGTTGAGGTTTCACACCAAGATTCAAGGGTTTTGACTCAAAAGGTAGGTGGTTCCATGTGTAAACAATTATTGATGAGTTATCTTGATGTATTTAACAATTTTTCATACTCATCATATGTTGGGTGTGGTGAGAAAACTATTTATGATTGATTTGGTTATGTGTTAAATATTATAGTCTCTTTTTAACATGAAATTGGGTGTTTTCAAGTGTAACTCATGAGTTTTTTTTGGGTGTGGTTTGTAACTTATGAAATTGGTTTATTAAATATTTTTTCGCCTTCCAATTATGGTTTTTTAATTCAAAAGTTTCATGTGGTCCTAAAAATAATTGTTTTGAATAGGTTTGATGTGTAAAACATTGTTATACATCTTGAGGCCATTTTAAGAAAATGTGTGTTTTCATTTGTATCATTTGTTGAATTATTCAAGGTTATTTTATAAAACTTTAATGTGTTTTTATAAATGTATATAGGGCTTCCAATTCTATTTTTGATAGGAATTGGTATGGTTTTGGTCTAAAGTGGGGGTTTTGAAATGGGTTTTGTGTGCAAGACATAGTTACACCCCTTGAGTTGTTTTATGAAAATTGTTAATGTTTTGTTTGGTTAAACAAAGGGGATAAAATGGTGTATATTTAATTTTTGGGAGGTGTGTTCACCTAATAGGTGTTTTTCAATGGTATGGTGTTTATTTAATATTTCAAATATTTTTTAGAATGTTTTATAAAGTGCTGAAATGTTTTAGAAAATGGAAAAAAGAGCTGCAAAACATGGTTGTGGGCTGTTTTGTGTGAGTGTGTTGTGAAAATTTAATTTTAGTGATGAAAGTGGTATTATATGTTATTTCATTGGGCTGTTATGTGAGTTATAATGTTGTGGAATGTTTTATAAAAATTGTTTAAAGGACTTTTGGAAGGGTCAATGTAATGTGAAGATTGTTTTGGGCTATGTTTGTATGAGTCGGATTTCAAAATCAATTTGAATGAAAAGTGTACTTTTGTGACATGTGTTGTTTACATGTGGTCTGTTTGGGGAATTTTTGATATGTAAATGATATTTTCATGTGAAAAGTATATATCTTGACTTGTTCAACTTGTTTGAGAACAAAGGGAAAACCCGGGTATCTAGGTGGGTGGACGTGTACTAGTATGCTAGAGAATTAGTGGGGTTTGGCCTCAGTTTCACTTAGCAAGATTGATGCATACATCTCTAACTAAACTAAGATGATGATTATTGGGGACCACTAGTTTATGTGTATTTTCCCTACTAGTGGATCATGCATGAGAACAAATATTTGTGATGCTTACTCTCACCGAGATACGAGGTACCTGGGACCCACAACTAGCTAGTGCCTTGGGGTTATTTCCCATTCCTTGTGCTCATAGGATATTTTGTTCTTACCGTCAGCATACGGTATGAGAGTCTGGAACATTAAGTAGCTATGGTATTTATTTTAAATGTTTTTATTCTTTAAATTATCCCACCTGAAAACATTTTTCATTTAATGTTTCATCTTTTAGAAAATTTAACTAGGATCTCCTGTTTTTGAAAACATGCATGCTTTTCGTCATTAAATGTTTATCACATGGAATCTATTAGTGGTGGTATCCTATTGGTATTTGGATCACACCCTACTTACACCTTTGGGTTTAAGTAGACTTTTTTTGTTGTCACAGGTTGGGTACAGTTTTTAGTTTCAGTGGTTCGGGTTTCTTTCAGGTCCTTGGTGATGAAGTCTTGTGGATATTGCTGAAGGGCGGTGCCCCTTTCCATGAGGGTTCTTGGGCTGTCCCTATTTGTTTTTTTACCTTTTTAATGGTCTCTAAACATAGTTTTATCTTATGTAATTCAGTTATTATGATTTCTAAAATATGGTTTTAGTTGAAAAATCTAGATTTGTTTTATTGAATTTGTTTGTTGTTTAATGTTTATAAAATCGGGTAAATCATTCCCAATTATCATTATATGATACCCGGGAACTTGTGCCCGCCCGTGGGGATTGGGAATACCCTTCGGGCCTTGTCACAAGCTAGGTTTTGTGTCGGTTTTGGCGGCGACAAGATTCGGTTCGTGACAAAATGTTATCAGAGGAGGTTCAGGTTAACTCTTTGAGTCATGTTATTTAAAGAAGAGTAAAGAATGTTTTGAGATAGGTTTGTTGGGACATGGAATTCCTATTATGGGTAGTGTTCCTGATCACCACACGTCATAATAGGATTCATGTTTCTAGTAGAATTTGGGAATTATCGAAGTCCTTTGGTTTTCTTGGTTCGATGATGATTAGGGGAAATGAAAAGAGAGTTGGGTTAACGGTCCTAGTGAGATCGCAGGGCCTGGCAAGCCATGTGGAGCCAAGGATATCTCTTAGAAAACTTTCTGTGATAGTGAAGTGATTATAGTATGGATTCCAACAATATGCCCAAATCACCCACTGAAACTAGTTTCCTCTCACATTGTTTTGTTATTTGGTTTTGAAATCTTGGCACTTTGGTTTTATGATGTGTAATGTTTTTGTGAAATGATTTTTGAATAAAGAGGGAATGGTTTGATTTATGAAATGGTGGAACTGAATTTTTTGAATTGTTTTTGAAATGGAAACCAGTATGCTAACACCACTTTTGAAAGTAGGAACTATATAGAAGTTGGTTTTGAATATTTTTTCCAATAGAGTTTTCTAAACAATCAAAGGGTCTTTTAATGGGATGAGATGTTTTGAAATTGATGTGAATATCTTGAAAGTGATTTATTTTCTAAATGTTTGTGTCTTTCTGAAAAGTTTTGTAAGATGTGAGTTGGGATTTTGATCTCGTGGTTAGCGGTTTCGAGAAAAAGGATGTGTTGGTGGACTATTTTGGTTTTGAAAAGTGGAAATAATTTTTGTTTTAAACTTTGGTATTTTCATGAGTAACAACATTCATGGTTTTATATGGGAATATGGATGGTTTATGACATGAATGGATGAGTGTCAGGATGGATATGAGGAGGTGCCCTGTGTGGCACAGAAACATGCATATGTAAGGCCCACGGGGTACCATTGGTGGATGCGCTAACCGCTGAACCATTTTTTTCAAAGAAAGAGTTTTAAATAGAAACATGATGTCTTGATGAATTGTTTGGGATGTTTTATATTATGTTTGTTTTGGAAAATATTTATGGTGTGGGATATTTTGAGTCCAAGAACCCCTCCATTTCGATATGTGTTTTGAGTTTGTGTTTGGTCGGTAAGCGGGGTAGAAGGACCGGTTAGTAGTCTACTCTGAGATATGTTTCGAGACACCTTTATGGTGGATCCCTTCATGTGTTTAGATCTGGTTTGTGGCACATTTTGACCAATGTTCCAGATTGGTGGGGTATTAGGGTTCTCTTTTTGGATAAGGTATGCCCCCATTAAGGGTTAATGCATAACCGAAGTGCAACCCAGATTGTTTTTCCATTCAAAAATCTTCCAGTTGATCAATATAAGGATTTTTTTGAGATCTATAGATTTAGTCTAAACCCATTAATTTATTTTATTTTTAGATCCTCTTATAATGGTAGAGTGATCATGGAAGGTTGAAAGTGTCCTTAGTTTCATAAGTAACCTGATTCGTTGAAGGTGGATGTGGTCTAGGGTTGTTAGTGTGGATGAGTGTCTTGATGGTGTCTAAGAGGGCCTTTGGGTTCTTAAAAGTTTATATGAAGCATGAGTTCATGTTAAACCTCTGGTGTGGGAAATATTGTCACGATAGGATATGGTAGACACTTTCTAGAATTGTGTGTTGTTTGGGGATGTTGTATAAGGTCCCTCTCCATGCATTGTTTATATCAGTCGCAATGGTATAGTTCGGCGATGCCTTATGATGTCATTTTCTCGATTGACCGTATAGGTGAAAGTAGTCAAATCCTTCGAGAGTCCCTATTATGTTGGGTGAATGAATCCCTTGTAAAAACATCAAAATATTCCATTTTAGAGGAAGGTGAGTTTAGGTGTTCTTTACTTCTATTGTTTCTCACCCGAACAAACAAGGATTGTTGTGTGTGCATTTTCTAAGACCTTGTTTCAGTGAAACATCAGGTTAGGGTAATGTGAGTTTGGAATTTGTTATGTCATGGAAAACATATCGGGGATTGCAGTGTATTTATTGGTTTCATCAAAATAATAATTATTTTCCAAGGGGTTTCCAAAGCCCAACTACGAGGCCAAAGATGCTCCAATCATTTGAGCTCCTACCATAAGTCTCAGAGAGAAGCTAGCTCGTAGTCAAGGGAAATCCAAGGGTTGTTTAAAACCTTGTACAATTTCCTATCCTCATCATTAAATATAGGAAGATGTTAAACCTCTAGTGTCATCATATTTTCTCTTTTGTTCCCATTCGGTGGAAATAGGTGGAGGGCCTCGTACCCATGACGTCGCGTAATGTCATTACCTCTAACCTTGGTTTCCATGGAGTCATTAGAGAATGGTTCGAAATTTGGATAGAAATACTGAGGGCATCATTTGTGCACGATTATTAGTGACCATGTTCCAGGAGACCATGCAGAAAGAATGATCTGCACAACTAGTGCACTGTTTCCCAAATCGTGCAGACTAACCCTATGCCCTTCCCAAATCTTTTAAAAAAATTTGGGCCTATCTGTGTTAGCCCATGCTGGTCAGTTAAGATGGTTAGTTCTTATGGTGGAGATACCCACTATGATTCTGATGTACATTCTTTCACAAACATTGAATGGAATTATACCCTTTGTACTAAGGAGTCTGTTCAGGCCTCCCCTATTAGTATCCCGATTCTGTCTCCGAAAAATATAGGTTGCCTCTTTTGGCGGGGAGCTTATTTGTGTCCACCACGCACCAATAACTCAGATTTATCCATGGGATTGGCTTGGTAGTAGGTAGTATTATTCAGAACTATCTAGATACCAACATATTCCTTGAGTAAGCGTTGGGATTGGAGATTTCCCAATGGTTTAGTTATAGGTAAGTGTAACCTTATTCGATGTTGTTGTTCGTTTGGGTGAATTGGTTGATTCTTGTTCGGATAGTGTTGATGAATTTTTATTTGGGATAAAGTATGAATGTTATTGATCATTTCAGGAAATTGGTGTATGTTTTGGCTATGAGATTAATCCTTAATTGGTCACTGGTGGTGTTTTGGCTTTTGCGGGTGAAACATGGCAAGGGAGTACCTGTTGGTTTCTCAGTTGGGTTTGGTTGTCGCTTTGGCCTCGATGTAACTTTTTGGGGTGGAAAGTTTTCATGGTGGGGAGAATTGTCACATACATGACTTATTTTAAAGTTAAATTTCATTTAATTTCCATTTAGGCTTTGTTTTGAGGGTTACCCAAGCATTTATGGAAGAATGGTGGAGTTTTCATGAATTGGGCCAAACCGTGAGCCCAATTCCAGATTTAAAAATAAATTTTGATTCCTTTATAACTCCTTCATTTTTCAACATTTTTCATCCGTACAAATTCTTAATTATCATCCCCTGAGCTATTAAAACCACCATATTAATTTTGACCATTTAGAAATCCATAATCAAGGTGGATATGGGTTCTTATGTATGGGATTTGGCCTTCCCGAAATCCCATTTTCGGCATTAAAAATAAATTTTAATTCTTTAATATCTCCATAAGTATTTGCGTTTTTTCAGTGAATCGAACTCTCACCCGAGCCCACTTAAATACAGAGGGACCCATGCCATCATACCACAATTTGGAGCTCTATAGGATCACGAAACCGGTCGAAACTTCACTGGATTTTAGAAATCGTCCAGATTTGGAGAGGTAAATTGATCCTTTAATAACTTATATTATTTTTACTATTTTTCCACAATTCCAGTTCCTAAAAGATCTACTAATAATTTTTCAAACATCCAATGAAATGTTGGATGTTTTCAAATTCAGATGCTGGTGGATTTTGGGTCGTTTTCTTCAAGATTATTTTGGGTATGTGTCTCTCTATTCAATTCCTTCCTTCGCTTTAGATTTTCCTCCCACATTCATAAATTTATAGAGTTCCCAGAAGTTAGGTTTCATACCTAGGGTTTTATTTGGGGTATTTTTGGTGAAATATTATGGTTTAGGGTTTGTTTTCACATCCTTGTGGTGCGGCAGAGGTGCAATTGATGTTTCACACCAAGATTCAAGGGTTTTGACTCAAAAGGTAGGTGGTTCCATGTGTAAACATTTATTGATTAGTTAGCTTGAAGTATTTAACCATTTTTCATATTACTCATATGTTGGGTGTGGTTCGAAAACTGTTTATGATTGATTTGGTTATGTGTTAAATTTTATAGTCGCTTTTTAACATGAAATTGGGTATTTTCATGTGTAACTCATGGAGTTTTATTTGGGTGTGGTTTATAACTTATGAAATTGGTTTATTAAATCTTGTTTGGCCTGAAAATTATGGTCTGGTAATTTATTAGTGTCATGTGGTCCTAAAAATAATGTTTTTTAATAGGTTTGATGTGTAAAACATTGTTATTCTTCTTGAGGTCATTTTAGGAAAATGTGTGTTTTCATTTGTATCTTTTGTGGTATTATTCAAGGTTATTTTAGAACACTTGAATGTGTTTTTATAAATGTATCTAGGGATTCCAAATCTATTTATGATAGGAATTGGTATAGTTTTGGTCTTAAATGGGGGTTTTGAAATGGGTTTTGTGTGCAAGACATAGTTAAACCCCTTGAGTTGTTTTATGAAAATTGTGAATGTTTTTTTTGGTTAAACAAAGTGGATAAAAGGGTGTATATGTACTGTTTGGGAGGTTTGTTCAACTAATATGGTTTTTTGAAAGGTATGGTGGTTATTTAAGATTTAAAATATTTTTTTATAATGTTTTATAATGTGCTGAAATGTTTTAGAAAATGGAAAGAGAGCTCCAAAACATGGTTGTGGGCCGTTTTGTGTGAGTGTGTTGTAAAAATTGAATTTTGTTGATGAAAGTGGAATTATATGTTATTTGAGTGGGCTTTTATGTGAGTTATAATGTCATGGAATGGTTTATAAAAAAAATTATAGGATTTTTGGAATTGTCAATGTAATGTGAAGAGTGTTGTGGGCTATTTTTGTATGAGTCAGATTTCAAAATCAATTTGAATGAGAAGTGTACTTATATGACTTGTGTGGTATTCATGTGGGATGTTTGGTGAATTTTTGATATGAAAATGATATTTTCATGTGCAAAGTATATATCTTGACTTGTTGAACTTGTTTGAGCACAAAGGGAAAACCCGGGTATCTAGGTGGGTGGATGTGTACTAGTATGCTACTGAATCCGTGGGGTTTGGCCTTAGTTTCACTTAGCATGATTGACGCTTACAACTGTAACTAAACTACGATGATGATTATTGGGGACCAATAGGTTATGGGTATCTTCCTACTAGTGGCTCGAGCATGAGAACATATATTTGTGATGGTTACTCTCACTGAGATACGAGGTACCTGGGACCCACAGCTAGCTAGTGCCTAGAGGTTATTTCAAATTGCTTGTGCTCACTGGATATTTTGTTCTTACCGCAGGAATATGGTATGAGAGGATGTAACATTCAGTAGATATGGTATTTATTTTAAATGTTTTTAATCTTTAAATTAGCCTACCTGAAAACTGTTTTTATTTAATGTTGCATCCTTTATAAATTTTTACTAGCATCTCATGTTTTTGAAAATTTGCATGCTTTTCATCATTAAATATTTATCACAAGAAATATATTAGTGGTGGTATCCTATTTGTATTTGGATCAAACCCTACTTACACCCTTGGGTGTAAGTAGACTTGGTTTTTTTTGCCACAGGTTGGGTAATGTTTTTAGTCCCAGTGGTTCGGGTTTCATGCAGGTCCTTGGTGGTGAAGTCTTGTGGAGATGGCTAAAGGGTGGTGCCCCTTGCCATGAGGGTTCTTGGGCTGTCCCTATTTGTTTTTTACCTTTGTAATGGTCTTTGAACATTGTTTTATCTTATCTAATTCAGCTCAGATGTTTTGTAAAAGATGGTTTTAGCTGAAAAATCCAGATTTGTTTTATTGAATTTGTTTTTTGTTTAATGTTTATAAAATCAGGTAAATCGTTCCCAATTATCATTATATGATACCCGGACACTTGTGCCAGCCCGTGGGGATTGGGAATGCCCTTCGGGGCTTGTCACAGGTTGGGTTTGGTGTTGGTTTTGGCGGTGACCAGATTCGGTTCGTGACAGAATGGATGAAAAGAGACGAACTAATCCAACTGATTTCACAGATAAAATCCAACCATATGACCTCTAGATACCCATATCATGTGTCATGAAACCACTACACCTACCTATGGATTATTTCCATTCCATATAATTGAATATATACAATGGAATACACACCACCTACTAGGTGAAAAGGTTGTGAGATGACAGGCTCAGTAGGATCCTTTCCAGGTGTTACATAACCATTATTTATAAAACAATTTGTGTATGTTTATTTGAAATAAAACATGGAATGATATGTAGAAAATTAGTTTTATTGAAAACATGGTATAAATTTCATTTTTTTATCATATTTCTAAAACAAAAATAGCTATATAAATTTTAGTTCACATTTACCATATCATCATTCAGAAGATTCAAGATGAATATCAAGTCTGAAATAGTATCAGGTTAAGAAATAAAAACGAATATCCGTAGACCAGTAATAGTAGTTCAATGGAATAACAATAAGACATCCATTAGACTTCTCATACCCATTAATCTGTGAAACAGTGCACTGTGGTACCTAATGCTAGTGATCCAAACCTCGGGACCTAGGAGACACCCCCAAAAGTGTAACCCCAATATCATATATGTACCTAAATCCAATTAAACAAAACATTATGAAAAGAAGAAAAACCTAGAAAATAATCCTTCATAATGAATAATGGCATCATGATAAACCTTCCACCTAGTATCTATGGTAACCCATGTTCCCATTTTCTCAAACATTTCAATGTTTTGAAAATCATTTGCAGACCACATCAGAAGACCATTTCAAATGCATTAAAAATACCCTTTTTCAACCCAATTTTCAACAATCATGGAACATTGTTATTAGATAAATAATATTTTCAACACACACTAATCAATCCTGAAAGTTACATGTCTATAATCAGTTTATAAAGAAGGAAAAAAATGTTTCATCAATATATTATAGGTAATTATCCACCTAAATCTAATCTTAGTTCTGTCATGCCCAAAATTGGATCCCCTAAAACTGAAAACCCAACGATGTCTACAAAGGCCCTATAATCCCATTCATTCATCATTGTAATTATTCAATTTAGATATAGGATTGGAGGAAAAGAATATACGCCACATACCTAAAGAAAAAACAACCACTTAACCACAAAAAACAATGTCACGACCTCCGGAATGAAATCACACAATAGGTATGGAATGAATATGAGAGAACATACCAATATATACAAATACATCTGATAACGTAACACAAGGGTGATACCCTGATCAATGACAATGAAGAAGTGAAATGATCACTTACTCGAAGTGAAACACCACACCCGTATCAATGATAAAATGATTATTAGATCATTCTAGAATGATCAGAGACTCCTAGAATCACCTAGATATTTTTATTGGTTGAGAGAAAAAGATTTTGGAGAAGTAACTAAAAAAATAGCTACATGACTATTTTAAAAATTGAATAGAGGTTGTTATAAGTCATGTAACCCGATTACATGACATATTGCCAATAAATTCCCACGTATTCCATAAAAACATATGCATCTGATTAAAATTAATTAATTAAAACATCCATGACCTGTGTAAGAACCCAGATCTTCATTTCAGGTACGCCTTTCCTTTTTCTGGAGTTTTTGAAAAAAATGGAGTTCCTAGAAATTTTCAAAGTACACACCGTGTACTTTATTAGTACAAGTCATGCAGTCTTTTCCGTCTCAATTCCGTGAGCTGTCCATGTATGGTCCATCCACACGGTGTGTAGGGATGATGTGGAGGCTGATTTTAGTGGAGTACGGAAAAACCATGTACACGACATGTCCTCTAAAATTAAATGTCATGTACATTATTTTTTTTAATTAAATGGACCAGGGTTGCGCCTGACCCACAGAAAGGACTTCTTCTAGTTTTTATTCATCCGAGAGCTCTGAGGATCTACAAATTTTCAATGAGCCCCCACTTCTCTATCCGTTTTCCGATTCGAGCACCGTTGACTGCGTCAGAATCACAACAGTGAGTTCTCCCTTCTACTTGATCCTTGTTTTACAATTACTCATCTTTCTGTCTATGTGTTTCAGAAGTTTTCTCAGGTATACTACATTCTATGAAGAATCGGTCATCATTGTTCACGTATATCGATCTCCTAGGATCGAGGTAGGTGATTTGTGCCTTTCTATTGAACGTCTTTGAATATATTTTTTTCAATTTTTACAATTCCCTTGAATGAGAATTGGGTGTTTTTCTGTTTTTCCATTAATTGATTGCATGCTTAATTTATTTCTATAGTAGAGGTTTACCATTGTGAATATAATAGTTTCTGCTGTACTCTAGATTTTTTCCATACTTGCTTTTCCTGTTAGGTGTTATTCCAGTTTCCACGACTTGTTGTAGGATTGTGGAACTGTTATGCTGTTTTTTTACCGAGCCTTATAATGATAGACAAGAAGTTCTTGAGTTTTACATGGATGATACACGCGCGTTATGCGTGTTTATATTACACAGGGCTGAGAGAACCTAGTGTATGGACCAAAGGGAGAATGGACGTAAGAGCTTCTCCATAGTGTCTTTAATTTACGTTGCGAGACCACATGGGGAATTGAAGTTGAGTGCTTCCTCAGAGAGTCTATAGTTCCTTAATGTGGGCCATAGGGGGATTGATTTTGAGTGCTTTCCCAGAGAGCATTTAGTACGATACGAGACTATAGGGGGGATTAAAGGTTAGTGCTTCACCAGAGAGTCTATTCATTAGTCGAACCAGAGGTGTGAGACTATGTGTGCCTCTCGGGGGGTTTCTAGTACTTGTAAGTTGAAAAATAGGGGTTAGATTGTGAGATCTACCTAGAGGGTTACCTATTTTCTACTTGTTGTTGGTTCTTCACTTGTGTACTTTATATGCAAGAACTATGGATTATACCTACTGTGTGCTTTTATGTTTACTGCTTCCTTCACTTTTACTTGCATTGTATTCATTGACTATTAGGCATGGATATTTGGGTGATTACCTACTCTGATTGTATCTCACACCATGTTTGGTCCATGCTTTTGGGCCCAAGAAGATTATATTGTTGGAGGTATAGATATGGGTAAGCTCCCTTCTACTTCAGGTGTTTGACTTGCTATTGAGTTGGAGAGCATGGGACCAAGCTACGGCTTGCGATGCTGCTGGAGTTACAGTTTATTTAGTACTTTGTGTTCAGTTTTATTTCAGCACGTTGTTTTGTTTTCTTCTTTCCTTAGATACTTGTACCTTCTGCATTATTATCATCACTGCTATATATTTATTCTCCCACTATTTGGTTACAGTTATGTATGTTGTTACTACTTCCTCTATTGACTGTTGTTATCCTTGCCTTTTATACCTTACCAAATAAGGGCATAGTTTCCCCAATAACTTAATAAGACCCTCGGTACTAGTCGGCAGCCTCTGGCATTTGGGGAAATGCACTTGAGGTCATGTGGGGAACCGGGTACGGGGCACCAGTAGGGGGGCTCCGAATTCAGGTCATTACAAAGTGGTATAAAAGGAGGTTATTTTCTCTTGAATTAATGTTTGGGGCCTTTATCTAGGGATATGATGGATTCAGTACTTGGTATTAAGCTGTGATCGGGAGTAGCTAACTCGTGTATAGGGAAAATCTATACTACATCGTTAATTTCAGTTTGGTGGTTTTGAGATTTTACGGTTGATATGATTTCACCTAGAGTAATTCACATGTTTTGTGTTATTATTGACTTAACTATTGATGTTCTATTTCTATCTCAACCTGATAAGATGATGGTATTCCATCTCATTCATCATATAGGAACTTTTATAGATCACATTCCATGCACTTTTCCCATGATATCTAGGGTGAATTAGTGATTGCTTGCTGTTGTGATAGACATTGTGTAGATGGTGCATGCTATTGTGATAGATTCTTGATAGAATCTCTGCTGCCATGTTATAGGATTTTTGTATTCTAATTTTCTTAAATGAATGCCATGTTTTGATTCGCGGGGAGTATGGGCCCCCACGAATCGGAATTTGGCAGCTCTTTGAAAATTTTTCTATGTTTTCTGGGTTTTTGTGCAGTTTCTTAGCTACTGCCTAGAAAAAACCACAATACACGGCCTGTACTTATTGACTACACACCAGGTAGTTTTTAGACCATTTCACTAACCGTGTGAGCAGGAACACGCTGTTGTAGAAATAAATTCAGGAACACGCCGTTTAGTTTGGAGCCGTTTACCCGGTCGTGTCACGAATAACATGGGTCAGCGTTACCATCCCTTAGACACGCCGTGTTGTTTTTAGAACAAGCTGTGTAGTTTTTTTAGGTACCCAGTTGTGTCACAAACAACACGGGATGGAATCAACTTCACTTATACATGACGTGTTTGTTCAGAACATGCATTTTAAGGTTCATCCGTGTAGATGTCCGTGTGTTTAACAACACGGGCTGTCGAAGCCTTGTCTAGTACACACCGTGTTCGTTCAGAACATGCCATGTAGTCTCGGGTTATGTCGGACCGTGTGGGTTAGCCATGTAATGAGACTCTAGAAAGGGAATAGTTTTCAAGTACACTCTGTGTGTGGGGTTAACACACCGTTTAGTTTGAGGTGTTACATGACCGGTAGGGCAGGGGTATAAGCCCATGTTAGTGGATTAAGAAGACACAACGTGTAGTTTTTATACACTCCGTGTAGTCGTGATTTGTAATCTTGTGTGTTTTCCTTCCCTTGTTCCCGTTTTTTACTATTGTGTTATATTTCTTTGTTAATTATGATCTAAGGTGTGTTCATGATCTTTCATAGTTATTCCTCCGAGACGTCCTCCAGTTGTACGTCAGTCATCGTAAAGTTTTCAGATGCATGATATGGCTAATCGGGGACTTCCTACCGATCCTCCAGTCAGGCCAGCCTTGGCACCAGCTTTCATACCAGTTGCATGCACTGATGTGCAGTTCAGGGAAGGTTTTATGAGGATGATGTAGACCTTTCAGGGATCACCGCCTCTTTCCATGACTAGGTATGACTTGAGGCGGGTTTTCCAGCAGCAACATCCTCCTACTTTCTTGGGAGAAGGAGGACCACAGGCTGTAGAGTCATGGATGGAGTCCATGCTGGCTATCTTCGAGAATATGGAGATACCTCCAGAGAGGCGTGTCAATCTTGCTACCTACATGCTCAAATAATCCTCCAAGAGGTGGTGGGACGTGATCTCACAGGCGGGTCATCAGCAGGTTATGGCTTGGGAGGAGTTCCAGCATGTGTTCTATGACTACTTCTACCCGGAGACCCTAAGGGTCGATCGAGCCTGGGATTTCATGAGTCTAGAGTAGGGTACTCTATCTTTTATGGATTATTACTCCTGTTTTACTGAGATGCAGTGTTTCACACCCCTACGGGGTGGAGATGGAATGTTCTTGGGACAGAAGTTCGAGGATGATCTCAGGCAGGAGATATGCTCGTAGGTGAATCTCTTTCAGTTGACTTCCATCTCTTCCATCGTCAACCAAACACTGATTGAGGAGCATAATCAGAGAGACTTCGGAGCTGCGAGCCAGGGCGGTTCTGCTTCCAGAGCTAGTGTTCCTCCAATTGATAGCAGGAAACGTCGTAGGGAGACTTCGCGCGGTGACCCGAGGAGGCAAGATAAATCTTATGGCAGCCAGGTTGTATGATACCAGTGCTGTAAGAGTGGGCATACGAGGCCGTAGTGCCAGAGGGACCCAGTGGAGTGCCGACCCAGCGGCAAGATGGTTCACCTTTAGTGTTTCTGCAAGGTTTTCACACCAGTTGCTGGTGACAGGGGTTCTTCCATGACTCCTCGTTCAAGAACAGCACCACAACTTTCACACCAGTCGGGGAACAAGAGTTCATTCGGCCATTCAGGCCAAGGTGGTGGTCAAGTCCATGAATTTCAGTCACCAGTCCTTCAGCTCCAACAGGGTGGTTTATATGAGAGTGGTCACATGGGGTGACAGGTTCGCGGGGCAGGCCATACCTTTGTGGTGGAGCAGACCTATCAGGATTAGGATCCCGGACCTTCTACAGTTCTAGGTACAATTTTAGTAGCCTCAGTTATATCTTTGGCTCCTTTCGATACTGGTGTTACACATAGATTTATCACTATTTCTATTGTGGAGAGCCATGGGCTCTTTGTATTTTCTTCTGCTAACACGTTGACACTAGACACACCTTTGGGGATGAGGACATCTAGAGTACGCCAGTGTAGAGAGTTCCCTCTCGAGGATTCTGGTTAACATTTCTTATGGGATCCCTATGTCCTAGAGATGACATGCTATGATGTCATCCTCAGGATGAATTGGTAGGATCCCTTCCAGGCAGTCGCCGACTGTTATCGCCATAGAGTGAGTTTTGTTTCACAAGAGGGTGAATATTTTCTTCATAGAGGCGATGGGGATGTTCAGGCGAGTCGAGCAGGACTCGAGCATCATGGGCTGGGAGGGGTGACAGCCCAGATTGCTAGTCTTTATCCGGATGATCTAGGTACGTTGCATTTGGACTTTTCTCTAGTGGTGGATCGTTTTAGGGATGTCTTTCCAGAGGACTTTTCGGGTTTGCCTCCAGAGCGTGAGGTAGGCTTTTATATTGAGCTTGTTCCAGGTTCAGCACCAGTTTCCATTCTTCCCTATAGGATGGCTACACCTGAGTTGCAGGAGCTCAAGAAGCAGTTGGAGGAGTTGATGGAAAAGGGTTTCATCCAACCTAGTACTTCTACTTGGGGTTTGCCTAACCTGTTTGCGAAAAGGCAGATGGTACCCTTCACCTTTGTGTGGATTATCGGAAGCTGAACCAGTTGACAGTCAAGAACCGATATCCCCTACCAAGGATCGATGACCTCTTTGATCAACTTTGAGGACCCCGGGTGATCTCAAAGATATACTTGAGGTATGGTTATCCTCAATTGCATGTTATACCATCAGATATACCTCTTACAGCCTTCAGGAGCAGGTATAGTCTATATGAGTATACAGTCATGTTGGTCAGTCTCACGAACGCACCTACAGTTTTCATGGCATAGATGAACCAAGTGTTCCATCCTTAATTGGACTACTTTGTCATGGTATTCGAAGATGATATATTGGTGCACTCTCACACTCAACATGACCATGCCAAAAATCTTGAGATCTTTATGATTAAACTGAGAGAGAATCAGCTCTATGCTAAACTATGGAAGTGCCACTTTTGGATAGAACAGATTCACTTCTTGGGTCACGTCATCTCAGAGGTAGGAGTATCTGTGGACCTATGGAAAGTGAGAGTTGTAGTATCCTGGGAGTATCCGAATAATGTTTTTGAGGTTCATAGATTCCTAGGTTTGGATGGATAGTATAGATGCTTAATTCAGGACTTCTCACGTCTAGCAGCACCATTGACAGTTCTGACCAGGATGGGGGCAATGTTATTATGGTCAGATTCTTATGTGTCAACCTTTTAGGAGCTGAATTGAGGATTGAATTCGGCACCGATACTAGTATTTCTAGAGCCAGGCAAGAGATATACTATCTATTGTGATGATTCAAGTATCGGACATGGCGATGCGCTTATGCATGGAGATGTATTTGTTGCATACGGGTCTCGGCAGTTGATGCCACATGAGAAGAACTACCCTACGCATGATCTGGAGTTGGAAGCTATTGTTCATGCCTTACGCTATTGGAGACACTATCTTTTGGAAGATAACTTTGTGGTATTCACCGACCAAAAGAGTCTCATGTATATTTTCACTCATCCTGAACTGAATCTGAGGCAGCGCAAGTGGGTCGAGTATCTTCAGTGTTTTGATTTCGAGCATCCCTTTACGCATAGGAAGAGCAACGCGGTGGCTGATGTTTTGAGCAGAAGAACACATATTTAGGCAGTTCAGGAGGCCAGTAGTGAGTGGAAGCTTATGGCTATGTTCTTTGAGATGCATATGGACGTGCACGACAGATAGGGACATACCTTCCTATCTTCTTTAACTGTTACCTCTACACTACTTGATCGGGTACGGATGAGGTAGCTATCAAACTCAGAAGGCTTAATCCTGTGGGAGAGTGTGTCAGGAGAGGACCCTCTTCCTGGATGGATAGTGGGAAAGGATGAGATCTTTCAATTCAAGGGACACATATGGGTGCCAGCAGATACACGCATGGAGCTGATGCTAGATTTTCATTCCTCAGTTTGGGCAGTTCATCCGGGCGTCAACAAGATGAATCCGGATCTACACAGCCAGTACTGGTGGCTAGGTATGATGAATGATGTTTCTTGTTTTGTCATGAGATATTCTACTTGTCAGTAGGTGAAGGCCGAGCATCAGCAACCAGCAGGCCTTTTATAGTAGTTAACCATTCTGAAGTGGAAGTGGAATGATGTTGTGATGGACTTCGTAACTGGGTTGCCGCGGTCCCCTTAGGGGAACGATGTTGTTTGGATTGTCGTCGACAGGCTCATGAAGGATTCTCACTTATTGCCGATCAAGGAGACCTTCATTGTCGATGATCTGGTAGGACTTTACATCAGATAGATTATTCATCTACATGGAGTTATGCACTCTATTGTTTCAGAAAAGGATGTGAGCTTTAACTCTTGGTTCAGGAAGGGAATTCATAAGGCCTTGGGTACACAAGTACTTTTGAATACAGCATAACATCCCCAAACTGATGTCTAGTCCGAGCGCACGATCCAGGTGCTTGAGGATATGCCCAAAGCTTTCATTCTAGAATTCGGCGGTTCTTAGGAGAATCATATACCTCTTGTGGAGTTCTACTACAATAACAGTTTACAGGAGACCATTCAGATGGCACCATACGAGGCTTTTTAAGGATGGTCATGCTGATCAACCTTATGCTGGCTGAGGCAGGAGAGGCAGCTTTGATGGGACCTCGTTTTGTTCGGGAGACTTCAGAGCAGATAGAGCTGAATTAGAAAAGGATGGCTATAATACAGTCTTGTTAGAAGTCTTATGTTGATTAGCGGAGAAGACCTTTGGAGTTCGAGGTCAGGGATCAGATTTTCCTACGTGTCACTCCAAGATTGGGACACAAGGGGATTCAGAGACTGGGTAAGCTTTCACCATGGTACGTCGAGCCGTTTGAGGTTTTGGAGAGAAGTGGGCCAGTTAACTATTGGTTTCAGCTACCCCAGAGGTACCAAACCATGCACGACATCTTCCACGTCACTCAGCTTCGACATTACATTTCTGACCCGTCTCATGTCTTTTAGCCCGAGGAGGTTGATCTCGAAGTGGATGCATCATTTGAGGAGCATCCCATCTGGATTGTCAATCGTAGTATGAAGGTTCTCCGTGGGAGGTATGTCCCTATTGTACGAGTGTTATGGAAGCATGGGCGAGTACAGGACGAGACCTGGGAGAGGGAGGCCAATGTATGATCATAGTGTCCGGAGCTCTTCGAGGTTTCTTCTTCTACACCTTGCTAAGGAAATTCAGGGACAAATTTCATTAAGGGGGGAAGTTTGTAAGAACCCGGATCTTCGTTCCAGGTACACCTTTCCTTTTTTGGAGTTTTTGAAAAAATGGTGTTTCTTGAAAGTTTCAATGTACAAGCCTTGTACTTTATGAATACATGCCATGTACTATTTTCCCGCTCAAAGCCATGTACTGGACATGTCTGAGACACTCACACGGTGTGTAGGGACGATGAGGAGGATGATTTTAACGGAGTATGGAAAAACTGATTACACACCGTGTACTCTAAAAGTACACGCCATGTACTTTCTTTTTATTCATTAAACTGACAAGGGTCGCGCCTGATGAATATAAAGGTCTTTTTCTCAGTTCTCTTCCTCCGAGAGCACAGAGGATCCATGAATCGTTGACAATCCCCCCCCCCCTCTCCGTTCATTATCCGATTTGAGCACCGTTGATTGCGTTGGAATTGCAGCGGTGAGTTCTCCCTTCTTCTTGAGCCTTGTTTTCCAATTCCTCCTCTTTCTCAAGTTATCGTGGTATATGTGTTTCAGACGTTTTCTTAGATCTATGACGTTCTAAGGAGATTATTTCATAGTTGTTCACGTATATCGACCTCCAAGGATTGAGGTAGCTGGTTTGTGCCTTTCTGTAGAATGTATTTGAATATTTTGTGCAATTTCACCAATTCCCTTGAACGAGAATTGTGTGTTTTCCTGTTTTTCCATTAATTGATTGTCTGATTGATTGATTTCTATAGTAGAGGTTTACATTTTTGAATATAGTAGTTTTTTTTGTACTCTGGATGTTTTCCATACTTGCTTTTCCAGTAAAGAATTTTGCATGTTTCCATGACTAGTTGTAAGATAGTGGAACTATTGTGCTATTTTTCTACTCAGCCTTATAATGATAGCCAAGTATTTCTTGAGGTTGACTTGGGCAATACACACACGTTATGCCTGATTATATTACACAGGGCTGAGAGAACATAGTGTTTGGACCAAAGAGAGAATGGACGTAAGGGCTTCTCCAGAGTGTCTTTAATTTACGTTGTTATACCACAGGGGGAATTGACGTTGAGTGCTTCCTCATAGAGTATGTAGTTCCTCGACACGGGACACAGGGTGAATTGACATTGAGTGCTTCCCCAGAGAGCCTTTAGTAAGATATGAGACTATAGGTGGAATTGATGGTGAGTGCTTCCCTAGAGAGTCTATTATTTATCTGAACCAGTGGGGTGAGACTGTGTGTGCCTCACGGGGGGTTTCTAGTACTTTAAGGTTGTAACAGAGTAGTTAGGTTGTGAGAGCTATCTAGAGGGTTACTTGTTTTGTAAGTGTTGTTTGTTGTTAACTTGTGTAATTTATATGCAAGAACTGTGGATTGTAGCTTGTTGAGCTTTTCTGTTTACTGCATCCTGCACTTTTACTTGCCTTGTATTCATTGACTATTAGGCACAAATCGTTGGGTGATTGGCTACTGGGATTATATCTCACAACCTGTTGGGTCATGATTTTGGGCCCAAACAGATTATATTGTTGCACGTATAGATAAAGTCTTGCATCCTTCTACATCAGGTGTTTGACTTTCTATGGAGTTGGAGAGCATGAGACCAAGCTATGGCTTGCGATGCTACTGGAGTTGTTGTTGCTTTAGTACATTGTGTTCAGTTGTATTTCAACACATTGTTGGGTTTTCTACTTTCCTTAGATACTTGTACCTGCTTCATCATTATCATCATTTTTATATATTTATTCTTCCGTTGTTTACTTACAGTTATGTATGTTTTTACTGCTTCCTCTATTGACTATTTTTTCCTTACCTTTTATACCTTACCAAATGAGGGCATAATTTCCCCAATAACTTACCAAGGCCCTCGCTTCTAGACAGTGGCCTCTGGCGTTTGGGGAAATGCGCTTGAGGTCATGTGGTGAACTGGGTACGGGGCACTAGTGGAGGGGCTCCGGATTCAGGACGTTACAACCTGAAACATATCTTTAAGGTGTATAACCTTTCCTAGTGAAAATCCCGTCTCTCCTAGCATCCAACGACATTTATATGTCTTTTATTATTGTTATACGTTTTAAAATCTACCTTAGTCTTATATAAAAATCATGTTAATTCTAAGAGACCAAAAAATAATTAACTTAATGATTATTGGTATCATCTTTATTCCATCATGGTCCAATACAGAAATTGAGATAAGCAAAACCACAGTGAGGATAAATACCTGCTGGAATGTTCGGTAATTGGATGTTACTAAATCCTCACCATAATTCATTCCATCCAAAAGAAGGCTTCTAAAATATTTAATCCATGAAAATTGGAAGGATTATCCACCCTCATCATTGACTCTCACCCCCATGTATCATCAGATTATTATATGTGTTTCTATAGTGATATGGCCAACATAATCTTCCTTCCATGAATGTCCTTCGGTTGAAAGTCAATGATCTCAACATGTTTCGCAAAAACAGAAACATATATCATCAACTAAATTAACATACAACTTAGAACATTGGATGGATCTAGATGATACTTACTATGAGAAGATAGGTTTAAAACATCATGAATATCTACCAAATGAACATGAAGCTCTAACCGAAATGAAATCGGTTTAAGCTGCACAATGAACTCAAATGGCCCAACATATATAAGAGATAACATTCCCTATTTTCCATGTTTATGGTGACCCAATTAATAAGAATAAATAATGAAAACCTATTCACCAATAGAAAAATCTATAGGACATCTCCCACAAATCTACATATGATTTGTTTCAATTTTGAGCTATAACTAAATGATGATGTAACTATCAAATAATTACTGAAATCTCATTGGCCAATCATGGTCTGACCGAAACTAATTTTCCCACCTCTACCCAACAAGTAGGTGATCTTTATGGATGACTATAAAAAACCCTGAAATGATCCATTATTATCGATGAATAATAAATGTTTTGGTAAAAAATTTCAAAACCTAGTTGGCTATACAATTACACACACAAACACAATACATTGGAACAAATAATATCATCTAGGATATAAATCATATGCTCTATATGACTATATTTTTAGGGTTGGAATATTCATCCCAACATGACATGTGATTCCATATACTCTTTGAGACTCCTCTAGAACTATGAGGTAAACCTAGGGTACCTAAAACATTTATTTTAGATGGAATCCAATAAAACCTAAAAATATCATATGCATATATCTTAATGAAATATTCAACCTTAGTTGAATCCTATATTAGTATAAAATGAGAAGACATAATCTACTAATAAATTATCACATTGATAGAATTCCTCCCTCAATAATTCCATGGTAATCAAAAAAATCAATGGACACCTCATCCAATTTCCATATTGGTACCAGAAGAGGTTGAAGGAAACTAGATGGGTTCTACAGTTCTCCATTAATCATTTGGTAGTTGTAATAGTGAGACACATCATTTTAAATATCACTATTCATGAATGGACATAGGAATCATCATCTAATGGAATACTACATTTTTATATCACCTTTATGAAAGTCTTACAAATTAACGTGAATATTAAAAAATACTATACTCCTCATAGATAAAGGTAAAAAAACCCATATTACCTTGAGGTGTATAAATTCTGAAGAGAGAAACCAATGAATAATGGTCTACATACCATAATGAATTTCTTGAACATTACAGAACTCGTCATCTTATTTTTGACTCTACAAAATAAAATCTAGAAGAGAGATGATAACTGAACACTTGTCATAATCGGTCCTGAAACATCCTCCTTTGCATCGTGGTGAAACACAGCTAAATGCAATATAAGGATCCACTCCCCCTTTGATTCTATAACAGCCTGTGATTGTACATTTCTTATATGATCATATATAATTTCATACCCCTTCCTCGAGGTGTTGGTGATACCAATTTCAAATTTCTAATATAATATTACCCTTAATATCTATTTATAATTCATGTCTTTCTAAGAAAAAATATAACCTAGACACTTAAAACCATAGAATATTGTGAAATTCTCCCCCACAAAGATAGTGTCTTTGGAATTTAAGAGCATTCATAACTGCATCAATCTCAAAATCATGAGTGGGGAAACTATTATCATGTTTTTGAAGGTTAAGAAAGCCATAAACCACTACAAGGTAATCCTGCATAATCACACATCCCAAACTATCACTACAATCATTATAAAATATCATGTAACCCCTATCACGATTATTTAAAATTAGAATAAGAGATGATTTAAAAAAATGTTTCAGTTCATCAAAAAAATAAAGACACATCACATCCCACATGAATTTTACCATTATATTGGTATGATCAATTAAAGTGTTTTCTGTTTGCAGAAATCTATAACAAAACTTGGGAATTATACAACAAGACCAATGAATCTCCAAATTTCAATGACATTTTGTGGTTCCATCCATAATGAAATGGGCATCTCATTCACTATATCATCTAATAAAAGATGCTAAAAAAATTCCATATGAACATCTCCTACTAAATTCTGAAACTAAATTTCCAATTAAATCCATACAAACATTGACATCTATGAATTTCCAGAAACAAACTTAGTCTGTTATCATTCTCACACTACGATTTCAAATAATTTATAATATCATTCACAAAAACTTCCAAAAAATTGAAATTGTTCCTCCTGACATTCCACCTTTCATTCCAATGTCTGGACTAAGGTTCTAGTGAGGAAACTTCTTGATCTCAGAAGGCACACTCCCATATCATCCACCAACCTATTTTGTACAGGAAGCCTTTTTTAGGTTTCCCTCAATAATGTGATCATGATTAACCACAAATGATAATTTTAAAAACCCAATGATATTCACCTAAGACATAATTTACAACTTAAAACCTTCCTGAAATCATTTGGCCAAAGTATCCTCATCTGCAACTAAAGATAGATCAAAAAACTGTAAATGTATGAGAAGATGATTTTAGTCCATTATGGATATGCTTCCATCGGAGATATGTATAAACTCAAATGCCTTATTTTGTCTCTATGTGTCTGGATTGAATTTTTGGAAGAATGTTTCCAGAATTTACATCCATTATATCTCATCAGTCTATCCAGATTGTACCTAAATGTCAATCAAGGATTTGCTAAACCGTATTGAATATAAACACCCAAGTTGACCCACTTCTCATCCAGACGTCCAAATGGTCATGTATCACCTCTACAGATTCAATCCATATTTCATATCCCTCATGTCCAACCTCTCTAGTAATAGTAGGATGGTGATCTAGATTAAAATACCTTGTCAAATCTGAAATTATTTTCTGAACCCCTCCTGGGCCTCTCTCAATGAATTGCATGAAACGAGCAAGGTTATTTGGAAATGTTCCTTTTATTCCACACCTTCCAATAATGGGGCCACAAATCTCCCTTTTTAGATGCTCATTCTCGACCATGCCCCACATTACCTCCCTCGAGAAGGATTGTTGCGATATATCTCTACAAAGACAAACACACATCATAGTTATTATAATACAACCTTATAAAATTTACATAAGAGGAGAAACCAACACAATAAGTTTAAACTTATCCTTACCATTTTTTCATGGCACACGGTTAACACTGAGGCCATATCAATAATGTAAACCACCATAATCCATGGTCATTGTTAAAAAGGGTACAAACATTCACATTAAATGATCCAAAATTTAATTAATAAAATTAGCTCAAATGAATTAATTCATCAATTTAAAAAATTCTCATACATATTTCATTAATCGTGGTTCTCATTAGACAACCATTTAAACTAATTTTTCTTATTTATGTTAATCTCACATGAAGGAAAAACAATAAAATTTCAATAGCATAACCACAAAAAATTTCCTCATGAGTTACCAGAATTATCCATGACACAAAAACATTATGTTCCTAAAATGATTCATACTGACTGATGTAACATTACGCTTTAGGCCAAAAAAAATATTCAACAATTTTCAAAACAAATATCACATCACATCATAAGTGAATCACCGAAGGAGAAATAATATCCAACTTTAAAAACAAATATCAATCAAAACAATCCCACTCTATGTACTATGATTATCCCATGTACCTATTTTTGAAACCCCCATACACGAGCTCATTACCAATACTTGACTCTTCTTAGTCTGCAGAGTACTATTTACAAAACATTATGAAAAATGAAGAAGAATGAATTGAAAAATCCCCAGTTAGATGATTGTGAAATACTAGACTGGGAGCCACTAAACGGTGCCCTGGGCTAGTTTCCCACATTCTTTCAAGCATTCCTCCCTATATTCTAAGGGATCCAACTAGTAGTGGGGGTTATTAAAGTTAGTACTGGGAAGACTATATGTAATTTTATAAAAAGAAAACACCACCGAATGAAAATTACAATAACCATGTGAGGATGCTCATAAGTAACTAGAACAAATCCATGTTATATAATAACCAAAACATGAAAATAAAATACTCAACTGGAAGATATAACATTCTATGACAATACAGATAACAAGTTTCAACAGTGAAACTGAATGTAAACAATACATTGACTCCCAAGAGGGTCCCAATCCACATCGATTACCCTATACTTTGCTCAAATCACAAACAACTACCAATCCCAGGGACTTTCTCTTATAATTTCTCTCAACAACAATGTCTACTCAGGATCCGATCAGGCGGACCAAATAGTGTGTCAGTACAACTCAGTAGGCCACAACCAACGGTGTCTAAAACAAGTAGAGTCAAAATATAGTGCATATATTTTTATGAAGAAATAAATACAATGTATAATTTAATGATTTGTCTCATCATTATATAATCATTAATCATCACATTAGGATTATTTTAAAATCATGTATCCCTTTTGGATCACCATTTAGTATAATTAATCATTTGGTGTAGGGTGTCATGCCTAGCACCCCAAATACCAATTAAAATATCATTCAATATTATAATTCATTTGATGTAGGTCATCATTACCAGAACCAAAATCATGTTGAGTGTAGGTCACCATGCATAGAACTCCATTTCTCATTCTGTGTAGGTCCTCATATCGAGAACGATATTATCTCAAGCTTAGATATCTATTTGGGTGGAACACCATTTATAGGTCAAAAGTTCATATTTTTCTAAAACGCCTTGTCCAGTAGAAAAAATATCCCATCCATTTAATCATTAATTATTTTAGTATATTTTTCCCAGTTATTAAATTATTAATCCAACGATTAATTTAAAATTTCAAAGGCCATTAGTTATATCAAAAATTGACTAATCACATATTACATTAACTAAATCATCAGTTTATTAATCAATCAACTCAATTCTTATTCCAAAATTATTTTTTCAAAATTGGTTATCCATGTGAAATACCAACATTTCACAATTAATTATCACAATTTATAATCATTGATCACATCATGGGACATAATTAGTTCACCGAAATAATTTTCTTTATTCAACATCATGGATCATAATTAATTCTCTCAATTAATTATCGTTGGTTAACATCATGACACATACTAAATTATGACAATTATTTATCTTTCACAACATAAATTAAATATCTCAAATACAATATCTCAACCAGTAAAAAATATCCAAAATATCTATTTTGGAATCCCCCTTCATTTTCTCCATGTTTCAATAATCAATTTACATCCATGAAAACATCAATTCAATTTCACATTCCTAATTACTCCAATATTGGAAATCATTTATCAGGGGAATCATTAAATTCATAAATTCACATTTACATAACATAATAATGACTATGAGACTTTTATTTAGGCCCCCTACCTTGGATTATCTACTGTATCTAGCCCAATGGAAATCCCCAAATTCTGAGCAGCACATTGTCATCGATCATGATTCTGATCTAAATCCCTAAAACAATATTAAGAACATAGGTAACCAAGATTCTATAAATATAGATCTAGACCAACAATACAAGATATATATACTAACTATAAGGTTTAGATCCTTCACAGTAGTAGATATATTTCATTAAAAGTTTTAGAAAATATAATATGATGAAATATTGAAGTAATGGGATGAAATCCACTTACTGGGAGGAGAGAAGATCGTTGATTTGGGATTTCGATCTCGAAGAACGATGTTCAGATTTCCTTGGAAACCCTCTAGAAGTCCTTGGGAACACCATGAACCTTTCATGCCCAATCCTAGGTTAAACTAAAAAGGTTACAAGTGTTTCATGATTTTAAAATCAATTTTGTGAATAAACTGGGAAATACACATAGTTCCTGGACAGATTTCACATGTTTAGGTCAAACTGTGTGCTAACCGTGCGATATTCCACTACCCACACTTTGTGATGGGATATGGTCAGGAAAATGGTGCACCAATAATGATAAATTCCATTTTATACATGGTTATCATGCGTACAGTTAGGCAAAACCATTCACAAACAGGGCACAACCATGTGTCTTCCCAAATACATAAAAACCTCACCAAAACACACCCTATTTCATAACCTAATAAAATGGTTCATAATAAAAAAAGTGCATGAAAACATGCCTAATATTTCTATAGAAAATGTCAGGATCATATTATGATTTAGGTATCACAGAGGGTGGATGATGTTTTCCTTAATGTATTTATACTCTTTAAACATTAGCATTAAGAGTAATTATAGCATCCTATGATTTATGAGAAAATTCATAAACATAAGAAGATGTGATTAATTCTCAAGGAATGAAGAGTGACACCTATTAGGACCCCAACATTACTACGACATGTAGGGGGTTTATAGATATATAGTCACACCCAACCAAATAAAAATTAAGGATTAATACTAGGATCATAGATTAAAAATGGATCATTTTTTAATTCAATTAAAATAAAGAAATATAATTAATCTTTATTTAGAATTAAGCATTTTAAAAGATGATCTAATTTAATTATTTAAATGTTAAATAAATACCAAATTAAAAAGATATTGAGTTAATCATTTTATGTGGAGAAAAATATATTAATATTAAAATATAAAAAAACATTATAAATGATGATTTTTATGTATAAAATCCAGAAATATTAAAAGAAGAATATTTTTATAGTGTATCTAATACGCAACACTGAGCATTACCAACCAACAAAATATATTTCCATAGATTTAATCTCCTCAATAACGTGTATAACACATGATCACAAGTAAAAATAAACTATAATATAGTATATCATTATAACCAACCCATTAAATTTTAAGGTTTGAATAGTATATACAAAATTTTGAATATTTTTCTTATATAAAGATTATAAGTAAAATAATAATAATTTAAAATAAAAAGAAATGTTATCTTAAAAACATTATTTTTCTAAAAGATGATTTAACCACATTTTTCACATATAATTTAAAATTTAATTTCCCAACATAAAATATATTTATATTACAAAATTAAAATTACTTTGGAATTAATCTTATAAAAACTATATCACGATGAATTTTTAAATTATAATTAAATGATTAATTTTTTAAGAATAATAATAAATAATAAATTTAAATTAAAAATTATATTTTTTAAACTAATTTTAAAAAATATTCATATTTTAATATATTTAAATTATTATTATTTAAATTATATTAATGTATGATACATCTTGTTTATTATTTCTATTTTTATATTTAATTTTGATATAAAAGACTTCTAAATATTTGAACATTGTCTCTTTGAAGATCCACATTATCATCTCATCTATGAGATTAATTTAAAACTAGTACTCTACCAATGCGATGCACGACTCTAAAATAATTCTTATTATTAACTACATGTTACTATTTATAAAAAATAATAGTATATATTAATATTGAATATATTTGAAAAGGAAATGACATACATAATGAGGAAACAATTACAGAAAAAGCGGAATAAAATTTAGATACTAAGCAGCCTTCTGTAAAAAAATAACAACGAAGGAACCAACGGTGAAATAGAATGAAAATTAATGAATAATATATTGAAATTATAAATTAAATCATCGAAACAAATTATGAAATTATAATTTTCAGATACATGAAATAGGTGAAAAATGAAACAGAATGATGGTAAGATTACATAAATACAGTTTCACCTTTGACATAGGACTATAGAATGTAATATAACAATCTTCAGGGAACATAAATACTGTTTAAGTAGCAGATAAATGTTTGAAAACATAAACAAGAACCATATTTTTCAACAACATTGGGTGTGCAGATCATATTGCAATTCATGTGATCATAACGTGCAGTGAAAAGCCTCCTGGTACCACTATGCATCATTGATGTAGAGTAGCAGTTTGTCATGTTTGTTGACAGTTATATTGATCTATGCAACCTGTAATTAGAAATGAATGTGAGTAAATGAGACATACTACTATGAAAAAATATCTATTTAATCCAGTGAAGTCAAAAAATACATGTCATAATCAAATGGAGTATTTGTTTACAATATTCAACTATGAAAAAAAAACTGTACAAATATTCAATGAAAATAATTATATAAAATGAAAATGAATAGTCACTACTAATTGAAGTAAATAATAGAAAATGGCAACCGGACATACTTTATCAGAAAATAGACATGATTATTTTGAAAAAATGAAAACTATTTCTGGAAGAAAAATATAATCCACACCTGCTACCTAGGAAGGTAGCTATGAAAATATAATCCACGCCAGCTGCCTAGGGCATTACCTATCCCCTGCATAGTCCGTCGTCACTGCCCTACCCATCACCTACCCTCCAGTCCAGCCCCCACCCCCCCATCCAACCCATCCCTGCATTGCAGCCGTCTCATGTCCGTTGCGACTCCTCCCCCCGGCTCAGACCCTCTTCTCCCTTCCCAACACCTTCCCCCACCAGTCCCCACCATGCCAAGCCCCTTCCCCCAGCACCCCACCGCCCTTCCAGCCCCACTAGTCCCCTCCCCTGCCCAGCCCTCCCTCCCCCCCAAACCCTACCCATCATGTCAACCCCCCCTCCCCACTTATCTACCTGTCGTCCCTCCCCTACCCAACACCTTCCCCCACCAGTCCCCCCCTGGCCAGCCCCTTCCCCCAGCACTCCCCCCCTTTCTAGCCCCACTAGTCCCTTCCCCTGCCCAGCCCCTTCCCCCAGCACCCCCTTCCAGCCCCACCAGTCCCCTCCCCTGCCCATCCCCTCCCTCCCCACCCCACACCCTGCCCAGCATGTCAACCCCCCCGAACTACCTGTCATCCCTCCCCTACCCAGCCCCTTCCCCCACCAGTCCCCCACTGGCCAGCCCCAGCACTCCCCCCATGCCTTTCTAGCCCCACCAGTCCCCTCCCCTGCCTAGCCCCTCCATCCCCACACCCTACTAGCATTTCAACCCCCCCAGTCCTCTATCTGTCATCCCTCCCCTTCCCAGCACCACCCCCCACCAGTCCGCTCTCTCGCCAGCCCCTTCCCCCAGCACTCCCCCCCTTTCCAGCCCCACCAGTCCCCTCCCCTGCGCAGGCCCTCCCCCCCCACACCCTCCCCAACATGTCAACCCCCCCCCTCAATCCCCCTCCTTTGATTGTCTGCCACCCCATCCCAAAACCCCCTCCCTCGTCATCCTTCCCGTTGCCCAGCAGCTTCCCCTAGTAGTCCCCCCCTTTCCATCCCCTACCCCAGTAGTCCCCCCTCATTTTTAGCCCCTCCCCGCATAACCCCCCGGCCAACCTCTTCCCCCACCAGGGCCTTCCCCCCTTCCCTCATCTACCCATCCCATCCCCTCATCTCCTCTACAACCAGCCCAGATCCTCCCTTCCCTACTCCCCAAATCCAACTCCTTGTCTCCCCTCACCTCTAAGCAGCTTCTCTTTCCATCCCTTCCCAGAAGCTCCCCCTCCCACCTCCTCATCCACCCTGCCCAGCCCCTTCCCACAGCAGCCCCCTCCCCCCCAGCCCAGATCTCCCCCTCCCGCCCCCCTTATCAGTTCTTCCATCATGTACCTGCAATGTTCCAAGGTTTTAAAACTATAGTGGACAATATGTGGCAATGTTAAAAGGATTTAAAACTGTAGTGGACAGATACAAGCATAATCTACCAAAGGAAGGAATGGAAATTGTAAGTTATTATGGATAGGAAATCACAAAATATCACATTATACAAACTGTGAGGAAGTAAAAATTCCACAACATTGCCCGAAAGGTCTGAATTCATTCCCTTCTATGATTAAAAGTAATTACAATTACCAAAATAACTGAGAGGGGTCATTCCAAGGAAGGATCTCCTATTCCATCATGCCCTGGTCTAAATAAATAAGCTGCAAGTGAAAAAAAATCAGTTTGTTAATGTTACTTCCAAGTCTCATAAATTGAAAACATTTCTGTAAATCTGTAACTGTTATGACACCCTTAAAAACTATTCCATCCCTACCTTAATGAATGAGTAGGGTTATGTTATAATAAAATTAGTGCCTAGTTCAAAAGGTTCAATAATTTATATTAAAATGATCTGTGCATTTCAATCACATTATGTTAGCATGTTTCCTGTAAAAAATAAATTATCATATGTTACTTTTCTATTAATGGTGATTATTAATGAAAGTTTTGAAGTGATTCGAATGTCATACCATGACACAGTATCGAAGAAGACTTTCTTCTCGATGATGTTGGTGAAATTAATTCAGTGATTCAAGCTACATAACAGAAATTTTGGAAGGAGAAAACTGTAGAACATTTATTGTAAAACAAACTGATTACTGAAATATAATTGACTGAAATGATCCACTACTCAAAAATTAGGACATTGCTCAAATGGAATTTAATGATTGGGGGAAAACACACAACATTAATGAATAAACACCCATCAAACCTAAAAAAATGATTAAATAAAAACTTGGATAGATATGAATATTCAAAGATAAGTTGTTTCATTAAGATGATTAAAAATAGGAAAAAACCCATCATCAAAACATGTTTAGCTTGTTCTTTTTATAACATAATATGTAAAATTAAAAGAAAAATCACAATTAGAATAAATAAATTAAAATAATAAAAATTTTAAAGTTAGTAAGAGTACCTGCAACTGAAATCGGCATCAACATAAACAGATAAACCCTGATTCATGGATGTGGGAAAATGAAATCGGTAAAATATACCTTCATGATAAGAGTCAATATCACTATAATGATGTTGAAAACATTTAGCGGCATTAAAACAGACTAAAACTACAATTTTTGTCAACATAAATAGAAATACACATACATAGATATGGGTAAATGTAAAATGTAAGCTACACCTGCATGAAAAGAGGCAGGATCACTGTAATGAAATTGAGCACATTTAGAGGTAGTAAGACCGACTGCAGTTGAAATTTTCTTCAGTATAAATAGAAATACAGCCATAGATGGATGTGAGAAAATTATAATTGTATGTTTTAACTGCATGAAAAGAGGTCAGATCACTTTATTAAAGCTGAAGTCATTTAGGGGTTTTAATACTACCTACAACTGAAATTTTCTTCAACATAAACAGAAATACACACATACATGGATGTGGGAAATTATAAATTGTAAGGTATACCTGTATTAACAGTGGCAGGATAATAGTAATGTATTTGAACACATGTAATGGTAGTAAGACTACCTACTACTAAAAACTGCTTCAAAATAAACAGAAATACAGACATACATGGCTGTGGTAAAATGAAAAAAGTAATGTATACCTGTATGAAACATGCAGGACGAGTACTGAACAATTTCAAATGGTCAACTACATTAAATACAAATGCCTCAAATCATGTGAGTTATTTTATGGTCACTATAATAAAGTGGTGAACTGGGTTGTTAGAGAAAATGTGAGATGTTTTACCTATGAAATAAATTTGGATGGAATTGATTGAATTACCGTTGATGCTATTTCTGTATGTTTCATGGGAATAAGAGCTTCTTCGATGTATAATAGGGCTGCATTCCCCCTGAAACAGACAGAGGATTTATAATATAGGGATAGCAGCGGGATAGTCATAATAATATTGTATTTATAGTATAATTTTAAAACTATAGAAACTGGGTTTGCCTATTCTATGGTTTTTTATTGCAGTAACCACCACAAACTTCAAATTTTGTGGACATTAATTGTTTGTAGAATGTTAACATATTCATGGAATTCGACTAAAATGGAGGTGATGGTTTTTGGTAGTATTTTCTTACAACCATAGAAGTAGTTGTACGGGATAGGGTTGTATCCTGGTGTTAAAGTTGAGCTGGTTTTGTAGTCAATGGACATAATTTGATAGATTTCTTCATCATTAGAACACCAAGAGATATATAATGACCTTAGATTAGTTTGTTGGAAAAAAATTGGATCAGGAGGAAAAGGTTCTCTGAGACATTTGAAACAAATCTGAACCATGCGAGAGAAATTAATGAAGGTTGTCCGAGTTGAGTTGGTTCGGAGCTTCGAAATAGATCCATAATTCTATTTATATGGCTTCTCGCTCCAGACACTGTTGAAATGCTGAGTCATTGATGAAATCTCGTGTCCCTTCCATATATGTATAACCAAGCATGAAATTGTGAGTTTTCTATGAACTGGGTTTCTGAACGAAGTTGAGACCAATAGCTAGGGTATTAATGGGTTAGGGATCCAAGAAATAAAGAATGTATGAATTAGAATGAGGAGTCAAGTTGGGCTTCAAAATCCAAACATGTGAATAGTCAACATTATAGAAAGAATCAGAGGTGTTGCAGTTACCATACCTCTGAGGAGATGAAATCCACCGGGAAGCGTTGGAGTAGGCAATGAAAATCATGAGCGGGAGTGGTGCGGGGTGGAGGGGATAATCGGGAAGGGGGTGGGAGAGGGTAATCACGGATGGGAGAAAGAACCTAGAGGATTAGGGGAGGAGATCAGGAACTGGAGAGTGGGAAGATGCGATTAGGGTAGGGGAGACCAGGGGAGGGGAGACCAGGAGCAGGCGGACACCGGTTGGGTATGCAGGGAGGTTGTGAGAGAAAGCGGAGACCAGGAGCAGGCGGAGTCCGGTTGCGAATGCACGGGCGGAGGATACAGAGGATACAGAGGAGTAGGGGAATGAGGCTACATGAGAAGGGGGAGGGAGTGGCAAGAGAAGGAAGCTTCGGGACGGAGCAGTAGTGGAACCCTAGGAGGGGCGAGCGATCGCACGAGCGCGCAATGAAATTGGGAGGAGGAGAATCCCGATCATGAGTGGGTTCTGGGTAGAGATATGAATTGGAGAATAGGAAAATGGGGTTATGTGGAGGTAGGAATGGGTGACATGTAAGCAACGTAGAAGCCTAATTTAGTATAGATAGTAGATATCAAAGAATGATTCGGATATGTGAGTAGTAATGTGAGATGGCGATGTAAATCTAGAAAGTTGAGAAACTTGATAGGGGTCACGACGGATCCGTGATGCTGGATGGAGGATGATGATTGAAGAGGAAACAAAGATGGAAGAGGGATCCATGATTGTGGACGGATGAGTGATTTGAAATTGAAGAGGAATCCTAAATGGAGGTGATCTAAGATTGAAGATGGATTTGTGATTCTGGAAGGAGGTGATTGAAGAGTGGTCTGAGATTGAAGGGGAAACCTAGCCGAAGTTGAGTTCGGATGAAACATGGGGGTGATGACTTCACGTTCAGGGGTTCAATGATAATGGAGGTAGTTTTGAAAAAAAATTAGGTGACATGCCTGCATGCTAGGGTAACATAGTAGTTGGAGAATGACATCTATAGTATAGATAATTGATAGGATTCATTAAAATTCCTAAAAACTCAAAAATATTGATATACCAAACATGTAAATCTAGTTCAATTTAAGCAAGCATAAAATAAAAAAATACCAAAGAAAATTTGAGCATTTAATAAGTAAGATAAAAAATGAAACCTTGGTCGTTGAAAAAAAAGAACAATAGGAATTGAACATATATGCAAAGGAAAAAACAACCAAAACAACTCATACCTGCTCATTGAAGCCAGATTCAAGTACTATCATGTAAAAAACAGTAATCACATGATTATCAATATATCATTAACCCCTTGAGTTATAAAAAATATTAAATTGATGAGTTCTTAACCATAAATCAAATCATGATGAAGAATTTGTTGGTAAAAAAACAATAGGATTGAACCTCCTTAAGCCATAAATTATATGTCTCTTATGCTTATCCTCCTCTATGCTTGTAAATCGAAGACATTCATTCCATAATCCCATGTACAGTCATCAAGATTTATCTTCTTCACTAAGTGAGGATGATAAAAATTAATGTATAGTAAATAAGATAATTGCATGTGGATGTAGAAACTAACATTGTTTAATATAGTGAAGGATTTCAAGGTACCGACATCAACTGAACCAACACTGTCCCACGCAAAAACTTGTTATTCAATGAGAATCTATATTCTAAACTCAATAGGTTCCACACATATGTTACCACAGAAAGGAAAAAATCCCAGTAAGTAGACATTTGAGACAAACGAATCAAAAAATATACTATGAATTTACACGTAAAACTAAGAACAAAGCGTAGAGAAGTTTCTACCAATAAAAATATCAAACTAATATTCAGTATAGATGATTGAAGGATCATATATTGGAAGAAGTGAAATTACCAACTAAATTTCTAGGTACCTATTTCATTTGATCTGATACCTTCCCATAAAAATACTTGTTTTCCAATGCAAACCCCACTCCTGAAATCAAAAGAATTCACACATCAGAAGACAAAAAAAACATTATCATTACCTTTACATAAGTGATCCTACATTGAGACAAAATTCCATTAATAAATTTATGATGGGTTTATAGTCATGTCTATTGGCTCCCCTACACTGATTCTACTGCTCGAAGTGTTATCTAGATCAACGCAGCATCCTTGTCTGGAATCTATTTCTGCATATCAATAAAAAATTTCATGAGACTAATAGCTCCAAAATTTTAAACATGAACACACTTTCTATTAACTCGAATTTATTGTAATGATTCCCAAGAAGAATCTTCAAAAATAGTGGCTGCAACCAAATAAATTGATAAAAAAAACTAGTGAAATGACTTAAGGAAATCATCTTAAATCTTTTATAGTGCAAGAAAATAATAATAAATACCCAATTAAGATCTTGCAAATTCTCTAAAAAATTTAATACATTCATGGATCTAGAACCATAGAATCAAAATCAATGCAGAAGATGATTCAGACGGTCCATTGGTTTACTTCAGATGCGATGACAGATGATAGGGAAGGAGGGATACCTTAACGCAGTCCGATATAACATACGAGATGAAACAAATGCTATATTCTGATATATTTCATTAGATAAAACAGACTATTTTTCAGAGAATAATCCCATCTGGGGTTTTTGTAAGAAGAACGGAGGCGGCGAAGGTGGAGCAAGCTTTAGCGGAGCTGGCGGATGTGGAGGATCTAAAGGAGGTGGAGGCCAAGATGGGAATTGGAATCCGAAGATAGGAGTATTCGCTAAATCGCCAATGGGAGCGGTGCGGTTTGGAGGGGAGAATCAGGAAGGGAGTGGGAGAGGGGATTCATGGAGAGGAGTGTAAAATGTAAGGGATTCAGAGAGGGGATCTTAAACCCTAGAGCGGGAATGGGTGAGTCAGGGATGGAATTCGGGAGAGGGTGGGAGATGTTGAGGGAAACCCCGATGATGAGCGAGGGAATAGGATACACATTCGATGGAACCCCAAATTTGGAGGGAGGAAAACATTTAGTTAGGTGACGTGGCATCATATGTAGGTGACACATATGCTTGGAAGAAGCCTGCATTAGTATAGATAATAGATAAAAAAACACATCACAAAAAAGTGAAATATCTTAATCAATGGTTGTTGCATCCTCTCATTGAAACCCATTTCCAGCCAACTACATTAATGATCTACATTCAGGTCATGTAATGGATGTTTGAAATAGGGAAAATTATATGAATCATGTATGAACAGAAAAGTATAAATCTTCAATGAATCATATACTTATTACATAATCACAAAAAGGAAAATAGGAGAGTATTCATGAAAAGAATTTGTGTACCTGTATGGAATAAAAGATGGATCAGTTTGACAAAAAAATGAACTAATTGAGTTGCACCAATTGTGAGGAGAAGGGAATGTGACATTACTTGAAATTGCAAACAGACCACAACAGACCTTATAGGCTACAATAGAGAAGACCCGAAATATTTTTATTTCAGTAAATGTAATACCATACAAACAAATAAGCATTTTGTTATTCACATGCATAACCAAATTAAAGTCGAAAAAAGTTAAAGGCAATTCAAACAGTAGACCATAGTAGAGGTTTATTTTTTCGAAACAGGTAATGTAATTTTAGACAAGTAAATATACAGTTGGAAATCGAAATGCTAAATCGAAATGGAATTTAATTAAGTTGCAAGGAAACTGGTATAAGAAACCACATTAGAATTTTATTTCATTAAATGTGTAAAAGAATAAGCATACAATAGAAAATGAAGCCGACCTGTTATAGAACTGAAAATATATCTGAAATGTGGTTGCAAGAATTAAAGTTTTCAGTATGCAGTCATACCTGAAGTGCGAAGATGATACGGGAGGGAATAAGAGACACAACATCCATGCAGAGAAGGGTAAGTGACTTCGGTTGAAATTGAAAACCCAAATAACCCTGCAATACCTGCCTGAAATTTCAAACAGTTAGGGGGTCGAAGGTATGGATGGACAATGGTAATAAGTAGATACAATGAGATTCACTGTAGGTGGAAGGGAAGGAGGAATATAGATGAATAGCCTGATATTTCACGGTCCGATGTAAAGGGATTCACGATCTGGATAAAATTTCAATATATATCCGAGTGCGCGATGGAACAGGTTGGTATGGTTTGCTGAAACTGGGAGCAGGAGAAAGACGATATGAGGGACAGCCTGGAGGAAGACGTCGCCGGCCAGGGAAGTATGCTGTAACCCTATGTCGCGATTAACGTAATCCCAATCGCGACACTGAATGGGTAAACCAGGGATAGTGTTGTCGAAACCTGGAGAAGAAACAGGGCGGAGACAAACGGCATGAAGAACGAATGCTCGAAGGAAGGTGGAATCTCGTAGTAATTCGGAAGCCAGGACCCCTAATTCAGAGGGATGTCGGGAGAGCGCGTGGGGGGAGCCCGATAGCGTCGCAGAAGAAGGTGAAAGGTAGTCGGATGGTGTAAGGTATCTCGATGAAGGAACCCTAAGTTGGAGGCTTCACGGGTGAGCGCGCGAGGTTGAGGCCGATTGCATCGCGGGAGGGAGGATGTGAAAGTGGAGGGTTTTTGCTAGTAAGGGGACGTGACTCAAGGGGAATGAGACACGTAGGCTTGGAGAAAGCCTATTTTAGTATAGATAGTAGATTACAAATTTTGACATATGAAATAATTTTTTTTTAAAATCCATTATTTGAATCAACATAATTTATATTAAATAAAAAGTTCATCATAATTTTTTTCCGTTATGATCTGTAAAATATTTAAAAATATTTCTCATGGTTAAGGTAAAAATGAGTTCATATGAAGTTAAACTAAAAGATAATTGTTAAAATTACCCAAAACATGTATAAAATATAATTTAGGGGAATATATAAAATTAAAAAAAAAATATATATCAATCATACTCAATTTGGGTCCATTCTAGAATTTGATAAAATAGGGTACCCCTTTTTCTTTTCAAAAATAACATGTTACCAACTCACCACACTTATAAAAGGACACAACCTATCCTCCATTATTCTCTCCATAGACCCATTTTTATTCAAAAAATTCCAAAAAAATAACTTAACACATTCATACCAACAACCTATAATAATTGTTTTTTCATAAATTCATTCCACTAATACATAATGTATAATCATAAAGAAGTTCTCTATGATGAGGTAAAATTATTATGTATTCATTTTAAATTAATTTCTCTTCCAGCATCATTAAAATAATTCAAATTTATAATTTTATCAAAAAAATATCACATATACACTAATAAATTATTATTTTATGAAAATAATAGGTATCCATATCCTCTTCCCTCAAATGGGAATCAATAAAATCACTCGTCTGTAGAGAGGACTACGACCTCATTAATCGATGATATATGTTATCCATCAACACATATAACAGATGTGTATGATAATGGATATAAATTATATATATTATATTCATAAAATATTTATATATCTATAGTAAATATAATACATTGTATTTTATTTTCATTCATTTTCATACAGGATAAGATAATATATATTGTGTGTATAGAGGAATGAAACCCCACGAAGTGTTGTGATTCTTTTTAAACAAACGCCTTACATGGAAGACAATAACTATAATATAAATGAATATATGTTATATAATTTAGATAAATATGATACTAATTTTATATCAATCTTTATGAAAATATAATATTTCATTTATAATTACCTTTTCCCCTAAATAAAGATGATAACATTATTCTTATATGGGTAGAATGCCCCTTCATAGAGCTAAGTGACACCCATTTCATCACCACAAAACATTGATATTAAATTTGACTATATTTAATGAAATAATATGTTATTTTTGATATTATAACCATAATTTAATTTTAGATTCTTACTTAGATTATTTATATATATATCATTGAATATGGAAATGATACACATACATATGTACGACATACCCCATCCAATATCGAAAGATACTTATTTTTTCAAACCCCATATTTAATGATTTATCTTAAATAAATAATTGATGTATAAATAATAATATTAGATCATAATTATTGATATTTAGTTTAATTATGCACAAAAAATAAATAACAAATCTAATATTCATGACAAAACCTGAATGAGAAAACAAGGCAATTTTCATTTGAAACAACGAAATCAGTGAATGATTATTAATAAAAGTGTGATAAAATGTTATAAAATGATCAAATATGATATTAAATTTATTTATACTGTTTTTATAAGTTGATTACAAGTTAAAAACAAACATATATATGGTTAAATCATTTTCAATGTAAGGGAATATTGGGATAAGGGATTTCGTAACTCGATTTCCTCTTACTTGGTTAATCATCTATATTGTTGATTATATATTAGTATGATTTAGTTTTCAATTAAATTTTATTATATTATGTTGTATTTCATTTTTTTGTATTTAAATTTATTATATGTTATCAATTAATTTATTAGTCCCCACATCAATTATGTGATCTTCGTTTGCGACTTTTCCAATATTTCCCTTACAGGAATTATATTATAATGTTATGAACCAAATTTATTTTATATGGACTATATAAAAAGAAATTTACATGTATATTAAGGATACGATAATCATAGATTGTATTTTATGTTTCAATTTGAATAATTTCATCCAATGGGATTTGAATTAAATGTTATCAAGTGGAATGATGTTTTGATAACTAAATTTATTTTAATTGGGTTATATTACAATTCATTGGGTTCAATATTATAATACTATGTGTCCAATGTCTTCTGGTTATCATATATTATAATTCCATTTTTTCCTGTTAATTTAGATTTGATACCAAAAAATTATTGATATATTATCTCACACTTCAATGTTATGGCCTCTAATTTTTTTATTTCAAATCCTATTTGAATATCGAGTATTTATTTTTTAATTCTCATTGAATGAAATTGTTTGATAATTTACTAATAAAACCATTAATTTTATTCTCTTCTATTTATTAATGAACATTATAAATATATTAATACATTTTTTCAAATTCTTGTTAATTAATAGTATTCTGAAAATGTTTTTATAAAAATTGCCATAATTTCTATATTCTTTCAAAAATTAATTTCATATAAATCTATTTTTTTATAAAAATAAGGTCATTATTTTTTAAACCTTTTCCAAATGATTTATTAATTTAATATTTTCACATTTTACAATTTTTTGTTTTTAATAAAAATAACTACGAAAAATTTGATTAAATATACATAGAATATATGATATTTCCTTCCATCTTGAAACTAAAATTTCTAATGATTACATTATATGTTTCCAATTTTTATTCAAATAAAATTGTATTCAAACTTTCTTTAGGAAATTTATGTCTACATTTCTTTTCCAAAATGAATTTAATATTTTCATAAAAATGTTTTTAATGATCTATTTATGGTATTTATATCCATTAATGAAAAAAACCATTTATTAATATTCCAATGGTTATATATTGTTTTTATACTATTATCCTTATTTAAAAGGATGATTTAATATAATGTTGACCATGTAACACATTTAAATTCACTTCTTGGATTTTTATATTTATTGATTAATATTATCTTTAAAAAATAAATTTAATGTGGATATTGGATATTAATTATTCCCTATATATCCATTCTAGTATTGGGGATATTCATATTTCACAAATTTAATATCAATTCAATATAGATTTTTTGATATTGAATGTTATTTTACTATCTATAGAAATATTGATAATATTTATTCATTCATCAATATGGAAATTTATAGGTACATTATATTATATATGAGTTAAATTGAATAATTCATATAGAATGGATGCTTTTGACATGAATACACTATTGGGGCATGAATATGGATTTCCCATCGATGTGTATATAGTTTGGGGAGATAATTTCATTAGATAATCTTTGATAAAGGTGATTCCAGTGTTACATTCCCATTAGTTTAATTTTTGTTTGAAGAAATATCATAATGGTAGAGGATTCTTTATTGAAGAGACCATGATGTAAAATAATTAAGCAATATCTTAAATTAGAATTAATTTAGTATTATCCTGATGTTAGAGGATACATATTAGTGTTTATTCATGATAGTTTTTTTTGTACATAACCCTTAATGTTCATTTTAGATCAAATTTATTTGGATTCCCATTCTTGGTATTTCATAAGGATTAATTTGATTTATGTTCAAGAATATTCATGAAGGAATACTTTTATTAGATATAAAAATTATGCATTTTTTCAATTGTAATATGTAAATAATTTATGTATCTAGTTTGTAATGAAAACTATATGATTCATTTATTTTGTATGTGATTCTTTATTCTAAACAAGTAAAAATTAAAAAACTAGCTTTAGTATATGAATGTTTTTGTCGATATAGATTGAATCAGATGGTGTTTATTAGAAACCATGAAAACTAGATTTTAAAAAACACAGATTAGGGAACATGACCCATTAATAGACTTTGAGTATATTTGTTGAAGAACATCAAAGTGTTATGGTAATGAATAGAATTTGTATTATTGTTGATATACATCCCTATCTTCTTAATACAAGTGAAATTAGTTCTGGAATAGATATACCAAGGGGTAATAGCTCTAAAATGGACCAATGATTTTGACTCGATCATGACCTGGTGTATGATAGTGGGATATACTATGCATCTAGTTTGAAACTCTTGGGGAATATTAATAGTATAAATCACATTTTAATTTTAAACCATTATTATGTATTTGAATAAATTAGGAAAATGAATGAATTCGGTTAAAACTAAGCTATATTATAATGAAAATAATGTGTCATGATTTAGAGATCCTATAAATTATTGTATTGTTTTTCCATTATGTTTTTTGTTTCCCACATTATGGTTATTGGGTTTAGTCAATTGTTGGAACATTAATGATTAATGTTAAAATTAAACATGATAAAAATGTGGTGATTGTGTGTTACCAAATTGGAAGATTTCTACATTGAAATATGTCATGATTATTCATAATTTGTTATATTCATATATTATTAAAAACATATACCATATCCAACTCATTGACTAACCAAATATAAGTATGATTGATCTTTCTATGAGATTATATGGTGGAGTCCATAAAGAAAAACAGATTGATTTAATTCATGTTTATGATGTGGAAGGAAAAACCTCATGATGAGACTCAATATAATTTGAAAATTATTTTTGTTTTGAATGTAATGGATTAATACAATTGATTTATTAATAAAAATTAAGGGAATTATTTTTGGAAATACTTCTCATCCTAGATTTTCATTTAAACTTATTTTTACAAAATGCGAGGAAGCAAGGACTTACCATAGTCAACTCTATCCTCTAATCATTGAACAATGTACTGAGTATCAAGCTACGTTAAAATAAAATGGCTGCATTATTTATGTATTTTTATTTAGTGATTTAAATGTATACATTTTGATTAACAATCATATTTTTGTTATAAGTATCATGAGACATATCTGGACTATGTATAATTTCAGAAGCTTGTATGCCTTTATTAAATTAATATATATATATATATATATATAACACCATGGGAATAATATTTTAATGGATTTTAATATATCCTTGAATTCAATATCCATTTTAAAAATAAGGGTGTTGCGAATGTAACATGATTAAGGATATTTTTGTAAAATATATTGTTAAATATAACATATTGGATTAGAATATGGAAAATTATTTAAGGAATTATGAATTTAAATTGTATTGAAACAAAATTACGGTTATTGTTAACCGTTATGGTTTATCATATCATAAATGTTGTTGTAATTATCAGTCATAGAAATTTGATATTTCTATAGTTATTTTAATAATATTTTTTTCAAATAGAATATATTAATGAATCTGGTGATGGCCATTATTCTTGAATCCACAACAATAGGCTGATATTTGTTCTACTCCTACCCCAAGCCTATGTGAATCTCAGCTTAATATTTTGTTGTTCTATTACACCATTTTATGAATAAATATTAACGAAAAAAAGTATTGTTACCTTTAGGTTTAGAGAATACAATATTATATTAGATAACATGTGCTACCCATATTGGTTTTATAAAATAGATAGATGTAGAGGGAAAATTATTTCGCTCTTTTATAGATCATACAATGTTGTAAAATTGTATATTATTACATGAATAATAATTAATTAATTTTCTGATAACCATTTCATGGAATAAGAAGTGAATTTTAAATTGATTGAATAACAAATAGTAATAAACATTTTCATATGAAATTAAAAATAATAATGTTTATAAATTCCTGTATATTATTAAACATTATAAGAATTACACATCCTTAGTAAATGGATGTTTAAAAAAATCCAGTTTCCTTCATATTTAACGAATCATACATTATTTTAAATCATCGTATATATATGGTTTTGATGTTGTTAACACTCCATTGATAATTTATTATGATCAACGATCTCTAACATTACCTATATTTATTTTTCAATATCTTCTATGTACATATCATTACATTCAAATAATTATAATCTATATAAAAATTGGTAACAATATCAATAAATTAAAAATTTTGCATCTCTTTATCTCATATTTAATGGTTTTTTGTTATCTTATTTACGAAACTAGTTTTTCAAAAGTTGTATTTCCAAATTCCAAACACTTGAATAATAATATCATGTTAAAATTATGTGGAATAATTTTATTTAACATGGGTTGAATGTGAATCCTTAATATTTTAAAATAAGTAATAGTTTTTTGATTGAATATGTAAAATGGAACACCTAGCATAAAACCCCAAAAAATATATTTTTTGAATACTAATATCTTGGATATCTTTCTGACCACATAACCACAATTCAAAAATAAACTAATATAGTATTCTATTACAAAATAACCATTAGATTTGAGGGTAAGAATATTAATATATAGATTATATAATATTATTTTTATATATAGAATCAAAATGATGTAAGAATCATGTAAACAGAAAATTTATTTTTTCTGAAAACAATATTTCAGATAAAGTTTTGTTTATACATGTATTTATCACATAAATTAAAATGAAATTTAAAAAAAATTATGATATAAAATTGACAACGTAAAATTAATTTTTTAAATGTCCCTAAAAAAATTTGCAATGTTTTAATTTGGTATATTTTTCTGAAATGTTTCATTTTTTATAATATTAAAAATACCAAAAATTTAATGGAAAATAACGTTTTCATTTTAATATTTTAAAGGTAATTTTTATTTATAATTTTTTTAAAATATTATATTCGTTTAATTATTATAAAATTAAAATAATCTATATCATTTTTTAAATTCCTATATATAATTTTGATATAAAAACCTCAAAAAATACGTAACAATTTATATTTCAAGGTCATATTTCTCATTGCATATGGGGGCCTAATTTTTAATAATATTTTCACAATTCTCTGAATGGAATTTTAAAAAATGGATTCCATATTTTAAATCTATATAATATATAATATCTAATAAATTAAAAGGTGTATTTTCCCATAATGGGTAGTTAATATAATAAATGTAATTATCACAGCTATTGTAAAAAAAGATTTACTGGTGGTTAAAATTCAATGATTAGGGTTCAAATGTATATGAAAATATATATAAAATTTTTTTTGAAATTTTTTTTTGTTATTTTTTGATAATTCTATATAATATTCAAATTTGTACTATTTTTTCATCCAAAAAACAAGGATACATCTTTTTTCCCAAAAAGTAATGTCTTCCACCCACCTCACATTGTAATGTACCCCAACTCTACTCTAATATTAATTCCATTAAACCCTATTATTTCCCAAATACCTATCCAAATAACATCACCACATCCACCCACTCATCCTAGAAAATTTGGTTTCTTCAGAACACTTTTCTAGACCAACATTTTGTATACACATAAATAGGTGGCCTCAAAAGAGGTAAAATTTACAACTATGAGTTTTTTTATTTATTATTCCATTAATTTTAAATATTCACCATTTTTTATTATATTTGATCACCATTATAAACCAAATACTAAGACAATTTTATATTAATGTAATTAAATATACAGATTTCCAATTCCCTCAAATAGGAAAGAATAATTTCACTCATATGTCTAGTGGACTACTACCACATGAACTGATGTCCCATGTTTTCTATCACCAACTCTCATAAATGGGTATAATGATGGATGTAAGGAATATATATAATATTTAAAACATAATTATACATATTTGGTAATTTAAACATATATTATGTTAATAATTCCTATTCATTATATTAAATGATAATTTCAGTCGTATGTACAGAGGTGTACAGCCTCATGATGCGATTTGATTAGTTTTCCCCAAATTAATAAATTGAAGGAAATATTAATAAATTTAATGAATATATGTAATATAAATTGAATTATTATGATATAAATTAAATATTTATCATTCTAAAAAGGTAAAATATCATTTTATTTCATTAATACCTATTGAATTAATGATGATACCATTTTTTATGTATTTCTGGAATACTACATTTATGAAGTTATTGGATTAATTTTTTTCCACTTCACTACATGGATGATATATAGAAGGGAATTTAATGAAATTATATTTCGTTTATCAGATTCATAATATTATTAAAGGAATGAAATTTACATAACTCCATTCAATAATGAGTGTTGAAAAATATAAATTTCACCCATGACTATGTAAATCCTTTCATCCACATGATCACAATGTGCATTATTTATTAAAACAATCTGGCATGATTTTTCATAAATGAATAATTGATGAATATATATGAAAATTATTTCATGATTATTATTCTGGATATAGTGGAACTATATAATATGCACATGAACAATAATATACTTTATAATGAATGAATGAAAAAACTTGACTATTAAGAACTGAACTAGTGAATATGTTGAGACATTATTAATGAAATAGTTAAAAGTTGTTATAAAATAAAAATATTTCACATTATAAATATTAATATTTTTCTTTTATAAGTCAATAAATTGTTTCAAACCACAATACAAGAGGTTAGTGTAGGTTCATATAAAATTAATAATGGATATTGGGATTTTATATTTCAAGTTCCATTCATTGGTTTAGACTTCAACTTCATCATATATTTCATTAAATGATTATTTGGGTATTAAAAATGATTATTCTGTGTTTTAATTCAAATTTTAAAAATTATATACGTTTTATTCACACACTAAAATAATTTTTTAATCCTTATGACTATGTGATGATCTTTTAATGGGACTTCATCTGAATTTTCATTCATTGAGGTATATTGTACCATTATGAACATAATTTCTTATATATTGTCTATATAATTCCACAATAACTTGAAATTAATCTATTCAATATCAATTCATTTTATTTTATTTCTTATGTTGAATTATTTCATCCAATAAGAATATGATTAAAAATTATAATGTGGAAAACAATTTCATGACTCAATATCTACTCATTGTGTTTTCATTCTTCTAAAAATACATTTATATTATAAAAATATCCATTTCATTAATTTTGATTATATTATTCTGAATTATCATGTCATTAATTTTTTACTTATATTTGATACACATAATTGATTCATTAAATAATTATAACATCAATGTAATGATTTCATTATGAATTCATTCTAAGTATCCTTTTAATATGGTCTGTCTATATAATAATTTCAATTAACGGATATAATTTGATTATTGAATAATAAAGAATTTAATTTTATCCTCATTTTATTATTCATTTTCATTTTAATTTCATTATACCATTATTCACTCTCTGCTACATAAAATTGTTGATAAATGGATTTATCAAATTTAAAAATTGTTTCATTTCTTTGGTTACAAATCCATTTTTTAACCAGGTATTCTTAAAATATTTTTGTGAAATTTTAAAAAAAAACTAATTACATTTTTACACATTTATACTTCTGAATATACATTTTGATCGGAATCATAATATTATTTTCAAAATAAGTGTCATTTGGATTTAACTCAGACCGTGAAAGAAAGAATTATATTACTATACTTGGTATGTATAAAATGTCCAAACATTTTAACCACTCAATGTCTTAAAACAACCATTATTAAATTCTAATATTTTTTCTAAATAAATTAATTAACCATTTTTATTTTTTATGTATTTTTCAAAGGTAATTTTGAAAATGATAATTATATTTTCACCGACAATGTTTTTAAAAATATTTTTATGTAATTGATATTAATTATTTAAAAACAGTGTATTCTTACTACAAGTGCTATAAAATGTATTGATATTATCTGTGTTCCACATATATGTGATTTAAATATTTTTTTCCACATTAAGTATTATCATTAAATTTAGATATTCAGTTTTGTTCATTAAATTTACATTGAATTAATAACAATATAGTAAACATTAGACATTTAATTCATCAAAATAATCCATATTATTTATCAAGGATATTCTTATTTATTAAACAGTATATCATTTTTACAAATGGTGTTTTATATTGAATGCCCTTTAAATGTATTATAAAATATTTATAATTTGTATTGGATCATTAATACAGATATTTAATGTTATTGAATATTGTTCATGAATTAGATAAAAAATTTTATAAATGGAATGTTATTAGATCTATATATTCTTTCACCTAGTTATGGATAGTCACTTGATGCATTAGTAGAATAAGAATGTGATTCAGCTCTCTTGCCTTAGTAAATTGTGTTTCTGGTGTGGACGTAGACATTAGTTTTAATCTATTTTAATGATTTATCTTAAATGAATATGTATCATGGTTCCCAAGATTATGACATTGAATAATAAATAATTTTATTCATTGTAATTTTATTTATTGTTATGAAATATATTTTTTCAATTATATTAAGTTTCATTTCATTATTAGTTAATTTATTAAATGTAATGTGTTTACATTATTTTCTATATCCTATTGAAAATTAAATAACTATACATGATCTGATTGTTTTTTAAAGGGAATGTGTGTTTGTTATTTACATTTCTATTTCCTTTATTCTTATTCATTCACGATAGCATCTGCTATAAATAACCCTTTCTAAAAAATTATATTCAACATTATATTTGATATTTTATCTATGATTTCATATTTGGTAATATGATTTCCTCAAAAGTATATTCTATTTTTAAAAAATCAACTAATTAAAAATATATATTTTTCACAAAAATATAAAATTTAATATTATTATTAGGTATGTGTATAGTATACCGGAACTATTAATCTGTTTCTTCCATTAGTAGTTGATTCCTAGTATCTTCATGAAATATAATAATCAAGGAAATATCTCTGAGTTATTGGGTTCAGGGTCACTACATGAAGCATGTTAATAAATATAAAAACCAAAGGGGAAAGCCTTTAATTTATATATATATCATTTTCAGTGATACATAAACAATATTGTAAACTAGAATAGTAAATATTAAATACAATTAATGTTCTTAGCTCATGTAATTCATTAAATTCATCATGTTCCTATATATGATCACAGTTGGGTCAATTCTATAATTACGGATAGTAAAAACAATTATAAGACTCAAACAATGGAGATTTTAATTGGGTTATAAATATAGATGTTATCGATATTTACATTTTTTTATTAAAAATGAGTAAATAATAAATATTTATTTATAAATATGAATAATATTTTAATAATTATATTCCCTAATTAAATTAATTGATGAATATGATATATTTCGTCCCACAAGTAAATTATAAATAAATTTTCTATTCATGGAAATATTTTTAAAAATTATATTTAATATTTCACAAATGAAAATCAAATAATTTATTTCAATATATTGCACCAATTATATGTTACTATTGAACATCCATATGATTTTATATTTACTAAATATTATTGAAAAGTGTTTTAGCTAAATAATTAATTATATATGAAAATGTATTTCCTAAGATCCCAAAATTTATTAAAAAATTATATTTTGAAAAAAAACTGTTTATATAGGTGATCCTATCATAGTAAAAATGTAAACATGGGGGTTATATATCAAAAATGATTATGATTAATATATGTGATATGATATTTAATCTGTGAATGAGTCTATATGCACGGAGAATGAAAATTTCATTAACTGATAGTTTAAATTGTTGATGATTCGTGATTCTATGATATCATATTCTATATATGGTATAATGAAATAAAGGGATTTTTATTTCAAATTCAACATTTCATGTTTAAAAAAATTTATTCTTCTTGTTGGATAATAGATCTACTAAAATTATTGTTTACACCATGTTGGTGTTTTCAAAAGATTAAATTTTAAAAATAATTATATAATTGAGTATCAATAACTCATCAGGGTTTATAATAAATAAAAACTTCATTAGTAGAATTTTTTTATACATATCATTTAATAATATTTCAAACATAAAATCAATATAAGATAATATATTTTGTAAAAAAATTTGTTTCATATAATATTCAATGTTTATTTTTGACAGTTTAATAGGGCAATAATTATCATAATCGATCATTATATATGCATACATGTTTTTCTAATATTATAAATGATATGAATTTAATATTAAGAATATTAATTTGACATGCTGACATAATTATTTCATTTAAGAGAATGTGGAAACATTTCATATCATTGAGAAATATAGAATCATAATAGATAATTGTTCCTAAAAAATATAGCGATATTTTTTGAAGGAAATTACTTTTTAATGATACTAAACATGCGGAAAATTATTAAATTATAATTAAAATTTATATGTCAAGAATAATAAATATTATAAATATCTAGTCCATCATTCATGGATAATCCACATTCATTTATAATATAATTTTATAAAGGAGAGTGTTGTTCAAGGTTTGAAAAAATTATTATTTATTCATAATAAAAAATTATATTATATAAATTGTAATTTACATGGTAAATTATATGTAGCATAAAATTCATCATAAAGACAAACCTTATCCATTAAACCTAATGGTTATGGAAAATGAAACTAGACACACGAAATGAGATTTCCAATCCATGTTTAGTGTTTAATAACAATTATCACTACTATAAGCTGAAACCCTGGCGATGCTCTCTGGTCTCCAACTATCTAGGTAGAGGAACATCACCCTTAGTGAAGAGGATACTGCCTCCATCATTATCTAAAACTCTCTATTAGCTATGTTCCCCATACCATGTCCAATATCCTACATCATAAAGAAATTCCTCAGTCTCTTGGATGCAAAAACTGACATTTTCCATATGCGGCGAGAGGGGAACACGGTCGGTGACTTTCTGGAATCATTGTCAACCCATGGGGTAAACACCGTTTTCTCTCCAGATATTATGATGTTGTTTTCAGAGTGAGAGAGTCTTGTCGGATGGGATTATCTAGGGCTCCACCATTTCAGACCTCTATAGTCCTCATTTTTCATGTTTTGTTTTTATTTTTTTGTTTTTTGTTTTGTGTTGTATGGTGTCTTTAAATTACTTATGATAATGATGTTAATAATAAGTATCACTACATAAAAATTTATATGATTCATTCATTTTTTAAAAAGAATTTCCTAAAAAATTTATTCTTTCCTTGTGATATATTATTTTAGTTAATAGCTAATGATTATATCATTTAATATTTACTCTTTCATTTTATATAATTATGTTAAAATAATTCTCAAATTCACATGTGGGGTAGTGATTTTTCATGAAATTCAATGTTGGGGGATACTTGTTTCAGGTGATTCTTTAAATGGAGAATAATATTTTTGATGGGATTCATTCATAGATTAATTAATTTTAAATGAGGGAGTGTATGTGTAATTAGAACTGGGTATTATATAATATGTAATATTATTGAATTCTATCATTATATTATATGTTGAGACCATGTATAGAGACTTGAGTTTTGAATTAAATGAAACTGGAATATTTCTATGATTATTTTTGAAGACAAGGACTCATTCAGCATGGGAATTTGGAGACTAGAGAGCCTATAAATAGTTATTTTTAAAAAATATTACATATTGTTTTGTCATGTTGTGCAGTTTAACTATAAATGTGAATAACTTGTGATTGGAGTCTGAGATCAGTTTTTTATATCTCGATATATTTCATAATGTTGTTTTTAGCCTATGCATGACCAAAACTCCTTCGCACCATGAGTTTTTCTCATAGGTGAAATGACATGGCGTTAAGAGGTTGATTAATTATCTAATTAATTAATTAATTAATTAATTAATTAAACCAAAACATAATACCTCCCACCTCCACTCACGTTGGCCTGCATGACATAAACAGTAGCCCCCTCAAATTCACATATCACATTGGCGACAATGGAAAGGAAGTCAAATAAACATAATGAGGTGATGTCGATCTCTGTTTCTGACATATGTTTTCATCATATCGGGAACCAGCATGATACGAGAATCATTCTTCACACGAAGATTCAGTTTTTCTCCCTCCAAGATGACGTATTTTATTTTTTGTAATGATATCACTCATTATGCTTTGTTTTATCGTTCTAGGGAAAAATAAAATTTTTTCATCCTATCGAGGTAGATCTATGGGTTTAGGTTTTAATTGGGGAGGAATCAGGAATTTTTAAGGTTATTCTGGACTATAATTACTAACTACATAGTGTTTAGTCTAGTGGAACACACCATGTATCCCTTTGTGTTCTAAGAAGATTAACATTGGGGACTACACACCAGGTATTGGGGTTATGATCAGCGTAGTGAAACTAATCTTTCTGACCAAGGGATATGGAATGAGAATCTATGGGAAACATATAGACATGTATGAATAAACATCCAATGTACATTGACACATTAGTTAGTGCATGGACATGGGTAAGCATACCTGGCTAGGGGTTGTTTGAAGCTGGAGACACTCTGTATAATCACTATGCACCATGTACACCTACATTGGTAGGAAAACCATGTAGATTGGATATATTGGTAGGCTCATATACTTTTTCTTCCACATTCCATGTCATGTACTCCTATGATATCTCCATGAAATCTCCCACCTTCGGTATCTCCTTATCTGGAACTCAATTATATGCCCACGAGTAGATATATTGAGTTTTCATCCATGTAGAACATGAAAGTTTCCTCTATTTTTTCCTAAGAGGTACTAGGTAGAACATTACTCTATTTCAACTAGTGTTTCGGTAATAAATTTTGGGAATTGATAATGGTGAATCATTGATTAAATGTCAGATCTGGTACCCTTCCCATACTCTTTAGGATGTAAATCACATGGACCCATTAGTCTTGTATGTTAGTTCTCCACTTATGGAATAGGTTTTGAGTCCCCTTCCCGCATAATTTGTAATAGTTAGGATCGATATGCATGACACTCCTTCTGTGGTGACTGTCCGATTATGTAGATGACTGTGGTTTTTGAAGAGAGGAAATGGTACTAGTACTCCACTATAGTGTTAGTGACATGATTTGATTACCTCCCTACATTAGAATTAATTGGAATCCCTATTTCATGAACATGGTTTGTATTTAACAATATTTCTTCTACATATAATTTATGGCTCCTAGACATTGAGGCATAGTTATGAGATGTGTCATACGTGGCTATGGACTCACGATGAATTGGAACACTTTCCCATTTGAGACATGTCCTAGTGACACAACCTAAAACCGTGGGGGATAGTTAGTTCTTCCCAAATAGGATAATATCGTGGAGTTTTGATTATGTTCCATAGACTCATGTATTCCAAGAAGACTCATCGGATGATGGGAATCACCATTTCTCTTTCAAATGTTTTTGTACTCTAATATTGGATTCAAATTCGGTTCCTAATAACATTCGTAATGTTGTACAATACTCTCCTTCAGTGACAAGGTGAGGGAATTCCATAATTGACAATCAGAGAGAGTAGGAACTCCCATATTGTATTAGGGTGTAGGTCCTCTATTTTTTGAGTTGATACTTCCTTGTTGTGTCGGGGTGATGGTACCCCTTATGTGACATATAGTTAGTGTTGGAACTCCCTTATCATGTGGAGTGTGGGTCCACTATCCATGGAGTTGGAACTACCATTTCCTTCTTGGGTGTAGGTATTCCATACGCAGTGTTCTGGAATAGTCGATACTCCACTTCCATGTAAGGGATTAGGTCCATTAGCTTAGGTTTAGTACTCAACAATCATAATAGGGTGAAGTTCCCCCCACCTAAAACGATTTGGAAGAGTCGGTACTCCCATGACGTACCGAGGTGTGGTTACTATATCTTGAAAATAATACCCCTAGAGGGTTATGCTAAGGGTCATATATATACAGAGTTTTACTCCCCATCTATGTCAGAGGGCGAGTCCTCCATTCTCTATGTGGTACCCACCCAAATGTTCTATGTTCTGCATCTATTCTTATAGAGTTGTGCTCCCCTATCTCTGAGTTATACCTAGTAGCAGTTCATTTAGAAGATTTGGGGCTCCCATGACCATTCTAAAAAGATTCTAGTTATAGACCCTCCACATGATATGTGTGATAACAAGTTTAGTGTTAGTTTTCACATGAAATACATAGGTGTAGACTGGTCAATAATGGTGCGACACATGTTTCACAGTTTAGTTAGAAGTTATAACTCTATTGATTTTCAGGAAGTGGTGATGTATGCATCCATCCATCATTCCATTGTTATATAGGATGAACATTATGAATATACTTGAGAAGTGATCAGTAGCTATGAGGTAAGGACCTTGTAATACATGTATTCTGAAATTAGTATATATAGATGTTGTCTGGGAGCCCTGGAAGTGTTGTCACATTTTTGGATGACACTGCTTGAGGACTGAGTATACATAACTCTTATGTTCCCACACATTACATTTGGTTACTCTCATTCCATTGGATGTGAATATGTGCATAGTACGATACATGCTCTATATGTTTACCATATCTTGGTTGTATGGGGTCACTCTCATATATGTGGTGTAGAAGGAACACCATGTATTTATTTACTCACTTTGTTGACCCTCTATTCATGAAAGATCTTACTTTTGTCTGGGTATTTATGTGGGATGAGGTTTTCCCTTACAGTTTCATTTTGTTGTCATTGACTCTGCTGAATAATCATTTATATATGATGATTGTTTGAGTTGGAGTTTTCTCTCTATGGGGTTCTATATTGATAGGTCATGTAGTGTACTTCTTTTTTACTTTTTCCCTTTTTGGGTATTGGGGATCCTATTGAGTATTCATATGATCACCCCTACATGTTAATTTCACATACAAGTTTTCTATATTTTTCTGAGGAAATTACATTTCACAGAGTCCATAGAGGTCACATGGATGCCATAGTTAGTGATAAAGATTGATAAATGTGTTTACCAGAGCTCGACAGATGATGTTTCTAGAAATGAGATTCAGTAGTGATACCTATATTTGGAAAATGTTTCATTCTATACAGTTTTCCTTTTTTATATGCCTATGTTAACATCAATTTCTACAATATTAGTACTTCTATTGTAATAATAATTAGGATATATGAATGCAATCATATTATATTCTAATTATTTTTCTATCTATACACTATTGCATTAGGGTATTTTTGGATTCAAGCATATTGAAAATTAAGGAAATGGACTCCCCATGTTTTGATATTCCATAGTTTATTGTATCCACCACTGGCCTATGAAAGATGGTTTGTGGTAGTTGCAACTAGAGCCCAAACATGAGATGGAGGATGAAATATTAGTATCCTATGGGGGATCAATATCTGGGACATTTTCTAGATGTTCCCTGCAAATGATTTTGTATGATTTCAAAGTGATGGTGATAGAGTGTTATGAGTTAGGCTATCAAGACAGAGGTTGTATTGATTGTATGGTGGCTAAAGAATCCTCTTACCAGGGATCTGAAAACCTTAATTTCTACTTGATACATTAGGGAAATGTTTACAAGGAAATTATTTTACATGAATTATATAGAACTGGGTTTTGGTTCTTTTATGTCAGTTTTGAGGTATCTCAACAGATATACTAATTGAATATTGTGGGTCTTGATTTAATTTCTGTATGAGTCCATAATGATATCCAGATACATTTATATGACGTGATAATGATTCTAATCCTCCCAGTTAAGAGGTTTTAGTATGGGTAAGTAGTTCATAGGTGTTACCTCCATGTGGTATGATAGATTTCCCACCACTCATTGAGCATCTGGTAGTGCCAAAAGTTCTAATTGTGGATGCATGAAAGCTGAGTATGTTTCTCAACATTTATAGGTAGCATCATCTGAAGAAACACAGTAATGTAATAACCTATGCTATTAAGGACTACCTTGAGCCGGCCATGTGAGTTTTCCTCCATGTTTGGACAATTACTTATCGGAGGGTGGTCGTAGTAGAGAGCCTTCTACAAGGTTTGTCCAAGAGGTGGTCTATTGTATTGACACAGTCCCTTGATGAGGAAAAAATATCATAGGTAGAGTGGTGATACTTTTCTATGAAGATTTCTACTGAACCACACTAGAATAGTTCATATGTTGTTTCTTATATAGATTTGGATTGATGGAATGAGTGTAGCGGAGAACTCAACAATGTTCACAACCATCCCCATTACAACTTATTCATGATTAAAGACTCATTCATCTAATCATGAAACTTTTATTAGATATTTTAAAGATATTTACAATATTTTTTTTCTCAACCACTTATTTGGGATACTAGGGTGAGCTATGGTTGTAGAGAAATTCTTGGATGTAGGACAAATAGATGTGACCCACAGTGGTTCTTATGAGGCAGAGACATATGAATCTTTTGGAAGAGGGAAGATGACATGATCAAAATTATTGAGGCATAACCATACCCAGTTTATAGGTTGTGGGCCTGTAGTGTAGGAGGAGCATCGTAGACTAGGTCCACAACATGAGAGGTGATGTTATGTTTAATATGTTTGGGGACATTATGTAAGAGGATTTCTCACCCACCATAATGTTGATAGGTAGCCAATCATAATGATGCCTTGGTAGAGGTACTTTTTGGTTCAAGGATTAATTCAAGATGGAAGATGGGGTGGAAGAGAAGATGTGTCAGTAGTAGGTGGCCCATGCTAGGCCTGAAGATATGGAGGATGTTGATGGGATCAAATTCTCTTCGTAGGGGACTTTTATCAAAAATATCTATTGATAAACAGAGATAGTCTCTACATTCACTCTAAATTTTGTAGTAGAAATTGTTATACAATGAAATGAGGTAGTCATTTATTCTACATTATTTTCATTGTTTAATCAGGGTCATGATGGGAATCTGTGTAATCATAAGATTATTTTTCATTACATACCTCTTAATACATGAGAATTATAGGTCATCTCCCATCCTCATTTAATTATGGTGATGCATGAATAAATATGAGGGATTATCAATGGATCCTAATGTGGATACATTCATGAGGTTGTGGATGAGTATCTTTAACGTGTAGGTTCAGGTCCAGATATAGTTGTGTTTGTTGTATAGTGCCAGTATAACCCATTTTGTCAGATGTGAATCCGTTTTTTATTCTTTAATACCCTCATATGATTTTTGTCATTCGTGTATGTGAGAATCTTGAGGAAGTAGTAGGGTATCGTGTCCTCTCTTTGGAAACATGAGGATGGGGAAAATGTTTCCAACAAAATTCATTTTTAACACACAATCCAAATTGTGTGGGAATTTCTATGTCATCCAAAGAGTATAGTATCAAGGATTATTTGATTGATCTTGATGTTTTTAGGGAAAGGATTCATAGAATATGTCTACGAAGGACATGGCCTTACTAGTGGATCTTTTCTTCATGACCCTTCCACTAGGCATCCCTACCGAAGGGATTTACATTCATAAAAGTGATCTATTGTGACAGAGATTGAACTTATGATATATCTATGGTGTGTATTAGATTTATACCATCCACAATCATTCGGGGTGACACTAGTCGGTGTGTCAGTGTTATGGTTTAGGTTACTCTGATTCTGATATGGGAAAAGACATGCAAGGTTTGTTGTGTGCTTTCCATGTCTATGTCATAATAGATTGACGATTTTACCCACCTCTATTATATGTAATTACCCTCATTTTGTCAAGGTTATCCTCAAGTGAAATACTCTTAATGATTTAGTGGAGTAGTTCATCCATGGGGGGATGTGAATTGGGGTGGGGGGGGGGGGTTGTGTTATAACATACTTCATGTTAGAGAGGTTGTGTATCACTATACCTACATACTATAGGCAGACCATAGTGATTTTACATTTTACCACTAGTTATTTCTAATGAGGCATGTTCCTCTCATTTTATAGCGTATACCATGATTGTGATGGATGTATGATTGGATTTTAATGGGTGTTTTCCTATATTACATTCTTGTATGTTGCTCGAGAACCACTAGAGAGTGCGCTAACAAGGGTGTACAACTACAGATATCGGTTTCATTTTCCATGTCCCTATATTTTTTGTTTTCGAGGATGAGAAGCATTAAATTTTGCAGTAATATAGAGAGTTTTGTTTTGACCTGAAAGGCATCATAAAATTTTTAGTAGTAGTACAGTTTCTAGAAACTGAATCATTATAGAAATTTGAGGCCCTTGGTTCTTCTATGCTATGATTTTTTGGAAACAATTTTCATAATTTTTTACATATTCATAAAATATAACTTTTATCATTAATAACTATCAATTTAAGTCTCATATTACACTTTTTAGACCACGATTTAGTTCATAACATTGTGTTTAACCTATGAGTGACCAAATGTCCTCTTCGTAACATGTTTTGGTAGAAGGTTAAATAACGAGGATTTAAGTGGTGGATTAACTAACCAAATGAAAATTTTATTAATTAATTAAAACAAAATAAAATACCTTTCCCCCTAACATTGGTGATCATGAGACATACGGGATCCCCCTACTCCTCTAATATCCCTTTGTTGATGATGGAAATGAAGTAGAATCAATATAATGCGGGGCCTCCAATCTCATATATTTTATACAATTCATCATATAATCGATATGTAACGTGACCTCACTATAATTATTCATCATAATCATTGTATTTGTTTCATTTAAGTAGGTGGTTTTGATTTTCACTTTTGATAACCATCATTATGATTGTTACTAAGGTTCAAAAGCCCAATTACAATTTTTCTTGAACACTTCTAAGAATATCTTTCGGGTTTGGGATGAACTGAGGTGAATTAGGCATTTATTGCAGCTTATTATTGAATGGAATTGATTACAACCTTTTCTGTAGTCTAGTGGCACATTCAATAAACCCTTTCATGTTTGAGGATGATGAACATTGGTGACAACGTTCTATGTTACCAGTTTATACAACTCATAGTGACCCCAAACAGTATAACCATGGGACATTGATTGGGGAACAGTGTGAAAACACATGACCATCTACAACTATGTGGCCAAAGTTCATGGACATGAGGTCTAGTACAGAGACACTGGTAAAACTACCTAATCAGTGGACGAGATAATTATAATACACTATGTAATCTTAGTACATATTTTTTACACCTATATGTGATATAAAAACAAGTAGACACAATGAATTATTATGTTCTTGGGTGAATTCACATGTCATGTGTTCCCCAGTGCACATCATTTCCTCTTAGGATATCTCCTTGAGATTTTCCGCATTTTGTTTCTCCTTATATATATCTTGAATGTCAGATCAAGTTTATACTATCTTATTTGTTCATTCACTTATTAGTCGAAGGTAGACATGGAATTAGTCTATGAGATATTAGTGGTGGGTTTCGATCATGACTCTTCAATTGAAAAAATATATCTTGGTTAAAGAACAGGGTGAATCAGTGTTTTGAAGTCACATCTAATACCCTTCCATTTCTCATAATTTTTTGGCTCCCTTATAATCATTATACTGGTATGGTTGTTCCCCCTTGATGTAATATAGAACAGTTCTCATACACAACATAGTTTACATTATGAGGTTTAATATGTGAGACACTATTTTATGCATGGATTGTCTTATATTTGAGATAAATGTGGTTCTTAAAGAGTTCCATGGGGAATGATACTCACATTTAGTATCAGGTATCAGGATTCCCTTAGCTCTTTGATTTGGTAGATAGGGGACTCCCCAAGATGTGGATTTGGGTTCTTTTTAGATTTGGGTCCTCCAATTTGAATTTATGGATTCTTGGGCATGCTCAATAAGGAAGGTATGTGATTTGACATAGATTCAAACTTTGGATAAATTGGAAGGATTTTCCCACTAAGAATCTTCCTTGGGATGTGTCCTAAAATAACATGGATGAGTTAGTGCTGCCTAAAATGGATTATATCAAGCTGTAGTGATTGAGTTCATTAGAATAGTTTGTTTTGAAAAAACATGTGAGATGTTTGGAATTATTAGTGGAATTTCAAAACAATTTGTTATCCTCTATTGTATTTCGGTGCAGGTTACCCATATTATACATAAATATTGATAGTTCTCCACTAATATGCACATGCATGTTCCCACTATATGGGATAACTAGATACAGTTGGATCCACACAATTGGATGAAGGTGTCGGTCAACTATCAGTGGAGTCAGTACTCCCATATCATGAAAGGCTATGGTAACTCAATATTTGATTTATATTTGGAGTGGGTACTCCTCAATCAGGCAGGGGGGTTGTTCCACAATCATTATAGTTAGAAATCCATCGTCGTTCCAGGGCATGTGTCCCCCAAATATGTTATTCTATTCAAGTCGGTACACTCATTCCTTGTTAGGGAGTGGGAGCTCTATAATGGTGTTGATAATCCCATATTGTACCTTGCTGTGATTCTGACATAGTAAAAGAGATGATAGAATCTGTACTCCCATTTGGTACAATGGCAGGTTCCTCTACCCATAGAGTTTTACTTTCCTACCAGGTCAGGGTGATAGTCCTCTACCAATACAGTTTTACTCCCCCTCTCATGTTATGGTATGGGTCATAAATTATACAAGTAGTAGTAAACTAAAATTAAAGGGCATGGGTCCTTACCTAAGGATCATTACTCCCGTACCCTTATGCTATGTCATGTAGTGGGTCCTCCATTAGAGTTTCATGACCCTAATATATTTAGAATAGTTATGGTGGTTCGAACCTCCACTTGATATTCCATATACCTAGTTAGTATTTAGTTTTCCCATGAAAGACTAAGTCTTGGTTCACTCCACATAAGAGATGAAATGTTTTAACTAGTTAATTAGGATCCAGCAATTCCCTGACTGTCGGGTAGTGGAGTTGTGTGGGTCCCTATGTTCTCCCTCTTTAGTGGACGAACCGGATAAATATATTAGGGAATCTCTCCCTAAACTGTATTTTAGTGGTGTGGAGAGATCCTCTCCACTTTGTTTTATCATCTCGGAACATTGTGTAGGTTAGTAATGATAAAACCTCTAGTTTTGGACACTAAAGGCGGACTATAGAGGTTGTTCTTGGTGGAGAGCGTTCCATCTAGTGTATAATTTAAAATATTATATTTATTTCTATATGGGATATTTCCCTTGGATGTGTTCTATATAGAATGTTTGAGCCAAGGGAGTATGTTCTCCTCATTTTCTATTACCTTAATACCATTGAGTAGAATCCTAACACTAGATTTGAGGTCGTTAACTCATGATTGATGGAGTCTAAAATGAGAATATTTGGGTGATGTCTCGGATCTCGAGTGATGTTTTCACATTCTAGTTAACCCAAATTGAGAAATAAGTGTACATACCACATCTTTTACCACACCATAAATTTTTTTACTATCAACCCAAGAGAGGCGATGTATGTCATGTTATTTCTATGCATATCATATAGTGGTGGGATAAATTCACTCCCCAGCTAGGGTAGTGAGGGATTGGTGCGTATTTATTATACTCACCATGTTGAGACCCATATTCATGTTTTATCTTACATCTTAGTAGTTTTTTCCTTACTCATTCTATTTGGCTTCATTGACATATTTGAATAATTATGTAGAGTTGAGGAAAAATTGTGATAATTTCTCTCTCTCGATGGGGTTCCCTCTATCAAGGTCATGCAGAATATTGAATGTAAATTACACTATTTTAATTTTCATCTTTGGGGTGCCTACTCAATATTATATACTCACCCCTACATGGGCTTTTCCCTCAAGTTTGTTGTGTCTTGTGTAATCCAAATGGTTTTGCATCTAGTCCACAGAGGACCCATGGCTGGAGGAGCAAAGCTAACTAGACTGACCACAGTGTTAACTAGAGTAGGATGTAGTATCATTATAGCAGTATCCCATAGAAATGAAACCATCCTTCTAAGAATGTTGGATTCTTTTCAATTTTAAATTTTGTTGTGTTTTTATATTTACAACTTTTCTATAATTTTCGTTCTTCCATTTTACTATTATTTCAATTATATTTATCCATGAATTTTAGTTTCAACTTTTTTATCTATCTCTTAACTATTTCATCGAAGAGTTTCTCTGTGTGTTTACTTATAATTAGTAAAAGAAAAATGTGTCCATATGTTTGGTTCTGACTTTGGTTATTTTCACCACCACCTAGATAATGGATTTGGTCTTTGGGAATTTGTATTTGGAGACACTACATGGGAAAACCTGTGATATAAAGAGTAAAGTTAAATAACTAATTTCATGATTCAATATTTCATTTAAAAATAATTTATCACTAAAACGACAACTCATGAGTGATTAGTTTGAATGATCATTGAATTATATGATTTAATATACAAATTTTTATTATTATTTGATGATTATTTTTGGATGTGTATGGAATTTTATAAAAAAAAACCAAAAGGGATATTATATAAAAAATGAATGTGTTTATTTTATAGTAGTATTGTTAAGAATATAATTCACAAAATAGTGTTTAATTATAATAAATTTATTTTTAAATGATTTTTTATTTTTTTAACATTAGAGGATTGACAAGATTTTTATCAATATACTATAAACAATCACATTATATTGAAGAATGTGGTAATATATAATACATTTCATTCAGTGAAGACTCGTCTATATTGGATGGTTTTCATGGTATTTATAATCATGAGAGAATAATTTATTTTATAATTTTAGTAAAAAATAAATGTGTTAATCATATTGTAATGAAAAATTATTACAATATGATTAGTTTTATATAATAAAAAATTCTATAATGGGTGTACGTATAGATATTATAGGATTATTTCCACAATATACTTCGACCATATGGATATTTGTTGATGATTTTACTTAATAATATAGTTTTGGATTGTCATTATAACATATGGAAGCAATCATAATGTATGATCATGATTTTTCAGTTTTCTATATTTATTGTGGGGGAAATATTATTAATTCGATAAATATATTTTTAAATGAAATAATATACAATCTAATATGGTTAAAAAATGAATACATGTCAATGATTAATAGATTAGTAAAATATTATTATGCAATTTAAACATAATATATATTGTTTTTTTATAATGTGTATGTGGTAGGAAGATTTGAAAAATTCAAATATATAAAACTTGAATGTTGTGGATAAAAATATTAAGATGAAAAATTTCTCGACACGAAGTCAAAGATAATATAACAAGGTTCTATATTAGTTTAATTATTTATTAAAATGATTAAAAAAATTGGATATAAGAAACATTTATTATATATTATAATGGGAAGAATGTTCATGGAATACAGTTAGTATGGGTTAAACTGAGGATAAGATAAATAAATATAATATTGTTTTATAAGTAATCTTGCTGATAAATTTTATACATTTATAAATATTTTTTTTATCAAAAGAATGAATATAATATAATTAATCATGATAAATCGAGAGATGATTCCCAAAACAATTATGTTGGAATTTTTCTGTTTATGATTTTTGGAGAAAAAATAATCTTTTGAGGGTTTGTTATTAATTTTTATGAGATATTATTGAGTTATTTTATTTTATATGGTTTTTATCCAGCATCATTAACGAGTATTCATTAAAAAAATATTAATAATTAGGGTGATTTACTGTCTTCTATTACACTATCCAAATAAAATATATATGATCCAAGTATTTTGCATAATGTGGGTAAAATCAATAGAAATTCATGTATCACATGTTATTTATCAAATTTATATTTAATTATGAAAAATGTCATGTTCCAAATAATAATGAATAATAATCAATTTATCAAGATAATTTTATATAAAAAATCCTAATTTATCCCCCAAATCAGTATTTGATTACATTGTGAGATATTTAGTATATGTATAGAATCTGAAAGACCATTTTTATATTATATATCAAATTAATTTTAACTATTTTCCATGGATCATATGGATTTGTTCAATTACACCGGGGTTATTATGTTCAATAAAATTGTATATCACATATATCTTAGTTAACCATATAAATATAGTCATTAATAGTTTATGTTCATCACATATTCATTTAAGTATTTATACACCCTAAAAATATAATAATACATACTGATATATTATAATAAAACTAAATATGAATGAAGTGATAGTAATGAATTTAAATCGCCTCATCTTAATAATTAATTAATTAATTTCATGATATCCAAAATAACATAATCTATATATTACATACATCATGGTATTAAATAATGAAATAATATGGTAAAATAATATAAATTAAAATTAACCCATTCTAAATTAAGATTCATTAAAATTGTATTGGTGAAAAATTGGATTAATTGTTGACATGAGTGAAGAATCATGTAAGAATTGTTGATGCGTATTGAGAAGGTCATCATGATTAAACGAAAATGTAAAATTTAATGCCTATTCATCTATGTAGGTTTTATGTGATGATGTAAAATACTTTTTATTGATTAATAGATGAAATCATGATTGAGAAATTGTAATATATATTATGTTTATATGAGATTAAAAGAGATGTTTTGATTAATAAAAACATAATAATAGACAAAGTTAATATTATTAATGCACATAATGTCTTGGTGGATAATGACTAATGACGTTTCACCAATAAAATAAAATAATAACGGTGATGGATTAAACTACTATGAAAATTTATCACTTCTCATAAATGGTTTCAAGAAAGTAATAGTCAGGTCATGGATATGATTACATAAAAAATTTTAATTCCATTAAAATTTATGTTTTAATAGAATATACCATAAAAATAACATGTGGTTTATTATTACAACCAATGTAAAAGATAATTTTATACCGAACAATAATAATATATACAATGATTTCAGTTGATAAATTTTATCAAAATGAAAAAATTAATAAGTTTATATCATATTTTATGAATAATATTTTATATGTGATGTACGAGTTGCATTTGGACTAGAAGTGAAATGTGGAGGAACAAAATTCAAAGAATAATAATGTGTGTAACTTTATGACATTATCTTAATTTTATAATGAATATTATATTTAAGAATAAAATGGTAATTTGGACCAGGAAGAAAAATGGGGGACGAAATGTACATCCCATGAAGATATATAATGGAATGTATAAAGAAGATTTAAAATCAAAAAAATAAGTATAAATATTTGAAATAATATATCTGTTAACATGACGTTAAAATACATATTAATAATGAATAAATTTTAAAGGGGAAAATGTAAGAACGAATTTTCAATATATTATAATTCTAAATGATTTTTTTGATATTTTAACACACCATGTAATGAAAAATATTTTTTTTGTAACATGACATGAAATTACAATAATAATAAACATTTATAACCAATATCAACATGATTAATAGAAATTTACTACTATACTAGCAGAATAATTTAAAAAATCATAAAATATTTTTAAATCCCAAATATAAAAATTGATAAAATAAATTATTCTAGATAAAACCATAAGGGTAAAATAATTATAGGAATTATTTTAATAATTGGTGATAATATGTGCAATCAAATTTTCATTTCACATAACATTTATATTACAAATGTACATCCATCATGTGATATTCCTAAAAATATAATTTTTTGTATGAAAATTATATTAAAGTATTAGAAATTTTTTATTCATTAGTTAAATGTATGTTGACGATATATAAGGGTGTTATATATAATTTTTATTAATTCATAGTTACAAAAAAAAATCATATAGAATTTTTAAACCATATTTTAATTCTATTAGAAGTTTTAATTTTATATAAAGACACTAGTGTTGAAGTTATGGTAATTACATTATCCTCTCATCATAATTGATATTATAAAATATTAATGGACTATATTGAATAGAAAAAATATGTTGTATAAGCTCTATAGCATGTTTTCTGGTGGGTATATGGGCAATTTTCCCCAACCATTGGGGTCAAGGATGCAAATTCCTAAAAAAATATATAGTCAAATATTGATTGTTTTACAGTTGAAGTTGATTAATAATATCTCATTAATATTGGTCATGATAGAATATTGGAGTAATTTATTCATCTAGGTATAAATATGATTTTGGATACATTAGAAACAAGGGATTAATTATACCTCACATTTTTTAGATTTTCATTAGGTATCCACTGATTAATCAAGACTAATATCCTTGAGTAGGGTTTAAATTAATAATTTTTGAACAGAATTTTTAATTTATATTTATAATTTAATTTGATTAATAAAAATAAATTTCTATATTTTTAAATCTATACAGCATCTTGAGAGTTCCTCGGAAAATAATTATATTGTTAAATGGGGGCCAATGAGTTTTTTGTGTTGTGGAACATGAAAACCACAACCACAAAAATATTTTTCATCTACCAAAGGGATAAATGATACATTTTATTTTCTATTTGTAATAAATTTAATGATTATCAAAGGATCCTTATTAATATATTTATTTCTCAAAAGGAGATGTATGATTAAAAAACAATTATAGGAGTTCTGTATTATTAAACAAGAATTTCAAATTATTTTATATGTGTTATAAATATTTTTATCATTATGTATAAAAGTGACTCCAATGAATCAAATTATATGATTGAGTAAAATAGATATTTCTTAAGAATAAAGTATAGATTTTAAATATCACATGATATTTATGATTCGATTGAAAAAGATACATTCAATTTTATATAGATACAACCCACACATATATAAAGTTGTGATTTTTCAAATGGTGTTTGGTAAATCGTTATTTTTTTGTAAAAATGATATCCTTGTTATTATATGTAATATTTCATTAATTATTTTTTATGATATTTATGGGTAATGTGGACATATAACCTCCCCATACAAAGTGGAAATCATTTTAGTGTTTTGATATAAAAATAGATAAATTCTAAATATTATATTTATAAATTTATATTTATTTCGGGTTCTATAGGACCCAACTATGTCTTGTTTTTCTATTTTCATATTGGTTTCACATGACCCATAATCAGTAGTACTTTTTATTATAATTATATCTATACATTTTTATATACAAATATGTTCAATCACACCTTTATACTGTTTATATTTCTACATCCCCTATTATCTTAGTAATGTCAGGAGACTATGTGTTGTATTAAAATGTTATAGTACTTCAAATCTATAATGAGAACCTAGAAATACTATTAATGTAATATATAACATGTAATTTATGGAAAATATATATCATACTGATATGAAACATATAATGTTTGAATATCATTTGATGGGAGATCATTATCATTGAAAGTTCTTCTCATGAATTTCACTCCATGTGATCTCTAGTAGTGATATTATAATGACGTAACTGCTAATAGGAACAATATTGTTCCAGGTGTCATTGTATATTCATATCTATAGTCATGTGTATGGGTATCCTAACATGAGATAATTATTGTAATCTGCCATTTTATTTCTTACATTGGGGAAACATGAAAACCATGATAATAAAATAATGGAGATGTAATTTTTTTTGGTTGCTTCATTTTTGGTGTGACGTTATATTAATGATCAATATTGAATATATTTCCTTCGAGTTGAGGAAGAAATATTACATATGTCTTGGATGTACAAGATGGTAATAATTTATTAAATCTATGGTCATGTTAAAGGAAGGTATGTCAATTGAAAAATTTCATGAAATATATACAGAATCAAACTGATGAAGAAATATGTGTTCATTTACATTATAAGATAACAGAATAGAGAGAATATATTACACTAAAAGGGTTCAAAGGAGGATTTCATAACTATGACAATCCCCCTCTTTTGGGGACATACTAGGTTTCTAGGATCAAATCTGGGTTTATAGTTTGAGATTAATTTTTTCAATATAAGTACCTATTAGGTCACTCACTTTTCATATACAAAATTTTAACCTATTATAATGAATACGATTTTTTGGAAATATGGGCACCACACGTGGGTTATAGTTATCGTCCGAGTATGATCAACGGTAAAGAAATTATATTTTCCTAGTTTAGAATTGATATGACTGAAATTATTTCTCATGAAATTGACAAGTGGTATGAATATATAATAGAATTTCATAACAATATGGTATTTTGAATAAACATATGATGTTCAAGATTCATTAAATTATTTGGGGAGCATACAGGCCAAGTTAATGGTTCTTATTTTATCATGAAATATTTTATAGTGTTAAAATGGAGAGATAAAACAATTTTAAATTTTATGCCTTTTTATTATGAAATTCCTAGAATTAAATATCAAAAAATAATTTATACATAGAATATCTCCTCTAATGTCATCTCTAATTCCTAAAGAGAGAGTTTTAATGAAGAAAATTGTCGAATATATCAGGCTTACTTGGTTGTGTCAGTGTTCTTCTTGAAAAATATGGGATGTCATAACGTGGATTGATTTCTTATTCTAGAAAAAAATAATTTTAGATCAACGATACATTATTTTTGAATCATGTGTAGAAAACATAGATGATGTATTGTATAGAATATCTAACCCAAAACAGTTAATGGTTAGCGAATCAATTCAGTGTCTTCAAGCAAATATGGAATCATTTAAGATATTTTTTGATATTTTTTGTTGTGCATAAATTTAATTACAAGATATCCATTTAGATATATAGGAATGATTATTGTGAATTTAGTGTTAAAAACATGAATCCAAACCCAACATTTTTAATTTTCCATCATTCACACATCCTTTATGCCCCATGTTCCATCAATTGGTATATGAGAAAATGTGTAATTATATATGTATAAGATGAAAAATATCAATTAAAATTTATATGATTATGAAATAGGGTTTCAATATTGTACCAATGCAATATATGACATGTCGATGTGAGTTCATATCACAATGATACATTGGATCAAATATGAACCAGTTTTGAAAAAAACATGCTATGAAATATAATTTATTTATTTCTTATTCCCATTCATGGAATATGTTGTGAAAAATATTTATCTTGGAGCATGATATAATAACATTTCATGTTATCCGAATAAATCGGAAGCTGGTTACGGTAGTCTATTGACTATACAAGCATTTCATGGAATATTTTTTATTTAGATAGACAAATCTTCTCCTTGAAGATAGTTTATTTCTTCTCATGTATTTTGGTTTAATTTTACAAGAAAAAATAATAAAAATATTATAAAAAAATATGAACTATAATGAGATTATAAAAAAATGTATGGAATACAGAGGTATACCAAGATGTCATAGAGGTTTCAACAAGTTAAGACCATGTTTTTCAACTCTGATCAGATTCATACAATTGGGTTGAACATGCCAATTACCTGATAAGAAATTATGTTGTTATTTATGAGACACCTTATAATTGAGAATAATCTGTAGACAATTTTCTATCACATATATGTGTGAAGAATCTCAATATAGTTATTCATGAATCTATTACACTTCCTAATGAAATACACTAGAGACTAGGGGATATGGAATGAGACAATAATAACATTATAAATATTGATACAGTCTATCACAATATTCATCTGTTGTATATTTCTCTGTATGCATAAATTAAATCCATAAATTATCTCATAAGACTCTTCTTGAATATAGTCACATCCTCCGAAAATAGCCGATAAAGAATGGACCATAGATATATTTGTATCCAGACAAACTCCCCCACCACTTATCATACACATATTGTAAAAACCATCAATTATTATCTTAAGTCCTAAATATTGAAGAATAAAATGAGCTTATATCCCTTTCTTAGTGCGTAGAAGATTTCTTATTTTAATAGACAAAGAATCAAAGGGAACCTTGATGATAGAACCTTGAGGAATCATGTTTAAAATAAATAAAAAATTGATAAATATTCCTTTGAAATATTTTTAACATGCAATTTTATATATGCATATAAATGTATTCAAAATGGATACCCCGTCACAGGGAAACCCCATTTGTCTGGTTCTAATCGACCTGGCCAATTAACACGTCCGTAGTCCTAAAATAATTTTTAGGGATCTGATTTAGGTCCAAATATACACAATAATATATAAAAAATATTAAAATTAAATATACGATACTAGGATTTAATAATATTATTTTAGATTGTGTTGAAAATTTCTAAAATTAAATAAAATTATTTTAATTCCATGTATATATTAGAGAAATGCACAGGTGAAATTTTTTCAATTTTAATTTTTCATGTGAAATAATATTAGGAGTAGATTGATGATTATACTAGACCAAAACATGCATGTTTAGATTATTATTAATTATAATTATATTATTGTACTTATTTTATTATATAATAATTATTGTATTTTTATGATCAATTCATCATCCCACTATCCTTAATTTTTTTTAGTTCAATAATGTCTACATTTAATGGATAAAATTAAAATTTCTCATAGGATTTTCCCCTCACCTATGTATGTGTATTAATAGTAATGAGTAGAGGAGTTTGTGGAAGACTTGTTTGGTTTGGGTGTCAGTGTAGATCAAAAAAGTCAGGTTTGCATGATTTTTGGGTTTTACAATTCCTATTAGGTATTAATATAAATAATTCTCAAAGGGTCTCTGTTAAACTAATAGATGCTCAATGGATAAACCAAATGTTAAGTGAAAATGATAATTTCATTGTTTATTTATTCCCTCAAGTGTATGGTTTATTATTTTGTGCATTTGTATTTAATTCGAGTGATTACAAAATATAATAATGAAAAATCATTAAAAAAATAATCATCCGAGTAAATGTATTCCATTTAAAAGCATGGTTATGTCATTTAAAAGCATGGTAATTCGTTTTTTATTGAAAAAACATTAACTTATACAAATAATAGTTATGATACAAAAAATGGAGGACTGATGAATAGTAATACATTTTAATATTGTAAAATAAAATTTATCAAGGTGAAATTTCTTAATCCACCTTTCTTTTTACACATTAAAGTCATGATATTTTTTAATGGAGTATTAGTTTCATTACTATTGAATTTTATATACCACCATTTTATAATCCATTCTCATAAATATACAATGTTATCACAAAATCAAATGTCAAACTTCCTGAAAAATGTATATCAATTGTGTAATATTATTATTGAAATCCATTATTTTATATGGAGATTTATTTTGAGGCATATATCTTATAGACTATATAAACAAACCAAAATCATGTAAAATGTTATGTACATAAAATGTAATTGTACAAAATGTTTTAGGATATTAAAAAAAACCCAATGATGGAAAAGTCAAAGTCAAGTGATATAGTCAATTTCTATAATATGGTGAACATATCTACTTTATATGGTGTGGGATATATTAAAATGGGTTTATAAAATTCTAATAAAGCATAAGAAGTTGTCATAGGATCATGGTACACATGTTTTTATGGGAAAATGGTCAAGAGAGAAATACATAGTAGGAAGGATAAAATCATGTTGGTGGTTTTATATTCAGCACTGTTGGTGTTAAATTAATCATTGAAAATAATGAATCTAAAATTTAAGTAGTATTTGGAAATTAGTTAGTATTGAAAATATAAATAAAATTTAAATTTTATATTACATGTATCATTGTATACGTGGATACTTAATTTCAATACTATGATGGATATTCGAATGTGACTATATATGGATGGTACAACTGTGTAATGAATAATGATCCATTGGTTATGCAATTTTATTATTCCTAAATGAATTATAATTTTACAACATATAGAAAATTTCTATGACAATTTTGATGAAAATTAGTTTTCAACAATTCCAATCATAAAAGAAATATATAAGACACAATAGGACTGGGATGGTAACATCATAAAAAAATACAAAAAAATTGAATGTTTTTGAAATTTAGACAATGAATAATTTAATATAAAAGATCATCTAATATTCATTTGTAATAAATATTTAACATGTATTCACTAGGGGTTATTGGGAGAAACAGATATTTTGATTAAAATTATGTTTTTCAACAAAGAAAAAATAGCAACAAGTCATTTTATTAGTTAAGACGAGGATATAAATAACTATCCAAATATTGAAATATTGTAGTATCCATATTTCTATGTAATTATATTTACTGAGGTAAATCTAATGGTTTCATAGATTTATTCAATCTCATAGATATATTTTAATTTAATTTGAATATACATGCTAGAATAATGTGAGGGAGAATTATTACTCATGTCACAAAGAATAAATCCCTCCAAAAATACATGAATGATAATATGAAGAGATTAAATTATTTGATGGAATTTTATGTGATTTATTAATGGATTAATCCCATATTCAATTAAATGTATAGAATTTATTTTTCTAAAATATATATTATAGTAGGAAAATATCAGTTATAACTAGGATAATATCATGGGATAAAGTCATAAATGTGAAATTGAACTGCAATATGTAGAAAGGATGTGTACCTAGTATGTGGAGAGGAATTTATATTTTTTAAGGGACATAATCTATACATCCATGGATTGGTGTGATATAATATCACTATTATGGAAATTTAATTAGAAATACAAGCTCAATCAAGCTATTGGTATCCACATCTATAAATACCGTGTATGTTGTAGTTTCTACGGAAGCTAAGAGACTCTAAAAAAAATGAAATATTTTGTTCCAGTTCATGGAGTTAGTCTAAGTATGTAATGTATTATCACAATTTAAATTATTTTACTCTTACTAGATAATATTTATTGTTTGGATAGACGAAAAAGGATATAATATTATTAATTTCACACCCTGAGGTGTTTTACACAATTATGTAAGTTCTCTAATAAAAAAACATGTGCACAATAGGGACATGATACAAATATAAATTTTTTTCATGACATGGTAGAAACAGGATTTTATTCATGTGATAACTAACATGGATGGTTAGCATGACATATCTAGTTCATTTGGGAGTTTTTAATAGTGGGTTCCATATCCCCATATTGGACCGTACATTTGGTTATTATTACATGTATAATATTTTATATATAAATGGGTTTATTATTACCATAATTTTTTCATGTTTCTTTCATCCACTATTTATGTTGTAGTTTCCTTCGAGTACATGTCAAGTCAAATTGTTATAGAAGTTCCAAAATATATTTATAACCTCATGTTCCTAGGATGATAATATTCAAAATATATCTTATGATCAAGATACATCATACATGCATGAAACAAATGATGCATAACGTTTAGGTCATGTGGGATCATAAGAACTAATACTTCTTTACTTGATGTTATCACATGGTGATATCTTGTATTGATATTATGAGAACTGACCCCAAATAGGATCACTACATGTTTTGAGTGTCATTCTACATTCCTTTCAACAGACATGTTTATCAGTCTCCTAAAATGAGATCATTATCAATGTGTACCATTTATCACATATATTGATGCATGTAGAATATCATGACAATGAAATCATGGTGAGGATGATTATATATGTTTATTTACTGGTTGTATATCTTTGGTTGAAATATCAAGTGAATACTATTTCATTCTAGGATCAGGAAGAGATATCTAATAGACCAATGTTCAATATGATGGTAGAATGATCACAAATCCTATAAATGATACATGTATATATGTCCATATTGTTAGGACTTGAAATAAATATAGAAACTAAAGGATGTTGAATCATGTTTGTATCTGACTTTTTTAGTTATTGTGTGGCAAATATATTTTATTACACACAAATTGTTTATAGGAGTAAGTAATAGATATGAAAATCCTTGTCACGTGATGGGACATGATGGGTTGTTGGACTCAACACTTGTTATATGGTTTTAACTCGCTAATTTTGAGATAAAGAGAGAGAGAGAGAGTAGTAGACTATGTGTATCCACAACATCCACCCATTATAGTGAAGAGGATCTTATCACAAAATGGTCCCAGATGCAGGGGGTGTTGAACATCCGAATATGATATATCTCAGATAAAAAAGTTAATTTATATTCTCCTAGTTTATAATATTTATAATTGATTTTATTCCTCTTGTTATTATAATTTTGTTTGATCATAATAGTTAATGTGGGGAAAATATAAATTATTTTAAAGAACATATTATTTTTATTCTTCGTGAAATTATTTGGGGATCATACAGGCTAGGATAATGGTTCATATTTTATGATGTATCATTTTATAGTGGTACAAGAGTGTGATAAACTATTTTTTAAATTTATTACATATCTATTATGCCATACATGTGATAAGAGATATAAAACGAAGGTTATTACTTACCAGGGACCAAGTGAAATTGGAGAAAGTATAATCTACATATAAAATCTCAATTTAGCCACTCAAATAAATGGCTAAAATATTTTCATGACTATATAGGTAGAATATATTTCCTCTTCTCCACTTATGTTTTTAAATAGAGATTCTGAATGCATAATAAGGTTAGATCATGCCAGATTTCTTAATTGTGTGTATTTTCTTTAAAAGAGTGATATGACGTTTATAGATCATAAATTAAACACACTATCACAAATGAAACATATATCCATGATTCAATAATATTGGATCTTATTTTTGGTAATCTAGGTGGTTTCTATCTTGTCATCATTCATCTGCAACACATCGACAATGACTGAATAATATTGAAGACATCAAATGAATGAGGTACCTTTTAAGAATTCCTTGGATTTTATTGTTTGTTATTATATTGAATTAAAAACAATCCATTTTAAAATATTTTAAATTGGACTCTGGTTTTTTTGTTTTAATCATGAATCCAAATATAAATATTTAATATTTTAATATTTAACACTTCAGTTATGGAAGAAGTTCCTTCAATTTCAATCTTCTATGCCTTTGTGAATTGGGATTATAAATATTTAATCTTCGAAAAATGTATAGACGTCAGTTTGCCTTTCATAAAAATATTCATACCTTGACTATGATTTCATTCTAAAACTTGGTTTTATAGAATCAATCACTGATTAATATAAATTTTTTGTTAATTTTTTTATTCAGTTAAATATTAAATTTCATTATATAATATATTTTCATTATTGTATTATTATTAACAAGTTATCCATTATTAAATTATATATATTGGTGAATGAGTTATTTCATTATGCATTATGATAATAAGATTATATATGAGAGTTCTTATTTATAAATAACATTTAAAATAAATTTCTTTCATAACGAACTACATTATCCATTAATTTGACATTTCATTCCATGATTATTAATTATAAATAAGGTTTATTAACACTATAATTTCAAATTGGTTTTGTAACATATCATTACCTTGATTGAGTATGTTTCTATTTCTTCTATTTTTCCTTATGGTCTTAAAAATTGTTTTTTTATTTTTATGGGCTTACTGTCGACTGCAGAACATGTACACATAGTGTAACAGAATTACATGATGTGTACTTGGTACTGGTTTCATGTCATTGATTGGGAGATCATGTAATGAAATTGGAGACCTTGCTGTGATCTAGTACATGTCATCTACCTAAGGTGTACATCATTTATGGGTTAAATGGAGGATTATTAACTGGAGGTGACGAGTTTTTTGCATACATATCCAGCGTGGTGTACACAGCATGGCCATGGGGTACATGTCATGACCCAGACTGTACAAAATTTTATGTCTTTAATTTTTTTAAATTTTTTGGGCCTTTTTTCTACTGAACCGTTTATATCTCGACCGTAAACTACTCCTAGGTGTTTTTCAGAGGTGTCTTGCCTTCTAGATTATTCTGATTGTCTCCGGTTCATCCTTGATTCTACGGTGTGTGTCTTCATTTAAGTGTTCTCAATGATTCTTCCTATAAATTAATCATTATAGTGCCTTATCCTTGCATTATTGGATCCTCTGATCCATGATAAATGTTTCTTATAGTCTCCACCTAGATCTGTAGTGAGATCATTTCTCTAAGGTCATTCCTGTAGGTTCCGGGCGCAGCGGAAGTGCGTTGGTGGGTTTTACCAACTTAATTTTTCGTTTAACAATGTTCAATTCGAGATCTGCCATGATATAAAACGCCGAATCTTCAGAATAGAACGAAGAATGAAAATAAATGATGAGTCTCGGAACCCTTGAGGAGGATCATCATATGTTGATTATAATTAATTTAATTAATGCATAAGAATTACATCGTTGGAATTCATTCTTCGTTGATGTGTCTGGTCACGATTCGGTGATCCTTCATTGCGTCGTAGAATCCAAGTGCAGGATTCCTCTAACGGTGATCCACACGTGTGTCACGTATCTCCGGATGTCGCCGAAGAGATATCTGGGTGCTAGCACAGAAGAACCTTCACTTGCGATGTCCGCCTTCGACCGCCTTGATCCGGTGGAGAATCTTACTCTCGTAACTTGAGGGTGTTCTTGGTGGAAAGGGAATTCTCTCTTGGCTTGAGAGTATTTATAAATCCGTTATGCACAACAATGGCTCACAAAAAATGTTGGGGTTGCGAGGATATTTATAATCAGTTTTGAGGTTAATAGAGTTTTGACAATAAATAAACGTGTTACACATTTTATTTATTTCAATAACTCTTATTGAAAACCCCCATGTCGAATTATTAATTCCTTGACATGCGCCCACACTGATTATAATAAATATCATTTAATAAAACAATATTAAATCCTCGAAATCCCAATTGGAAAAACTACACGGCGTGTAATAATTAATACACGGCGTGTACTTGTTTTCCATAAAACTACACAGCGTGTATATTCAATATACACGGTGTGTACTTTTATTTTCCATTTTTCTCCACCACATTTATTAGACCTTGAGTAATGACTATTTATTTCTTAAATAAATGTAACTGCATTACTCGCTAATAAATATATTATTTTATCCACAGTATATTCTCTCAAATAACTAGTGTCAAAATAAATGCGATCAGACATCCTTAAATAATTATTAAACCACAGTCAGGAATAATATTTATTTAACTTGTTAAATTAATATTTAACTGAGATACATGGACACACTTAGTGTGTGACCCTCTAGGCCTCTTTCTTAGTGGCATTAGGCTGAGCCTACCTAAAGCCCAAGGTTAGCGTCTAGCAACACGCCAAGGCACCCATAGAGAAAGAAGTTAACGCCGCAATGATGTGTCACCTCCTACGAATGCCTACCATGTAATATAATCCCTTTGTCTCAATATCTCCAATCAAGCGGGTTGCATGCTAGTTCCATCAACCCATGTTCTTGATTATTCTTTCTTTGACATCCCAGAATTGAACATGCCCATACCATACCATGGCCATGGATTTATTTAGGCTATATCAATTCCATCAAAGGGCCTGAGATATCTACTTCCATTATGGAATGGAAGGGACAAATCCTTTCTCGCATTATCTATTAATGCGGTATTACTCGTGACGCACCCAACGTATCCTACCTCACTGCGAACAGTGTGTCATCACAGTTTTTGTCAATACATCTAAGTGCGCGAGTTGTAATACCCATTAATAATAATCTTAAAGTCTAAGGATCAATACACACGTCCGTTGATAGGAACATGCAATGACACTATGAAATGTGGATTTCCTACTGGCGGGTCTCGTTCTCATAATATCCTCGTGGATATTACCAAGGGCGCACACCATGAGAAGGTGCCTCAAAGTTTTATGATTCCTCACCCCTAATGACCTGTATTATTTGTGTCCCTCAAATAATATCATCCAACCATAGAACATACATTCGAGAACAGTGTTATGGCACTTTCGGGTTCTCATCATAGCAGGGATCCGCTACGACCCATTAATGCAACAGCTTTCCTTAGGACATTATCACATGACATGTCACGCAGAAGAACAATCAAGATGTAATAAGGCTTTTATTTAATGAATAAAGTACAAGGTAGTTGTTTCTAGACCACCAACTCCAACAGACTCCCACTTGGACTAGAGCCAACTGCTAACAACCTTTAACGCGCTAGCTCTCACATGATATTCATGCTTCTGCTGAGATAGGCCTTTAGTCATGGGGTCTGCCATGTTCTCTTCCGTGGACACTCTGCTCACTGCAAATTCACCCCTTTGATAGAAATCCCTCAAGAGGTGATACTTCCGGAGTATGTGCTTTGTCCGTTGATGTGACCTTGGTTCTTTAGCAAGAGCCACCGCTGCAGTATTATCACAATACAATGTAATGGGATCTTTACTGCTAGGCACCACATCAAGCTCCTGGACAAAGTTCCGAATCCAAACGGCTTCTTTGGCTGCATCAGAAGCCGCTATATACTCGGACTCCGCTGTAGAATCGGCGACAACTCACTGCTTTGAACTCTTCCAGCTCACAGCTCCTCCATTGAGACAGAAAACATATCCAGATTGCGACTTCAGATCATTCTGATCTGTTTGAAAACCATCATCAGCATACCCTATTATGACAAGCTCCTCGTCTCCTCCATACACCAGGAACATATCCTTAGTTCTTCTCAGATACTTAAGGATAGTCTTAACAACAGTCCAATGCTGTTCTCTTGGATCTTCTTGATATCTTCCTACCATGCTCAGTGCATAGGAAACATCAATCCTGGTACATAACATGGCATACATGATGGATCCTATAGACAAAGCGTATGGGATCTTGCTCATCCTATCTTTCTCCTGTTGTGTCTGGGGAAACATTTTCTTAGAAAGATGTAGCCATGTGACACTGGAAACAATCCCCTCTTGGATTTTTCCATACTAAATCTTTTTAGTATCTGGTCAATGTATGTACCCTGACTTAGTCCAAGCAGCCTCTTGGATCTATCACGAATGTTCTTGATCCCTAGAATGTAGGCTGCTTCTCCTAAGTCCTTCATGGAGAAACACATGTTAAACCAGCCCTTAACTGAATGTAAGTCTGGTACGTCGTTTCCAATAAGCAATATGTCATCAAAATATACCACTAGGATGACAACTGCATTCCCATTAAACCGCTTATAAACACATGGCTCACATTCGTTCTTAATGAATCCAAATTCCTTTATGGCTTCATCAAATCGAATTTTCCATGACCTGGATGCTTTCTTTAATCCATAAATGGATTTCTGCAACTTGCAAACCCGTTTGGCTTCACCTGGTGTCACAAACCCTTCTGTTTGTGTCATATAGACATCTTCCTGAAGGTTCCCGTTAAGGAATGTTGTTTTGACATCCATCTGCCAAATCTCGTATTCATGGTAAGCTGCTATGGCAAGTATGATTCTTATGGATTTAAACATGGAAACTGGCGAGAAGGTTTCATTATAGTCAATTCTTTGACGCTGTCTGAATCCTTTAGCCACTAGCCTTGCTTTATAGGTGCTAACTTGAACTTCCATGTCCACCTTTATTTTGAATACCCATTTTCATCCAATAGGCTTTACATCAACTGGATCATCGACCAGAACCCAAACATGGTTCTGATACATGGAATCCATCTCAGAATTCATAGCTTCTAGCCATCTTGCAACTTCTGAGCTTTTTAATGCTTCCTTGTAAGAGAGAGGTTCATCATTGTCCAACAATAATGATTCAACATCCTCGGTGACTAGGAAACCAAATCCCTCTGGTTCCCTTACCTCTCTTGAGCTCCTACGCAATACTTGTGTTTCTGGAACCGCTTCCATGGGGACCTGTGGAACTTGTTCTTGTACCAACTCCTGTGTATCTTGAGCATCAAATTCGTCGAAGTCAATCTTGCTCCCACAATCCTTCTTGAGGATGTGCTCCCTCTCAAGAAAGATGGCTTGTCTGGCGACAGTCACTTTCTTGTCTTGGGGGTTATATATGTAATATCCTTTTGTTTACATGGGATATCCTATAAAGATACACTTCTTGCCCCGGGGTACTAGTTTTTTGCCTGAGAAGGCCTTAACAAATGCCTCGCATCCCCATACACATGTGTGCGAAAAAGTGGGTTTCCTTCCATTCCATAACTCGGATGGAATTCCATTTTCCGCCTTTGTTGGTACTCGGTTTAATGTGTATGCTGTAGTTTTTAATGCATATCCCCAAAAGGATAATGGAAGATCCGCATGACTCATCATCGACCTCACCATGTCCAACAAGGTGCAGTTCCTCCTTTCACTAACACCATTCCACTGTGGTGTATAAGGAGGAGTGAGCTGAGATAGAATCCCAGACTCCCGTAGAAGATCGATGAACTCTTGGTTCAGATATTCTCCACCTCGATCCGATTGAAGCTACTTTATCTTCTTACCAAGTTGATTCTCTACTTCATTCTTGAATTCCTTAAATTTCTCCAAGGACTCTGACTTATACCTCATTAATTAGACATTTCCATATCTACTCAAATCATCATTAAAAGTAATAAAGTAAGAATATCCACCTCTAGCTTCTACTGGAAATGGTCCACACACATCTGTGTGTACCAATCCTAGAAGCTCTGTGGCCCTTTCACCTTTTCCACCAAAAGGAGGCTTGGTCATTTTTCCTTGTAAACAAGCGTGAAATCTATCAAGTGGTTTTAGCTCAGTAGAGTCTAAATAGCCATCTTGGCAGAGCTTTGTCAAGCCCTTCTCGTTCACATGACCATAGCGGTGATGCCATAAGTGGGTGATGTATGAGTCATGTGAGTTTTTTTCATTATCGATTGCCAACACTTGGTTTTCGTAATTTAATATATACAAACCATTATTCAAATGTGACATACCATAACATACATTGTTCTTATAAAAGAGACAACCCTTATTTCCAAACTTGAAAATAAATCCATCCATATCCAAACAAGATACAGAAATTATGTTCTTGGTAACACTAGGCACAAAATAACAGTTTTGTAAAACCAAAATCATGCCAGTTGGTAATGAGAGGTGATAGTCGCCAATAGCCAACACATCCAGCCTTGCGCCATTGGCAGCTCGAAGATCCACCTCTCCTATGGTGATATTTCTAAATCTACTTGGTTCCTGCATTTGAATACACATGTGATCCCCAAAAGATGTATCTAATACCCTATGTGTAGAAATAGAAAGATTGCACTCGATAATGAACTCACCTTTAGCGTCCCCATGCTTCTAGGTGCAGTTACTCTTCCAGTGGCCCTGCTTTCCACATGAAAAACACACTGCTTCCCGTTCCTTTCCCTGCCTCTGGATCTTCCCCTTCTTGGAGGGATGGTGCTCGGGGGCTTCAGACCGTTTATAAGTCTTTGGACCCTTTTACATTTCCTTCCTCTTCTTGTTCACCATAAGGACCGCAGGTTTGTCACACCCCATGTCCTTATCTACTTGGTGAATCAAGGTCAGAAGTTCCGATAGACTCTTCTCATTGCCGCTCATGTTATAGTTGACAATGAAGCTAAAGAAGGTCTTGGGAAATGATGATAGGATAAGATCTGTACGCAACTCATCTGTGAATTTAATCCCTAAGATGTCCAAGCGTTCAATGTAGCCAATAAGATTAACGACATGAGGCCCAGTTGGCGCAGACTCTCCAAGATTCATGGTAAACAAAGCATTGGAGATCTCATACCTCTTATGTCTCACCTTCTCTTGGTAGAGATCTTTAAGGTGATACATCATTCTATATGCATCCATGTTTTCATGTTGCTTCAAGAGCTCATTAGACATGGCCGATAGCATGAAACATTGGACATCTGTGGCATCATCCATGCATTTCATGTAGAGAGATAATTCCTCATCACTAGCCTCTTTCCCAGACGCAACTGGAATAGGATCTTCCAGCACATAAAATTTCTTTTCGTGGCGAAGGACGACGCGTAAACGCCTCTGCCACTCTTGGAAATTGGTGCCGGTGAGAAGGTTTTCTTTTTTGAGTATGGTGCGCAATGATATGTTTGAATTCATTTTCTTGTCGTTTCTACAATTTAAGATGAGCAAAGGTTTAGTACTTTATTATATAAATTGAGACAAATAAATAAAATAATACTTATTAGTCTCCCACTATTTTATCAAAATCCAGTATCCCTCACCATTGACTTCAGAATATTCTATTGCGTGAATATTCTAGTGGCAAGGATCCATATTGCCCTTCGCATTACCCCAACTAGGGTTGGTCAAGAAACTTAAAGGGTTCTAGGTAGGCATTCCAAATGCCAACTGCATTAACTCGTAGTTCCTTGATCTGCTGAGTGGACTCCCCAATCCTAAAATCCTTTTTGGATTTCCTCAACCTTTGCCTCTTGGTCACACCAAGTCCTGCTGTGGCAGTCAACCCTTGATGCGAACCAAGTCAAGTCAACCCAAAACCTTGAATTAGAATTCCCCGATAATTGAAAGCACCCCAACTAGGGTTGGTCAAGCACTTTGAACTATGGTTCAATTCTAACCATGATTATGGAAGGCTATGTTGACTTAATATTTATTTTGAGGGATTTTATCCTTATACGTAAATTTCCATTTTATTATCTTTGATTAAATGCTTGTTAATATTAAGTGGGATACACTTAAGTGATTAAACATGTCTAAGATAATATTTACGTATAAGACAATTTTATTTTAGTTCCATCTTGCATGCTCGTTTAATTCATTAATTGTGTTATCGTGACAACACACCCACAATGAATAAACCATGCAACTGACAGAAATAAAATAAATGATGTGATCATGAGCTTTTCTATTGGTTAGTTTGTCTAGCGGTTGATAAACTAACCCAAGACCTAGGGGAGAAACACCTTGAACCTTACGGGTTCGTGTTTACATCTTTCCACCTATCCACCTTTGTATCTCCTTGGATTGGTTTCATCTTGTCTCCTGGATTGAGCCGCCTCCACTAGCTTGTGAGCTCCATCAATTACATATGCATTTATCTCACACGCAGGTGAGGGGAAAAAAGAGTTTTTATATAAAAGAATTCTTGGGTGCGCAGGCCCTACATATTAATGAGGAGATGGATCGCATGCCAACAAATTTAATTTTAATAAATAAATTAAAAGAAACCATTCACATACAATGGTCTCGGTCTAGCTCATGATCATCTATACATGCAACGATATTTACATCTAAATAAAACTAGCATTCAATTCTTTAATCATTCTTGTTTAAGATAAATCACGCTCGAATCAATTAATTATCTTTAATTAATCAATCATTTTAACTTAAATCCCATTTCTGAATTTCCTTGAGATTCTCATCCATCATAATTTTAAACAAATAAATTCATTTAAAATTATCCTTGTACACAACTTGTACCTTGGAGGCAACCCGGCGAATTCCCATTTATTACGCAGATGTTAAATTAAACACACATATATAAAACAACTATCACGTGTTGTGCCTCAGCTTTACGCCTACACCATGGTACATGTCTCAAAGGTTTATATAATATAATAATAAATTTTAATAAATCTGCATAATTTGGGTGAGTACACGGCGTGTAGTTCCGACTACACGACGTGTACTTTTTCTTCACCGTCCATCTGAAGTACACCCCCGGGGATAGGGCGTGTTAATGTACTTTAGAAATTTTCGGAGTACACGACGTGTACAGTGGGACACATGCCGTGTAGTTTCCGCGTTACATGGTTTCCAGTCGGGCAGGCTATATACGAAGTACACGACCCAAACCTAACCCGAAGGGACTACACGCCGTGTTCATTGGACCACACGACATGTATTCCGGAAACTGTGTACCACCTGTTTCTGGTCAACACACAGTGTCTCAAATTCTTAGAAATAATCCAATACACGGCCTGATTTGGCGGATCAGTCAATGCATTGAACCTAGACTACAGGGTGTGTACTTCCAAATACACGCCATGTATTCTGGTGTTATACGGCCAGAATCATTTGGATCCTCCGGATGAGTTCCTCTATTTTGTTTAAATCAAAATTAAAAGAAAAATCCATTTCTGTGAGGTGAACGAGAAACGAGAGAGGAGGAACAGATCTCGATATTCAGATTTCCAGAACGATTAAACATGAATTGAAATAACTAAATTATTAAATGCGTAAATCACCAAAAAAAACTAAATAATTATAACCAATGATATGACCCTCTGATACCACTTGTAGATTCCGGGCACAGCGGAAGCGCGTTGGCGGGTTTGCCCAACTTAATTTTTCGCTTAAACAATGTTCAATCCGAGATCCGTCACGATATAAAACGCCGAATCTTCGGAATAGAACGAAGAACGAAAAGAAAAGATGAGCCCCGAAACCCTTGAGGAGGATCATCATATGTTGATTATAATTAATTTAATTAATGCATAAGATTTACCTCGTTGGAATTCTTTCTTCGTTGATGTGTCTGGTCACGATTCGGTGATCCGTCATTGCGTCGTAGAATCCAAGTGTAGTATTCCTCTAGCGGTGATCCACATGTGTGTCACGTATCTCCGGACGTCGCCGAAGAGATCTCCGGGTGCTAGCGCGGAAGAACCTTCGCTTGCGATGTCCGCCTTCGACCGCCTTGATCCGGTGGAGGATCTTGCTCTCGTAACTTGAGGGCGTTCTTGGTGGAAAGGGAATTCTATCTTGGATTGAGAGTATTTCCAAATCCATTGTGCACAACAATGGCTCACAAAAAATGTTTGGGTTGTGAGGATATTTATAATCAGGTTTTAGGTTAATAGAGGTATGACAATAAATAAACATGTTACGCATTTTATTTATTTAATTAACTCTTATTGAAAACCCCCATGTCAAATTATTAATTCCTTGACATGCGCCCATGCTGATTATAATAAATATCATTTAATAAAACAATATTAAATCCTCAAAATCCCAATTGGAAAAACTACACGGCGTGTAATAATTAATACACGTCGTGTACTTGTTTTCCATAAAACTACACAGCGTGTATATTTAATATACAGGATGTGTACTTCTATTTTCCATTTTTCTCCACCACATTTATTAGACCTTGAGTAATGACTATTTATTTCTTAAATAAATGTAACTGCATTACTCGCTAATAAATATATTATTTTATCCACAGTATATTCTCTCGAATAACTAGTGTCAAAATAAATGCGATCAGACATCCTTAAATAATTATTAAACCACAGTTGAGAATAATATTTATTTAACTTGTTAAATTAATATTTAATTGAGATACATGGACACACTTAGTTTGTGACCCTCTTGGCCTCTTTCTCAGTGGCATTAGGCTGAGCCTGCCTAATGTCCAAGGTTAGCGTCTAGAAACATGCCAAGACTCCCATGGAGAAAGAAGTTAACGCCGCAATGACGTGTCACCTCCTACGAACGCTTAACGTGTAATATTATCCCTTTGTCTCGATATTTCCAATCAAGCGGGTTGCATGCTACTGCCATCAACCCATGTGCTTGATTATTCTTTCTTTGACTTCCCGGAATTGAACTTTCCCATACCTTACCATGGCCATGGATTTATTTAGGCTATATAAATTCCATAAAAGGGCCTGAGATATCTACTTCTATTATGGAACGGAAGGGACAAATCCTTTCTTGCATTATCTATTAATGAGTTATTACTCGTGATGCACCCAACGTATCCTACCTCGATGCGAACATTGTGTCATCACAGTTTTCGTCAATAATTCTATGTGCGCGTGTTGTAATACCCATTAATAATAATCTTAAAGTCTAAGGATCAATACACACGTCTGTAGATAGGAACATCCAATGACACTATGAAATGTGGATTTCCTACTGGCGGGTCTCGTTCTCATAATATCCTCTTGGATATTACCATGGGCTTACACCATGAGAAGGTGCCTCAAAGTTTTATGAGTCCTCACCCCTAATGACCTGTATTATTTGTGTCCCTCAAATAATATCATCCAGCCATAGAACATACATTCAAGAACAGTGTTATGGCACTTTCGGGTTCTCATCATAGTGGGGATCTGTTACGACCCTTTAATGCAACAGGTGTCCTTAGGACATTATCACATGACATGTCATGAAGAAGAACAATAAAGATGTGATAAGGCTTTTATTTAATGAATAAAGTACAAAGTAGTTGGTTCTATACCACCAACTCCAACAATTCCATGGATATATGTGGTGGAGTGGACAATCGTTATTAAGTTATGTGGGCTTTCATCAATCTTTGAACCCCTTGTCTCTTATTTTTAATCAATCATTTGAGGTGCTGGATTGATTCTAGGATATTTATTAATGTGTTTGTTGGGTTTTTTTCATTTAAATTTTTTTGTGGGTGTGTGTGACCCGAACATTAAGGTAGGTGGTTCCATCTCTAACCTATGATAATTAACCTTACATTTTTTATATTAAAAATTCATTATAAATTTAATAATCAAATTGGAATTATTTTTGGGTGTGATGAAAAATTATTTTGAAAGAAAATTGTTTTCCCCTTGGATTTGATAGTTGGATTATAAATGGTTTTCGATGGTTTTCAAGGGATTGAAATATGTTTTTGAAAAATGGTACATGGGTTACCTTTGGAACATAGATCTAATGTTTATCTTGAGGCCATATTCCAATTATTTATGACTATCATGGTGATTAATCATATGGATTATCTCAATTTTCAAGGCCTATTGTTCAAGGGGACTGATATTGACATTTTTAGTGGTTTACTCAAGGGTTATTCCTCTACATCCTAGGCCCGTTGTTCTTGGATCCGATTTGTACACTTCATTATTTTTGTATGAGTAGTATAATTCCTAGGCCTGTAGTATAATTTTGTGTGTGATTCATGTTATTCTATTTTTTTATATCTTGTATTTCTGATTTGTGATCGATATAAATTTTTATGGAAAATGTTACAGAAATGTAATTTTACAAACTATTATACCTTATTTTTTAGAATTATTGACAAGGTAAATGTAAACCATGTTTTCTATAAAACTTTATTACTTCTTATCATGAAATGTTTTATATTAAAAATTAGCATGTAGGGTTCATTATATAGAGACTTGTAATGGAACACCTGGGTGGGATACTACTAAGCATGTTAGTTCACACCCTACACACTGCTTCAGTTGTGCGTAAACAATTGTATATATTCTAGTGAAGGTAAAGGAAATGAACTTTAGTGAGGAGGTGAGGATCAAGTAAGTTGGTATTGGTAGCTGGTGGTGATATGGTTGGAGTTTGTCCATGCCATCATTAGAGTAGCTATTTGGTTTTGTGTCCCCTGTCGTTAGACTTGTCCTTTGGAGTTTTATCTACTATTTTATTTGGTATATTTCTATTGTTTTCCTTATAGTTATGGAATATATTTGTTTTATTTTTCTATCATTTATTCCTAGATCTATATATATGTTTTCTTTCATTCTGGTTTGGGGAAATTGTTCCCATTGTTTTTTTGTAAGATGCCCAGGTGCATGTCGCCATCTCAGGGGGATCTAAAATACCATTTGGGTATGTGACAGATCATGTTGGGTGTCGAGTTTCAGGACACCCTGGGTCGGTTCATTGACATTTTTATAAGTGGAATTATTTCTTCGAGAATAATTTCATGGGATTTCTGTTAGACTAGAGGTAGTACTTCTGGTACATTAGAGGTATGTTTTGATGAGTTTCTAGCTAGTTCATTTTATATCTAGATTCATGTTTCCATGAGATGTCGGGATATGTGTCATTAGTATTGGTGATTTCTTTAAAAATTAAAATTTCTTCTTATGGGTTCCCCAGTTGGAACTATGATTTTTCCTTTGTCTGATTGTTCTTATGTTTCATGTTCCATAGTATAACTTTGAAATGTCTTCCATAGGTTCCTCGGGAAGGTTTAACTGATTCTCCTAAGGGTAATCCAATAATAGATTATAATCTCATCGAGACAATCATATGTTAATTCTGTATTATTGATGAAGATGTTTCATGAGTACAGAATGTAGTGATTTAGGTACATCCAAGAGTTGTAGGGTAATGAGATCGATCATGAGAGTTCATACATGAGAAGCCAACATCCTTTAAAGTGAAAACTAAACCCCCCTAGGCTTATGTTTTTCTAGACTAGATCGATCAAATCTTTGACTTCCTCAGGATACCAAAATATATTATGTTGAAGTGAACATCATTCAGACTCGAGGATTCTAGGAAGCGTTGGTGTGACTCTATGGTCGTAGAAGATAGACATGTGTGCTTAGATATGAAGGTTTTCAAATACCTATTATTTTATCAATTATATCCATTGTCTGTGATGTTGAAAAAATATCAGGAGTTCCTATTATTATAGTAGGGATAGCATTTGGTGTTAGCATGCACCAATTAGTTTGTGAAGCTTGCCTATTTTACTCTGGACCTGGAATGGAATGACCAACTAAAGGTGCATAACCCCTTCATGGTTTACAAATAGAAAATAGATCACATGTGTTCATGTTGAATCTTTCTACCTATGAAGAGATAATAGATACATAAATGATGGAAGATATGGACATGGATCTCAGGGTCGGATTAACCAAATATTCTCTTCCAATTGATGGTATCATGAGTGGTGTCAATTGGTAGATGATGAAGAATTAAGACCATCACTTGAGTGGTTGAGATTGGACTCAGCATCGAGCCTCCTATGCAGTATCTGTCGCAGCTGGAACTATGCATATAGCTTGCTACTAGTACAACAAGGGCCTCACATATAAATTTTTTTCTTATTCTCGAGAAGATGTGTAAAAGATGTTGATGTACTGGTCATCTATATAGTTTCTATCAGGATATTAATACACCTCATTATATTCAGGCTTCATTGGCTACAAAGGATATTGTGGTGTAGACAAAAGCTTCAAATATTATGGGTCCCAAACCACATGCCTCAAGAATGAAGAATTTACACACAATGGATGAGTTTCCAAAGGAATTTGATGCAGTTCCAACCACAGTTAGAGGTACACTTCTTATTTTATAATTTTTTGATACTCCTTTGTTTGAAACTAGTGCCTCCAACACAATTATATCTTCACATTTTGTTAATATTCATAAATATCCAATGGATAATTTTCCTTTTATAATTGATTTAGTGACACCTCTAGTCAAGAAGAAAGAGTATAGGAACAAGTGTCCTTTTATGTTCATGATATCTGATAGGGAGTTGATATAGGGTTTCCTCATTCATTATCTAGATTATTTTAATGTCATCATAGGTATGTATTAAATTTTTATCATCGAGAAAAGGATGATGGTTATAATCGGTGCTTTTTTTCGTGTTGCAGATGAGAGATGTCATGTGTTTCAGGGAGAGTAGGAGCTGATGTTATATCATGAAGGATGGTCCCATCAAGATATGAGGAGTTTGTGGGTTGTTTTTTGATTTGATACATAGGAACGTTCTTCTAGTGAGGGTCTTCCTATTGTAGTCTGATACATTCATAACATTTTCTTAGATGACATATCTAGTCCTCCTCCAGTGAGAAAGGTAGAGTTAATGATTTAATTTATGCCAGGTACATAGCCAATATTGATTCTTTTTTACATCATATCCCATGAATAGTTGAGAGAACTGAAGATTGTATTGGAATACATGTTAGATAATGTTTTAATTTTCTCAATTTTTTTACTTGTGAATCCCTTGTGAACTTTTTTTAGAAAGAGTATGTATCACATCGATTATTTGTTGACTATCAGATGTTAAAAATGTTAAATGTTAAGAACTAATATCTCTTTCCTCATGTGGATGATTTTTTGTTAAATTGAAAGGATAAAATTGGTTTAAAAATATTTATCTTTGGACAGATTATCATCAACTCAGATTCCTGGAGTCTGATATAGCAAAGATGACCTTCAAGAGAAGGTATATACATTATTAATATCTTTTGATGCCTTTGGGTCTGACTAAAACTCTTGTTTTATTTAGGGCCATGATGAAATAGACATTCCAAATATATATTGAGATTCTTTTGGTAGTGTGCGTGGATGATATTGATGTTTATTCAATGTCTGAGAATGAGCACGAGAACCATTAGTGATTGGTTATGGAGAATTTGATAAATTAATGTCTAAGTGAATTCTTCCAAAATGTTGTTTCTGGATACTAGATTTGATGTTCATGGGGCCAAAAAACGTGAGATGGATTATGAGATGATCTAGTGAAGGTAAAAGTTGTTTTATCATGGACGTAACTACAAAATGTCTTTGAAATTAAAGAATCCTTGCAATTTCTATATTCTACCGATGTTTCATTAAGGATTTCTCTATGCTAGCATCACCTTTGACTGATCTAATGAAAAAGCGTGGAAATTTTCTTAGGATCAATGGTGTTAGTGTTAATTAGATTAATTGAAATTTCTTTTGATATCCACACATGTTCAGATCTTACCTGATCCTCGTATGGGTAACATTGGGTTATGTGATGCATCAGTTGCTGGTTTGGGATTCGTGCTAATGTTGGATGATCAGGTGTTAGATAATAGATATTGTATGCTCCAAACACATGATATGAACTATGAAAATCAAGATTTAGATATTACTATGGAGATTCATGGGATTAAATGATGGATTCACTATCTCTTTATGTAGACGATCACAGTTTTTCCAAATCATATGTGTCTAAGATATATCTTCTCACTGATGGTCATGAATATCATAGAGTGATGATATGTATAATACCATTATAAAATTGACATTGACATGGCACACACTCAATGGATGTTGAATGTAGTTGATGAATATTTAAGTATGAAGGTACCATCAAAAGTTGTTTAGGAATCGATGGTGGAGTGGAATCTTATGGGGAATTTCACTAAATTGATCTAGGATGCTCAGGAGGATGTTTTAGGGACAGTTCTGACTGGTGTTCAATTATCATCCTATCTTCTCAAGTCTATATTGTAATTTTAGTAGGAGGATGATGATTTTTAGATTATTTGGGAAAACCATTATGGTGGGGAGACCATTTCTAGTTTCTCTCTTTCTTATGATGGAATACATCACATTAGAAAGTGTTGTCATACCAACACCTGTGATAAATTTAGTCTATAATTATTGTCATAGATCGTCCTAGCCCAATCATCGAGGCTCTACAATGATGTATTGTGACATGAGAAGACATTTCTGGTGGCCAAGAATGATGTGGGAAATTAGAGATTATGTGTCATACTATTACACCTACCAATGGATAATGGAAATGAACATGAATCCTTCTAGTATGCTTTAACCTCTTTCAGTACTAGTTTGGAAGTGGAATGTGGTGTCCATGGATTTTATTGTTGGGTTTCCATGGATGCCCAGAGGTAAAAATTATCTATGGGTTGTTTTTTATTGGTTAATGATGTTTGATCGTTTCATTCCTATCAAAGACACCACTGAAGTTGAATATTTTTGAATGCTATACATGCAGGATAACCTGAGTCTAAATGGTGGTCCTTATACTATAGTTGCATATATGGTTCATAGGATTACCCAAAGGTTTTGGCAGAGTCTTCATGAGGCCATGGGAAATCACGTAAAGTTGAGAAAAGTTTACCATCCATAGAAAGATGGTCAGATGAAGGGAATAATTCATATCCTAAAGGATATTCATCGTTCTTGAATCTTGGATTTCTGTGGATTGTGTGTTTTCCATCTGGGGATGATTGATATTGATTACAAAAATAGTTACCAGTCATCAATTAAAATGGATATTTTTTGGATTTCTACAGTCGCTCATGCAATTCACCTATTTGTTGGGAATATATGGGAAATGTAGCTAGGGTTGGACCAAGTCTTATTTAGGAGACGTCATCAACGATTCATGAGGTTTAACAAATTCTGGTAACAACCAAGAGTTGAGAGAAATAATGTAATATCTTAGGTAAATAAAAAACATGGAATATTCATATTAACTAATAATAGTGAATTAAATATTAATTTTACTTTAAAGGGGATGCTATGGTTCGATGGCATACCTAATATACAACAACTACATTATTTGAAATCATCACTTGCACAATAATAATATAATAATATTAATTTATAGTTGTTAATGCTTGGTCGTGGTATTGAAGGTAATTTAATGAAATAACTATAATATGATAATATATGTTATTTCAATGGTTTTACATTAATCCAATAAATTTTTTGAGGTTTAAAATGTGAGTGGATTTGATTTTAAGCATAAATACTATAATATTCATTAAAAGGTTGATTACTGTCTTTTGATAGAGAACCCTCATTAAATCTAGTTTTTGTAAATTTTATATGTACTATTTGACAAAATAAAATTCTTCATTATATTTGGGACATTAAAATTTACCTTGTGTAAAATTTTGGTATTTTTCTAATAAAATTCATTTATTAATGAATAGTGAAAATACTGTATTTTAATTCAAATAAACCTTTTAATAAATTTTATTTATATTATTAAATTATATTTTTATTTGGTTTTAAAGTTTAATTAAATTATATTTTTACCATTCAATATAACCTTGTTCATTGAAATTAATTTCACATTTAAATTGGATTTAAACAAGTGTCAATCGTTGGATAGATATTGTTTCTTAAAAACACCCTATTTGTTTTGACAATTGGAATTAATTTTAAATTAATTAAATCACCTTTAATGTTTTTAATTTGTTATAATAGTCATTATTTTTGAATTCAAAATATCAAATATGGCTTAGGCTGATTTTTTGTTATTTTTCTAAAAAACATTATTTTTTTATGAATAGTGAAACCACTTAGTAGTAGTTAAAAAACTGACTTTTTCATTTAAATTAAAATTTACCGCTTCTGTGAATTTAATTTCAAAAGTCTGACATACATGGTTATTATTAGTAAATAAAATTTATTTCAATAATATGAAAATAATTTTATGGTGAATAGTAACTTTTGACTTTTATTTACCGTGGTTAAAGGTAAATACGGTAATTCAAGGAAAAAATAATATTATAATAGTAAAAAATTAGCTTCACGCATGTCCTAACCATATTGTTTGTGTAGTACCCCCAGTTTCTAGTAATTAACCCTTGTTTCATGAATTTTAAGTACATGAAGCATATGAGATATGGTTGGGGAAAGGTTGGAAACTCCTAAAGTGTAAAAAGGTCATAGAGTGGTGACGGTTGGGCTACTCACAGTTTTCCAAACCGTGCGTAAGCCATGCGGTTGTGGTCAACATGGACAGAGGAGTCTAAACGGTGTGTGCACAGTTTGTCTAACCATGCAGACTAACTGTGTACGAAGACAACTTAGATCCTATTTTTTATGATCTAATCTATTTTATCTTTTAACCCATGTTTTTTTTCTCATAAATGGCCCTAACATGGGATTTCTCTCCGCTGAAGGTGGGAGAAGACTTACCTAGTATTTTGGAAGCAATCCAGAGGATTTACTTGGAGTTTAGAAGTCGTTTGATCATGGTAAGTCTCTTTCTTTTCTAGCTTCTCGTATCGTTGATCTGTTGGATTTACACGTAGAAATGATGTCGTCTCTTTTGAAGCTACTAACTCCTCTGGGTCAAAGAGAGTGTTAAGCCTTCCTATGTGGACTGTATTGTTTATTTGTGCACGACATTGAATTGATTTGGGATTTTTCAGTTCTTGAGATGGATTATTATGACATAATCCTGGGAATGGATTGGTTGGCGACGTGTAAGGCCCACATCGATTGCTATGCGTGAATGTTGAGTTTTGTGAGGAAGAAAGGTGTTTGAAATTTATTTAGAGGTGAGAAGAGTGAAAAGCTGGGGAAACAGATTGGTTGTAACGATCTCGTACCAGTTAGAGTTTTTGTCTCTGGCATCAACAGAAGAGATCGAGAAAAATAGATTTCCAGCTATTGTAGATCAATTTCTAGATGTCTTTCCCAGGAACTTCTCAGTGTTACCACCTCTAAGGGAAGTGGAGTTTACAATTGATATCCTTCCGGGGACCAGTCCTATTTCCCTTTCGTCATATAGGATGTAACCAACAGAGTTACGGAAATTGAAAGTGTAGTTAGAGGAGGTAGAAACCAAGGGTTCCATTCGGCCAAGTATATTTACATGGGATGCACCGATTTTGTTCGTGAAGAATGCAGATGGAACTCTACAACTATGTGCGAATTATCGTAATCTTAATCATGTTACGATAAAGAATAAATATCCACTTCCACGCAGTGATGAACTATTCGATCAATTAAGGAGAGCTACGTGGTTCTCCAAGATTGACTTGCAATCATTATATCACCAATTGCGAGTCTAGAAGGAGGATATTCCAAAGATAGACTTAAGAAGTAGAAATGGACACTATGAATATGTTGTCATGATATTCAGTCTAATGAATTCACCAATGGTGTTCATGTAATTGATGAATTAGATTTTTCAACAATACCTGGATTCCCTGGTTGTGGTGTTTGTGGATGACATCTTGGTGTTTTCAGGAACAAGGGCTGAGCATGAGTAACACTTGGTGATAGTATTAGAAATTTTGGGAGACCATTATTTGTATGTAAAATTATCAAAGATTGATTATTGGATACAAGAAGTATGTTTTCTGTGCCATGTTGTTTCTGAGAAAGGTGATTCAGTGGATCTAGAAAAGATAGAAGTTGTTCTTTCTTGGCAACCACTGAAGAATGTCTTTGAAATACGATGTTTTCTTGGTCTAGATGGTTATTACCGACACTTTTTCGGTGTCTTCTCAGGACTAGCTTCGCCTATGACCACATTGGCAAAGAAAAACAGTGCATTTCAATGGACTGAGGAATGTCATATTCTTTTCATGATTTGAATGTTCACCTTACATCAGCACCTATCTTAATCTTGATAGAATCAGGGCAAGGATACGTGGTGTATTGTGATGCTTCGAGAATAGGGTTGGGTTTTGTTCTAATGAAAAGAGACCATGTGGTTGCTTATGGATCAATTCAATTGAGGGTGAATGAGATAAATTATCCAACACAGGATATGGAGTTAGCTTCAATCGTACATGCTTTGAAAACATGGAGACATTATCTCTTTGGTGAGAAATTTACTGTGTTTACAGATCACAAAATCTTGAAACACATTTTATCACAGCGAGATATGAATCTGAGGCAGAGGAGATGGATGGAGTAGCTTCAAATGTTTGACATTGACTTAATGTATACATGGGAAAGGGAAATTTGGTGGCTGATGAATTAAGTATTACGTCGTATGCTCGGTTAGTGAAATAAGCTTCATAAGAATGGAAATTGATGTCGGTCTTAGCCAACATGCACATGGAATATGAAAATTGAGTTGATGTTATGGTTTTATTTTCCGCTACGCTTGTTCCTGATTTGGTAAAAGTGGTCAAATAGGCACAAACATCTTATGTAGAATGTCTGGTAATGAGTTCAAAACTCAATGGTGGGGAGACCATTGATGGCATGAAACTGGAAGCAGGTTCCGTTTTTTGTTTTAGAGATCGGATGGTTGTACCTAAACTTTGTTAGGAAAAACATCATAATACTTACCACCACTCAAGATGGGTTGTACATCTAGGCACACATAAGATGTATAAGGTGCTAAAGGCATAGTTTTGGTGGAGCGTCATGAAACGGAAGGTGGGCAAGTTCATCTCACGATGCTTAACTTATCAGTAGGTTAAAGTACAGCATCAGAGACCAGCAGCTATTTTATGGTCTTTACCTATCCCAGTGTGGAAATGGGATAAGATATCAATATATTATATTATAGGTCATCCAAGAATAGTCAGGAAACACGATGCCATTTGGGTGATAGTGGATCGTCTGACCAAGTCAGCCAATTTTATCCCTATTTGTGAAACCCATAAGATGGAAGATATTTTAAAAATCTATATCTGAGAAGTGGTAAATAGAAATGGTGTACTAGTTTCTATCATCTCAGATAGAGATTCGAGGTTCACATATCATTTCTGGAAATCCTTACAACAATCCCTTGGGACTTAGTTGACTGTGAGCATGGCGTATCATCCTCAGACAGATGGGCAATCCTAGCGGACGATATAAACATTGGAAGACATGTTGTGGGCTTGTGTAATGGATTTTCTTGGCTCATGGGAGGAGCATCTAACCTTTGTGGAGTTCTCATACAACAGAAATTATCGAGCCTCAATACGCATTACTCCGTTTAAAGCGTTGTATGGGCGTCCTTGTCATTCTCCATTATGTGGGGTGGAAGCGGGTGGATCTTCACTAGTTGGACCGAGCCTTGTCCAAGAAACAATGGAGAAGATTCAGTTGATTAGAAAGAGGATGGAGATGGCTCAGAGTCTTCAGAAATCTTATGCAAATCACTGTCAAAGACCATTGTCATTCGTTGTGGGTGATCAAGTCTTCTTGAGGATCCCTCCAAGGCTTGGACACCATCATTTTGGGAAACAGGGAAAACTATCTCCTCGATATATAGGCCCTAGTGAGATACTGGAACGGGTTGGTGAGGTGGCGTATCGGTTGGTATTACCACCACGGTTTAGGGCAGTGCATAATGTGTTCCATGTATCTCAATTGAAAAAGTATCAGCCTGATCCTGACCATGTGATCATATGGGATCACATTGACCTAGAGACAGATGTTTTGTTGGAACATATCCTAGTGCAGATTGTTGATAGGAAGGATAAAGTCTTGCGTGGAAAAAGAATCGGTCTAGTGCGGGTTTTATGGCAGCATGGTCATATTCATAAATAGGCATGATAATGCGGGAAAGATATGAAAGAACAATGGCCAAAACTCTTTCAGGCATGCGAGGGTTTTTTACTTTCCGAGGACGGAAATACCAATGGTGGGGTGAATGTAGTACCACCGGTTTCGGGTATGTAACCCTTGTTTCATGCTTTTTACGTATATGAAGCAGTTGACAGATGGATGGGGAATGTTTGGAAACTCTTAAAGTTTAAAAAGTGCAGGGAGTGGTGATGCACAGGCTATGCATGGTTTTCCAAACCGTGCAAAAGCCATGCAAGTGTGGTCACCTTTGTCAGAGGAGTTCGCACGGTGTGCACATAGTTTGGGGAAACAGTGCGAGGAGGCCGGGTGGAGCACCACTTCCCAAGCAGTGACGATGACACAGTTAGCGCACAGTTTTTCTAACCGTGCAGACTAACCATGTGTGAAGTCATCTTAGATCCTATTTTTTAGAATCTAACCTGTTTTATCTTTTAAACCCCTTGTTTTAGCTCATAAATGGCCCTAACTCGGTTTATCTATCTAGTAAAGGTTGGAGAGCACTTACCTAGTGTTTTGGAAGCAATCTGGAGGCTTTACTTGGAGTTTAGAAGCCAGTTGATTGTGGTAAGTCTCGTTCTTGTCTTGTTTCCTTAGATCTCCTTCACTCTCTCTATCGGTTTCATAGATCTACACCTGTTGTGGTCATATATAAGTGGGTGGATGCTTAATAATGGTGTTTTTGGTCTTGTTGTTGATTGGGTAAGATATCTAAGGTGGGTTTCTTGAGTAACAACTCAGTTTTGTTGGTGTTCATTATCCGTTGTTTGGTTTCACCTATTTTGTTGAGGTAGGTAGATTCACTCTTTACTCTTCTTGTTAGAATTGATTGGCTTAGTTTCAAATTATTTTTTTGAATGGAATTTATTGTTAAAAACATGGAATATATTTTCATTTGTGATGATTTATGGTTTTGATGAAATTGTTAAATCTTGGTGAATTGTGTGCAAAGTGACTTGGATATTTGAATTTAAAATATTGATATTAAATTATGAAATTTATGAAATTGTAAATTGTTTGATGATAAATGGGGTTTCAATAAAAAGGTTGTTTTATTGAAATGGTTTCAATGGATTTGGTGTTCAATAAAAATGCAGCTTTATTGAAATGGTTGTAATTGTTTGAACACACTTGGTTTGGATGGAAAATGGTTTTAAATAAAAGGAGATTTATTAAAATGATGGTTTGGAATGATTTTTGGGAATGTGTGGTGTGTGTTCATGTTGCATTGTACGAGGCTTGGTTGAAATATGACCTTGTACCCGGTGCCAAAGGTGTAATGGCGCAAGGTAACTATATGTACAAGGCTTGGTTGAAATATGACCTTTTTCTTGGTGCCAAAGGTGCAATGGAACATTGGAATAATTACCTTGTGATGACTTGGTAGACCGACGAGAGACTGCTCATGAGTAGTGAACTGTCATAAAGATGCATGCATGGTTGATTTCATGGGTTTGTGAAATGGTTGGGAATGCCAAAATGGAACGTTTGTGAATGAGTTGGGAAATATGTTCAGTTTTTTTTCTAGAAAAATAACATGTTGGAAAAGCAGGTTTAAATTTCACTTTGATGCTTTTGAGCATGGATGGTTTTGTAAAACATGTTTATATTTAGTTATAAACTACTTTGCTGATAATGTTTTACATAAACTGTTTTTATATAAATGTAGATAACTCTTCTATCCTAGTGGCGTGAGAAGGGAAATCATTGGGGAAAACCTACTATGTTTTATACACACCCCTTCTTTTGAAATTTGGTTCTTTTGCAGATGTTGTATTCAGAGACATAGTTAAAGGTAAAGTATCTCATTACTAATGGCTCGTGGTGATGTTTGGGAGATGCTGTGGAACTTGGAGCTTGTGGACCACCGAGTTGTGGTGTATTTTTGAGAGTCTCATGTTGTTCTTACACTGTGTACCTTGATGTTTGGTTTGGTCTTCTATTGTTGTGTACTCTTATGTGGTTTAATATAAAAGAAGTTGTTGGTTGGTATTTAATTTGTTCATGCATCATATTGTGAATGGTTAATGAATGGGTTTATTTCTTAAAGGGTAAATCGCCCCCCACTTATAATTGAGACCCTTCACCATTTATTTCCAGCCTTTGGAATCTTGGGGATGTCGCCTAAGGCCATGTAATGACTTGTTAAATTCTCAAGCGAATGAGGATAAGTGGGTCATTACAGTTTGAGTCATGGACGACCATGGGCATCTTTGGGTTGATTTGGGGACCCCATGGAGCCACTTAAGTGTTATAATAAAACATTATTTTAATTAATTTAATGTAATGATCAAAATGGCACAATCCAATATCTTTTAGTAAATTAATTTTTACATATGGTTAAATAAGTTATAGTTTTGACTATAAATATACATTGAAAAGATAAAACGGTTTCCTACAAAATATTATTTTGTTTTAATTTTTAGGCATCAAATAAATTAAATTATTTTTGACAAAACAATGATGAAGTATTTACCTCATTAATAAATTATTTAAATAAATAATATTATATGTATTAAAATAACATCCAAAAACTATAAAATTCTTATTAGATGAATTAATTTAGACCATGAGTCATATTATCTTCGATTTTAATAGGTTTTGGACCTTTAGAAACCGAAAATCATTATATTATAAAATAATAGTTTCACACATTACTAATGAGCTCCACCTCATGCACCTTGGCTCGTCCAACCCCCTCCCAAATAATCTCTCAAGATCCCTCGCTTCCACCTATAAGCCTCACCAGAGTCATAAGGAACATCATGAAGTCCTTTTGGTAAAATCCTAGAGTAGTTACCCAAATTAAAGGTAATGATTTCTCACAACTTCTTTTCTTTTATTTTAATTTTCCTTACCCTAAAATATTTTTATTCCTTTCTATTAAAAAACAATAGTATCCTAAATATACTGGGATGTTTTTATGATATGTATTTGAACTAAACTTACACACACCCCCATTTAATGGGTAAATAACATATTGATTCTTTGGATGGAAAACTAACGCCTCACGAAGTGATGATTTTTCAACTATCTCCTACCGCCTCTCATGGTGGGAATTAATATGGAACTATATATATATAGGATATATATTATGTTTTATTCTTTATAATTATTTATATTTAATTTATAGCATACCTTTATGGTTTCTATAGTCGGTAAACACGATAATTTCATTTGCAGATGTCCGGACTACCGCCCCCTCAAAGTGACATGACTCGTTGATGCCACATGTGGGATGTATAAAGGATATAGCTAATGATATTATATATGATATTATACAAGAATTAAAATATACCTATGTTTCATTATGTTTTATTTTCATTAAATTTTAATATAAAAATGAAATTAGCGTTTATGTGTACATATGACTTACCGTCTCCATAAATGGTGCATTTCATTTGTTATCTCAAAATGTTATGTACTGTAAGAAATACATATATATACTCCATATATAAGATATATATGATATCTATATCATTAATATCATTTTGGAGATAATGTACTTTTGACCATATGGACAAATTGTAATTATAACAAGGTCATTTAAATCTAAATTTCTGAACATCGAGAAAATGTCTGATATGAACTCAAATAATTAACTAATTATTATAGCTAGGTATTAAGTGATATAAAAGGAATTATAATCTTGAAAGATGTTATTAAGTATGTATAAATTAACATATGTTTATTATTCGGGAAGAACCTGAAACATACGAGTCATGTTGGAAACGAGGTATGGGGTTTCTTATCTCACTTTTAATTCCTTAAGATTTCCATTGTTCACCACTAATTTGTTGAATGTGGTGTATTTTTTACTATAACGTGATATATATTATCATTATTCTCATTATATTCATGTTATTCTGTGATTAATTTTGTGGTTAATAACTTTTGGTCATACAACTATATTGATTACTACGTTGTAAGGGATTTTCATCTCACTTTTTATTCCAGTGAGATTCATACTATATTTGACACTATTTACATTTGTGTAGGGTATGTACAAACCAATATTTTATTCATTGTGTAATATAATTCAATTTATGGGTATTTAAATCTTCATTTTATGATCCTTCTTTCATGGGTTGTATGTGTTGTAAGTTACCAAATTGGTAAAGGAACATTTTATCCCAATTTCCATTCCTTGGGTTAATCTTATAATTGTTAATTATGTCATTATATTATTATGTGTGGAATCACTATTTATTTATTTATATTATAATTTCAACTCCCCTTTTTTAGATATACTTTTGATAAACATAATCACTCCATTGAAAAAATATCATGTCATCGATATGATATTGATAAGTGGAATTTTAACTCAATTACCTTCCATTGAGATAAACATCCAAGTAATTGGTTTTTTCTTAAAAAGAATATGTGTGATTGTTCTCTAATTGATTCACACTGAATAACCTATAAAATTGACTGTATTTATGTTTTTCACACATTATTATGTAATTTATTTATCCTTAATATAATGATTTAATTTTTATAAGGGATTTTGTCTCAATTTACATTCCAATGAGACTTCATTGTTGTTATGCAGCAATTCATAGTTATATGGTTTATATACTGTCCATTGAAATAATATATCAAGAATCCCTTTTTTGTCATGATATTATAAATTTATAATTCATTGTTATTCCTCATTTATTTTTATTCAAGCGCCTCTAATTTTGTTAAAAATACATTAACTAAAATATCATTGCAAATGTTTCAAAGATTTATTCTTCTTTATATTTAGCATTAATGTACATGTTTTAAAAATGGTTTTAAGGATTTATTTATATGTAAATTAATGTTTTCAAATGATAAATTTGTTTAAAAACCTCAAAGTGGTATGGGACACTTTAATTGAAAAATCTCGTAATTAATTGTCTAAAATGGTATTCAAAATTGTTTGATAAATAATTGTTTAATTAAATATATTTATCTGATATATTTGAATGTGGAAATGTTATATTTCCTTTATAATTGTGTTATGTGTTAGGGTAATGTTATGGTTATTGGGCATTTTTTACATATATTGGTTGTTCCATGATAAACCTAGGGAGGGTGATCACGAGATAGCTCTCCAAGGAATTTGGTTATATGATGGAGGTAAACGTCAATGTTTCTCCAAAGAGATTTAAAGAATATACTATGATGGTTATTCCAAATGTGACTCCATATGTTTTTTTGATAGCTACAATTTATGTTTGTTATGAATTCCATAAGTTACCTTTTTGATTTATGATTTGTATATGTTATTCATAAATCATATGATTTATTGAGGTATGTTTTGATTAAAAAGTATGGTTTGATTGATTTTTATTTATTAATGGGATAATGATTCATTCCATTATTTTATAACCCTTACTGAGCTTTTTAATCTCATCATAATATTGAAATGATTTTCAGGGTAGATAAAGATGAATAGGATCATGGATGAGATCAAGGAAATTTCATGCTATCTAAAACATGGAACTAGACAAGTCTATTATTTACGAGTTTTTATTTTATAAAAAATCGATACTGGGTAGTAGTGTCTTCATGTAATATTAATGTTGTTATGTAATAGTTATGGCCTAACTCTCTAAAACCCTTACCCTGAAAATACCCCCTATGTGAATTATTGACATAATTCAAGATTATGTAATGTTTAAGGCTTGGCCCTTATAGTTGGTATCATGGGTCAGTTTAGATAACTTTAGTGGTTACAATGTTATTTAATCATAAGTGACATAACCATAATGGTTAGCATATTTGAAAGAGTCATAGTTTTTTAGATAAAGTGAATGAGTTTCAGACAACATGAATAAGTCTATCATAGTATTTACCCTCCTCATATGATATTATATGATGATTTTACTGATATACTCACACTGACCATTTTGGTTTTAGTAAATTGCTGGATCTACCTGGCAGTAAAGTAACAATAGATGTGATGAAAACTATGATGGTTTTTTGAATGAGAAACTGAATAAATGGGAGATGAAATGAGATATCTTGTGGAAATTCTCAACCCACTATCTAGAGTCATGATTGACAACATCAAACTTGGTGATTTTTAAAAGGCATCATATATGCAAGAAACAAATCCCTATGGATTTTTGGGTAATAGTCCTAAAGTTATATATGTACAAAAACCTATGTGTCATGGATGTGGAAAAAAACACATAGGAAAATGTTTCCAAGGGACATGAAGATTCAATAGATTTTGAAATGAAGGTCATAAAGAAAGAACATACCTTGGAAAAAATGAAGCATCTAGTTGACTCTAGGAATGGGAAATAAGTTTTTTCTGAGGGATCAATTGAATGATTTAAATGTGTTGTGCATGGTCATTATACAAACAGATGTCATATGAAGAAGGTTCGGGAATAGGATCACCAGTATCATACAAATATATGTTTACTAATACCTAATGTCATTAAAATTGAGGATGAAGAAACTTACAATGTCCAATTAATGGTATGGATTATTTCTTAAAACATTTATTGACATTATTGAATCTTAGGATATGAATCGTGATTTTGATTGTAAGAATGGATTATTTTCGAATATGTTTTAAAGGAATGATTAATGGATCATGAATAATGTTTAATGAGTAAGATGTCAACATATATTGGATTCAAGTTTTATTTTAGATTTTAGTATGGTGAAATTCTTAAAAGTATTAAGGCCATTTTGATTATGGGATTACATTACATAACATTTTATAGTATGTGTAACCCCGAATCTTGATATATTAAAATTTTCTTTAATGAACAACTATCTTTCTTTGTGTGAAGATAATTATATAGAACCATTTGGGTTTATTTGATCCTTGAATTTGAGCTAATTATAAGTTAATACATTTTGGGATGAAAAAATGAAATCTATTAGAAAACCTTTGTGGTCAAAATATGTTATGGTAATTTCTAATAAATTTATCTATTTTTGGGAATTTTTTAAAATTATATAGTTTATTAAAAAGGTCATCACACAGACCGCGTGAGAACTGGTCTCTTCGGACAAACCTGCAGGAAGCTAACCCACAACCAAAGTGTGACTGGGATTTATCGCCTACCACTAGACTACGTAAAGCCCCTATTTAGTTTGACTAATTATTTTTAGTTATATGATCATTTGAATAAAAAATAATCCGATTTTGGGTTATCTATGGAAATTATTAATCTAACATGGAGAATATGTGATTATGTTAATTACTATTAAATATGAGACTTTAAGAGTAACAACTGTTTTTTTGGAGAGAAATTTTATGATTTACCTTGGAAGAATATATGATTAATTCCAATTGATATTCTGGTTTCAATAGTATTTTGTATTATGTTTAAGAATGTTATGGACAGATGTTTATTGAATGGTATTTGTTGATCTTTGCGTTTTGATTAAAAATTTTGGAGATTAAGAGTAGTTTTTCTTTTTGTAAAAGATTATCCTTTTGGGTATTATCTGATATCTCAATAACCTTTTTGGTTTTGGTTAAGGTCTAAAGAAATTAGAAATATATATTTAGTCTTTTGTGGATTATAGGATTCTATCGAAGTATATTATATCGCTTGTAATGTGAACAAGTCATCATGACTACTCATCATTTGGAGAAAATATTAGTTTGTGTTAGAAATCTAGTAAAGGATGAATGTCCACATGACAAGTATTTATGTTTCCTTATGTTTTTGGTTAATATCATAAATAAATTCCTCAATGAAAAGTAACAAAAAACAAATATGTTGTATGTAATCTTTTCCAACTGGAGAATCAATGACTATTTAACCCATTACAAGTTTGTGATTTTATGGTTGTTAAATTTATCCTAATCATGTTTTCTACCAATATCGATCAAAACGTGACGGTTTTTTTCTCTTCCATATCCTTGTTTTTCAACATGTAATCATAGTATGTGTTATCTCAGGTGACTATTGTACTTTTCATTATTTCATTTAATGTAATAGTCTTATTGACTCTTTTTCCGATTTGAGACTTTAAATTATGTTTCTGTGCCCAATTTTAAAATTGCATGGATGAAATTTCCAAAACAAGGGAAGGATGTTACATCCCAGGTAAATTATGAACATGGAATTTTCATATTTACTAATAATTTTGAATTAAATTTTAATTTCACATTAAATGTGATTCTATGATTTAATGACATACCTGATACACAACAATGAGTTTCTTTGAAATCTTACGTTTCACACCAACAATATAATAATATAATTTTAGGGTTGTTAACTCTAAGTTGTTGTATTCGAGATAATTAACAAAACTAACTAAAATATGATAATATATTTTTTTAAAATGTTTTTAAATTTAACCAATAAATTTTAGTGGCTTAAATTGTAAATGCATTTGATATTATCATAAAAACTCAAATATTCATTAAATGGTCGATTTACAGTCTTTTGATAGTGAACCATTTTTAAATCCTTATTTGGTCACTTTTATATTATCTACATGAGAAAATAAAATTCTTCTTTATAATCGGGGCATTAAAATTTACCTTGGGTAAAATTTTGGTATTTTTCTGATAAAACTGATTTTTTAATGAATAATGAAAAATAATGTATTTTAATTCAAATCTACCTTTTAATATAATTTATTTATAAGGATATATTATATTTTTAATTTTTTTTAAAGTGTAATTAGGTTATATTTTTGCCATTTAATATAATGATGGTCATTGTAAATAATTTCACATTGAAATTGGATATAAATAAGTGTCAATCTTTTGATATATGTTATTTCTCAAAAACACACTATTTTTTTGACAACATGAATTAATTTTAAATTAATTAATGTGACATATATGTTTTTAATTTGGTGAAATAGACATCATTTTTTAATTTTTAATATCAAATATAGCTTAGGCTGATTTTTCGGTATTTTTCTGAAAAACTACCATTTTTGAGGAATAATGAAACCACATAATAGAAGTTAAAAAACTGACCATTTAATTTAAATTAAATATCACCAATTTTGTGAATTGAATTTAAAAAATCTGAAATACATGGTTGTTATTAGTATGTAAAATGTGGTTCAATAAGATTAATTTTTTTTTAATAAATAGAAACTTTTGACTTTTATTTATCGATGTTAAAATTAAATAGGGTAATTCAAGGTAAAATTAATATCATAATAATATTAAATTACCATAAAACTTGTCCTAGCCTTATTGGATGAGTCATGTATTACCATAGGAATTTTTGGGTCGATTTTGGGATCCCATGGATCCACATAATAGTGATAATGACAATTTATTTTACATAATTTAACATAAAGACAAAAATGACAAAAACAAATATCTTTTAGTAAATTAATTTTTATATATGGTTATATAAGATATATTTTCGACTATAAATATTAATTTTATGTCTAAATATATTTCCTACATCATGGATTTTTTTTTTAATTTTTAGACATCATATAAAATAAATTATTTATGACACAAAAATGATGTAGTATTTACCTCATTGAAAAATTATTTAAATAAATAACATTATAAATATTAAAATAACATCCAATGCCTACCCAATTATTAATAGATGAATTTATGTCTACCATGAGTATTCTTATATTCGTCTTTAATATGTTTTGAATCTTCAGAAACTGAAAATAATTATATAATAAAATAATAGTTTCACAATTTCTTAAAGAGCCTCTCCTGCCCCTTATAAAAATCCCTCACCTCTAACTCATTCCACACACCTCTCAATCCCCTTAGCTCGTCCAACATTGGCACATATAATCTCTCAGGATCCCTCTCTTCCGCCTATAATCCTTACCATAGCCAGAAGGAACATCAAAAAGTCATTTTGGTTCAAACCAAAGGGAGTTACCCAAAATAAAGGTAATGGTTTCTCTTAACTTATTTTCTATTATTTTATGTCTCCAAACAATAATATCTTTTTATTTATTTATTTTATAACAACAACATTATAATCAATATACCATGATTTTGTTATATGAATTATTTTAACTACACTGAAAAACACATTCATCAAATTTGTAAAGAACATATTATTTCTATGGATGGAAAACTAACGCCACACGAAGCGATGATTGTTCAATTATCTCCTACCACCTTTCATAGTGGCCATTAATATGGAACTATATATATATGATATATATTATTTTTATATTTTCATTATATTTCTATATTTTGTATTTATATCATACCTTTATGTTTTCATTAGTGGGTAAACATGATAATCTACTTTTTGAAAGTTTGGCTAACCCCCCCTCACTGTGATATGAATCATTAATGGAATATGTGGGATGAATAATGGATAGAGTTAATTATATTATATGATATTATACTGTATTTATAATAAACCCATGTTCAATTATGTTTTAATTTTATTAAAGTACAAAATAGAAATGAAAGTAGCTTTCATTTGTACGTACTGCTTACCGTCTCCAAGAACGGTGAATTTCATTTCTTATCTCCAAATGATATGTACAGTTACAAATACATATATATACTGGATATATATGATATATATGATATCTATATAATTTATATAATTTTTTAGATAATGGAATTTTGACCACATCGACAAATTGTAATTATAACAACTTCAGTGTTTACTCAAATTCTGAACATCGAGAAAATGTTTGATATGAACTCAAATAATTAACTAACTGTTATAGAAAAATAATAAGTGATATAAAAGGAATAATAAACATTAATAATTTTCTTAAGGAATTATATTTTAACATAAGTTTATTATTCATGCTGAACCCGTAACATACGTGTCAAGTTGGAAAGGAGGTAAGGGGTTTCTAATACCACTTTTAATTCCCTGAGATTTCCATTGATAGCCAATAATTTATTTCTTGTGGTGTTTTGTCTAATTCAATTTCATATATATTATTATTATTATATTTATATTCATGTTATTTTTTGAATAATTTGGTGGTTATTAACATTTGGTCATACGACTCGATTGAGTAAAATGTGGTAAGGGATTTTCATCTCACTTTTTATTCCCGTGAGATTCAAACAATATTTTCCACTGTTTAATTGTGTGTGATGATATGTACTAACCAGGATTGTATTCATTATGTAGTATACATCAATTTATTGGTATTTAAATCATAATTTTATGATCCTACTTTCATGTGTTTTATGTTTCGTAAGTTACCAAATTGGTAAGGGAATATTTTAACCCAATTTCTATTCCAAGGGCTAATCTTCAAATTCTTAATTATGTCATTCTATAATTTTGTGTTGAATCACTATTTATTCATTTATATTATAATTTTCACTCCCATTTTTGTGGATATACATTTGATAATCATAATCACTCAATTGAAAAATTCTCATGTCATCGATATGAACTTGATAAGAGTAATTATAACTCAATTTCCTTTCATTGAGTTAAACATCCAATTCATTGGTTTTGTCTTAAAAGGAATATATGTGAATGTTCTCTGATTGATTTAAAATTAATATCCAATAATATTGAGTGTATTTATAATTTTTACACATTATTATGTAATTGATTTATCCTTAATATAGTGATTTAATTTTTATAAGGGAATTCGTCTCAATTTACATTCCCTTGAGACTTCATTGTTGATATGCACCAATTCAAACTTATATGGTTTATATAATGTCCTTTGTCATATTATATCATGAATCCCATTATTCTCATGATATTAAAATGTTTCATTCAATGTTATTCCTCAACAATTTTTTATTCAAGAATCTATTATTTTGTTAAAAACTCATTAACTAAAATATCATTTTAAATGTTTTAAAAATTTATTCTTCTAAATAATTATAATTAATGTACATGATTTCAAAAATGGTTTTATGGACTTATTTATATTTACATTAATTTTTTCAAATGATAAATTTATTTAAAATTTTAAATGTGTTATGGGGCACATTGATTAAAAAATATCTTTATTAAATTTTTTAAATGGTTTTGAAAATGGATTGATAAAGCATTGTTTATTTCTATATCATTATTTGATATATTGTAATGTGTAAATGTTATATTTCCATTATACTTGTGTTATGTGTTATGGTAATGTTATGGTTATTGGGCATTGTTTATGTATACAGGTGGTTCTGTGATAATCCTTGGGCATGTGAGCCCGATATAGCTCTTCAATGCGTTGGGTAACATGACAGAGGTAAATGTGATTGATTCTCCTAAGAGATTTAGGGAATATATTGTGATAAAAATTTCAAATGAGACTCTCTATATAGATGTTAGAGAAACAATTTAATTATGTTATGAATTACATAAGTTACCATTATGATTTTTGATTTCTGTATGTTATTCATAAATCTTATGATTTCATAAGGTATGTTATGATTAAAAAGTATCATTTTGTTGATTTGTATTTATTGATGAGATAATGATTCATTTAATTATTTTATAACCCTTACTAATATTTTTTATTCTCATCCCATATTTTGAAATGTTTTCAGAGGTTAAAATGATGAATATGGTCAAGGATGAGATTAAGCAAAAGTCATGCTGTCTAAAACAATGAACTAGACATGTGTCTTTTTTTAGAGTTATTTTTTATGAAAAAAGGATACTGGGTAGTAGAGTCTACATGTAATATTCATGTTGGTATGTAAAATTTATGACCTAATTATCTAAAACTGTAAACCTGAAGAGATCCTCAACGTGAATTCTTGACATAATTCAAGATTATGTAATGTTTACGGTTGGGTCCTTATAGTTGGTATCAGAGGTTGGTTTAGAAAAAATTAGTGGTTAGGGTGTTATTAATCACAAGTGACATAACCATAATGGTTAGCATATTGGAAAGAGTGATAGTTTTTTAGATAAATTGAATGAGTTTAATATAAAATTAATAAGTCTATATTAGTATTTACCCACCTCAAAAGTTATTATATGATGATTTTACAGATATACTCACATTGACCATTTTGGAATTGCTGGATCTAACAGGCACCAAAGTAACAGTGTATGTGATGAAAACTATGTGAGAAGCTGAATGAAATGGGAGGTGCAATGAGAAATCATGTGGTTATTCTCAACCAACTATCTGGATTCATTATTCACAACATGATCCTCGGAGTTTTTTATAATTCGTCGTATATGCGAGAAACAAATTCCTATAGAAGTTCAGGTAATAATCATAAAGGTATGTATGTTCAGAAAACTATGTTTAAAGTATGTGGAAAGAAATCCCTCTGAAAATGTTTCAAAGGGACGAGAAGACGACATTGATGTGGAAATTAAGGTCATAAATCCAGTACATACCATGGAAAAAGGAAGCATCCGGTTGACTTATGGAAAAGGAAAGAAGTTCTTTCTGAGGGATAAATTGAATGTTTTAAATGTTGTGTGCATGTTAATTATACAAAAATATGTCCTATAATGATTATTCGGGAATTTGATCACCTATATCATACAAATATATGTTTACCAATACATAATGACATTCTAATTGAGGATGGAGAAACTGACAATTTCCAATGAATGTTATGGATAATTTCTTAACATATTTTTTTGACATTATAGAATATTAGGATATGATTCATGATTTTGTTTTTTTTTGGAAAGAAGTATTTCAGAATATGTTTTAAAGGAATGGTTAATGGATCATGGTTAATGTTGAATGAGTAAGAATTCAACATATATGGGATTAAAGTGTTATGGAAGATTTTATGATGGTGAAACGCTTAAAAGTATTAATGCTATATTGATGATGGGATTACATTAGAAGACTATTTATAGCATGTGTAACCCTAAAGTTTGATATATGAAAATTTTATTCAATGAATAATTATCTTTTCTTTTGTGGATATAGCTATAATGAACCATTTGGGTTTATATGATCCTAGAATATGAGGCAATAATAGGTTAATTTATTTTGGGATGAAAAAATGAATGTTATTAGATAAAATGTCTAGTTAAAATATGTTATGGTTATTTTTGAGGAATTTATCTCTTTTTTGGAATGTTATAAAATTATATTGTTTCTAAAAAATAAAAACACCCAGACCGTGTGACAACCAGTTGAGTCGGACAAAGCCATGGGAATCAAACACACAACCAAAGAGCGAATTGGATTTATCGCCTACCACCAGACTACAAGATGTACCTAGTTATTATGACTAATTTTATTTATTTTCATGATCTTATGAATCAATAATAAGTTAATTTTGGGTTATATATGGAAGTTATTAACCTATCATGGAGAATATGTTATTTGGTTAATCACTTCTCAATATGATACATTAAGAGTAACTGATTTTTTTGGAGAGAAATGGTAAGATTTACCTTGGAATAATATATGACTAAATCAATCTATGATTTGGGTTTTAATCATAGTTTGGATTACATTGATGAATTTTATGGACAAATGTTTATTTAATGGTGTTTGTTTATCTTTGGGATTTGTTTGACAATTTTGGAGATTATGAGTAGTTTTTATCTTTCTAAAAGATTATATTTTTGTATTATCTGATATCACACTAACCATTTTGGTTTTGGTTAAGTTCTATGGACATGGAAAATATATAATTCATATTTTTTGGATTATGTGATCCACTCGAAGTAGATTATAATACTTTTAATGTGACAGGTCATCGTGAATACTCATCATTTAGAGAAAATATGAGTTTGTTTTTAAAATCTAGTAAAGGATGAAAGTATACATGACATTTAATTATGTTTCCATATATTATTAGTTATGATCATAAATAAATTCCTCAATGAAAAGTAACTTAAAACAAAAATATTGTCTATTAACTTTTCCTACTCTGGAATCAATGAGTGTTTAACACATCACAAGTTTGTGATTTTCTGGTGGTTAACTTTCTTCTAATCATGTTTTCTATAACTCTACATTAGAACATTATGGATTGTTTTCTCATTCATATCTATATTTTCATACATGGAATCCATGTATGGGTTATATCGATTGACCAGTGTAGTTCTATTTCATTATTTTAAAGTGAAAGTTTTATTGACTATTTTTCCGATGTTGGACATTAAATTATGTTTCTGAGCCCAATTTTAAAATCGCAATGAAGGAATTTCAATAGGGTGGAAGGATGTAACATCCTAGGAAAACAAAAAACATGGAATTTTCATATTTACTAATAATCATGAATTAAATATTAATTATACTTCAAAGGGGATGCTATGATTAGATGGCATACCTGATACGCAACAACGAGTTTATTTGAAACCGTACGTTGCACACTAATAAAATTATAATATTATTTTATGGTTGTTAAAATTTTTCTTTTTTATTGGCTGGAATTAACAGATGTAACTAAAATATGATAATATATGTATGTTAAATGTTTTTACTTTTATCCAATAAATATTAGAGGCCTAAAATGTGAATGAATTTTATTTTATTCATAAATACTATATTATTATTTAAAAGGTCGATTTACCGCCATTTGATAGAGAATGAATTTTAAATCTAGTTTTTGTCAAATTTATATGTTCTATTTGACAGAAGAAAATTCTTTTTTAGAGTTCGGACATTAAAATTTACCTTGGGAAAAAATTTGGTATTTTTCTGATAAAATTCATTTTTTAATGAATAGTTAAAAATATTTGTATTTTAGTTCAAATGTACATTTTAATATAATTTATTTATATGGATAGATTATATTTTTTAAAATTTTTAATGTATAATTAGGTTATATTTTTACAATTTAATCTAATGATGGTAACTGGAATTAATTTCACATTGAAATTGGACATAAAAAAGTGTCGATCTTTTGATAGATATTGTTTCTTAAAAACACGCTAATTTTTTGACAAAGTGAATTAATTTTAATTTAAATAATGCAACTTATATGTTTTTAATTTGTTAAAATAGATATCATTTTAGAATTCACAATATCAAATATATATTAGGCAAAATGTTTGGTATTTTTCTGGAAAACATCAATTTTTAATGAGTAGTGAAACCACTTAGTAATAGTTAAAAAACTGATTTTTTCATTCAAATTAAATTTTACCGCTTCTGTTAACTGAATTTCAAAAATCAGACATACATTTTTGTTATTAGTATGTAAAATTTTGTTCGATTAGATGAAAATAATTTTTGGGTGAATAATAACTTTTGACTTTTATTTACTGCGTTTAAAGGTTAATAAATAAATTCCAGGTAAAAAGAATATCATAATAATAAAAAATTACCTTAAAATGTCCTATCATTATTGTATGGGACATGGCAGACCATGGACGTCTTATGGTAGATTTTGGGACCCCTTGGAGCCACTTAATAGAGATAATGACAGTTTTTTTTAATTAATTTAATATAAATACAAAAATGACATAAAAAATATCTTTTAGTAAAATAATTTTTACATTGGGGTATATAAATTATAATTTGGATATAAATATTAATTGGAAATATAAAACTATTTCCTACATCATGGTATTTTTATATAATTTTTAAACATCAAATATATTAAATTATTTATGACACAATAATGATGATGTATTTACCCCATTAAAAAATGATTTAAATTAATATGATTATAAATATTAAAATAACATTCAAAACCTATAAAATTCTTATTGGATGAATTTATTTAGACCACATGTCATCATAGATTAGACTTTAATTTGTTTTGGTCCTTTAGAAACCGGAAATCATTATATAATAAAACAATAGTTTCAAACTTTCTTAAAGAGCCCCTCCCCCCTCCTTTATAAAAATCCCTCACTTATAACTCATTCCACACACCTCCCAAGCCCCTTCCCACATCCAAACCCTGGAAAAATAATCTCAGAATATCCCTCTCTTCCACCTAGAAGACATTCATCAGGATGAAGGCTCTTCAAAATGTTTTTTTGGTTCAAACCAAAGGGAGTTACCCAAAATAAAGGTAGTGGTTTGTCTTAACTGCTTTTCTTTAATTTTACTTCTCCAACCCCTAAACTCTTTTTGTTAATTTATTTTATAACAACACATGTATCCTCAATATATATGGATGGATTTATGATAATTATTATAACTACACATACACACACCTCAATCTTATGTGTAGTGAACATATTGTTTCTATAGACGGAAAACTAACTCCTCACGAAGCGATGATTGTTCAATTATCTCCTAATACCTTTCATGGTGGCCACTAAGATGGAAATATATTTTTATGTGATATATGTTATGTTAAGTAATTCTTTATACTTCTTTATTTTTAATCTATATCATACCTTAATGGTTTCTATTGTGGGTAAACGTGATAATTTCATTTGAGGAAGTGTGGATTGCCACCCCCTCAATGTGATATGACTCATTAAAGCCATATGTTGGACTTATAAAGGATAGAGTTAGTGATATTATATATGATATTATACCGGAATTAAATTTTACCTATTTATCATTATGTTTTAATTTCATAAATTTACAAAATAGAAATGAATGTAGCGTTCATGCGTATGTATGACTTACCGTCTCCATGAACAATGAATTTCATTTATTATCTTTAAATGGTATGTACTTTTATAAATACATATATATAATGAATATATAAGATATATATGATATCTAAATCCTTAATATAATTATTTAGTTAATTTAATTTTTACCATATGGACAAATTGTAATTACAACAAGTTAATTTTTAACTCAAATTCTGAACATCGAGAAAATGTCCGATATGAACTCAAATAATTAACTAATTGTTATAGAAAAGTAATAAGTGATATAAAAGGAATAAAAAACATGAAAAATTTTCATAAGGAAGTATAAATTAACATAATTTTATTATTTTTGAAGAACCTGAATCATACGAGTCATATTGGACATGAGGTAATGAGTTTCTTATCTCACTTTTAATTCCATGAGATTTCCATTGTTCACCACTAATTTATTGAATGTGGTGCATTTTGTACTTCCATTTGATATATATTATAATTATTTTATTTATATTAATGTTATTATGTGAATAGTTTTCTGGTTTTTTAATTTTTTTCATCTAACACGATTGATTACGACATGGTAAAGGATTTTCATGTCGCTTTTTGCTCCTGTGAGATTCAAGATATATTTTCCACTATTTATATTTGTGTGGGGAATGTACTACACATGATTTTATTCTTTGTGTAATATAATTCAATTTATGGGTCTTTACATATTCATTTTTTTTCTTTTTCATCGGATCTATGTTTTGTATGTTACCAAACTGGTAAGGGAACCTTTTAACCAAATTTCAATTCCTTGGGTTAATCCTATAATTTTTAATTATGTCATTCTATGATTATGTGTGAAATAACAATATATTTATTTATATTTTAATTTCCACTCCGCTTTGTGTGGATATAATTATGATACACATAATCACTCCATTGAAAATTTCTCAAGTCATCGATATGAACTTGCTAAGAGTAATTTTATCTCAATTTCAATTCATTGAGTTAAATATTCATGTCATTGGGTTTTTCTTAAAAAGTTTATGTTTGAATATTCTATGATTGTTTTACACTAAATATCCAATCATAATGAGTGTATTTATATTTCTCAATCCTTATTATGTAATTGATTTATCCATAATCTATGTATGCAATTTCTATAAGAGATTTTGTCTCAATTTTCATTCCATTGAGACTTTGTTGTTGTTATGCACCAATTCACAATAATATGGTGTATATACAATTCTATGGAATATTATATCAGTAATCCCTTTATTCTCATGATAATAATTAGTTCCAATTAAATTTTCTTCCACATTTATTTGTATTCAAGCATCTGTCTTTTTGGTATATAGTTTTTTACTAAAATATCATTTTAAATTTATTAAAGATATATTCTTCTAAATAATTATCATTAATGTACTTGTTTTCAAAAATTGTTTTAAGGATTTATTTATATGTATATTAATGTTTTCAAATGATCAATTCATTTAAAATTTTCACATTTTTATGGGACACTTTGATTCAAAAAGATCATTATTAAATGTTTTTAATGGTTTTGAAAATGGTTTGATAAAGAATTGTTTATTTCAATATCTTGATTTGATATATTGGAACGTGGAAATGTTATATTTATTTTAAATATGTGTTATGTGTTATGGTTATGTTGTGTTTATTGGGAATAGTTTATGTAAATGGGTGGTTCCGGGATAATCCTATGGTGTGTGTGCCCAAGATATCTCTCCAATGCATTGGGTAACGTGACAGAGGTAAACGTGAATGTTTCTCCTATGAGATTTAGGGAATATTCTGTGATGGCTATTAAAAATATGACTCCATATGTAGATGTGATAGCTAAAATGTAAGTATTTATTGAATACCATAAGTTACCTTTATTATTTATGATTTCTGTATGTTATTCATAAATCAGATGATTTCATGAGTTATGTTATGATTAAAAAGTATGGTTACATTGATTTTTCATTATTGATAGGCTAATGTTTCTTTTTATTTTTTTATAACCCTTAGTGAAATTTTTATGCTCCTCCCAAATTTTGAAATGTTTTTCACATGACATAGAGATGAATAGGGTCATGGATGAGATTAAAGAAAATTCATGCAGTCTAAAACATGGAACTAGATATGTCTCTTTTTTAAAGAGTTTTTATTTTATGAAAAATGGATACTGGGTTGTACTATCCACATTTAATTTTCAAGTTGTTATGTAACAGTTATAGCCTAATTATCTAAAAATATAAACCTCAAAATTCCTCAATTTGAATTCTTTACATAATTAAAGGTTATGTAATGTTTAAGGCTGGGTCCTTATAAATAGTATGCAGATTGACGGTGTCATTTTATGGAATTTTCAATTAGTGAATGGGTTTTCGTGAATGTTTCTCTTTAGGTGAGTCACCATCGACATGGAAAACATGTATTATTATTTCTATGATATGATGAACCATTATAGGTCAATAAAAATCATTGAAATGTAACTTATCAGTCATAATTGCTTGATAACTTGATAGGAATTCATGATGTTTCACACATATCTCATCTCAAGAAGTATAACACAGATCCCACTCACATTCTGAGTTGGGATGAAATTGAGATAGATCCAGATGCTTCTATTATAAAGAAATCAATTGGGAACATTTAATCATAAATGAATGTCTTAAATTAAAAGTCAATTCTGTTGTTCATAGTTTTATGGAAACAAGGATTAGAATCTCAAGAGACATTGGAACATGAGTCATTGATGTAGAATAATTATACTAATCTATTTCTAGAGGATTCATCTTTCAGGTGACTTCCCAGGGATGGAAAGTATTTTTTGGTGGGGATTCTGTATCATCTTGTGACTTTGATATGGTATGATTCCCTTTTTTATAGTTCCATTATTGATTTAATATTCATTTGAGGTGATTTTTTTTTGTTTTATTTTAGAATGAAAAATATGTACACACTCTATACCAAATTTACATGTCATGTACTTAGTTCTAGTAATATGTCATAAATTGGGATATCACGTCGTGAATTTGGAGATCATGATTTGATCAAGTACACATCATGTAGGGGTTAAATTGAGGATTCATAACCAATGTTGACTGTTTTTTAGCGTACTTATCTAGCGTGCCCTATACCCCATGATCAAGTGGTAGATTTCATGACTCGGTCCATCCCTAGGATTTAGTCGCACATTTCTCAGTTTTTTTAACCTCTTTCATTCACAACCACTTTTCTATCAACCCTAAAGATATACGAGGGGTTTTTATGATGTGTCTCACATTACGGATCAATCTGATCTTTTCGTGGTCATCATTTCATCTATGACATGATTCTAGGAAAGTGTTCTTTAAGATTTCGTCATTGCAATTGATTGCGATAGTGGCCTATCCTTGTGTTATGATATCCTCTGATCTATTTTGGTTGTTTCTTATTTTCCTCTTCTTGGTAAGTATGAGATATTGTCTCGATGTTCATTCTTTGGTTAGTTATGGTACAATAGACTTGTTTCTTGATGTGTGTTCTCTTTCTTCTATCCGACAATCACTTTTTCTCTTATTTTGAATAAATCTATTGAGGTAAATCTTTGATTCTAGGTCCATCATGGATGTCTTTGAGGGGTTTATGTACTTTTGAATTCTGTTGTGGGCATATGTGAGCTGAACATTGGGATAGGTGTTTCTGTCTCATGCCTATGATAATAATCCTTATTTTTTATCATTGCAAATTTCTTTCTAAATTGGATTATAAAATTGGAGTGATTTTTGGGTATATTGACAAGGGATTTTGAATGAAAAATGGTTTTCCATGGATTTTGAAAAATTGATTATAATTGGTTTTGAATGGTTTTCATGGAATTGAAATGGGTTTGTAAAAGAGACAACATATTATACCTTTGGTACATAGGTGTAAGGAATATCATGAGGCCATCGTCCATTTCTTTGTGATTATCAAATAGTTTTGTCTTGGGGGTAACCTATATTTCCTTGACCTATTATTCTTGGGGGCCGATATTTAAATTTTGGTGGTTTACTCATTGGGTTTTCCTCTACTTCATATGCCCTTTGTTCAATATTCATATTTGTGCACTTGATTATTTTATAAGAGTAGTCTACTGCAAGACATATAATATTCCTTGATGTGTGATACATGTGATTCAGTTATGTATTCCTTGTATTTCTATAATTCCCTAAGCCTAGTTACCCAAATTTAGTGCATTAATAAATAACATTGTCATGATCACAAGGGATCAAATCCCGAAGGACCGATTAGTTTAGTAGCCTTGGATGTATTAGATACATACACAAGTATAAAATTACATTGTAAAATGGAAATCAACAACAAAATTGTGTCCTTTGAACACATTCATATCCATTAGACTATCCCTACAGGTCAGTCATAATATACTAATTCACATCTTGGGAAAAATAAAACATATAAAGGGTTGAGCTCAGGAGCTTACTAAGGATAATAATGTTTCTGAAACACACATAAATGATCAATAAAATTTAAAGAATTGTATAAGAGTCAAACACAATCTTTTTAATCATAAACATCAGCATAATATGGAAAAGGTAAATAAAATAATGAAATTTACTAATCCACATTGATATTTGACTTGTCGAATAATCACATGAAATATCAATAGCCAATTTTAAAAGGATGAAATGCATAATTTTGGACATCATTACCACATATTCAAGCCCTCATACCGAGACGATAAATAATATTTGGTCTATGAATTGTGCCAATATACTAGTTTGTATCGTTAAAAATACTGATGCGTCGAGGAGCTATAATGCACTCTCCCAGTCACTTACTAAGTCCAATTCATTCCTTATATGAAAAGGTTGAAACATAACATAAATACTCATATTAAAAATAGCATATGAAATATTAATACGTTAACCATAACCCATGAATGTTTTAAAAGTAACACATCCATAGTAAAACATATCACAAAACCGTCAATATAATATGGAATATTTGTGTCATAATAAGTCAACATCAAACAAGTATAAAAACCATTAAAGGATGTTTACATAGATGAAATAAATATTATTTGAGAGGAATGTCTCTTTCTAATTCAAAATCATTTAAATGTAATGTAATTATAAAAGAAATTTTTTTTATTGAAATTATTCTTATAAGCTTGTAAGGAAAGTTTCAATGGTGTTATAACGACAAAGAATAACTGCACCCACTGTATAATTTTAAAAAAAATTACATTAATTTGTCAAAAAAGTTATAATATACCATTATTGGAAAATGACAGAAAAAATCCTTTTAAAACATTTTATAAATTGTCAAATAAGGGTATAAATGACTTTAACCCATAGTATTGTAAATAGTTAAAATGTTTTGAAATGTATTTTTTAGAATCCCGAATGATTATGATAAAGAGATCCCAGTAGATACTAACGTAAAAACAATCTGGAATAATAATGAGATTCTGAAATTAAATGGTTTCACAAATAAATATGATATCATATATGATCTTCTAATATTACTTTTTTAATAATATTCTAGTAGTATCATTGTATCAGGTGTTAACTGATTCGTTTTACATTAAATGTTTTGTTACGAAAGTCATGTTTTTTATGGATAGGATGTCTTTGATTAATATCTAGAATAATATTATTTTTTATATATTATTTATAATAATAAAATAAAAATTATTCATGAATGGTTATGATGGGGAATTATTATTATCACGTTTGTGGATACGGTAATCCATACGTTCACATGAATTCCATTTCCATTTCATTTTTTATTTTAAAAGGAGAGAAAAAAATGATACATAGCTATATTATTATTCCAGTATAATATTATATTTTATTTATGTTATGTATGTTTATTAACACAATTATTTATATGTTCTATGTATAGTATGAATGAGTCATATCACTTGGAGGGGGAGGAAGTCCGCACTTTCTCAAATGAGATGAATGTATATATACAACATGAAAATAATAGAGGTATTCTATGAAAGGGAATTAAAGATGCATATAGATAGAATAAATATCATAAATATAATATATATGTATAGTTCCATCATAATGGCCACCATAATAGGTGGTAGTAAAAGATTGAACAATCATCATTTTGTGAGGTAATACTTCTTCGTCTAGATAAATATTATGTTCTATACACATTATATGGAGGTGTGTGTAAGTGTAGTAAAAATACATCTCATAAAAAACCTATTATATTTAGGATATTGTTTTTTTTATAAAATAAAATAATAAAGATAGTTTTGTAGTTTTGAGAAGTAAAATAAAATAAAAGAACATAAGAAGAGATTTTAACATTAAATTGGGAAACTCTAGAGACCGCAAACTTGATGTACATGGACATTAAATTAATTTTGTGGAAGAATTTATACATATCAAGAACCAACACTCAATGACCGTAATAGTTTAGTGTCTTTGGAAACTTGGGATATAAACATCTAATCATGGTGACTGATCTTCAACATCTCCCATACAGATCTTCCCCTTTTTGTTTTCTTACCTAAAACCTTTCTTTAAATCTTGGGGAAAAGAAAACATATAAAGGGTGACCTCAAATGCCCAGTAAGGGTAATCATGGAGAAAATAAAACAAATCATATACATTTGATCTTAAAAACATGAACATAAAGTTTAAACATTAAAATCTTGAGCAATGAAATAAAACATGGAAGTACGCAAGGCATAGATCATAAGGGAACATTAATCATGATAAAATATCATGGGAATAAAAAAAGTAATTGTGGAAAACCATTAATAACATTATATGATTTCCATAATAGCCAATTAATTTCTGCCAAGACCATCTTCGTGGACAATGTCCCTTTCTGAATCGAGTTCACTCCTCGTTCCAGTCCTGTATCACTGATCCATATTAACATACCATTCCATCCATGTCTATATCATGATATATAAATCTTTACACAATGCATTCGAGGGAGATATAGGTCCTAAACATCTCATAATGAAATCATTATTACATGTTCCATAACATAATCATAAATCATTCATCATAACCCAAAGAATAAAATGGGTTTCATAAACATCATCCCATCATAACATAATCTATATAAAACAAATGGATATCATTTCATCATCATAATAGTGAAACCATGTAAATCATAGAGACATTATACTTGAAACATACACATATGAAATAATTCCATCTTATATAGAAAACATTATTGATAAAACACTTGAAATGAATTCTTGAGGAAAATATCCTTTCTTCTTCAAAATAATTTTCCATTCACAAAATACCGTGAAATTATAAAAGAATTTTTTTTTGGAAATTTTCATTAAATATTATAGAGTAATATTCATGAAAATAATTCAATATGAAACCGTAAAAATCCATTCATTCCTTATAAGTAATAAAACATTCTACTCGTACTTTTGCTGGAAAAGTCAAAAAGTATCTCATATGGTAAACAAAATAAAGATTCCATACATACCATGTAGTAAAATTCAAAAATGGGTAAAAATGAATTTAAACATACCTGAAACCATTTTTAGAAAACAGGGACATGGAAGATAAATATAACCCCAATAAATACTTACGAATAAAAAATCTCGGATAAAAACAATATTGGAAATGTTATCCCTTACCTTATGTCTCATATTCTTCGTATGTATCTAAATCTCCTGTATAATGATTTAAATAATGTCATTGACTTATTAATGAATCATATTCATTGTTATTATATCATATATGGTTCACTTATGAATTTATAATACATGTTACTTTGTAAAGTCATGTTAAAGTAGAGTTTTGGGTAAAATCGTCTCATTTATCGTCTGTGTTTTGACTTATAATTATTCATATGATTACTTGGATCATGATTACTTACATCAAAAATGTAAACAAATTATTTTTATATAATATATATTCATAATATACATATATATAATAGATCGATAAATGGAATGATATACACCGTTCATGGAGACGGTAGGTCGTATGTATGCCTGAACGCTATTTTTGGTTCCTTATTAAATTGAATGAAAGTAAGTAAATAACATATAAATAACTCTAGTATCATTAATAAGTCATATATTACATGATTATTTAATATATATACTTTATAATCATACTGGAATGGTTAATCGTGGAAAATGAATCTCATCGCGTTCATGGAGACGGTATTCTATACGTACGCACACATGGTGATTTCATTTTTCATAGGATGGATAGAAGGTGAAATGGTGTTATTTCATATTTATAATAACATATAAGTATATTATAGATACTTATTTTATTACTTTATAATAAAACAAAAAAACATATGAAGAAGTTTAAGAATAAATAATCTTGAAATAATTGGTAGAAGAGATTACCTCTTCTTCGATGCACCTCTTTTAATCTTCCTCTTAAGGGCCTAGAGTTGGGCTATTGAGAAGACCAGAACCTCCAAAATGTTTCTAGGGAAGTGGAGAAGTGTAATAAGCTAGTTTTTATAGAGCTTTAAGTCTCAATGTTTTGTGAAGAGGAGAGGGAGGAAGTGCCATTTTATAAGGGAGGATAGATGAACCTTTGGAATCCTCTGAAATATTAATTTATAATAAACCAAAACCCCACATAAAAACAACCAAGGTGACTAAAATTCGGATATTAGATAATATAGGGTTTTAATATCTTCAAAAATTAAATTTATACATGTTTTGAGTTTATTTTAAACCTTATCATTTTGATTTATCCTTATTTAGTGTATATAATTTTATTTGTGGTAATAATGGTATAAATTTTATATTGTTTTAAATTATTACTTATGTGTTGTTAATTATAAATAATTTGATATCCTATAACATGTTAGATAATATAAATTTTAATTTTTAATTTTTTAATAATTTTGTGATTTTTAAACAATTTAATAATATAAAATATCTATAGTGTCAATTTTGAAACAATTCATTTATTTGAATTTAAATAAAATCCACAATTAATATATATTTGAACAAAAAACTATTTAATAAATTATTAACAAGTAATATTCATCTAGATAATTAGTGGAGTACATTAATTAGTTTATATTATATATATTTTAATAATTTTGAAATAATTTATTTGATATTTCTCTTAATAAAATAATTAATATAAATTTTTTGTATAATTATTTAATATACTTATTTGTTGTATAAAAATTAAACAAAAATACTATGATAAATATAAAGATAACATATTTCATAATAATAATTTTAGTCGAATTTATCTTCAAAAACAACCCACTTTTAAAATATTATCTTTATTAAATTATGAAGGTGACAACTTTGACATCATTTAAAATAAAATAATATAAGTGTCATAATCGCTTTTATAAGACTCCAAATTGTCAAATATTCGACCATTGGATTATTATTGTTTACATGTAAATGACCAATAAGTTTTGGTCAGGTTTTCTATCCTTTTTTATGGTCACTATTAGTTTAGTAATAACTATATTATTGATTTTTCCCTAAATAAAAAATTTCTGCATCACTATTGTTTCATCATTAATGACAAATATATAATCCCTAAAAATTATAAATAAATTAACATGATTTATATAATTTTATTAGATTTCTGGAGAGTATTTATATTTTAGGTTTTATAAAGTTTATCACTAAATTAAAATTATTATACTTATAAGGTTTATGAGAGTGACATGTTGTCACTTTCTTTGGTCTTAACAATAATTAAATTATTTTCATTGTAAAAAGTCCATAAAATTAATCTATTACGACCCTTAGGTTATATGGGTAGACTTTTAGTCATCCAATAGAATTTTGGTTGGTGTTAAGGTAATTTTATAATCTTATTTTTATCCTTAATTACCCAATTTAAGATTAACTGTAGTAAATAAAAATTATCGTAGTTACTATTCATAATATCAAATAAATAAAAGTAACCTATTAACATAATTTGGACCCAATTAATTCAAATATGGAATCCATTTTTCAAAATTCATAACATTCAATTTTTAGTAATTAATTTAAAATTAATCCCAATGTTCAGAAAACGAGTTTTAAAAGTTAAAACATTACCAAAGATTGAAATGTTTTTACCTATGAATTCAATGTAAGATTAATGGTAATGACATAACATATAATAAATTGTAAAAATAAATTCTAATTATACTTTAAAACCATTCAATGTTATAATTTAACCATATAAATTATTGCAATGAAAAATGTTTTTTTTAAATTAAAATATTGCGTGTTTTTTTATTCATGAAAACATAAAATTTATAAGATTAATATGAAAAAATTTACCAATGAAATTTTTTATATTTTGATTCCAAATAAGAATTTTATTTTTTCAAATTTAACTTATAATCATGTCAAAAACTAGATTTAATGTGGGTGCACCATCAAAAGGCGGCAAAACTCCATTTTTTGAAAAATACTTATTTTACCCGAATTTTTTTTATCACATACCATGTTTTATAAAATGTGTATGATGAATAATAAGATTATAAAATTAAAAATGTAGTAAATAATATTCATAAAATATAGTTTATAATATTATAATAATATATCATTGTTTAATGAAACTCGGTATTGCGTACTACACACGCTATCGAGGAAGGTCGTGATTGAGTGTATTGCCAGCCAAGTAAGGGATGGGTGTAGTGAAATATTCCTTTTGTGTTGTGTATAACAAAATCAAAACATATTCAATTTATACATTAAACCAAATATATAATTAATGTTGGGAAGAATAATTCTTTCAAAACGAACATGAAATTTGGGTAACACGAGCTATGAATAGTGTTGTGTATACTACAAGCTAATACGATGTTGCGTATAGCACAAGATAATTTTCGTGTAGCGTAAAACACAAGACATAAATGAAATTAAAATGAATAATTCTCATAAAATCTTGGGTTGTTACATTCTACCCCCTTAAAAAGAATTTCGCCCTCGAAATTCGTCGGGGTTATAAATGGTTTACTACTTGAAATTTTCTTTCATAGAAACCCACATCGTAAAAAGGAACACTAAAACGTAATTTTTAAAAAAGTGAAGTATGAAACATAACAGTTACCCAAATTAACTCATCATTGGGTTTACACATAGGTTAAAATATTTGACAATATGTATATGGAAGAAAATTCTAACCATCATGTTCTGATGGAGAGTGGTAGAGAACATGGCTATAAAAAAGGAAACAATCACAATGACATAAATTTGTGATGATCTAAGGTACCATATGATTCATCAGATTTCAGAGCACTAGCTTAAATTTTTTTGTTTTCAATATCATTTCCCTAATGTTGAAAATTTTGAAATAGAAGAAATACTTACTTGATTTTGGTACAATCTCACTGTTTTTTTTGCCTTGAACAATTTCCACATCATCTCTTAAAGAAATGAAGTTGAATTTGTCTGGCGTGATGTGTTAGCAGATCATGCGATATAATGATTGGTCATTCCATCTTTCTCAAACATAAGGTTAGAAAAATTTATATACATAAGTCCATCTATGGTGAGATTAATCGTATATGGTTCCCAAACAGGACTTATACATCATCTATCATACCGCCTAATAAAATAAAACTAGTTTCTACTAACTGGAGACTTCATGTAGGCCAGTGGTAGATGATGAAGTCATGTCGTACTTTGGTTGTGGGTTTGATTCCCTCAACCTTTTCTGACGTGACAGGTTGTCTCTCATCTTGTAGGTTGTCCTTTTTCTAAAACTATACTATCATAACATTTCAGAAATAAAAACAAAATTTTTTAGCCTTAAACAGTACTATATGATCCCCATTCCATCCTTTAGCCTAATCGAAAATAATACTTTATTATTACTAGAAATTTCATCTATCGAGCATGTGTATTCCTTCATTTTCCTCCATATATCATAAGAAAAATATTATTGTTGGTCACATTCCTAACATGTGAATACCTTAATCATATATTCTCTTGAAACATAATTTACCAGAGAACCTTAGTGAAAACATGAATGATATCAAAAGTTATATCTTTAAACATTAAAATATCCCGAAAATTCTATATACTCAAACCATGATATCACATTGTACCTACATCAGTCATGAGCTCAATAATACTATCAAACTTCTCATTATCTCCTTATCCCTTCATTATGTGCATACCATCTACTTTCCAAAAATATCTGAATAACCATTCATTGTTACCGGTACCATTCAACATATACATTCAAATACATTAGGAAAAACAATAGTGTAAAAATACTTAGATGTGTCTTTATTCCATAGTACCATTACCTATAAAACATAACTCTTGATAAACATAAATCATTCCACTCCCTTCTTAATCCATTGACCGATCTTGAACAATTATTTCATCTCACATATCATTTGTAGTCTCTTCATCCTTATCAATATAAATACTACCTATACGACCATTCTAATAATATATTCATGAGGCTTTCCCTTAGGAAATTGGTTTTCATAATTCCCATACATTACACATTTAAAACATTTCATTGTTGTTGATGTCGTAGAAATACCATTATCCTTGTCCTTGGTGTTAACTAATCCTTTTCATTTAAAATTAATGGCTTTGTGTCCATCTTTTCAACACCCATATCATCTTCCAGTTCCTTTGAAAGATTCTCCTTGATGCCTCATCCCACAAGATTAACATGAGGTAAAATGAACTTTTGTTCCTCTATGATCATCATTAAACACCATCTTTCTCTTATTAGTTGAGTCAGGAAACATACCAAAGATTATATTATTGGTCATATTATGAGATTGCTGATTAGGATTATAACGATGTTTGGACTTCCAAATCGTGTTTCATTTGGTTGCTCATGGAAAAATATCATTCCATTGTCCATCATATCCTCCATTATCACGAATCTTCCGGTTTCCATCCATTTTCTAAAACACAAAACGAATAGTGTGAGAGGAAAAAATCAATCTAGGAAGAAAAAATAATAAAGGGGAAGTACCTTCAATATATAAAATATTAGGTTTAATTATAATATTGTTACCGTAATTGTAGAATTATAACCTATACTTATACTTATACTAATGGACATCCCTAGACATACCTTAGAAATATCTATGGGGATCTCACTAAAGTTCTCGCATCCTAGTTTCCAAAGGCTGACTAAACCTTTCCTCTGATACCAACTATAGAGACCCCAAACATGATGTACATGGACATTACATTACTTTTTCAGAATAATTAATACACAACAAGAACCAACACTCAAGTTCCGTAATAGTTTAGTGTCTTTGGAAACACAGAATATAAACATCTAATCGTGGGGAAAGATCTTCAACATCTTTTATAAAGATCTTCCCCTTTTTGTTTTATTACCTAAAACATTTATTTAAATCTTGTGAAAAAAACATATAAAGTGTGAGCTCAAATGCTCAGTAAGGGTAAGCATGGAGAAAATAAAACAAATCATATACATTTGAAAATAAAAACACAAACATAATGTTTAAACATCAAAATCTTGATAAATGAAATACAACATGGCAGTATGTAAGGCATGGATCACAATGGAACAAAAATCATGATAAAATATCATAGGAATAAAACATTTAATTGTGGAAAACCATTAAGCACATGATATGATTTCAATATTAGCCAAGGCATTGCTGCCAAAACCATCTTAGTGGACAATGTCCCTTTCTGAATCGAGTTCACTTCTCGTTCTAGTCTTGTATCACTAAACCAGATTAACTTACTATTCCATCCTTATTTATCTCATGAGATATAAATCATTACCCAATTAATTTGAGGGATATATAGGTCCCACCTATCTCATAATTAAATCATTCTTATGTGTGCCACAACATAAACATAAACCTTTCATCATAACCCAAAGAATAAAATGGGTTTCATAAACATCATCCCATCATAACATAATCCATATAAAACAAATGGATATCATTTCATCATTAGAACAGTGAAACCATGAAAATCATAGTGACCTTATATTTGAAACATACACATATGAAATAATGCCATCTTATCTGGAAAATGGTTTTGATAAAACACATGAAATGAATTCTTGAGTAAAACATCCTTTATTCTACAAAATCATTTTCATTTCACAAAATGAAATGAAAATTTATAGGAAAATGATTTTGTTGAAAATAATAATTAAATATTATAGAGTAAGATCCATGAATATAAGGTGTTATGAAATGGTAAAAATCCATTCATGACGTATAAGTAAAAAAACGTTTTTCTCATACTTTTGTCAGAAAAGTCAAAAAGTACCTCGTATGGTTAACAGAAGAAAGGCTCCTTACATACCATGAAGTAAAAGTAAGAAATGTGTAAAAAACATTAAACATACATGAAATAATTTTTATTAAATATGGACATGGATGATAAATATAACCCCAGTAAATACTTACGAATAAACAATCTCGGATAAAAACAAGATTGGAAAAGGTATCCCTTAACTTATGTCTGATATGATTCATATGTATCCAAAACTCCTATATAATTATTTAAATATTGTCATTGACTTATTACATAATCATATTCATTTTTATGATATCATACATGCTTCAGTTATGACTTTATATTACACGTTCATTTGTAAATTCATGTTAAAGTAGTGTTTTGGGTAAAATCATTTCATTTATCGTCTGTGTTTTGACTTGTAATTATTCATATGATTACATAGATAATGATTAATTATATCCAGAATTTAAAAAATGATTTATATATAATATATATTCTGAATATTCATATATATAATAGATCGATAAATGGAATGAAATAAACCGTTCATGTAGACGGTGGGCTGTACGTACGCATGAATGCTGTGTTTGTTTCCTTATTAAATTGAATGGAAGTAAGTAAATAACATATACATATGTACAGTATCCTTAATATGAAATATATTTTATAATTATTTAATAAATATAATTTATAATCTTACATGAATGGTTTATCATTGAAAATGAATTTCATCGCATTCGTGGAGACGATATTCCGTACATACGCATGCGCCCTGATTTCGTTTTCCATAGGATGAATAGAAGGTGAAATGAGTTTGTTTCATATTTATAATAACATATCAGTATATTATAGATACTGATGTTATTAATTTATTATGAAACCACTAAATAAGAAGAAGTTGAAGAAGTAAGAAACTTGAAAGAATCGGTAGAAGAGATTACCTCTTCATCGACGCACCACTTTTAAGCTTCCTCTTAGGAAAATAGAGATGGTATATTGAGAAGACCATAACCTCCATAATGATTCTAGGGATGTGTAGAAGGGAACTGGGTAGGTTTTGGCTGAGCATGAAGGAAAAAAGTGTTGTGAAGAGGAGAGGGAGGAGGTTCCCTTTTATAAGGGAGGATATAGGAACCTTTGGAAACCTCTAAAATATTATTTTATTATAAACCCAAACCCCACATAAAAACTTCAAAAGTGACTCAATTTCGGATATTAGATAATATATGGTTGTAATCTCGTCTTAAAATTAAATTTAGACATGTTTTGATTTAATTTTAAACCGTATCTTTTTTATTTTCTTTATTTAATCTATTTAATTTTATTTGTGGTAATAGTGTTATAAATTTTATATGGTAATAAATACTTACTTATGTTTTGTAAATTATATATAATTTGATATCTTATTACATTTTAGATCATATAAATTTTAATTTGTATTTTTAAAATATTTTTGTGGTTTTTAAAAAATTTAAGAACATAAAATATCAATAGTGTCAATTTTGACACAATTCATTTATTTAAATTTAAATAAAATCCACATATAATTAATTTTCAAAGAAACACTATTTAATAGATTACTAACAAGTCATATTAGTCTATAAAATTAGTGGAGTACGTTAATTAGTTCATATAATATTTATTTTAATATGTTTAAAATCATTTCATTAATATTTTTCTTAATAAAATAATTAATACAACATTTTTTTTATAATTATTTAATATACATATTTTTTATAAAAATTAAAATTAAAATACTATGATGTATATAAATATAATATATTTTATTACAATACCTTTAGTCTAATTTATCTTTTAAAAAAACCCACATTTAAAATTTTATCTTTATTAAATTATGATGGTGACAACTTTGAAATACTTTAAAATAAAATAATTTAAGTGTCATAATCGCTTTTATAAGGATCCAAACGGTCAAATATTCAACCATTGTATGCTTATGGTTTACATGTACATGACCAATATGGTTTGGTCAGGTTTTGTTTCCTATTATGGTCACTATTAGTTTAATAAAAAATATATAATTGATTTTTCACTAAATAAACACTTTTTATATCTCTAATGTGTCACTATTAATGAAAATTATTTAATCCCTAAAAATTCTAAATAAATTCTCATGATGAATCTAATTTTATTATATTTTTGGAGACTATTTATATTCTAGGTTTTATGAAGTTTATCACTAAATTAAAATTATTATACTTATAAGATTTAAGAGAGTGACATTTTGTCACTTTCTTTGGTTTTAATAATAATTTATTTATTTTCATGGTAAAATTCCATAAAATTAATCTATTGTGACCCTTAGGTGATATGGGTCGACTTTCATTCATTCAATAAATTTTTGGTAGGTTTTAGGGTAATTTTATAATATTATTTTTACCCTCAATTACCAGATTTATCTTTATCTGCAGTAAATAAAAATTACCGTAATTGATATTCATAATATAAAAAAATGATGGTCATGGTGTGTTAGAATCTCTAAGTTTCGTATTACATAATATATAATATTATTCAAAGATAAGTGTACCATGGAAACATGGGGTGTTATATTCTTTCATCCTTCAAGTAATTTAGTCCCCAAAATTTCTTGAATATTACAGAATAAAATGATTTGGGTGGTTCTTCATCATATGTTCCGTGGGTTCCCACATTCCCTCTTCCTTCTTATTGTTTCTCCATAGAACATTCACCAGACAAGTAATCCAGTTTCTTATCACGTGTTCTTTTTATAAAGAATCTTGAATGGTTCATCATAATAAGGCCTATTAGTTTTCAGTTATATTTCTTCATTTGTGAGTACATGCGTTGGGACAAGCATGTATCTTCAGAATAGTGGTACGTGGAACACATCATGAACATTGGAGAGACTTGTAATCATTTCCAAATGATAAGCTACAAATCCAATTTTTTCTAGAATTTCAAAAGTTCTAATGTACCTGGGACCTAATTTTCCTTACTTACTGAATTGTATAACTCCTTTCCATAGAGATACATTCAAGAAAAATTATCTCCTACTTGAAATTCCACATCATTCCTTCAGTTATCAGCATATCTCTTTTTCCTACATTGAGCTTCTTTGATGTGGGTTTGGATAACCTTCGTCTTTTCCATTGTTTCCTCAACATGATCTGGACCTACTGTTTTTATTTCACCAACATCATCTTAAAAAGTTGGTGTGTGAAATCTCTTCCATATAACGATTCATATGGTGCCATATGAATACTTGAATAGAAACTATTTTTATAAGAAAATTTTACTAGAGGTAAATAATGATTCTACATTCCATGAAAGTAATTTGAGCATGATATCAACATGTATTTGAATGTTTTACTAGTTCATTCAGATTTCCCATCAATTTGAGGGTGGTAGGAAGTGCTCCAACGATGTTCAGTGTCCGAGGCCTTCTGAATCCTTTTTCTGTATCTTGATGTAAAATGGGGATCATGATTAGAAACAATTGATAGAGGTATTATATGACGTCTTTAAACTTCATCAATATACAGTCATTCCAGACGTTCATGTGGAAAATCTTCTCTAACATCAGTAATATGAGCTGACATGGTATGACGATCAACAATGAGCCATATTGCATCATTACTTCTAGGAGTCTTTGGTAGCCCTGTGAAAGAGTCCATCATAATATCATCCCATTTACAATCAGGTATGATAAGAGGTTGTATATATCTTCTAGGATGTTGTTTTCCATCTTTAACTTGTTGTAAAACCATACATCTTGGCACATAATCAGCAATCACAAACTTCATGTTGTCCCACCAGAAGATGATCCTTCAAATCTATATAAATCGTAGTGCTTCCTAGGTGTATAGAAAAATTCAATCTATGAGAATCATATAAATATTCCCTTTTAAGATCTAGAATATTAGGAAGAAAAATTACCTTCCCAAATTTCAAAATCCTATATTCATATACAAATTCGATTAATCTCCCATTGTTCCCCATATTGATTTTCTTTTCAAACTCCTCATCATCAGTCTGGGAACTTTTTATCCTTTCTAGGGAAGTTAGTTTAGAAAACATTTTAAAAAGTATTTTTGTTTTACCTAACATGATTATTCTCATATCATATTTACTAGATCCATGAACATATGATCCCTTTCAACTCTCAACATTTTCGAAACTCCATGATCCATTCTGATCAAAGCATCTGCCACATTATATTTCTTCCCCTAGTATTAGTTTATAGTCCAATCATAATAATTTATTAATTCAAGACATCTCTTTTACCTCATGTTGAGTTCTTTTGGTGAGAAAATATACTTCAAACACTCGTGATCAGTATACATCTCACATTTTTCACCATATAGATAGTGTCTTCATATCTTCGGAGTAAAGATTACAGTTTCTAACTCAAGATCATGAGTGTAAAAGTTTTTTACATGAATTTTTAGCTTTCGTGATACACAGGCAATAACCCTATCATTATGTATAAGGAATCAACCATGTCCTTTCATTGAAGTATCACTATAAATTACAAAGCCACCATTCCATGAGGATAGAGTCAATATATGACAATTTACTAATATTCGGTTTATTTTTCAAAAAATTATTCACACTCTTTTTCCCAAACAAATTTAACTACATTACGTGTGAGCTTGGTTAATGGGTTCGCCAATCTGGAATAAGTCTGGATGAAGTGCCGATAATAACCTGTTAATCCAATAAAACTACATACCTCAATTATTCTGGTTGGTGCAGGCCATTCTGGTATTCCCCTTTTCATAGAAGGATCTATATAGATTCCATCCTTAGAGACAATATGGATAAGAAATGAAATCTCCAAAATCTAAAATTCCCACTTACTGAACATCCCATATAATTCATTACTTCTAAGAGTCTTTAGAATAGTACCCATGTGATTTTCATTATATTCATGGATTTTTAGTATAACATGGTATCAAAAATATATACCACTAAAAATTCATTATGATAATCCCTAAAAACATTGTTTATTAGACCCATGTAGATAAAGGGTGTGTTAGTCTATCCAAAAGGCATTACTGTAAACTCTTAATTCCCGTACCTGGTTCGAAATTCTCTCTTTGGAAGGTCTTTATTATTCACTCACAACTGATGATATCCATATTGAAGTTCGAACATTGAAAAATATTAAGCTCCATGAATTTTATCAAATAAATCCTCAATTCAAGGGATTTGATACTTGTTCATTATTGTTATATAATTTATCTCTCTACCGTCAATGTACTACCTCATAGATCCATATTTCTTCTTAACAAAAAGAATAGGGGATCCCCATGGAGAAAAACTAGGGAGAATAAATCCATTATTGCACAACTCCTCTAGTTGTTTTGTTATCTCCACTAATTCCACCAAGGTTATTCTATAAGGGTTCTTTTATATGGGCCTTAAACCAGGAATTAAATCAATGGAAAACACAATTTCTCATTCTAAGGGATTACCAGGAAATTCCTCTGTAAATACATCAACATATTCTTGTATAATAGCTGCATCCTATATTTGGACATTACTTTCCTCACACATAGTTATTTCACTCTCTTCCTCCCCAATAATAGAATTTATTAGAGCTACATGAGGTTGAACTACATAAGAATCAGATGGTGATGTTTATGCTCTAATGATAAGGTATTCCTTATCATCATCAAAAATTGTAACCTTCTTCTTCTAAACAGAAATTTTCACATCATGGTCTGAAAGCCAATACATACCGAGTATTATATAAAATTCAATCATTGGTATGATGATGAGATCAGTGGATAAAGAACATTTATATTCTTTATAGAGGATTGATTCACAAAACATTGTTGCAATGATACTTCCCTTAGGAGTTTGTACTGATAACTCCCTTATTAAATTCAATTGGAAGTATCTAATTTTCTATGAAAACTAGGAAGATATGAAGAAATAGGATGATCCATAACCAAATAAAGCATTGGATAAACAGGAGGAAACCATTAAATTACTTTACACCACATCCTTTGGATCTTCTACATCAACATTAGTGATTTCATAAGCTTGGCCTGGCTCCCTTGGAATTCTTTGTGGTATGTTTCCTTGGTTCTTAGGACATTCATTTGCATATTTTCCATTTATATAAAATTGTATCATTATACATTGACAACCAATTTTTTCCTTCTTAATCATGATATTGGTGTCCTTTTTAACCACAGTTGTATCATACTCCCATTCCCTTCAAGAAATTACAATGGTGCTGCTTCCCACATTTAATACAGGATGGAAATTCATATTTTTCTTTCTTCCCCTTATTTCTATTTCCATAGTGTTCAATAGATCTCTTCTTCTATTGATTTTCAATAAATTTATAAGACTTAGAGAATTATTTTTCTCTCTTGATAACACGTGAGAAAATATATTCATATGATGAAAAGGATGGTGAGAGTAATGCTCAATTGAGAAATTTTTTTAATACATCAATGAATCAATCAATATTACTCTTTGGGTGATGTATATAATCTGCAAAATTCTTTGCTAACCTTTTAAATTTAGTATCATACATTGACAGATTCCAATACTTCTTTTTCCTCAAACTCATAAAATTTCATTCCAAATCCTCGTGATGGTCATGAAAAAGGTAATTTTCTATGAAATGATCTTTAAAATCCCTCCATTCCATATTCGATTATTCTTCTTCAACATTTGTGTACTGAATTAATGAACACTATGGATCTGCATCTCCCATGAGTTGATAAACTACCATGAAACCGTTATCCCTTTCGCTACACCCCAAAGAATAAAATATTTTCTCTACGTAACTTATCCATTGCTCAGCTACAAATGGATTTGTACTCCCATTTAATGTTGGTGGTTAATGCCCCATGAATCAATCTAACATTGATCCTCTGCATTGTATTATTCATAATTTGAGTGAGTAGTCCCATTATGGTGATAATCTAATCAGCGCTAGTTGCATCTCCATCTCCACTATTATTATTTCGAGTTGGACGACAATCCAAATATGGAGTACGTGCATTGATACAGTTCACATTCCTACCTCTATGAACCATTTATAAATAATGGAATACACTACATTAGTTTATGAATCACAATACATAATTCCAAACTTGTAAAACACTTTACATAAATTGAACAGTTTATGGATATAATCTATAATCATAAAAATGTTTTCTTTGAGAAGATATATATTCAGGAATCCTTCATAATGGTTTGTATATAAAATTTTAATTATCCTAAGCATATCCCCCAGGATTTTAGTAACCAAGGGTGCAACAAAGCCCATTTTCGTGTACCATGACACTCCGGGTCAAGCACGAAACTCCTTTTCAGAGTCTTCACTCCTTGGTACATCTGTGACAGAGTTGTCTCTACCTGATCGTATCAAGAAAGGGATGTATTTTTTTAAAATAAATAAATATCTACATTATCAAAATTGTAGGAAGATCTTCTATACTAATCCCCAATGTCTTTCTTAGGGTAATGTGATCTTATCAGAGTTTATCTAAATCTAGTTTCAAAGGGTTGAACTAAACATCAACTGATACCAACTATAATTCTTGAACCATAGTCACCTAGAGTAGGTGCTTTACTACGTATCATTGGATTGATCCCTATGGATAAAATCCCGAAAGACTGATATGTTCGGTTTCCATGGAAGTATAAGATTCATACATACATTTTATATTAAATTATAAAATGTAGAAAAACAAAAACATTGTATCCATTGAACAAATTTCTATCCCATAGACTATCCATGAAGTCTTCTCATAATATACTTCTTCGCATCTTGGAAGAAATAAAACATTTAAACGGGTGAGCATAGGTGGTCAGTAAGGATAACAATATAGCTGAAACATTTATAAATAAGCATAAACATTTTAGGCAATGTATAATACTGAAAAATCTTTTTAAAATTAAAAATCATCATAATATTTAATAGAAAAATCACCTAATTCAATTTAATTGTTCACATTGATATTTTACTAGTCGAATAATCACATACAATATCAATATCCAATTTCAAATTGATGGTAATGCATATTGACAGACATCATAACCACATAGTCAAGAGCTCATTAAAATAATATAAATAACACGTGTCAAGGCCTTGTGCTAAGATACTAGTTTTCCTAATGATACCTACAGATGCATCAGGGAGCTATAGCTGGCTCCACCTGTCACTTACTATGTCATATGCATTCCTAATATGAAAAGGTTGAAAAATAACATAAACACTCGTATAAAACCGAGCATACGAAATTTCAATACGTTAATCATAAATCATGAATGATATAAAAATAATACATCTATAGTCAAATATATCATGAAACCTTCAATACAATATGGATGATTTGTATCATAATAAAAAAACATCAAACAAGAATAAAATCCATTAAATTATGTTGACATAGAAGAAATCAAAATGATTTTAGTGGAATATCTCTCACTATTTTGAAATAATTTAAAAGTCATGTAATTATAAAAGAAAACATTTATTTTTAAAATATACTTATAAAATTGTATGGTAAGATTCAAAGGTGATATAATGGTGGAGAATAACAGCACCCTATATATAAGATAAAAAACATTCTTACTTTAATTTGTCAAACATGTCATAAAGTACCATGTTTGGAAAATGACAGAAATATTCCATTCAACCATTTTATAAAAATTCAAACAAGGTTATAAATGAATTTGACCCATAGTATAGTAAATAGTAAAAAAAATTAAATACATTTGTAAGAAACACGAATGTGGATGATAAATATGTCACAGTAGATACTTACATAAAAACAACCTCTAATAATAAATATATTGTAAACTTAAACCATGTCTTGTACTTTTTCCATGGTTGAGGGTACGTTAACCTCTATTATAATAGTTTAATCATTGTTATTAAATTATAAAAGAACTAAATACATAAATATTATATAATAAATTATCTTCTAAATTTTTTATAATAATATTTTTGTAGTATCATCATTTCGAGTGTTAAAGAATTCATTTTCCTTTATATGTTTTGTTACATATGTACTATTTATTAGGGATAGAATGTATTTAATTCATAACCAGAATGATATTATGTTATTGAATATTATTTTTAATAATCAAATGAAAATTATTCTTGAATGGTTATGATGGGGAATGAATCTAATCGCATTCGTGGAGATAGTAATTTGTACATATGCACATACACTACATCCATTTAATTTTTTTAAAAAAGGAAGGAAAAGTAAATGATTCATTGGTATATTATTATTCCAGTATAATATTATATTTTATATATTTCGTTTATGTTCATTAACACCATCCTTTATACGCTCCATGTATGGAATGAACGAGTCATATAACTTTGAGGGGGTTGTTGTCCACATATCCACAAATAAAGTTATTGTATATATACATCATGAAAAAGAATAAAGCTATTATATAAAAGATAATAAAAGAAGACTATACATGAAATAAATATCATATATATCATATATAATTAAAGTTCCATCATAATGGCCACCATAAGTGGTGGGAGTATAAGATTGAAGAATCATCATTTCGTGAGGCAGTGGTTCTCCGTCCGTAGAATCATTATGTTATATACCCATTAGATAGAGGCGTGTGTATGTTTATTTATAATTATTTTCATAACAAAAACCTATTATATTTATGATATTTTTGTGGTTATAATAGAAAGGAATAATGAGAGTTTAGGGGATTAGAGAAGTAAAATAAAGGAAAATATCTTAAGAGGAGATGTTACCATTAAATCGGGTAACTCCATTTGGTTTTAACTAAAACACTTCCTTGATGTTCGTTCATCCTATAGTAGTTCTTCATAGTGGAATTGAAGAAATTTGGGAGAAAAATTGGGTAGTGGATGGATGTTCCAAGGGGCTTCAGAGATGTGATAAATGGGTTAGAGGTGAGAGATTTTTATAGGGGGGATCTTAATGAATTCATGAACATATAATTTTTATATATAATGATTTTCGGTTTATAAAGGTCCAAAACTAATTCAACTCAAATATAAGACGAATCATGTTCAAAATAAAATCTTAGAATATGAATTTGATAATTTAGGGACATTGTTTTAATTTATATAATCTCATTTATTTAAATCTTTCATTAATGAGGTAAACACTTTATCATTATTATGTTATAAATAATAATATTTATTTGATGTTTAAAAATCATAAAAAATACCATGATGTAGGAAGTAATTTTATTTTCAATGAATTTTTATAGTCAAAGATATCACTTATATAACCCCATGTTAAAATTGTTTTACCAAATGATATATGTTTATGTCATTTATTCTTTACTTTAAATTAATTGATATACAATGTCATTATCACTATCATGTGGCTCCATGGGGTCCCAAAAACAACCCAAGGATGCCCATGGTCGTGCATGTATCATTAAACTAGTTTAGGACATTTTTATGGTAATTCAATATTATTATAATATTACTTTTTACCCTTATTAACCGGATTTACCCCTTTAAGCATGGTAAATAAAATATTTAACGATGTAATTATTCATAATGTCTAATTTTTTTTTTCTATTTACACAATTTGGAACTCCTGTTTCAAAATATGGAATCCATTTTTCCAAATTAAAAACATAGAAGTTGTAGAAATTAATTTAAAATTAATTTCCATTGTCAAAACAAAAAAAAAATGTATTTTTAACAAATAATAACTATCTAATGACTGACACATTTTTATGTCCAATTTAAATGTGAAATTATCTGATTACATAAATTATATTAAAAGATAAATATATAATTTATTTATTCATAAAAACCATTCAATTGTATAATTTAACAGTATAAATTATTTCGATTAAAAAATGTTTTTTAATTAAATTTTAGTATTTTTCACTATTCATCAAAAAATGAAAGTATTCAGAAGAGTACCAAAAATTCACTCTAAGCTAACTTTTATATTCCTAATCCAATAATAAAGTCAATCTTATAAAACAAAATTTAATAAATTTTAAAAAGTGGGTTTTACTATTCATAATGGCTAGTTTTATTGGTCGTGTTGAGTTTTAATATTGAATTTGTGTAAAAAAAAGCTATTGTATTATTCAAAGAGAAGATTACTGTGTAATAATAGGGTGTTACAATTTCTATGATATCTTTGATATTAATTTTTATTCACATGGAAAATATATAAGAAAAATATCCTTCAAAACTATTATTATTACTTTTTCTTATAACTATGGAACTTGGAAATGATTACCATTTATTCTATAAAACTTATTTAATACTTATCATGCAATGTATTATTTTACAAATTGAGTATATAAGATTTGATATTTTTAGACTTGTTATGTAACACCTTGTTTAGATCTTACAAATCTTATTATCTCACACACTGCATACTGCTTTGGTGGTGTGTAGTCCTTTGTTTTTATTCTAGTGCAAGGAATGGATATGTGTCGTAGTGAGGTAGTGAGGTTCATGTCTTCTCAGATGGGTATATGGTTGTGGGATGGATATAGTTTTTTCATTCCATCATTGTATTAGTTTTTTTCTTTTTTATAAAATACTGTCAAATTTGTCCATTAGAGTTTTTAGCTACTGTTTTAGTTTTTCTCTTTCTGATGTTAGTCTTACAATTAAAGAATATATATTTATGACTCTTCTAATGTTTCTTCTTGGATCTATATATATGATATGTGGTCATTCAATATGGTAGAAATCATTCCCTCATTTTTTAGGTTTGATGCCCAACTTCATCTCTCCATCCCATGGGGATCCAAAATGCCCTTCTGGTATAAGACAAATCAGTTTGGGTGTCAAGATTCAGTGCAACCTGGTTTGGTTCATTACATGTTGACATAATTAAAATATTTATAATGGTTTTCTTTTATATTTTTCATATAATAGTCTGTGTAATGTTCATACAATGATTTAATTCCCAAATAAATATATAATTTTTACATTATGTATAATTACATTACATTACCATACAAAAGATTTTTATTTTATAAGAATATAGAGTAAAATACTTATAAATATGTTTTTAATTATTTTGTGAACATAAATTTATGGAAAATCATACATTTAAAAGGATATTTTCCACAATTTTAATTGATTTGTAATTTTAGTTTTATCTTAAACATTTTAATTAATATATTTTTGGGTTGAACATAATGTTAATATAACCACTAGGTTTAGAGACCCAAAGCATGATGTACATGGACATTACATTACTTTTGCGGAATACTTAATACGTAACGAAAACAAACACACAAGGAACGTAATATTTTAGTGTCTTTGGAAACTCATAAAATAATCCTTTAATCGTGGTGAAAGATCCTCAACATCTCCCATAAAGATCTCCCCCTTTTGTTTTCTTACCTAAAACCTTTGTTTAAATCCTGGGGAAAAGATAACATATTAAGGGTGAGCTCAAATGCTCAGTAAGGGTAAGTATAGAAAACATAAAACAATCCAAAATCATTTGAATGCAAAAACTTTAACATAAAATCTAAACATCAAAATCATGAACGACAACATAAATCTTGGAAGTACACAAGGCATAGATCATAATGGAACATTAATCATGATAAACTAGCATGGTAATAAAATGTGTAATTATGGCATCCATTAAGCACATGTTATGAATTCCATAGAATCCAAGGAATTGCTGCCATGACCATCTTAGTGGACAAAGTCCCATTATGAATCGAGTTCACTCCTCGTTCCAGTCCTGTAATACTGAACCAGATTAACTTTCCATTCCAGCCATGCTTATCTCATGAGATATAAATCATTACCCAATGCATTGGAGGGGGATATAGGTTCCACCCATCTCATAATGATATCATTCTTACTTGTGCTACAACATAAACATAAAACAGTCATCATAACCCATATAATAAAATGGTTTTCATAAACATCATCTCATCATGACATAATCCATACAATAAAATGGATATCATTTATCATAAGAATAATAAAACCATTTAAATAATGGAGACATTATACTTAAAACATAAACATAATAAATAATGAAATCTTAGATGGAAAATAGTTTTGATAAAACACTTGAAATGAATTCTTGAGGAAAATATCGTTTCTTCTTCAAAATCATTTTATTTTCAAAAAATGCAATGCAATTTTAAAATAAATTTATTTTATTGAAAATAGTTGAAAAATTTTATAGATGAAACATCATTTAAATAAGTTGTTATGGAACCGTAAAAATCTATTCATGCTGTAAAATTTAGAAATAACATTATTCTCATACTTTTGTCAGAAAAGTCAAAATGTTCCTTGTATGGTAGACAAAAGAAAGATTCCTTCCATAACAAAAAGTAAAAGTCAAATAGGGGTAAACATGACATTAAAAATACATGGAATAATATTAAACACTTTATGAAAAACATTTTATGGACATGGATGAAAAATATAACCCCAGTAAAAAAATTACGTATAAGAAATCATGGATAAAAATGAGATTTGCAAAATTATCCCTTACCTTATGTTTGATATGATTCGTATGTATCTGAACCTCCTGTATAATGATTTAAATAATGTCATTTACTTATTACAGAATCATATTCATTGTTATGATATCATATATGGTTTACTTATGACTATATATTACCCGTTATTTTGTAAATTTGATGTAAAATATTTGGGTAAAATCGTTTCATTTATTGTACATGTTTCGAATTGTTGTTATTGATATTATTACATATATAATGATTTACAAAATTATAGAATGAAAAAAATGATTTATATATAATATATATTCATTATATACTTATATATATGATATATAGATAAATGGAATGAAATACACCGTTCATGGAAACTGTAGGTTGTACGTACGCATTAACGCTGTTTTAGTTTCCTTATTAAATTGAATAGAATTAAGTAGATGAAATAAATAAATATATATATATAAGTAAAGTATCATTATTATGTCATATACTTCATATATTTCATTATTATTCATTATATATATACTTTATCATCATTCATTAATGGTTAACATGGAGAATGACTCTCATCGCGTCGTAGAGACGGTAGTCCGTACGTACGCATGAGCGATGATATCATTCCCAGGATCGTGGAATTGTATTGAAGTGTATGTATACTATTTTAGAATCAATATCACTTTACAATAATCATATATAGTTATTATTTACACCATTATACCCATCTATGCAAGGTGGTGGTGGAAAACAGATTACACCATGGCGTGGAGATGGTATTCCGTACGTACGCACGCACGGTGATTTTCATTTTGTGTAGGATGGATAGAAGGTGAAATATGGTTGTTTAATATTTATAATAACATATCAGTATATGATTTATACTGATATTATTACTTCATAATTAAAAAACTAAATAAGAAGAACTATAAGAAGAAAAAAAGTTGAAAGAATCGGTAACAGACATTACCTCTTCTTTGAAGCGCCTCTTCTTAACCTCTTTTTAGGGAACTAAAGATGGACATTGAAGAATATCAGGACCTTTAGGATGTTTATAGGGAATTGGAGAGGAGAAACTGTCAGGGGTTGGCCTAGATTTAAGGCACAAAGTGGTGTGAGGAGGAGAGGGAGGAGGTGCCCTTTTATAAGGGAGGAGAGGGGCACCTTTGGAAAAACTAAAAATATTATTTTATTATAAAGTCAAATTCGGTTTTTAATAACTACAAATTGATTTATTTTGAATATAAGGTGGGGATGGGTCGGAATCCTATCATACATTAGAATTTAGGTATGTTTTGGTTTCTATTTTAACCTAATCATTTAGATTTAACTTTAAGTTAAATAATTTTACTTTTACCGTGTCTTCTTTCTTTCTTACACTATAATGTTAATAAACAGACTATAACATGCCAAACGAACCCCAAGTGGTTCCTTAGTAATATATATATCCTTATCTAATTCTTTTGGATGAACCATAGATTTTTAGGCATAAAATAACAATTAATAATATAATATTTGTTTTAAAAACTATTTTATATCAATTTTGACAGTATTTGGTAATTGATTTTATCTGAAAATTATAACAGCATGATTAGTTCAAAAAATGTTAATTACATCAATACTAAAAAGTCATATTAATCTAAAAATTATATTATTTCCTAAAAATTCTCAAATTACATTTATTTGGGTATTTATAATATCAATTATTTTAATATTTCATTATTTAGGTAATCACTTCATCACAATTGTGTCATAAATAACATAAGTTATTTAATGTCTAAAAATTAAAAATAAAATACCATTAGCTAGGAAATATTTTTATCTTGATAATGAATATTTTTAGTAGAATCTATCTTATGTATAACCCTATATTAAAAATGAATTAATTATTAAACTTTGATTTTAACTATTTTAACCCTTCTTTAAATAAATTAATAATAAATGTCCTAATCTAATCTAAGTAGACCTAAATGGTCATATGTTATTCGTAATTTTTTTTGGTCGAATTACACTTATCCAATAGAATCATGACATGTGTTAGGGTAATAATAATATCATTTTTACCATTAATTGCCCTATTTACTTTTAACGGTGGTAAATAAAAGTACAAAGTTACTACTCTCCAAAAATTATTTTCATCTCATTGAACAACATTTTAGTACTTTATATTAACCATATCTCTTTCATTTTCTAAATTACACTCATAGAATCGGAAATATTAAGATTTATGTGAATTTCCAAATTTTCCTAGGAGGTCGGTAAAAGACGGTGAAAAGTTCAATAAAATTTATATATATCTAAAATTATTATAAAATGACTCTAATGAATTGCATTGAACATATACAGGTAATATGTATCAATTTTGACCTAAAATAAATTTATATAAAATAAATAATTATTTAAATAAAAATCGGTTTTTAAATAGAAACTGAGTGTTTTTACTATTCATAAAAAATTGAAAGTTTTTAGAAAAATACCAAAAATTCAACTGAGGATATTTTCGATATTCTGAATCCAAAAATGAATTCCATTTCGAAGGATAAATTTTTTAAAATTTTAAAAAGTTAGTATTATTATTCATAACGGCTAGTTTATATAACATGTCGTTGTTTACAGAAACTCGGTATTTCCTACAACACAAGATATCGTGGAAGGTTGCGATTTCATGTAATGCAAGCCAAGTCAAGGATGCGTGTAGTGAAATCTCCTTTTGGTGTAGCGTACAACACAAGACATCAATAAAACTAAAAATAATAATTTTCATAAAATCTTGGGGTGTTACATTCTACCCCCCTTAAAATGAATTTCACCCTCGAAATTCATCGGGGTTATAAATGGTTTACTACTCGAAATTTTCTTTAATAGAAACCCACATCGTAAAATGGAATACCAAAACCAATATTTAAAAACTAAAGTATGAAACATAACGGTTAACTAATCACTAGGTTTCCACATAGGAGAACATAAGTGAAAATATGGATATGAAAGGGAAATATAACCATCATGTTCTGATGGAGAGTGGTAGAGAACATGGCTCTGAAAAATCCAACATTCACAAAACCATAGATTTGTGATGTTATAAGGTACCATCTGATTCATCGGATATAGGGGCACTACGTCAACATTTTTGGTTTTCAAGATCATTTCCCTAAAGTTGAAGTAATTGGAATTGGAGGAAATACATTCTTGATTGTGGTATAGTCTCACCGTTGGTCATTCCTTGAACAATTTCCACTACATCTCTTAAAGAAATGAAGTCGAATTTGTCATTAATGAAGTTTTAGAAGATCATGTGATAGAATGAGGAGTCATTCCATCTGTCTCAAACAAAAGCTTAGAAACATTTATCAAAAATACATAAGTCCATCTATAGTAACATTAATCATATATGATTCCTAAAATGGACTTATAATTCATATATCATACTGATTAATATAACAAAACTGGTTTCTACTAAACAGGGACTTCCTGTAGGCCAGTGGTAGGCAATAAAGGCCTGTCGCACATCAGTTGTGGGTTCGATTCCCACTGCCTTGTCAGACACAACGGTTTGTCGCCTGTCCTGCAGGTTGTCCTTTTTCTAAAAATACATTATTATAAAATTCTATAAATAAAATTGGGAAAAAAATTCTAGTCCTAAACAATTCTATCTGATGTCATACATAATCCATTCCAACCTTTAAGCTTATCCAAAATACTTTGGTCCACTCTCATAGTGTAAAGAAAATGATTACATGAGAGGTCACATAACAAGAACATGAATACCATCATTTATCCCCAATACACCATAATATATATCTGGTTGGTCACATTACAAACATGTGAATACCTTAATCATGTATTCTCTTGGAAAATGAATACCCATTGAACCTTAGTAAAAACATAAATGCTGTCAAAAGTTAAATCATTACACATACCAAAATCCCAAAAATTCTATATACTCAAACCATGATATCACTTAGTCTTTATATCAACCATGAGCTCATGAATACTATCAAACAATATATTTTCTCCTTATCCCTTCATTATGCGCATATCATATGCTTTCAAAAATATTTGAATCATTTTTCATGGTTACCGGTACAATATTCTTATAGAAAACCACAATGGACCAATACACATATATTTCAAAATTCAATGATACTATTAATGAGATTCCATGATACTCTATTGAAATCCCGTTACATAAACACATAATCATTACACAATGTAATTTTCATACTCAACATCACAAATAGTGATCGCATATGACTTCCCTTTATCCTTTGCCTTAAGAGGCTTCTCAAGTTGATCATCATTAACCCTTGGATTAGGGAATCAATTAGCATAATACCCCATTTCCTTGCACTTGAAGCATTGAAGTGTTGGTGGTGCGTTCTCTATAGTCTCTTCATTATTCACATCATTAGCAACCATTTTTCCATTACTTCAACACTCAGCTACTCGATGACCTTCTTTTCCACAGTTAAAACATTTTCTAGTCCCTTTAAGACAATCTCCACTATGCTTCTTTCCAAACATTGAGCATAAAAAAATATTCATATTCTTTTCACCATTATTCTGAGGGTTATCCTTGAACTCTATCTTTTGTCTCTTGTCAAAACCATGAGATTGATATGTTACACCAACTTTTAGTTCTACATTGACAGCACAACGCACAATTTCTTCATACCTACTAAAGTATCTTCTAGCTAATGCCCTTCGAAGACTTGGTTTTAAGCCACTGAAAAAGCGATCAACTTTACTTTCAGGTTTGAGGATAGAACCAGATAAATACCTTTCAAATCTTGTAAAATTCGCTTCGTATATACCAACAGATTCATCATCCTTCTGCTTAAGCTCAAGAAACTCATTTTCCATCTTTTTTCGAAGAATACGAGGTATGTACTTACTGAAAAACAATTTCTTGAACTCGTCCCATTCCATGTATTAAATTTCATATTAGGGCCTTGTATTCTTAATTAGTGTCCACCCCTATTTTGCTTCATCTTCTAAACGGTAAACAGATAAAATGATTTTTTCATGTCTTGAATAGAGAAGAATGGAAAAAATCTTTTCAATGGTACTAATCCATTGTTCAGCAACAAGTGGATCAGAAGACCCATTGAAAGACAGTGGATGTTACCTCATGAAGGACTCAATATAATTTTGTTCCCTTATCTGATCATTTGAAAATCCAGAATTATTCATAGCTTGTGTAAGTATAGAAATATGATTTTCAACTCCATCTCCCATCACATTTGGTTGCTCGAGAGGAAAATCATTTCATTGTCGATTACATTGATCAACCCGGTTTCTTCAGGTTCTAGCCATCGTCTAAAACCCAAAAAAACAATGTGAGAGAAAAAAATCATGCTAGTGAAACAACATAATAATGGGGGATTAACTTCAATATCTAACATCCTAGGTTTAATTCTAACATCGTTACCATAATTATAGGACTATATCCTATAATTACAATTAACCTTAGTGACATCCCTAGACATACCATAGAAATATATCTAGGGATCTCACTAAAGTTTTCACATCCTAGTTTCCCAAGGTTAACTAAACCTTTCCTCTGATACCAACTATAGATACCAAAAGCTTGATGTACATGGACATTACATTACTTTTGTAGAATACTTAATACAGAACAAAAACAGACACACAAGGGCCATAATAGTTTACTGTTTTTGGAAACTTGGAAAAAAATCTTCTAATTGTAGTGAATAATCTTCAACATCTCCCATAAAGATCTTCCCCTTATATTTTCTTACATAAAACATTCCATTAAATCCTGGGGAATAGAAAAAATAAGAAGGGTGAGCTCAAATTCTCAGTAAGGGTAAGCATAGAGAACATAAAACAATCCATAAACATTTGAATGTAAAATCATGAACATAAAATACAAACCTCAAAATCATGAGAAACGACATAAATCTTGGATGTACCCAAGGAATAGATCACTAACGAACATTAATCATGATAAACTATCAGGGTAATAAAACATGTAATTGTGGGATCCATTAAGCAAATTTTATCATTTCTATAGTAGCCAAGGAATTGCTTCCATGACCATCTTACTGGAAAAAATCCCATTCTGAATCGAGTTCACTCCTCATTCCAGTCCTGTAATACTGAACTAGATTAACTTACCATTCCATCCATGTCTATCTCATGAGATAAAAATCTTTACCCAATGACTTGGAGGGAGATATAGGTCCCACCCATCTCATAATGAAATCATTCTTACTTTTGCCACAACATAAACATAAAACATTCATCATAACCCAAAGAATAAAATGGGTTTCATAAACATCATCCCATCATGACATAATCCATACAAAACAATTGGATATAATTCATCATAAGAAGAATCAGACCATTTAAATAATAGAGACATTATATATAAAAGATAAACATAATAAATAATGTCATCTTATATGGAAAATAGTTTTGATAAATCACTTGAAATTAATAGTTTAGGAAAGTATCCATTCTTCTTCAAAATCATTTTCTTTCATAAAATGCCATGAAATTTTAAAAGAAAAGTTTATTGTTGAAAATAGTTCTAAAATTTTGTAGAAGAAACTTCATTGAAATAAGTTGTTATGAAACCGTAAAAATCCATTCACACTATATAAGCTAAAAATAACATTCTTCTCGTATATTTTTCATAAAAGTCAAAAAGTTACGTGTATAGTAGAAAAAAGAACGATTCATTCCATATCACAAAGTAAAATTCAAATAGGGGTAAAAAATACATTAAACACACATGGATTAATATTAAAAACTTTATCAAAAACATTTTATGGCCATGGATGTAAAATATAACCCCAGTAAATACTTACGTATAAGCAATCTCGGATAAAAATGAGATTTGAAAAATAATCCGTTACCTTATGTCTGATATGCTTAGTATGTATCTGAACCTCATGTATAATGATTTAAATAATGTCATTAAATTATTATAGAATCATATTCATTTTAATGATATCATATATGGTTTACATATGACTTTATATTACCCGTTCTTTTTTAAATTCGATGTAAAAGATTTGGGTAAAATCGTTTCATTTATTATACATGTTTCGACTTGTTGTTCTTGATATTATTACTTATATCCTGATTTACATAATTCCATAATGTAAAACATGATTTATATAAAATATATATTCAGAATATACATATATATATATATGATATATCAATAAATGGAATTAAATACACCGTTCATGTAGACGGTAGTTCGTACGTACGGATGAATGTTGTTTTCATTTCCTTATTCAATTGAATGGAATTAAGTATATGAAATAAATATATATATACATAAATAAAATATCATTATTATGTCATATATTTCATTATTATTCATTATATATATACTTTATAATCATTTATGAATGGTTAACCTGGAGAATGAATCTCATCACGTCGTGGAGAGGGTAGTCTGTACGTACGCACGAGCGATGATATCATTACCATGATTGTGGAATTGTATTTAAGTGTATATATAGTATTTCAGAATCAATATCACTTTAGAATTATAAAATATAGTTACACCATTATACTCATCCAGGAATGGTGGTGGTGGAAAAAAGATTACACAACAGCGTGGAGAAGGTATTCTGTACGTACGCACGCACGGTGTTTTTTATTTTCCATAGGATGGATAGAAGGTGAAATAGGGTTGTTTCATATTTATAATAACATATCAGTATATTAGTGATACTTTTGTTATTACTATATAATGAAACAACTAAATAATAATAATTATAAGAAGAAATAAAGTTGAATGAATCATTAACAGACATTACCTATTCTTTGAAGTGCCATTTCTTAACCTCCTCTTAGGGAAATAAAGATGGAATTTGAAGAATACCAAGACCTATAGGATGATTCTAGGGAAGTGGATAACAGAAATTCATAGGGTTTGGCCGATCTTGACAGCTCAAAGTGGTGTGAGGATGAGAGGGAGGAGGTTCCCTTTTATAAGGGAGGAGAGGGGCACCTTTGGAAAAACAAAAAATATTATTTTTTTATAAAGTCATATTCGGTTTTTAATAGCTAAAAATTGATTTATATTGATGATAAGGTAGGGAAGGGTCGAAATCCTCTAATCCAATATAATTAAGACATGTTTAGGTTTCTATTTTAACCTTATCATTTAGATTTAACTTTAAGTTATATAAGTTTACTTTTATCGTGTCTTCTTGTTTTCTTAAACTATAATGTTAATAAACATACTATAACAAGCCAAACAAACCCCAAGTGGTTAATTATTAATATATATATATCCTTATCTAAGTAATTTGGACGAACCTAATATTTTTAGGAATAAAATAACAATTAATAATATAATGTTTGTCTTAAAAACCTTTTTATGTCAATTTTGACACTATTCGATAATTGATATTTTTGAAAATCATAACAACATGATTAGTTCGAAAAAAGTTAATTAAATAAAAACTAAATTCTCATATTAACTTATAAAATTAGTGGAATTCATAAAAAGTCTTAAATTACAAATATTTCGTTATTTATAATAACAATTATTTTAATATTTTATTATTTAGGTAATTACTACATCATTATTGTGTCATAAATAACTTACATTATTTTATGTCTAAACTTTATAAATAATATAACATTATGTAGAAATCTTTTTAGCTTTATAATTAATATTTATAATATAATTTATCTTATGTATAACCATATATTAAAAATTAAATCGTTTTTAAAGATTGATTTTAACTATTTTAACCCTTCTTTACATAAATTAATAATAAATGTCCTAATCTAATCCAAGTGGACCTAAATGGTCATATGTTATTCCTAAGTTTGTTTTTGGTCGAATTATACTTATCCAATAGAATTAGGACATGTTTTAGGGTAATAATAAAATCATTTTTACCATTAATTACCCTATTTTCTTTTAACCGTGGTAAATAAGAGTAAAAAGTTACTATTAACAAAAAAATATTTTCGTCTCATTGAACAACATTTTAGCCCTTGATATTAACCGTGTCTCTCAGATTTTCAAAATTCCACTTAGAGAAGCGGTAAAATTATTTTTTGTGTGAATTTCCAAATTCTCCAAGGAGGTGGGTAAAAGACGGTGAAAAGTTCAATAAAATTATATATATCTAAAATTATTATAAAATGACTCCAATGAATGAAATTGAATATATATAGGTAATATTTATCAATATTGACCTAAAATAATTTTAAATAAAATAAATAATTATTTAAATAAAATGTCGGATTTTAAATCGTAACCTAGTGTTTTACTATTCATCAAAAATTGAATGTTTTCAGAAAATACCAAAAATTCACCCTAGGCTAATTTTGATATTCCGAATCAAAAAATGATGTCCATTTCGAAATATAAAATTTATTAAAAATTAAAAAGTGGGTATTACTATTCATAACGGCTAGTTTATATAACATATCGTTGTTTAGTGAAACTCGGTATTGTGTACAACACAAGCTATCGTGGAAGATCGTGATTGTGTGTAATGCAAGCCAAATTAGGGATCCGTTTAGTGAAAGATACTTTTGGTGTAGCGTACAACACAAGGCATCAATAAAATTTTAAAAAATATTTTTCATAAAATCTCATGGTATTACACTAGGTTTTCTTTTTTTATTAGGGTACCTATCAATGGATTTTAATAATAACCATCCTAATGGTATATTAAACGTTCTAGTGTAGAATTTATAATCTACTATATACCATTAGATATAATGATGTTGATTGGGAAAATATTTTTTTCACCATTTCTAGAGTGATTTGTTAATTTATGAGTGACTGTTATTTTTAGATTAACAAAATTCATTTATAATCCTAATATAATGTGATTTTATTAAAAAAAATTGTTCATGGAATTTTCCTATATATTAATTATAGAATTAACCATGCCTAAGATGTATATCAATCCCAAAATACAAAATTATTGATTCTCATGTTTTTTTGGAATAAAATCTCATGTTTTAGAGTACTTTTCTCAGAAAGGTACTCTTGCATATTTGGGAACAATAATAAAAATTGACCCAACGAGATTAGTTGGAAATTATCGAAATATAAAAACCATGATGGAATATAAAATATAAACTAGAAATAACCTCCATGGTGTGGCGTACAGACCCAGGAGGCATAAACCAATGCTCTGATCTGGTTGGTTACCAGATCTCAGGCGTTCTTCCCATTTTTTGAGAGGTTTCTGACAAGCAGTGAGGTTCTAATATAGATCATGGGGAGACTATACACTCATTATCAATGTATAAAAACATTGAATATCAGTAAATAATATCCATCAAACAAAACCAAAACTAAAATACATGTATTATAACATTATGAACAAAACACGAATATAATATTCAATTACTAAATAGTATATATGACATGCCAAAAATGTGTAACGTGTCAAATGGAAACCCGAAAAGAATGACACTAACAACTCCCAATGATGCATCGATTCGATGATTGGTTCCCTCATCCATTCTCAATCTGGAATCATCTTTCAATCATAGGTCCATGTCCCTTATCATATCCTTAAAAGATTATGTTTAATTGGTAAATTTTTGTAAAATTCGAGTTAGGTTTTAGTATAACATTGTAGGACACTACCAATTTCTGTCTAAAACAACATACAATAAATAATAGTATATAATGTTTTATAATTAATAATTTAAAATGCATAAGGGAAATAGTTATAAAATTTCATTAATCATTAATTTATCACATTATTTCCCTAGGTTCAAGATGGCACACAACCCATTGGTTATCACCTCATTGGTATTTGTAGCATCAGTATGTTCAACAAAACACTTGAACTAATAAAAAATATATGTTTCATTTTCAAATAGAATTTATTATCCCATACCCATTATCACATGCATCAAAAATGTGTTCTTTTAAATCATCATTCTGCACCTCGAAGTCATTATCACATGTATCCAAAAAGTGTGATTTTCAATCAACTATATATTTCCCACAATCATTATAAAATTCAATAATTTTTGGTCTATAATTACATTTGAAGCACCCAATTAATAATTTTAGAATAATTTATTACCCAACAACCAGTTTCTCGAGGAAATCACAAATTTAAAATATGCCATCTTTGATAAATTTTATCATAATCAAATATCATTTCCAAATTTCACATCATGGAATACCATTTATATATTTCAATACAATCATTATTAATAGAATTAAAACATGAAGAATAAAATGAATAAATCTATATTAAGTCATTCATCAACAGCTAATCATATAACTCATGAACCCTTCAATGTTAAGACAAACATCCCATGATTTCCATTAATCAATCATTTCAGAATAGAATTACTCAATTAATTGCTCAATCCTCATGATTGGCCAATTACCCAATTCTAATACCTCTTCATTTCAAAAATCACATAATTTAATTAATTAATTGATACATTACTTTGTCAAATTTTACCAATTTAAAATTACCTGAAATTGAACCAATTAAATAATCATATTTTAGTTCCATTTTAATATATTTAAATTCATGATGAAATTAACCAATAATGAAAATTTAATTTGATCAATTACATACATATAAATAAATCAAGATATTGAGAATTTAATAATGGAACAACTATCTCAAATTAGATAATGAAATCTCGCCAATGGAATCCCACAATTGAATAAGAAAATTAAAGAACCTGATGAAGAACAATATGTTGTTCTAAAAACAATATTAAACATACAAAGGCAATGATCAATGTAATCATGAAACTATATATGTTTCATAAAGTGAAAACATCACTTATAAAAAAGGGAGAAAGATAAGAGAGTAGAAGTATTCCATTCTATATGATAATATCTTACCATGATTGGTGAAGATCAATAAATGGAACATCAATTAACAAAGAATGAATGATAGAAATAATTGAAACAGATATAAGACCCTCCAATTTTTATATATGACATTTTTATTTGAGCTAGGGTTTTTTAGGATATAATATAGGTGTTCGAGAATCTTTTAGTTATTTTTGTAGGGATTAATTTTATGTATGAACTATTTCCTTTGCAACGTGAATATTTTCTATAATCATGATCTTAATTATGAACCTATTCCCTAGGGGTATCATGGATATTACTAAGAGGTCACAAAAATTGACAAATCATGCCCCAATTATTTGAATTCCCTTTATTTCTGTTCAAATTGTTTGATGGCCTAGATGCACTTTTTGGTAAAACCATGCACAAATCATCCACAAACCCCTTCCTATTAAAATTATCCATCATAACTAAAAAACTGTCAAAATTAAAACCAAATCATGATATAACCAAAATATGGAACAATTTTAAATAAAAAATATCGAGAAATATCCAGAAAATGTCAACTACTTACAATCTCCCCACATTATAACACCTCATCCTCTAGCTATACTCCCATGATTCAATATAATACAAAGGATAGATGACCATCCCACTAACCCCGCATATACTCTTCTCTCACCCATGATTCCTCCTAAAAACTGCTATGTACTTACTATACATGAATAATCAGTTGGGTCACTCCCCACAACTCAGTCACACTGTGATCCAATAAATGTATCAGATTTTCCTCAAAGGTTGTAACAGTCTCAAGCTCAACATTATCTTCATCGATCAGATAATACGAGGTGTGGGATACTACAGAAACTGTGACACAAGAAATAAATCATCATAATCAATCACATGATAAGGGAAGGGGTGATATAATAGAAACAATGACACATAAATAAGTCATGAGTAAAATTATTCCAAATTGGAAGATCCAATTTGTACACCAATGTCCGGATTATTTCTCCAATCTCTAATGGTATGAAAAAGCTAGGTGACAAAATTCCCTATATCTGAATCCTATGGTGTCCCAATAGAGGAATAACTCTATGGAAAACACAATCACCCTATATTAAATCAATACATCTTGTACATCTGTCAACATATCAATTTTCTCAACAATATTTCATTTTCATACACATATAAATAATTTGAACAATATCTTACATATTTTTCATGAGACTATATATCCAAATCATTGACTTACCTATCTCAATCTAATATAGGGGTGGTCTGAATGGACTATCCAAAATTTCATCATGAGGTACCATGTTTTTATTTCCAATTAATTATTGTTATTCATGGACTCCTCACGTGAAAGGTGATTCTATTACAATAGAATAAAATTTAAAAGACATGATCATAACATATCATAGAGAAAATAAATATCGTATTATATCTTTCTTTATTTATTTAGGTTGAATTACATATTAAATAAAACATATCTACCAATAATTATTTCAAAAAATTCTTGAAGAGTGAGAGAAAACATAATTCATAGTCTGAAATAATACTCCTAGAGACCCCATGTAGATGGACTATCTCCCAAACATAAAAATATCTCAGTTGGTCCACTGAGAAAGCCTCTCATATATAAATGAAATGTGATACGTTCAAAAATCTATCTACAAAAACTGAAATAGATTCATTCTTCTGAGGAATCCTTTAGAGAACCACCACAAAATATATAAAACCATCATATCACATTTTTTTTTGGGAATTTTCAATTTATATAGTAATATACCATGGTGTTGATGCTCTTCCTTCACCTGTTGAAAAGTGTATCATTTTATCATGGTCCCATCAAATTCATTTAAAATAAATGTATTCCAATACTATCATTGTTGGTTACTATAAATTTATGAAAAACCTAGATTCAAAATACACATTGAGGAATTAATGTCCCACATCATCTCCTACTGCATACGCATAGGGACAATTACACAACCCCTAATCATATATTATAGATTCCACATATATGCTTTAGTCAAAACTCGACGTGACTTCTTCAATTAGTTATCTCATTTATAAATATTTTAGATAATTAAATTGATTTTCTATAATTTGGTAGAACAGATTATTTCCATTGATATAGATAAGAGATTCATATTCACTTGGATTCCCTGTACAACATCATGCATCTCATAAAAAATGTCATCATCGTCCACTCAGATCTAGACTTCTGAACCACCTCAATCTGTGTTTTACTTATTAGATCATCCAAATTATTGTTCCCATTTCGATAAAATATGATACATCCAAGTAAAATAATTCATATAATCAACCAATATCTATTCCCTTATATTAAAATATCATTATGAAAACACATAATATATGATGATGTTATTAGTATACACAATTAACATTCCACCAACAGATAATTCATCAATTTCATTAAATCATAATGCAATACTGCTAATTCAATGTTTTGAGTACGTTTGTTCTATTAAAGTGGGCCCAACTACCATGACCTGTATTCCACAAATCAAACCACTTCTATCAACAATACTCCAAGACCCGTCCTTGAAGAATGAAAAAAATATAATCCTCACATGGATCTAGTAGAATCGTGATTTTTGACTGTATAAAATGATTCTTAAACTCTTGGAATGTATTATCACATTATCTATAGCATTAAAACTATACCATCTTCTTTGTAAAGCCATATTGAGGTTGCGTAAACAGTGAAAATTTCTCGATAAACCTATGATAATATCCTACTAAACCCATAATGCTATGGATGTGAAAACTATCATTGTCTAAACCCATTAATCAACTTCATGAGATTTCTTTGGATCCTCTGAAACACATTCATATGAGATGATGTGTCCTAGGAATTTTACCTGATTAATCCTGTATTACAACATTCATATATTGGATTATAGATGATGTGAGGGTGTTTAGAATAATCATCCTGAGTCTTGGAGTAAACCATTATTCCATCCATAAATACAACCACAAAAAATAATCTTGTTATGATGTGATGATTCTGTACATCAAGGTCATAAACACAACTGATTTGTTCGTCATTACGAATGAAATCATATAGATATAATAATGTCGATACATGAATCTAAAATTAGTATGTCGTGTGTTTGAAGGTTAAACAGTAAACTGAAGATACCCTGATCAAAATTTGACCATGGAGAAAACAAAATCTCCTATCAACTTATAACAAAGGTCAGTGATATGTGGAAGAGGATGTAGGTTCTTGACTATCAACTGGTTCAACTTCCCATAATCAACCCATAAGAACAATGTTCTATTTTTTCCATAGAAAAAATGATTAGGGATCCATAATGTTACATAATCAGTTCAAAAAAATCATTTATCCCTCAACTCATTCAGTTTAGTTTTATGTTTTTGAAACTCTTCTATGTCATTATATATTGTGAAAAAACAATTGGATCATCCCTCAGCATGATATCAACCATCAATTCTACATTACTCTCATATGGAATAACTGATAATTCCAAAAAACACCTCGTAGATCCCATCAAATATGGGAGGAAATAAATTAATATTTTCTCCACCATGATCTAGAATATGACTAGGACATGGGTAGTGAGATTCCCCAGTTGCAGATGATCTTTCCTTTCAGGTAATGCATATATATCCAAAAAATCCATGATGAATATAATCAAAATAAACATAATATGTAAGGTAATATTCTATAGTAACAATTGATTTGTTATGTTGACACCACATATCAGTCCATATAAATAATTACATCAAATTATAACATATCTTGAATGTAATGTTCCCAATGGATTTGATACTCCCCAACCTATATTGATCAATGCTTGCACAAACACATGTCTCTCAAATATAATCACAATGTTTTATCAATTTTTATCACCCTACTCAAAAAATCTACTTAATGAATTATATCACTCAAATTATGTATATATATATATATATATATATGAATAAGTGAAAATAATATCAAATTAGGAACTAGGTAGAGTATAGTGTTCACAATTAATATTACAAACTTTCAATGGTCTAACCTCTTTATCCACTAATATATAATGAAATATATGAAATTATTCTATAAATATTACATGTGATTCACCTAGAGACCCTGGTGCTAGGCCACCATGCTTATATGAGCACACATTCCTAAAATCACCACAATTGTTTCCACTATTGCCACATCTAGTATTACTCCAACTCCCCAACTAATATTGTGTCGAATACACATTCTCATTACATGGTTATACTAAACTACCCATCATTACCAACCTATCATGTGTTCCATCAAATCCATTATTGATGACTCATTAGACAACATTATAGGAAAACAGATGGAGGTCTTGGAAAATTCATATGAAATTGAACAGATGTACCACACATTTGATAGTATATTCATTAAAATTCATGTGTGACTGACCCTAACCCATGTCTATTATTCCTATTATAAAATTTGATGAAATTATTGTATCTATTATCCCAAATATCAGAATATATACATCATAATCGTATAGAAAAAACCTTATATTATCTGATGGTAGTCTTATTTATGTTCCCCCTAAATTTGTACCCGATTAACCTCTACGAAAAACATTTTATGCCTAAGGATATTCTACATGGAAATAATTTCACTGTTAATCCCATTAAACATCCATTTATTCATGGTGACCATGTCTCTTTCAAGAGATGAATAATAGAACATTGAAACCATGAAGCATCCATTATATTCCATCATTAGTATTATATTCTTAGTCAATCACATAAACTCAACATTCATCCCCTTACTAAGAATCTCAGGGTAAAATTGCACCAAGAACATATATTGAAATTCAATCCACATCATACCAAGAATATATTCATATAAACACTACATTTCCCACAAATTATTTTCATGAACACATTACACATTTGAATCCAATTTGACTATATTCTTAGCGAGAATCTCTATGTGGTCAAGACTCAACTGGATAGAATAAATTTGGATATCATCAACCTTACATCCATCCGCTTAGGTAAATGATAGATATAATGTTAATAGAACTATTAATCTAGGTCATAATTAATCCCCACAGTCTACTTTGTCCCCCTCTCTATAAACAATACAAATTGCTGAATGTTATCATAAAACTACTATCTGGATCCTTCTCTATGCTATACATTTACATTAGGTTCCACTATTGGAGGGTCACTTCCAGAAATATCCTTCTGTCATAAAATCAAAATACATATTCTAGTATGATTTCTAAATTATTCTAAACACAAACTATAGTATACATCACACAACATGAACATTATTTTGATGATTCACAAAAATCTACAATAAGTCATCCCCATCTTCGCACAACCTGGTCATTATTGAGGCATTATCACTATCCTTAGTTGTCCTATATTTATGTCTATGTTAACAATGATTAAACTAATTACCATTATTCATGACTCAAATTAATCACCCATTTATTCTTATCATGCATCATTTTTCAAAATTCATGTAACATTAGGAACCTTTTTCCTTAAAAATATACACAAGAAAGAAAATAACATTCTTAAAACCAACTCCTACCTAAACCATCTATTTCATGCATGCCTAAAAATTATGCATGTAAAAATAATTCCTCATTTCCAATAATTATTCATCTATAAACAACTCTCATGCCATAATGGTCCATGATCCTTGTATTAGAAAATTTTATTTACAAATATCCCAAATCAAAATAATTGCATTAAGAGAGGTGAAATAACTTCCAACAATAACATTAAACATCAACAATATTAATTTCACCCAGTGGAATTGGATTTTAACAATGTAAATATATTATATAGTCCCATAAATTATCCATTATCCATGGTCGGACTCATCAAAATATTCTTTCTAACATTCCCTAAAAGTAATAAAATTGAAAAATAAAATAAAACACCACTGATACAGCTTTGTGAAATATTGTCCTAGGGGCCACATACTAGTACCCCATGTCTGTCGGTCATTCGACCACATGTGCCACCCTAAATTCTGGAGGATACCAAATTGTATTGAGGGTCTAATATATATCATAGGGTGACTATAAAATATTTATCATAGGAACACACCAACAAAGTTATATAAAACAACATCCAAAAGATATATCCCTAACCAGAATAAGTCAATTATCACATTATGAAGAAAATATTTAGACAATATCCAAAACTGTTGCTGTATATATGACATGTCAAATATTTGTCTATACTTAAAAGATAATCACAAAATAAAGTCACTGACAGCTCCCAAATTGGTCTAGATACCATGCCAGTTTCCCACATCTATTCTCCATCTAAAATCATCTATATAACAGAGGTCTATTTCCATTATTGTTCCCTAAAAAATGAGGACATTTTATGGACATATTAGGAATCTCTAGTATGGTGCGAGTACAACTCGTTTCTCCATCACAAATCCTATCTAAAATAACAAACATTCAGTAATTCTTTATAAATTTTTTTAAAGAATAATTTAAAATTCATATCATACATTGTCATCACATTTATAAATTCCTTAATTTACGTTATTATTTCCCTTGGATCATGATGAAAACAAAACATCAATACCTTCTTATTCCCGTTTCAGATTCTAAGCCATATCACATATGATTTTATAATTAATTATATCATTAACATACATTATCCATTTAATTTGATCTCATAACATGGCTAATTGGATCCATATTCTTATTAAATATTTTTTTTGTAGATCACCTTGTCATTGACCTTAGGGGAATTTTAGGCATCAATTACTACCCCGCAACCAATTCATCCAACAATTACACGATCATGGTTTTTATGTTTCTTTCTATATCCCACACTCATTATCACATGAATCACACAATTAGGCTTCTGGAGATTCACAATGTCCCACACTATTTATCAGATGAATTCATCTTGGTTGTAGAATTTCATGTACAGAGATCCTTGGATATTTGGAGAACAAGTTGATGCTTGAAAACTAAATAACACATTTCAAATATTTTTCATTTTAAATAGATAATCATAATTATCTATACATTAAATATTTCAAATCTTGTAATACCATTTCAATTATAAAAACAATCAAGATTGATCACATTTAATATAAACAAATCAATATGATAAAATCATTATTGAACCATTTATCCTCTTTAATCATATAATCCATTAACACATCAAAGAAAATCTAAGAATCCCTTAATTCATTTTAATAAATAAATTAGTCATTCAATTAATCATTAGATTCCAAAATCCCATAGACTGAGAAATTAACCATTCATAATATAACAATGTTTGATATTCACATAATTTCATTAATTAATTAAACAACAAATTAATAAAATTTACCACATTTAAATTTCCCTAAATTGGACCCATTAAATTGTAACATGGACATTCTTGTTAATCTATTTACATTCCGGATTAAATTTTAAAATCATGGAAATTGAAATTTATAAAATACATACACATAATTAAATCAAGGATTTGGGAATTGAATTGTATACTAACCACGTATAGATCATTGATTTATACTCTCCAACAAAAATCACAAATTGATGTAGAACAAGCAAGATCATAATGAAGAATTAGTTGTAGATCTGAAACCTTGACTGAATATCAAACATATTAGATCAATAAAAAATCGATCTATATATATTATCAATAAGGAAAAATCCATTTATAGTATAAGATAAAAATTATAGAGATGGATGAAACCATTTTGAAATAGATTCTCCAACTGTGAAGGGTGGAGATCTATCAATGGAATTTTGATTCATCAAGAACATATGTTGGAAATATATAGAACTCGTATAAGAGCATCTAAACATAAATCTAAATTGTTAAAGGTCAAGCTAGAGTGCATTTTGATATAAGACTGGGGCTTTAGAAAATTTTTTATTTATACTACGGGGTAAAAATATCCACATGCATAGTTTCATATACATGGTTCAAGGTTTTCCACAAACATGGACCTAATTATGTTTCTCATCCTAGGGGTTGTTTTGGTTACTTCTTGGAGGTATTGTGGTTTGAGAAAATATTTTCTAGCTATGATAATCCCCTTTTTTGATATTTCAAAATTTTATTTCCTATATATAAGGTTTGGAAATATTGTGCACTAACTGTGGACATCTTATATTCCTTCTGAATTTCTCAATCATAACCGAAAAAACTACCCAATGTCAAATCCAAAAAGGATATACCATAAAAAATAAAAATATAACAAGAAAATAGGCACGATAAAACTCCAGAAATGGTTGGCATCATAATTGTGGACTGTGATCTTCCATAATTTTTAAGGACTGCATGATCCTATTATAGATACTGGTTTATGTGAACAACATTTCATACATGAAATTAGTCTTCTTGATGATTAAAAATATTGGATCCTTTATAGTAAACAAACATAATGATAACAATGTTTATATATCCATTTTATTATTGATATTTGATATGTTCCAATATAATATAGTTAATTCAAAATATATAAATCTATGGGTATACCTATTCACATTCAATTACCAACTAAATGATTTATTGTTTTGTTTTCTCATTAAATGGTTTATCAGGATGAAATAAACCATATACAAATCCAAAATATTGGTTTAGCGGTAGAGATATGGAAGGAAATTCAAAACAGTATTTAAAAATATAAATATTTCATGGTAGAGGATGTTATATATTTAATGAGTTTTTAGAGAGATTAATACGTCATAGGATCAAATTAGGATATAAATTTATGTATTTTATTTTTATATATAAGGCATATATTGTGTCATAATTTATTTTTTAAATGATTGTTTACTAATGATGAAAACTCCCAATGTATCGTGAGATATTTTGGAAGAGATCTCTAACACTTGTAGCATATGAAAATAGATAAATGGTCGTTCAAAGGAATGAACTATCAATTTAATGAAATTTCATTACTGGTATCCCATATTTAATCCATATAATAGAATAATTACATCTTCTAATATATTTCAATACACAAATATATATATGAAATTCAACAGACACATGCATCCGTTCCAAAATCATTAGTGGTTTTTGGGGGAGAAAAAGAATATCAGGATTTTTGGGATGATTCAGAAGACAAAAACCCATTATATTTCAATGATATGACTTAAAATTGAACCCCACAATTAACAATTCAAATAAATATATAAAAATTTATGGTCAATGCAATAAAAATAATTAAAAAATTGAACAGTGACTGAGTAAATAATGGTCCAAAATTTCATCATTATAGTAGGTCCAAATAGATATTTTCTTCATCCAAAATCCACGATAACATCCTAGCCATATCATCCCCTCGTCACCAAAAAGATGGTTATTTAAAATAATTCCATCAAACCCCACACATGAATCCTAAAAAAATATATCATGCATATTCTTGGTTCTTTTTCCAAAAAATCATATTAGTTGATGATGATCTAAGAATCAAATATCTTGAAGACAAGGAATTCTCTTTGAAATGTAATGAATCATGTAATGAATAATAAATAAAAATTATTAGATAAATCAACTCATAAACGTCTTAGGAACATAATAAAAAAATAAAATGGATCCAACTATGAATATACATAATTATAGTACTAAATGACATAAGAAAAATAGATATATTAAGAAACAATAAAAGGTGAAAAATTTGAATCAAGGGAAATGATATAATGAAAATATTAAAATGAAAAATGAGATTAAAAATAATAGAAATATTGAAAATATCATCAAGAGGAATAAAATGAATTATTTATGATATTTTAACGTTATAAGATCCATATACCATTCTACAATATTCTATGTAACATTATATTATAGATCTAATATTTGACATTTCAAAGAATAATTACAAAAAATTGCATCAATATTCAATTTAGTGATGAAATAAGCCAAATATTATTGTATAAAAAAGTTTTAAATGACTTTTATTCATGTAAAATGTTATTAGTGGATCTACTAATTATCCAGTTATGTAAAGAACATGGATATGTTATTTAGTTATAAATAACTTCAAAACTAAAACATATTGGAATATTTTCTATCTCGTGCGTAATTTTCTACAGAACAATTGATATAGTGATTTAAATCTATAGAGCCAATGTCATTTTCATTCCCCAATGCGTGTTTGAAGAATTTGGATTGGATGATCCAATGATTATCTGGGTATCATTTGGACACACTATTCATTTTTTTAAATACCCTCAAGTAATTATTATAAATGTTATTTTCATTTTGGGAACATTCATATTCCCCACTTAATATTCATCCCAGATATAGATGAATAAATTTAAATCTCCATTTTCCTATGGAAATAATTATTGAAAATAATAAATTAATGGTTTGATGTGAATTTTTGGAGGTTTCTTTAATATTTTATTTGACAAAATTTAATAAACTATCATGAAATGTATGAATCACGAAACCAAATTTTAGTATTGTCATGTTATTTTAACACTAATGAGTATCCCACCATCATGAAATTACAAAATTAATAGGTGAATAAAATTATATATAATATACTAATAATATGATAGATTATAAATAACTGGATGTAGATCTGATGTAAACAAGTTGGATATAAATTTTTTAGTGAATTTATCATTTATTAATGGAATCCTACAATTATTTCATCCTCTAGATCATAAACTAATCATCACATGTGTCGATTCAATTTCCCACTATACAAAGGATCGAATTATAATAATAAAAATATACTAAAAATTAATTGATTAAAATTAGTAATGATGAAAATATATGTAATGTTTTTTTGGAAATGAAATTATGAATTTTCATACGGTATTTTAAATATAAACGGAAAATACTCACAACAATGTGATACTATTAAAATATTTTTTGATTAAAAAAATTATTGTTCAGACTAAATGTGAGACTCAATCTACAAGTGAATAATTTGGTAATTATGGATTGTTTCCAAACTCTTTGATTCATGAATCGTCTTCTTATTATCCTACAGTGAATGGGTAAGCATATGTTACTTACTTATAATGAATGAAAGCATGATAGAAAAATCTAGTGAATATAATTATATAACTCATTTAATGGTTGTTACATGATATCAAGAATTTTTTTACTATCAAAATATATTATAATAATTAAAAATATCCATTTTATAATTTAGTTCCATATAAAATATATTGATTCGTTATCAGATGATGAATTTTATATTTTAATGGATATGTAATCATTTAAAAATTAATTTCATGTATATGCACCTGATCAAGCCGATACCTCATTTAATTAAACATAAATATCTTCACCAATATGAATATTTTATTTGGAATGTGTATTAAACTATAATGTACAATAATTTCTATTTCCCAAATATTATATGTAATGGTTGTTAAATTTATTGATATTTTAGGGGAATACATCCCCATTTTTATGTGTCCTTTTAAAATAAACGATAACAAACATTAATTTTTAAATAAAACATTTTCAGAATGGTGAATAGTTATTAATTAAAAAATGTGTCACTCAATGGTTTATGGGGGAATATTCCATGGGATTAAAATATAAAACCTTATAAATTATGTTTATATAGATAAAATAGTCATGATATAATATAATTATAAGCCATTAAAATTGAAAGCGATTCAATTATTTCAATGATATATGGGTTTCTTCTCAATATTAATCAATCGATTTTCAATAATATATTGAAAACATAGTAGCACTTTTTTGAATTCAATAAATTTTATTTTTAATAAATCAAACAAGTAGTCTATAATGTTTTTAATAGAAACATCATTTCTACACTAATCATAGTCACTACAAATAGATTCAATACATAAAACTTAATGTTTGAAATTTGTGAATTTGTTGTGGGAGATGCGCTATTAGAGTTTGTGTATCATATATTTCAACTAATATGTTATGAAATTATTACAGTAAATAAATATACAATATATTACAAAAATATAGTGAAAAATATTATTGATTTGGTATTTTCAATTGATATGTTCAGATAATATTATGTTGTCTATATTCTAACTCTTTACAGTGAGTATTCCACATGAATAAATTTTTTTAACAAAAATTATATATTCCTACAAATAGTTAATCATATTTTAAATATATTTGTGTTTATATCATGGTTAATTTCAATATGGAATCCTATAATATAGTTGTTAATGACATGTAATTTTTATAAATAAAGAAAATAGAATAAGTTTAAAATTAATTTTTTAAAATATGTTAAAATATTATGCCGAATGGCATTACCATGAACTCATAGTGGCCTTACTGACATCTGATGTTCATCTTCGGCAAATCCTCATCTCAAACTATGAGGTGCTGATAGCTTGATCTGAGTTATTTCTTCAAGAACCACCATGATCCGTTGAGCTGATCACAGAGGACGTCAATACTCAGGAGTGTGTACTTGTTCTTCACGGTCACCTAGTTCAGGCAATGGTAGTCGACACAAAGCCGCAATCTCCCACTCGCCTTCTTGCCAAACAAAATCGGGGCTTCCCATGGAGAAACACTTGGCCAGATGAATCCCTTCCCCTGCAAGTCCTCCAGATGTACCCACAACTCACGAATCTCTGTGGGAGAAATCCAATATTCTGGAGTAGATATCAGTGTCATCCCAGGGTATAGGTCAATGTAGAAGTCCACCTATCTGCGAGGAGGTAGTCCTGGAAAATCGTTAGGGAAAACATCCGCTTATTGATCCACCACTACAGGATAACTCAGACTCTCCATGTCAACTACTCCGAGGGTATGGTAGGACAACTGATGAGTGATCAGATGCACCCTCTTCCAAGTAAGTCTGTCATATGCTACAAAGGTTCCCTTCTCCCCTGTGAAGGTAATCCTGGTCCCATCAATGTAGACACATGGCACATTTCACCCAATACAGTCAATCTGAGCATTAATTGTAGATAAAAAGTCTATACCCAATATGACGTCGTTTGGACTCGACACCACTATGTGGAGATCCCAGCCGAAGCTCTTGCCTCCTAGAGTAAGCTAAAACTGCCGAGACCAGTGCGTATTCGTCGTATATGCTCCCGTAGGATTCTCTAGTAGTAAGGTTCGAGCCAACTGCTCCATCGGAATCTCCAAGCTCCAAACGAGAGTAGTGACTATGAATGAGTGACTGACACCTGTGTCTATAAGAACTGCAGGTAAGGCGGAGTAGACATAGATAGTATCTTGAATCGTATCTGGAGTGCCGTGGTCGTATGCCTTAGCTACCTAAATGTGAGCTCTCCCCTGTCTACCTTCTCGCAGCTGTAAGGGTGGACCTCCTAATGGTGGTGGAGGTAGCACCTCATATCATCGTCCACCGCCTTCTTCTCAACCAGCTCTTCTGCCACGTCCGCCTATTCCCTGTGGACTACCTCGATCGATTCTATTCCTCTGCCTGGGAGGTACCTCAACATTTTGTTGATCATCTGAATGGTGGGTCTGACTATCACGATCCATTTGACCCTACCCACCGCATGAGTAACACTGTCTGCTCATGGCATAAATTTCACTTCCTTGGGTGCCCCGAATGACTGATCATGAGTCATGCGGTTGCCCACCCATAGGTCCAGTCCTCTTGGATCTCTATGTCATCTGTCTACTGCCAACTACAGAAGAATCCATTGCATGTCAACTAGTAGTGGATCTCATTGCTGGTGACTGCTCAACATTAAAAAACACCAATAGGAGGGCTCTCTCTAACACTCCCACCTTCATCGGGATGGTGAGGGAGATCTTCGAGGCTCTGATCTCTCGCCTGGTCCCCTACTCAAAGGTCTGTGCCCTGATTAATGGGTCCCACACCATATCTATGGAATAACATGAGTGGTTGGTGAACCTCGATGAGTATTGTGCTACTGTCACGATTCCCTAATACAGAAGAATTATCTCCTATATCTGCACCTCACGAAGGGTGGCTGGGACAAATGCCACCTGAAACAGGCTCTCGATGTCTATCCAGATAAGCGTCGCCTCATCATGGACCTGAAGCATCAGGCACAACCATCTTCATGCTACTCTCTGAAGGAGCCTCGCATCAAGGATCACCATGAGGACTTCAAGTGTCCCTACTATCCTGAAGACTCTCACCACAACCTCTAGCCAATCCTCAGCAACTTGTGCGTCCGTATATCCCTGGAACATGGGTGACCTCTGGCACTGGAACTCATGAAACATGCTCCAGTGGAATTCATTTTCTGCTGCAGCTGCTTGTGGCATCGGTGGCCCAACGGGAAATGGTACCACTAGTGCCTCTGTTGGTAAAGGGCCCTACACCGAGGACTCGTTGCTCGGTGGGCTATCAGAGCGTACAAATATCGGGGCTCTACGGGGAGGAATCCTAATAGAAACAGTTGTGACATAGTCAAAAGATTATACATGGTGAGATGACCCGGTTGATATTACTTAAGAAAACTTTTAAATACACGCACACAATCAGTGTTTTCATCCACTAAGTCGGAAATCAGTAGTCAAGGTCTGGGTGTATGGATTTGTCGGCCGCCCACACCAAAACTAGACTCCCAAAATAGGAAACCACACTTAGTACCCTTAACACTATTGCTTCACAAAAAATAATGATCAGAGTCCTATGTTCTACGGTAGAGCCGACTCCTATGCTACCAATTTGTCGCAACCCGTCCCCTAGGACCTGTATCGTGAGTACCCCAATCCCACCTTCCCTAGGCCAGGTGCTAGCGACAAGCATCAAAGGCGAAAATCCCTATACTGGGAAGGAATTACCAATATAACAGTAAAATACACAATAGAGTATGCAAATTTAAGTAAAACACAACGTAAAACTATATACAAAAGAGTGTATTTAATGTAATGGGGCTAGAAATAGAAGCCCACTTGTAAAGTACAATACAACTGAAATTTTAGTACAACTATATAGAAAAAAGTAAAGCCGCTACCGGGCCATCCTTTTGGATTACAACCTAAATAGTAGGAAAACATGGCCACTTCACCACTCCAAGTCTGTCTGTCCACTCTGTGTACATCTCGTAGAGTGGTCCACCTCTGGGTATCATCCAGTTCTGCTACTCTCTTTTCCAATTAGCATTGTCAGTCATCTTCAACCAACACAACGAGGTGCAGACATAGCCCGTGTAGTGGTGAGTTTAACGATACTCATTAGGGACCCCATGACCCTCAAGGTCTCACAAAATCCATCAACAATAACAAATAAGTATGAAATCAACAGATAAACCTTAAAGAGTTATATTCCCATACATAATCCTATGTTATATAGTAACCAATCTCAATAATGAGGAAATCACATAAGTCATGGACTCAGCTCAAAACCAGTATTTTATTCCAGGGTGGTAACATGTAACACTCCCAGTCAAATTTTTGAAAACCGGGATGCTGGTGTACTCCTCCTCTATAGAGTATTGTGGTCCTTCCACATCACATAGAGGCGCTTCCCACTATCCTGGACTGCTATGGTACTCCTCCTATCAAGTACTGTGGGTCTACCGCATCACACAAAGGCGCTCCCCACTGTGGGTCTGCCGCATCACACAGAGGCGCTCCCCTCGTCTCCTGTTGAGGTTCTCCTCCAATTGAGTATCGTGGGTTTACTGCATCACATAGAGGTGCTCCTCACTATGGTTCTGCCACATCACACAGAGGCAATTACCACTGGGCTAGTCGAAACACTCTGAGTCGAAAGGTCAGCAGTCGTCAGGTCTCATCCAGCAACTAGGTCTCCAAACTTCGGCCGCTCTTCTACGAGAGGATATGCACCACGAGCTACTGGTTGATACTCAAACAATCATGAAGTACCATGTAGAAGTATCCCAAATATCCGTCTCTTCAAAGGGATCTCAACGCAATAGACGACGCGTCAATCAGAGGCCTGGTCGGTGAGTTACTGGTATTTCCGTCCTGTGGGGCCGGTTGGTTTCTTGGTTCAAACCAGCTTTACCGTACTCCAAATGTGTCCAAACATCAAGTGGGGTAGTCCAAATTAACTGACTCTCCCTAATAATTCCATCGTCGTAGACGGTTCGTTGATCAGACACCCGTAGCCGAAGATATGGGTGAAATGGTATAAATTGGGCAAAGCGGATCTGGGTCCGGTCTGACCCTATCGGACCGAACCGGTCCACGGGTGTGACTTGGTCCGAGGGGGAAGCCTGCATTGATGGTGGCCTGGACCAACATCCCAATGGCTCACATGTTTCTCCTAATTCGTAGCCAGGGGGAATCCGCATGCCCCCTGGCACCCGAGCAGCTTTGTCGTTCAGGTGAAGCTCCAACCATCGCCAGGTGGTGCCGGTCCAGCACACACAGGACTCGATGCGGTCCAGATCCTCTCTTTTGGCCGATCTGCCATCCCCTCCACACCACCTATGTGGTGCGACTTCTCCGCGCCCCTCCTCCATGACCCACACTAGATGTGACCCTCTGCTGGCCCCTGTGCGGTGCGACAACACTCTGCCCCTCCGCCGTAGCCCGCCCTGGCCGCGACCCTCTACTGGCCACTGTGCGGTGCGATGGAGCCTTGTGCCTCCACCGTGGAATACCCTGGCCCCTTCTCTCCTTCCGCATGGCACGGCGGTGTCGCACCCTCTTGGAAACCCAACGGCCTTGCGCCACCGGTTTCTTCACGGTCGGCCCGTTGCCAGCCACTGTTGATTTTACCGCGGTCCATTCCTCCTTCATAATGTTGTTCTGCCACCATCATCAAAAAAATGGAACAACATAGGGGGAGGGTTGGGTCATGTTCATGCGGTCCTCTCCCTCCATGTTATGGAATTGTCGATTAGAAATTCACATTCCAAAATATTGAAAGGTGAAGAACAGAAACAAATTCAACTCAAATCCCTACATCGTTTTTCGATGACTGTTGACAAAAGAAGAGAAGATAACATCATTCCATTGACGTCAGAAAGAAGATGAAGAATTCTAGAATGGCTTCATCGGCATTATTCAAGGATGAAGCTCCCTCCTTTTCCCATTTGAAGAAGAAAGAAGGTGGAATATGTCTGTCGTTCTTCATTGGAGAGAAAAGGATCCTCCAAATTCTTCCAATCAATCTCTCTAGCTCTACGAAATGAATTTCCATCAAAAAATAATAGAATATAAATTATTTTAATTGTTGGAAATAAATAAAATGGTTCAAATTAATTAATAGAAAGAGTTCAATTAATTAATTATGAGGGTTGTAAATTTGATTTAGTGGGGGGCGTTCAAGGGTTTCTATGCTTAATTGGGGGTTCTAAGGGGTTACAACCCCCAGATGGTCCCCACCAAAGATATCCTCCCAATAGATGTTATGTGAGGGTGGGACCCACCACCATAATATCCCATGGAAGGTTATGGTGTGGTGTCCTGTAAGGATCCAATATTCCCGTGGAATTTTATTTTAATACATTGAAATTTTACGAGTCCACAGTTTCTGACAGTGATTGATTCTGAGGCCCGGTGTGCTCGAAATCAATTTCTAATGTTTTGTTTGGGTACCTTTAGTAAACGTACGAGATGTTTTTTATAACTTTTGAATGGGTGATAGGAATTGAAATCTGAGGGCATCGTTGAACTCGCAGCACCAGTTTTCGCTTAAGAATACTTTCACCACGACGGCGAACGATCGGGTATGAGAGTTGGTTTTTGGGTTTCACATGGATTAATAAAATAAAATAAGTGACAACTTCTTTTATTTTTGTTGAACCGACGCAATGTTGTTATGTTGGTAAAAATCTCCACATGGGAGTTGGTGGTGGGACCTCCACATCCTAACTTCCCAAGGGAGGATAATTGAGGTGGGGACCACCCGAGCAGCATAACCTCCTGCGAGAGGTTATGACGTGGGTCCACACAGGGCTTAAACCCCCCATTTAATGGGAGGGGAGGAAACCTCTAAAATCTCCCCCATTAATGAGGGAGATCCTTTTGGACTCTAACTCCCCTATTAATTAAGGAGGATAAAACCTCCTCTAAACGCCCAATTAATTGACGGAAACCCCATTGACCCACATCATGTTTAATTAGGCGGGGACCACCCGGGCCTCTAACCCCCTTGAAACTCCACAAATTTAATATGACAACCTCTCGTGAAATTAATTTTGTGGAGCCTCTCCTCTATTTTTGAATTATTAAATTTAGAATAATTGTTTCAACATCATGAATTTAATTATGTGGGTCCCACTTAATTAATTCACGCCAATGGGCATAATAAATCAAAATATATTACTTTGGCACATTTATTCTCTCTTTAGTGGAGAGCTTGGGAGAATAGAATCCTCTAATGAAGAACAATAATACGCCGGTGATGATGATTCTTCCTCGGCTTATTCCACGGAACCCCCTCCCCCACTTCCGACGTGGGTTCTCTCTGACGACCCTTCTTCCTTCCACTTCATCGTCAATGGACCGACGCATGAGCTTAGAATTGGAAATGTACGACGAACGATGACAACATCATCTTCCCCTGCGACGAACGAACACTTGATAATTAAAAAGGTAGAGGTTTTGTCTAAGTTATTTAATGCTTTATCATCTCACATTGAATCAACTTCATGAGCCGCTTTCTAGCATTCTAATTTGGAGGGTTCAGGCCAAATTAACACGGCCCGACCCCTCTACAACCTTTGTGGTTTCAGAACCTTGAGTCAACGATGATGTAATGATAGCTTCGAAATGAGGCGACATCGATGAAGGCGGAGAGAAAATTCGGCGCTACCCACGACCTCTATGATCTATGCCTCCCTTGTGGAGCCCTGGTGCACTCCACATAACCCCACACCCCACATGTTGCCCGCACCCTCGCGCGCAGCCCGCACCCCCTAGCGCTCTCCCCAGGGGGATTACGGCGGGATTACGGTCCCATCACAAAATATTATTTGTGACAGGCTAGTCTCAAAATAATATATATATATATATATAAGAATATAATCAGAGACTTATTTGAAATGGTGACGTTTCTCGTCACAAAAAATATTTTTTGTGACTATGTTTTCTACAACGGTCTATTTGCGATGGGGCCCTGTCGCTAAAGCCTATTTGAAACAGGATCCAACAGCAAATAACCTGTCGCAAATACTTTTAATTCTAGTAGTGAATTAAAAATATATTTTATCACTTTTAATTATTTACGTCAAAAGTATTATTCCAATTATTTTCTAGTAAATTTTACTATCCATCCAAACATGAAACATCTTTGAAAAATACCACATATTGACCAAAATTAAATTTTTATGTTTCAGATTCAAAAATAAAGTTTATTTTGTGAAATAAATTTACGTATGTTTTATAATGTAGTGTTAAACAAAATAAAATATTAAAATTTGGGAAAAACTATTTAAAAGTATCATGTTTTCTATTTTTTAAAATAAATTTCTTCTTATATTAATCCAAATTAAATTGTTTCATGAATTTAAAAATTGTTTATAAAATATATTAAGATAATGATTCAGTAATATCTCTTGTTAATAGTGATTAATTTTATTTATTAATAGAAAATAACACTATGGAAAAATAAAATTAATTTCATAAAAAACAAATCATTTATATTCAATTTGATTTTTTTTCATTTTAATATAATTTATAACAAATGAACTCATTTTATAAAAATATTCAAATCATAATTTCATAATTTTTTTAATATCAATCATTCTGATTATTCCAATGACTAGGTGATACCGATCATGTTTAATACTCATATTTATAGTATATCATAATTATGTAAGACTCGGGATTGTGTGTAGAAAAACATATTGTGGAATCTAGATGTTGAATGAAAAAATGATAAACATATTGTTGTGTATAATTCATGATAAACTATTAATTTAATAGAATTAATTATATAAAATAATTTAAATCAATTTTAATAAAAAAAAATCCTAAAATCGTAGTCTTTTGGAAAATTTGTCACCAACAATGGAACCAAAGGATTTAATAAATTTTTCTGAAGGAGCTGTAGAGCAGTTCCATGATAAAATTGATCACATTATGATTATCAAAGAGGGAGACCTTGGGTGTCTTCTATGGAATATATCTTCCCTGACATAAGAATACTTGTTGTAGAACCCTCTATCTGTCACCATAGAGGGTGAACTTGATTCACAGTGTTTGTATTTAGTATATGTATAAAATTGTTGGAAATATATAGATTGTTGTTTAGATGACGGTAGAATAGGTTTCTTATATGTTACATGTTCCTGCAATGAATTGGTGGTACACTATGACTATGAATGATAGTCTATATAATACGTTTGGAATATACTTTGAAGATAAATTCTTGGATTAATTTTCCCATAGTTTTGGAGGAAATTGGGGGTTACTGTGGTTATGATGTGGACTCATTGGATAATTTATATAATGGAATATGATAGAATGTGTTATAATTTCCAATGTTTTGTTCTGGAATGGGTATTAGAAGATATGTGAATAGATAAATGTTTTTTTGTGTGGGATTAAATGTTGGATTAATTCCAAGGAACTCATTTTTCGGATGAAGGATTTTTCTGATGTGCTAAATCATGCTCTCATATATAAGCTGAAAATGAAAGAGACATCCAATATAATGTACGTGATTTCAAATGTATGACCTGAGGGTATATATTATATCATTTTTAAATGTATTTAAGAGAACATCATTCAGGGATATAGAAAAATGTGTTGTTTAGGAGAAGAATCAGTAACATAGAGTTGTAATTGTGTATTCTTCAACTAATGATGTAGGTCGGGTCAAAATCATAGCTTGTGTCACTGAACAATAGTAGAGTGTATATATTTTTTTGGATGGGTCACTTGTAGTGGTTTAATAGAATCCCCTGACCAATGGGTAATGAATGATTATCTAGGTAGATTCTAATAATTGATGGGAGACCTGTACCACATATTATTCGGGATATTCATATTCTTATAGTAGTGGCAGTTGAGGCGGTGGACATTGTTTTTTTATAAAAGAACCTTATCAATAGGGTGGTCTATCTAAAGGTAATCAATATGAATCAAAATCCAGAGGGGATTCACAATTTCATATAGTTCATCCTTAACTATTTAGAAATTGAGGATAGTCCATCAATAGTCAGATGTAATATTTTAGTATCTTACATGTTTCTCAATACCTTGTTTGATACAACATCCTCCCATTCTATTATATATAGTAAAATTCTAAAATGGATTGAAAATATGGTGGATTTTTTAGTGGGTATATGATGATTAAAAATCCATTGGAATTTAATTTAAACGACATATAATTATGCGATAGATGTTATCCTTAGGATAATGATTACTATTTCTATTGGGATCATCACATTACTAACATTTTAGGCATTGAATTGATTTGGTGTGTGGACTAGATGGTATCATAACAAGGGAATAATGATCTTTTATATCGGAAAATACCTTTTTTTCTTTTGAGGGTGGATGTTATATTAATTTTGGATTGTGGGGTATCTAGGTAGGGCATGTAGATCAACAATTAGGGGATCACACCACCCATATTTCAGTACTATTTCTATATGATTAGGGTTTGAATCAGGATTCATTTCCACCTTTAGTGAACTAGTTTTGGAAATTTTTCTTGAGGACATCATAGGGATTACACCAAAGAGGGATGTTGAGTTATCATTTGATCTCATTCCATGATATTAACCAGTTTCTATTCAAACTTTTAGATTTTCACCAATATTGAGTCATGAATATACAAATCACCTAGAATAATTTATTATAAAAATCATTTATCCATATGAGTACACATACTTAGGGTTCTCCAGACTTAATTTCAATGAAATCTAACTTGAAATTGTGATTATGTGATGATTACTAGATGTTTAACTAAAATATTATGAAGAACTAGAATCCTCTTCCATTTGTTGATGATATAATTGACCTTTTCAAATAATCTTGTGTATTATCAATGATTAAATTGAGATATAGTTATCATCAGCTAAGATCTAGACCTTTTGATATACCTGGTTCTACATTCATAACCATGTATGTACTATATTATTACATCACCCTCACATTAGGGATAATTAATGTTTTGGATATACTCATGACATTGATGAGCCTAACACGCCACCCATACTGAGATTCTTTTGTGGTTGTTTTTTTGGTGACATCCTGGTATACTAAAATTTTAATAATGATCATTCCCAAAAACATCAAATATTCTTGAGAACACAAAAATAGAATCTAATATAAAATAAGTAGTCTTACTGTCAATTCAGGATCGATATGAAATGTTTCATTGTTCAAATCAACACTGAATAACTTTTATCAGTGGACCCATAATAATTACAGTTAGTGGTTTCTTTGAATTATCCCAAAAATTATTTTTATATCGATATAATTTCAGGATTTGATGGTTACTAATATAGTTTAATTCATGGATATTCCTACATGGAATTACCACTTTAGGAATTGATTATAAACTGGGATCATATTTGAATGTTATTGTACTTTTGACAATTCTTTCTATTAGTTAGATAAGTGTTTTACTACCACACTGATTTTGAACCCACATGATACATGCGATTAGTTTATCTTGTTATTTGAATAATTTTGGATTTGATATAGAGTAGTGTTTATGTTTGGGGGTCTATATGGGCACATGGGTCTTGGAATTTTTGGACACATGAATGGAATTACCTTAAAAATGACTTCATGTTAACTGTTATCGATTATGACTTATAGTGTTGGTTCCATTATCAGTTGTGAAAATATTTATCTATGTATTCCAACCAGGAAACATATAGTATATATATTTGGTATGACTTTTTAATCTAATTTTGTGGATATGTGATTATTATTCTTTTTATTTATATTTTTAAATTATTTGTTTTAATATGAATTTTGTTTTTGACACATTATGATCAAAAAATATTTCTCAGGATGTTCAGAGGTCATGTTATGGGTATAAGATGTTGACTTTACTAGATGAAATTCATATTGATGTTTAGGGGGTCTAAGAAAATAAGAACCTTGTATCTTTATTTATTGATTTCACACTTCATAGCTATATTTGTTTGAGACACTATGAGGATACAGATTTTTTCCAAAATGGAAAATCCATACAAGTAGGTATTCACCATCTAACTGAAATGTAGATTGAGATGAAATGATCAATATTTGGAAATTTGTTTTTGTGATCATGTGTATTTGATAAGAGATAATTTATGAGTATTATACCTCGATGTTATGGTTACATTATTTTATGTAAAAAATATACCTTTACGTACATTACCTATATTTGGGGTAGATATTATAAGTGTCGTGAGATGATGCTAAACATGTGAACAAGTGAAGAATGAGTATCAATGACCATGTGGATTTCTAAATTATTTTGAAATTCTCCAAAGGAAATTTGAAATAGACATTTTGGACTTCATGGTATGTATTCAATGGATTCCTTGAAGGAATGATGTTATATATTTTATTATGGATGGGTTACTTAAATATTCACATTTCATGATTTTTCTGTGGGACTTTCATAAACAACATGTTGGGGGATATTTATGTACAGGATATTGTTTTTCTTCAATATGTATAATGGATTATTATTTTATCATGTGATCTGGGATTTACATAATGATGATGGAAGGACTTTCATAAGGTTTTGGTTTCCAAGTTATTTTTGTGTATGAACTTCAATTGATAGATTGATAGAAATTTTAAATGCACTATTCAGGTTCTAAAAGACATGAAGTAAACATTCATCATTGGATTTTTTGTGTATTTGAAGAAGTAATTACATATAATTCAATATTCCTATAAAAGTACACATTGGATGACTAATAAGATGGATCTATGTGACAAAATTGAGGGTAGATCGTGTAGATCAACTCAATATTAGATTAAAACAAGTGAGTCAGAGTTACTAGGATTGAATATTTGTTGGAGACATTAGGGTAGAAAAAATTGATACAAAATTGTAAGTATATGGCTTATAGTAGAACGATGTCATTTTTTGATCAACTATGGAGACCTCTTGAGTCTGTAGTGGGTGATCTTATGTTGCATCAGTTGTCGCATATATTGGATCGTTATAGAATTTAGTGGTATGCCTTGTTGGAACCTAGGTTTGTTGGAACTATTGATATTTCTATATGAATCGGGTCATTGTAATACCAATTGGATCTTCCATAGAGATAAAATGTAATAAAATGTGTTTTCCCAGAATAAAAACTATAATATTATCACCCTAATCCTTCTCATATAGTAACTGATTATGATGTTGGTCATGTGGATGATGCATCCTTTGAGGAGATTTTGATATGTGTTATGGATCACATTGAGGTACTGATTTGGGGAAAAAATGTGCCAATAGTACAATTATTGGGGAATCATGGTGGGTTTATTATGAAACATTTGAGATTAATTAATATATGTTTTCATAGTAGCCAAAACGTTTTACCTTGTAATCCTTATTATTCATATGAGTAAAACTCAAGTAAGGGTTGTTATATGGTGGGAGGATTATATGATCTTTAATATTCTATAGTTTTCACATTATAATTTTTTGATACTCATTTAAATTTGCTGATAATATTTTTGTAAAATATTTTCATGGATATATTTGGGAGATTATAGGTTGTTTTTGGATGGTTTTTTGGTAGTGCATAGTTGGTGAAAATTTTCCCAAATTTTATGTCTTCCCCCAGAAAATAGTACATTCCACATAATTGATAAATTCCTAGTTGGAGGATATATTTTTTTTAAAAATAAACTACTTAGTAGAAATAGTTTAGATACTATGGATGGCCACATTTTTATGATCCACGATTTGGAAACTGGCATGCTTCTATCCAAGAATCAATGGTCACAGGTTTTTAACACAATAATATTTAAATTATTATTACAATATTCTAAACACCCTTTTTTATTCCAATTAACCATCTATCAACATAATCATATATCTATCTTTTAATGAAAATTATGATAGGAGTAAAATAACCCCTCAAACTTTTTTAGTAGCGAATCAATGATCCTGTTGGATGATTGAATTTTCCTAATGAGTTAATTTCACCCCTGATTTGTTATATCTATCTCTCATCTATCTCTCTTGATGAATAAGGAATATTTTGCCTCCTTTTTGAATGGATTAAATCATTATATTGATTGAACTTTTCCATTATTATCTTCACCTTAGGTATTTGTCCCAGATTTATAATGTAATTTTAAATTCATTCATTATATAAATAATTTTGTGTTGTGTCATGGTGAACATTTTTCGATGAACATAAGATAGGTGGTGTAATTTTATATTCCAAAATTCATGATATTATTTGGGTGCACCCAATTTTGAAATTTCAATTTACATGTTGGTTAATTACATTTTTATTATATTGAATAATTTTTAATTTATATTTTTGACATTATTATTTATAGAAATGGATACACCTTTATTGAGTACATATTGTTGTAGACATTAATGTTGGTGGAATACTAATTTTTTCTCACTCCATACATGGGATACCTGATCGGTGACTTAATTAAATTATGGTTTTAATGAAATTTGGAAGAAAATGTCTCTATTTTAAATGTATTTTTTTGACCAACCATTGATAAAGGGACCAAAAATGATGTGGGGACACACCTAGGATTGGCAGTGGGTTTTATTTTGGTTTTCATTTGATACAAGAAAAATATAATAGAATGACATACATACTCTATTGGTTTATATTCACTTATAAAAGTCTCAGTATTATCATGTGTTGTTGGTATTTATTGTTTGTGTATTATTATAGTACTTTTTCATTAAAATTTTAAAATTATTACTTATTTTTGATATTGTAATGCTTTGATGAAGAAGGTATTGTCTCCCCATGATATATGTTAAACCTCCACTTTTATTCGACAACATCTATAATATGGGCAGGTGCACCAGGGTTTATGTAACATGTTGACATTACGAACCGTCAAGTGGTGCTCGGGTCAGGATGTCACAGTCAGGATTTTCTTATCTCATCATATATTCCTCTATATATATTCATTAAACAATTATTTCATTTCTATTTCCAATAAAAGGAATAAGAATAGTATATTTTTATTTTATCAACATATCAAACATGAATATTAATAATTATTGTCTTATAGTTTAGATTCTTATGAAGCAACAACTTATAAATTCTAAAATGCATGAAACTATAATACAGATTATTTGTTTCTCTTTATAAGTATTATATTATTCACAAGTAAATATTCACTCATGTATTCAATATCATGTTACCATTTTTAATTAAATTAAATATTTCAACCATATAATATAAAATACTTTTTATTATGTCGTAATATATTCAATGATTTATAACTCATATTTATATTTGAAATATCCTGATTCTATAGAATAAATGAAATGTTTCACAATACCAAATTATAATTTTGTTAAAAACTCAACATATCTGAAGTGCCCAGATCAGTGTGAATCACTGAGAGGGGGAGGGGGTGAATCAGTGATCCCTTAAAACTTTTGACTAATTGATTCTTTATCAATTAAACCTCTATGGCTGGTTAAAGCCTCGATCCACTCTTCTTGTATCTCTCAACCTTTCCGGAATGATGCAGTAATGAAAAGGCACAGGACACAAGGATTTACAAGGTTCGGCACCAAAGGCCTACATCCTTGCCATGCTCTCCCAGCATGGATTCTCCCATTATAACTTGTTAGAATTACAATGGTCGATACAGAGTCCCACTGTATCTCTCCTGAGTCCCACAGGAGGGTCTTTATACTGCTTCACACAGTGTTACCAGAGTCCCACTGGCCTGCTCCAGAATCCCACTGAAGACTTCTTCTCCCTGAGTCCCACAGGGTCTTCTCCTGGCTCCTCGAGTCACACGAGTAGCTCTTCTTCTCTTTAAGGTCTTCAAGTAACTTCAGCAGCCTGGGATAAAGGCTGCTGGCCTTGCTCTTCTCTTCTGATCACTTGTGGTTGATCAGGGCTTCTCGTCCAGCTCAGGCTTTATCTCCTTCTTCAGGATGACCTGGATTCTCTCTTCAACTACTGAATGCTCAGACAACTGATATCTTTATCTTCGGTCTGGTCCAGTCTCACCTTACTTCAACTTCATGCACTGAGTGCATGGCATCTCTACTTCTTCATGCACTGATAGCATGGCTCCTCAAATTCTTCAAGAACCTCCTGGTCTTGGTCAACTAAAATGCACACCACTGATTTGGCTCTGTTCACGTGTGCACGAGCATGCATGCATGCATGCACTTTTCTTCTTCTCTTCCTTGGTGTGATAAACACTCAAAGAGTGTAATTTCTCCTTAAGCACACACACCTTCTTCACTCGAACACTTTGTTCAATTTGTTCACACACTTAAATTGTGTGTTCTACTTTAGTGTGAGGGTTTCCTCTTTCTTCCTTCTTCTAAGTGTGTTCACTTCACTTAGTGCACACACACTAGGTTCGGCCTTTTAGATCTTTTGCACACACAAATGCCAATGGCCTACTTCCCTTCTTGTACTCTTCCACTTTGCACACACACTTTGTTTTTCTCTTTTAATCTTCAAGTGTGCACAACCTCCAAGGGCTACGGCCTTTTCTTGTTCTTTTTGCACACAAAGGCAAAAAGGCCTCGGCCTTCCTTCTTCACCTCTCACACACACAAAGTGTGGTCTTCCACTACTCCTTGCACACAACCCGTAGGTGTGCACTCACTTGGCTAGGGTGTATTATCCTTAAGCACACACACTCAAGGTGTGTAATTCACATCACCCGAACACCTACTGCCCTTCTTTGCACTTAGCACACACACAAGGGGAAATGTGGCTACAGCCTTCTTGAATTCTTCTTGCACACACAAGGTGTGTCTTCACTTGGTGCACACACAAGGTCACAACCCTCGGCCTCCAACTTTTACTTTGCACACACAAGAGGCAAATCCACCACCGCGCAAGGATGCTACTGCTTTGGGTCGTGCAAGGGTATCACCCGCGGGCTTCAACCAAGGGCGCGCAAGGGGTGCGGCCTCTTCTTCTTCAACAGCCGCACAAGCCTCGGGTGCAAGGCGTCTCAGCCGCGGGGGCTTCTGTCGCACAGGGTATGGAAACCACGGGCGCGCAAGCCACGGGTGCGCAAGTGCTACCGTGTAGGGGGCCGCGGTGCACAGAGGGAGCGCGCAAGGTTGCGCAAGATCCTCTCCTTCCTGTCGCGCAAAGAATTAGCGCGCAGGGGACTCCTTCGGGCCAAGGATGTCACCGAGAACAACAGCCGCGCAAGTGGGATGCGCGGGGCTTCAAAGCTTCGCAAAGCACAGGGTGCTCGCGGGACTCTCTTCAAATTTTCAGCGCATCAGCAAGCACTCCAAGGCCTCGGGATCTCTTTATATAGGCAGAGAAACGCCTCTGTCCATCCGCGTGTTGAATCTTGAATCACCGAAGATTTCGGATCTTCAAAACCTTTCCAAATTTTTGCGTTTTCTCTTCGGTGCACGCGGGTTCCCTTTATTTTTTGTTCCTCTACGTGCATGCGACTCATAACGCATGCACAGCCTTCGGTTTAGGCTCATCCCATGCAAAAACACCAACCACGTGGCCTCGGCAGCTTCGTTTGCCTCGGCCTCATTCGAAATTCTCCATACATTGCATGCACACCATTTTTTATGCATGGCCGTGTTCGGTGTGGAGAGACGAGCTCAATGGAGGTCTTAGATCCTTCAGAGGTGGCCGGGAACTCGAAAACTGGTGCTCGGAGGGCTCTGGTTCAGCGGCTGCTCGCGGGTGACCTTCGGTCGAGCTCGGGTAGAAGATAAGCCGGGAGCCGTCGAATCAGATCTTCAATGGCCTGGATCAAATCATCTCGCCGCGGATCAGATGTGCGGCCGAGATCTGGCGCGCGATCGATCGTGCGGCCAGGATCGCTCCCGCGAAAAAAATGCGCGTCCCACATCGAATTCTCCAGCGGTTTTTCCGCGCTTTATCACCCAAGCACCCGCCGCTACTCCTCAGTTGCATCTTCTCCCCTCTCGGTGCCGCCCCGCACCGAGTTCTCCCTGCGGGCGCGCTCTGCGCCCACTCACTACTCCTGCGGGCGCGCTCCTCACACCCACTATGCACTCCGGGTGCGCGGGTTTCACCACCGCGTGCCCTCGGGGCTTATACACGGCCCCTCTGCGCTCCTCCGGGCGTGCCCCAGGCGCCCATGCAGTGTCCTTGGGTGCGCCCCCTGCCTCAAGGTTGCTGCCCTGGCCTTGAGGGTTCCCCATGGGCGTGGTGACCTTGAGTCCCACATGTGCCTTGGGTGATTACCCTCGGCTGGCCTCCTTGGTGGCCTATTTTTTGCAACAAAAACACTAAGTCCTTTGTTAAACAAAGTGACCAAGTGTAACATGCCAAGTGCCACTCCAAGCCATTCTTCTTCCCATCTCTATTCTTCTTCTTCTTAAGAATTCCTCCAATTCTCTTCAACATTTATTCATCACTTTGTAATGGAATTCCCGAAGGTTCTTCATCTTCAACCGAACTCCTGAATCCCTTTATTCAAAGTACTTCATTGATCTAATCAGAGATCAATTGGATCATCTTCATGTTCACATTCACTAAGTGATAGTGCATGGACTTCATTAAACCACTTCATCCACTTAGAAGTAGTGAATGGATCATCTTGCTTCTTCAACTCCTCATGCATTGTCACTACAATGCATGGTCTTCTAATCATGTTGTGACATTGTATCCAGTTGATACAAGTTCTTTGAACTTAAAGAACAGCTCAACAATCGTCAGATTTACATGGAGAATGTTGCAACCACAATTTCCAATACCACTTAGTGAATCTCCTAAGTGACATGCATCTTAGTACCATGGCCATTCTCCTTCACCACCAACACCATCACAACCTTTGTCATTCACATCTTGACATTCCCTGACTTCCATTCATTCCAAGACAACTTCATGTCTCATTGACAACAAATGCAACACAGTGCACTTCAATCTCCCCCTTTGTATTTGTGGTCAATACACTCCTTCAGCACATATGAATGGGTCAATATGTGTGCCAATATTTTCTCCCCCTTATTGGAAATCAAATGCAATGGTGTGGTGTGGTTCACTTTCAAAAATATCTTCCTCCCTTCGAATAGCATCTTCTTTAAAATCACTAAGAGAGGGATGATGCCACATGTTCTCTTTAGCAAAGAACCTTTAGTAAATCAACTCTAAGTCTACTTGGGCTAACCCGGTGTAGAAAACAAGAGTGATGTAACCAAGGTACTCAATGCTGTCCAACATTCTCTACACATGTGAGATCATGCTTAGGGGTTTGAAATTTTTCAGATATAACAATGAATTGCTAAATCCTGCACATACTTCACCAAACACATTAGAAAGTTCAAGTGCAAAGATAAAGCTCCCCCTTTCATCCATTTGCCTTCAATCAATACTCCCCCTTAATTGTCATGATGAATACAATTAAGAAACAAGGGATGAAAGTATGATTGGAATACTTTCACTTTTCTCAAGATGGTATTAAATCTTAGAATCCCATCTTCTTCTGATTGGCTCCCCCTCAAGGGGTGCACTCCAATCTGTCCAAACCATCCTCCAGTTGAGAATGATCATCATCTTCAATTCCCTGCAATGTCAGCACATGTAAATACCAATAGTATAAGGGAATAAGATGGAACCTCCTTGGTTCATCAATGTGAACAACAAGGTTGATAAGATTCTCTCAACCGAGATGTCACATTTTCACCATTCTTCACAATTGCACATTTGATCTTCAATGATGTTTGTGCTGGTGTGGATCTCAATACATCTTCATGTGAAATCTTTTGTTTCCTTTTTGCCTTAGCAATTGCCAGAACTTCATCTTCAGCTCTCTGCAGATCTTTGGCAAGTTGCAACTGATGTGGCCATATGACTAGTAAGTCACTTGGAAGTGTGGCATCAGTTCTGGATATTCCACATGGTTCTTTTGATGCTGTTAAGCTACCTTTCTTAGGCAACTTATTTTCAACCAATCCCTTCTGCTTCTTCTGGATTGATTGTCTTTTGGAGTTCAGTCTGCTTCTATTTAGTTTCATGGCTTCTTTACAAAGGTCCATGATGTGTCCTTTCTTTCCACAGTAGAAGCATGTTTTCTTGGTGGTCCTTCTGGATGCATCACCCTTCTTGGATTTGAATTCCAAGGACTTCTCTTCATTCTTCAAACTCTTCTTGGGAGCATCTTCCACTTTCTTCTGCTTGCTTCCCAAGGAATCTCTCTGAGCCAGGTTCTGTGATCTTTTCTTCTTTTGAGCTCTGGATACAGTTGGAGATTGACATGTATCTTTTTGATCACTTTTGCAAACATCCCAGATGTTGTCAAGAAATCCAAATCTGTTAGCAGTAAACAGATGTCTCTGGACCTGTGGATGCTGCTTCTTTTCCTCTGGCTTGCTCCCCCTAGGCATGGGCTTCCTCTGTGCTTTATCATTCAGTGGATTGTACCAATAATCCTTTGCACAATGCCCATACTTGTTACAACACCAACATTGACCCACAAATATTCACTTTTTGATTCCTTCTGATTGTAGGAGGTCGAGGCTTTTCCTCTTGTGTACTTCTGATTGCTGGGTACTTTTCTTGACAAGTTGTGTTGTTTCAGGAGAGCCCTGCTTCTTCACCTTCCTCATCCAGATGGATGGAACCTTCTTCTTAGAAGATGTTGCACTTTCACTAGAGGATGCCCTTATTTTAGAATCATCCTTCTCAATGCTCACTTGAGTGGCAACATTTCTTCTACCAGCTGACTGGGAGGTTTTGGCTTTGGGTGATTGCTGATTTTTCAATATCACCTCTAGTTCTAGGCATTTCATGTTAAGGGAGTTCTTCTCATCCTCAACAGCTCTTAGCTTTCCTTCCCAACTTTCTTTCAGCTGATTCATCTGGTCATCATGCACTGTCTTCAATTCAAGCAAGGAATTGTCAAGCTCCTTCACCCTTTTTTCTTTGTCTTCAAGTTGAGCATCTTTGACAACCATTGAAACTCTGTGCCTCTTTTCCAGTGCATGGAAAACATCTCTGATCATTATCATAAAGATGTCTTTCTCAGAAAGGCTTCTTTGCAATTCTTCAGCAGTGTCTTCATATCTTTCATTGCAAAGGGAAACAGTTTCATCTTTATCCTTCACCAGCTTTCTGAGAGTGTTGGTTATGCCAACCCTTTTTGCCAGCTGATCTTCCATAGCATTGGCTTCTTCTTCTATCTGTGATTTTTCTTCATGAAGATCATGGATTCCTGTAGCTATACACTTTTCCACTTCCATGGGGACAGTCTTCTGAAGATATTTGAGTGCACTCTGAAGATCATTCATTGTTTCAACTTCATCACAGCTAGGACAGGCTTTCTTCATCTTCTTGGCCTGTTTCTTCTTTCTATTTTTCTGAGTCTTGGCAGATATCTCCATTTGAGGCTGGTCGCTCGTTTCCTCAAATCTGCACTTCATAAAGACTCCCTTGGATCTTTTAGAGGCAACCTCGCTCTGATACCAATTGAAGTGCCCAGATCAGTGTGAATCACTGAGAGGGGGAGGGGGTGAATCAGTGATCCCTTAAAACTTTTTACTAATTGATTCTTTATCAATTAAACCTCTATGGCTGGTTAAAGCCTCGATCCACTCTTCTTGTATCTCTCAACCTTTCCCGAATGATGCAGTAATGAAAAGGCACAGGACACAAGGATTTACAAGGTTCAGCACCAAAGGCCTACATCCTTGCCATGCTCTCCCAGCAAGGATTCTCCCATTATAACTTGTTAGAATTACAATGGTCGATACAGAGTCCCACTGTATCTCTTCTGAGTCCCACAGGAGGGTCTTTATACTGCTTCACACAGTGTTACCAGAGTCCCACTGGCCTGCTCCAGAATCCCACTGAAGACTTCTTCTCCCTGAGTCCCACAGGGTCTTCTCCTGGCTCCTCGAGTCACACGAGTGGCTCTTCTTCTCTTTATGGTCTTCAAGTAACTTCAGCAGCCTAGGATAAAGGATGCTGGCCTTGATCTTCTCTTCTGATCACTTGTGGTTGATCAGGGCTTCTCGTCCAGCTCAGGCTTTATCTCCTTCTTCAGGATGACCTGGCTTCTCTCTTCAACTACTGAATGCTCAGACAACTGATATCTTTATCTTCGGTCTGGTCCAGTCTCACCTTACTTCAACTTCATGCACTGAGTGCATGGCATCTCTGCTTCTTCATGCACTGATAGCATGGCTCCTCAAATTCTTCAAGAACCTCCTGGTCTTGGTCAACTAAAATGCACACCACTGATTTGGCTCTGTTCACGTGTGCACGTGCATGCATGCATGCATGCACTTTTCTTCTTCTCTTCCTTGGTGTGATAAACACTCAAAGAGTGTAATTTCTCCTTAAGCACACACACCTTCTTCACTCGCACACTTTGTTCAATTTGTTCACACACTAAAATTGTGTGTTCTACTTTAGTGTGAGGGTTTCCTCTTTCTTCCTTCTTCTAAGTGTGTTCACTTCACTTAGTGCACACACACTAGGTTCGGCCTTTTAGATCTTTTGCACACACAAATGCCAATGGCCTACTTCCCTTCTTGTACTCTTCCACTTTGCACACACACTTTGTTTTTCTCTTTTAATCTTCAAGTGTGCACAACCTCCAAGGGCTACGGCCTTTTCTTGTTCTTTTTGCACACAAAGGCACAAAGGCCTCGGCCTTCCTTCTTCACCTCTCACACACACAAAGTGTGGTCTTCCACTACTCCTTTCACACAACCCGTAGGTGTGCACTCACTTGGCTAGGGTGTATTATCCTTAAGCACACACACTCAAGGTGTGTAATTCACATCACCCGAACACCTACTGCCCTTCATTGCACTTAGCACACACACAAGGGGAAATGTGGCTACGGCCTTCTTGACTTCTTCTTGCACACACAAGGTGTGTCTTCACTTGGTGCACACACAAGGTCACAACCCTTGGCCTCCAACTTTTACATTGCACACACAAGAGGCAAAGCCACTACCGCGCAAGGATGCTACTGCTTTGGGTCGTGCAAGGATATCACCCGCGGGCTTCAACCAAGGGCGCGCAAGGGGTGCGGCCTCTTCTTCTTCAACAGCCGCAGAAGCCTCGGGTGCAAGGCGTCTCAGCCGCGGGGGCTTCTGTCGCACAGGGTATGGAAACCACGGGCGCGCAAGCCACGGGTGCGCAAGTGCTACCGCGTAGGGGGCCGCGGTGCACAGAGGGAGCGCGCAAGGTTGCGCAAGCTCCTATCCTTCCTATCGCGCAAAAAATTAGCGCGCAGGGGACTCCTTCGGGCCAAGGATGGCACCGAGAACAACAGCCGCGCATGTGGGATGCGCGGGGCTTCAATGCATCGCAAAGCACAGGGTGCTCGCGGGACTCTCTTCAAATTTTCAGCGCATCAGCAAGCACTCCAAGGACTCGGGCTCTCTTTATATAGGCAGAGAAACTCCTCTGTCCATCCGCGTGTTGAATCTTGAATCACTGAAGATTTCGGATCTTCAAAACCTTTCCAAATTTTTGCGTTTTCTCTTCAGTGCACGCGGGTTCCCTTTATTTTTTGTTCCTCTACGTGCATGCGACTCATAACGCATGCACAGCCTTCGGTTTAGGCTCATCCCATGCAAAAACACCAACCACGTGGCCTCGGCAGCTTCGTTTGCCTCGGCCTCATTCGAAATTCTCCATACATTGCATGCACACCATTTTTTATGCATGGCCGTGTTCGGTGTGGAGAGACGAGCTCAATGGAGGTCTTAGATCCTTCAGAGGTGGCCGGGAACTCGAAAACTGGTGCTCGGAGGGCTCTGGTTCAGCGGCTGCTCGCGGGTGACCTTCGGTCGAGCTCGGGGTAGAAGATAAGCCGGGAGCCGTCGGATCAGATCTTCAACGGCCTGGATCAAATCATCTCTCCGCGGATCAGATGTGCGGCCGAGATCTGGCGCGCGATCGATCGTGCGGCCAGGATCGCTCCCGCGGAAAAAATGCGCGTCCCACATCGAATTCTCCAGCGGTTTTTCCGCGCTTTATCACCCAAGCGCCCGCCGCTACTCCTCAGTTGCATCTTCTCCCCTCTCGGTGCCGCCCCGCACCGAGTTCTCCCTGCGGGCGCGCTCTGCGCCCACTCACTGCTCCTGCGGGCGCGCTCCTAGCGCCCACTATACACTCCGGGTGCGCGGGTTTCACCACCGCGTGCCCTCGGGGCTTATACACGGCCCCTCTGCGCTCCTCCGGGCGTGCCCCAGGCGCCCATGCGGTGTCCTTGGGTGCGCCCCCTACCTCAAGGTTGCTGCCCTGGCCTTGAGGGTTCCCCATGGGCGTGGTGACCTTGAGTCCCACATGTTCCTTGGGTGATTACCCTCGGCTGGCCTCCTTGGTGGCCTATTTTTTGTAACAAAAACACTAAGTCCTTTGTTAAACAAAGTGACCAAGTGTAACATGCCAAGTGCCACTCCAAGCCATTATTCATCCCATCTCTATTATTCTTCTTCTTAAGAATTCCTCCAATTCTCTTCAACATTTATTCATCCCTTTGTAATGGAATTCCCGAAGGTTCTTCATCTTCAATCGAACTCCTGAATCACTTTATTCAAAGTACTTCATTGATCTAATCAGAGATCAATTGGATCATCTTCATGTTCACATGAACTAAGTGATAGTGCATGGACTTCATTAAACCACTTCATCCACTTAGAAGTAGTGAATGGATCATCTTGCTTCTTCAACTCCTCATGCATTGTCACTACAATTCATGGTCTTCTAATCATGTTGTGACATTGTATCCAGTTGATACAAGTTCTTTGAACTTAAAGAACAGCTCAACAATCGTCAGATTTACATGGAGAATGTTGCAACCACAATTTCCAATACCACTTAGTGAATCTCCTAAGTGACATGCATCTTAGTACCATGGTCATTCTCCTTCACCACCAACACCATCACAACCTTTCTCATTCGCATCTTGACATTCCCTGACTTCCATTCATTCCAAGACAACTTCATGTCTCATTGACAACAAATGCAACACAGTGCACTTCAATATCTTTACCAATTTTATATCATATTTTTATATAGACTACCAATTTAATGAAAATTTTAAAACAATTTTTATCTCATATTATGAAATTGGAATTTATAAATAAATTAATTTCAAACATCCATATTGATAATTCAATATATCTGGAATTAATAATTGTTTTATTGACCTTGATAGTATTCATCAATATAATCTAAATTTATTTTAAAATAAATAGTGGTGGAAACATAATGATCATCTGAATGCTCAAAAATTTGTTAGATGCAATGAAAAAAATGAATGATGTATTGAAAATGAGGTATAATAGTATCCATTTGCATTTTCATAATTCCTAACCAATAAAAATATATATCCAATTGAACTCAAAATAAAAGAAAAATAATATAATGGATATTAATATATAATCTTGTTATATTTTAAAAACACCATAATATTTTATATGTATTAACATTATAGAATGAAATATTTTGATAATGTAATTTATATTTGTGGAGTTACATAGATTAATATATGATAATATAAATAGTTCATGTTTTTATGTCCTTCATAAAACATTGTATAATATCTTAATATCACATTTAACATTCCAAATTAGATGAAAAATATAAAGAACATAATTTTTTAGGAGAAAATATGTCGCCAATATTTCTTAATGCCAATGACTCATTATGCCATTTATTTGGTCAATGATATTATTTTTTGAGGATAAATAAAATATTAAGTAATGTTTCTCATAGATATGAGATGTTATCATAATTTTATCCCAATGATAATATTTTCCACTAAAAAAAGAATTAAGATTATTATTTTTATTAATAATTCTTATCTAGCAACTAATTTTTTTCAAGTCTTATGTGAAAAAATAGTAAAATATAAGGCCATATAATTCAACATAACCAATAAAAATTGTGTCCTCCATAATATTAAATAAATTATATTTATTTCCATACAATTTTATAATGATTTATAATATATGATAATGAATTAAATCATAATCAACATCAATTAAAATTTTATATTTTCAAACGCAATTTGTTCAGTTGGAAAAATATTCATAGTTTTATTTAATAATATGGAGATAATATAATCATATATATATATATCAAAATAGTGAAATAATATATCCATTTATTGAATAACTAAATATATATCAACCAATGTAAATTTCTTTCTTATAAAAAAACAAATATATATTAATATCCAAACATTCGAAATATAGATATATGATCACGTTAATACAAGGTTATAATAAATATTATATTTATAATATGTTAAAAATTATCATTAATAAATTAAATTTATTATGTTAATTTATGATGATAACATTTTTTGATAATAAACATCATCTTGTTGGTGGTTTAAAAGAATTATCTTCAATAACTTTGATGTTTTAAGGGGGATTTCATTACTTTAATATTTATTAATTTAGTTTTCATACATCATATCTTAATTTACATTATTAAAAATAGTTTCAAAATTGTGATTTATTGTTATTCACATATTTTTTAATAATTTTTTTCATTAAAAAAATTAAATTCACATGGTCATTATACTATTATTCTATTAAAATGTAAGTGGTTCTATATTATCATGCGAATGAAGAAATATTCAATATAGTTCACATATTTTATCTTAAACAAAATTATTTATTATTGTGGTTTGGACAAAAATGACACAATTATTATGGGTATAAAATATAAAAGAGTATATTGTGTGATTAATAGATTCATTAATGGGTGATTTGTTGTATTTAAATTTCAAATGGTTTATTTTTTAGAATTGGTTGATATAAATGATATAATAAAAATTTATTTTTCATAAATAACTAATCGTTCAATTATTACATGATAATAGGAAAGTTATAATCATTAAATATATTGAATTTATTTGAATGTTGTAACACCAATCTATTAAAAATCATATATTCGTGTAAAAATATGTTTTTTTATTATTTCACAGAAAACTTATATCCACAATGAATCATTTTATTTAATATAATAATTAGCTATTTACATAATATATATGTATAAATATATATAAATAATTATAAAATATACTAAAAATTAAATTTATATTTCATTAACTATTATAAAGATTTTAATAACTAATTAATGTTTCAAAATAATTAATAAAAATTATATATTCAGTAAAATGAATCCTTTTTAATTTATTTTATGTTTTTAATGTTATGAAAACAAAATATATTATTTGTAAAATATATTTTTTATCATAATTATATATTAACTCCAATTTTGATATTGATGGGTAAGAAATAAGTATATTAATAGTCAAAATTTTTAAATGATTTTTTCCTCTATAGATTGGTTCATTATATTTTTATCTCTTATTATAAACATAAATTGATAAATTTAATTTTTTTTATATTTAATGTATAAAAAATCCACATTATATATTATTTCTATTATTGTCATAATTTTTATGTTTTGTAATTTTTTTTGAATAATCGATTTTATTTGAATATCGATAAAATGATTTTTACCACAAATGTAAAAATATTATTTAATAAATAAAAAAATCATTATTTCATAAAATAATAATTGAAAATAAATTTTTTATTAGTAAAAAAATTCTTTTTAGTGGTTCTCAACTTATAAAACCTATGTTTTATATTTTATGGCCTTTTGTAATAATTCTGAGATATGAAAAATAGAATTCTTTAAATTAAATATTATTTCTCTATAATTTAATTTAATATTAATGTTAAATCTAAAAATGATTTAATATTATTAAAATAATGTCATTTATAACTTGTAAATAAAATATTTTGATTATTTTATCTTGCACACTAATTTTATACTATAAATATTACTTTTACAATACATGAATTTTTAAATGATACAAGCAGTAATGTTAATATTGAATTTTTTAATATTTAAATTTAATAATTTTAAATTTATTATAATATTTAAATATTAGACCCAAATTAAATAAAAAATCAATTTAAGTTTAATCATACAAATAGATTTTCTATTGTGATAATTAGTTAATGAGGTAATAGTGGAAATGATAAATAATGAAAATTAAATGATATTGAGTTGAAAAAAATTAAAACACAACTAAAATTATATGATAAAGAATTTAAAAGAAATATCTACACCTGAAATCTATTATTTCTTAATTTTGGAATCTTTTTACTTGAGTTTGACTTCCTGTTAGTAATTATTTAATGGTATTAACATAAATTATGTGACATTTCACTAATAATAATTTTCTCTCAAAATCCAACTATTTCGTCTCATAATATTAATTTCCCTATATAAAACCATCAAATTTTACATCCCATGGAATTCTATCATTCTTATATTAGTTTGTGGACATAAAATGTTAGAAAAATACAACATTTCAAAAGAACCCTCAACACAAATCTCAAAGTACTCAACATGAGTAATGATTTTTAATCTAACAAAATTTCATTATATAGAAATTGTATAATTAGAAATTTTACATACCTATGTCATAACATAGGTATTGGTAATATACATAATTTTATTATCTTAACAAAATTACCATTAAGCTCATTTCCTTTCAACCCTTGAGAAAAATGATAACATGATTTGGGTGAAGGTGTGCATTACAACTTCCATGGAACAATGTTTTTGTTTCAATTGACCACATATCATGGATGTTCCAAAGATGGAATATAATATATAATGATTTTATTTATAAAATATTTATGATTCGATGAATTTTTTTAATAAAACTATTTTCCCTTGATCAATGAATTTAAAATGATATCCATATGTAAAATCGAAAAACATCCTCCTAGGAATGATGCATTGAAATTTTTAATAACCCCATGCCGCTATATTCCTAAAATTGGGATTAATTTATAGATATTTTTTTTCTGATATCATTTTTTTATAAAGGTTTTCATACATTTTTAATGATATTATCAATATGTAATCATCAAAAATTTAATCATTTAAAACTTGTGTTCAAAGAGAAAAAAAATTATACATATTATTTTATTTTTTTCATATCCATTAATAATTTTTTTATATCCATGATATCATGATATATAACACTATTAAAACATTATATGGTAATTAATTTTGTGTGGTACTAGTATTTATAATAACACCACTTATTCATTTAGTAATTATGATATGTCGATGTATGGTTTGATTTAACAACTTAATGGACTGATAAAATAAATATATATCATGAATGAATATAGCAATATAAATACTAATCTAATATAACATAAATGAATTAATATCATTTTTGTAGTGTTAAATTTAATATTAATATATTTTATAAATTAATAGATTTCCATTCATCTGGAATTAGTAAAACATACTTAATATCGATTTCATCATAAACAATAAAGACTATGACACTCAATTATGTGATTTAGATGTCATGAATTATTTTAAATCATGTAAAAAAACAATATTAATGACCAATGATATGATATATTTTTTGAAAATAATTTAATATATGAAAAACTATCCTGAAACATATAATAAATATCAAATAATAAACACCTAGTGTGGAAAATTTGTTAAAATAAAATAACTCAAATTAAGAAATAAAATGACATTTTATTAAGTGTACAACTTAAAAAATATAAATAAGTATTTAAATTAAGTGATTAATATAGATATCTTTATTATACATGTCCATTAAATTTCATGACACACGTTTGATATTTGACGTAATCATTCCCTTAACGTTATTTTATAAAAATGAAAAGTATTTATCATTCCGTATTCATGAAATTAATTGAATTTTAAGAAAAATATCATATAATATGATTAAATTCTCTTCTTTTCAAAAGAGAATATATTTGTAATGTTTCTTTTGTTTATAATTCTAGTTCATTGAGATATAATATATTTTTTAAAATATGTTTCCTTATGTGGTGTATTTACAACATATGGATATATTTTTATTATATATATTTTATAATATAATATAAATACTTAGAAAAATAATTTCACATTATTCATATTTTTATTGATTATGTTTTTACCCAATATTTTGATATTTTATGTAAAATTACAATCAATTATTCTATAATGATCATTATCTTGAAATTATTTGTGATAAGTGTGGTATATTAAACTGTTCACTATATTACATTGAAGTCCATAATTTTTATCTATTGGCTTATATTTCTACATTATAAAACATTCTCATATTATTCAAACCTTATAGATTTGTTTATTATATGTTTTATTGATATCTCCTATATCATTTCATTATGATATAATGTTTTATATTGAACAATGTACTAATGCTCATGTGTTCCACCATAAAAAATTATAATATTGTATTCCAAATTATAATTGGTAATTTTTTTTCATAAACTTGCTGTTTATTAATCTTTTTTTCATTGTTTGTTTTCAATAAAAATATTTACAAACAATTAATCCCTTTATATCACATTCAATGTCAAATATTTTCACTTCACCTAAACATTTTCGTTGAGAAAAAATTAATTTATTTTCACATATTGAATATTAGATATTAATTTTAATAGTATATTTATCTAATGTATTTCTCATCACCAAATAAAAGTATAATTTTAAATATGGCATGTATGTTTTTATTTTAAGTAAATTATTACATTATTTTTATACAATTTATCATAATATACCACCTCAATTTTCGTTTTCATGTTTCTAATTATTTATACATATGGGATATATTTTTATAATTTAACTATATTATTTATATACGACTATATTTTCCAATATTTAACTCTCAGAATCATGAAATCTGATTATGGATCCCTTTTTCTGTAATACAGTTCAATAGATTTTTTCATCGATATTTTCAAATATCTCAACATCCTTATTGTTTTTTTTAGATTGGGTATATATTTATTGAAACTATCATTCAACATTTTATAGATGTTTTATTTAGAGTTACATTATATCAATTATATGTAACATCACATCATAGTCCTTTCTTAACCATCCACAATGAATAAAGAATATATTTTTTCTGATGTCATTCTATATGAATACCAGATTCTCTATTAAAATGACAAATGTTTTATATCAAATATTAAAGGATGATTTTTTATTTGGTAAATTTAAAACAAAATAATATACCCATTATCTATATTATGTGAAACTTTATCACTATTGTATTGTAGGGGAATTGTGTAGTGGTTACATCAGTGGTGCCCTGGCCCCGAGGATCCTGAATTGAGCCCTCAGAAGGAAATGCATGAGATGACATAAATAATTATTAATGTACCCTCTACCCCATTGGGAATTAGCCCAAGGCCATGGGTGGCCCCATTGGGCCTTACTAGGGATGTGTGGCATGTAGGTGGGGATCCACACCTATACCTTTTTACATGAATACACATTTAGATTATGTTGATTTTATATCTCTTTAATGGAGAGGTTTTGTCTCCTATAAGTTTCTATCTACAATAGTGTGATGATTATATTCATAGACACTTTGAGATGTTTTTAAAGTGTGGTGCCAAAATTCATAAGGATGATGATAAATATAACATAGAGGTTTCATCTATTAAATAGGATATGGATCAGATCAAAATTGGGAAGCTGGATGCACTCCCTCTCCCTCACTAGTTTACAAAATTCATGCAGTCGCGATGGAGATGGATTTCCAGTAGTGGGGTAGGTGTGGGTTCATGGTTGAAGACGATTTGAGGTGTTCATAAGAATATCATGTGGTGATATTGACACATGGTTGGTGGCTGGTTGGCAGCATATGGATGTACGATATGGGCCTGTGGGAGCAAATGATGGTGGAGATAGTGATGAGAAGGCCAGTTACGAACTGAATGTGTTGACGATGAAACCAATGTTGGCTAACTGAAAGGTGTTATAATGGGTTTTCTTAAATTAATTGTAACATTTTGGGCACTTGGGTGCAGCAGAGTGGCTGACCAGGGACATCTCACAAAAGAGTATGTAAATTAAAACAACTTATTAATGTTATTATAAAATATAAAATAAAAGAGAATAAAAACACTACATTAATGGATGGGGTGATTTTTATCATTTTTTAAACTAGAAGATGTTTTCAAGAAGAATATTTAAAGGTTTTATTGTTTATAATTTCATAATTAATTTTGATTAAATTGATGAAATAAGAAGTTGTTTTCTTAGAAAATATTTTAAATGGAATAATCAATATGACTCTAACTATTCCTGTAATTTATTATCATTATCTTTTAAATTAACATATACAAAATTATAATTCCCTACATTGTTAACCGTCGAACCCTATGGGTGTTAACATAATCACAATGATGAAATTACATAAACCCTAGGGTAGCTTCAAACCATGCAATCACAATGCCCTGATTTAGTTGATGTTCTTAGGTTAGCATAAGGTCAATGGTTAATTAGAGCACATATGCAGTTTGGAAATTATAATTAATTAACTTTAGGGATTATATTTTGACTCTAAAAATTTATCACATGTGGTCTTGTAATACCAATTAAGATAACACTATACACATGAATTCCAGTACAAATATGAATATTAAGAGAAAATAAAATTTAAACAAAAAAGAAGAAAATATAACAAATATAAGTTGAACTAAGATGTATATTAATCAAATAAAAACCTTTCAACACAAATAATAATACCAAGGCTTCGACTAAGGGATCATTTCTTCAAGATCTATCCTTATTTAAATTCATGGATAATTTAATAGGAGCCTCTTCCCCTCTTCCCTGAACATCCAATTTCATGTCCCCACCCCTCCAAATAAGAAAAACCCATATTTATATAGTGGATGAAAGGATAGATTAAATGTGGTTTTTATTTTTTTTGGGGAATCCCTAGGAAATATTTTGAGCCAACGTTCACCGCCCATTTGACCTAAAAACGGGTGAATGAGTTGTTCTTCTAGAAGAATGATTTCCGATAAATTGTGTTGGCGGGCTCCTCTCAAAATTTTTCTCTTTGATTTCATGGTACATTTATTTCAAACAAATTCATGATATATCTCCAATTTCCTTAGCAAAATATATAGCACAGTATGTTCGGAACATAGTTACAAAATTTCCTATTGAAATAAAAAATATAAATATATTTATCTATGAAATACTATAGTGCATAGTAAAGGTGAAAAATGTAACTTACTTGAAATTTTTGATAGAATGATCTAATCCCAAATATTTTATAATGAAACGTATTAAAAAAAATTTGGGAAAAATTTATCTTTTTTTATCAATAAAATATTCCATAAAAATATGTTTTATGAACTCCCCCAAACAAATTTTTTTTCACTATTGGGAATAATCTCATATCATATATATAGAAAATAATTATGACAATATATGAATATTCATATCTCTCAATCAAAAATTATAATCCCTTCAAGAGTCAATATCATTAAATTTTAAAGTCATCATATTATAAATTATGTCAAGAAAATCTAGTGATATTCATAACACTAATCATAGAGAAAAAATTCATGGGTCTTCCATGCCACTAATTCTCCATGTGTGTTTGTGTCAACTATTCCTAGCTCTTAAATCCTCCCTTTATTTAGTATATTCATGTCATATAAAATAATTATTCTTACCTGTTTTAATTCATTGAACCTGTTCTACATTCCTTTTCAATATAATTTCAAGACCCACTCACTTAAGCATTCATGAAAGTCAAACCATAAGCTTCCGACCTAGATTTCACTGTATATTGTACATTTCATCACTCCCTCAATTATTATTTTTAGTTGAACATAGAACAAATCTCACACTCAAGACTCAACCCATTTTTGATCTCCCCACGACACTAATTGAAAAAGTAATAACAATCTCAATGGTCGATGAAGAGGGGTTTTTGACCATTCCATGACACAACCAATATTTTTTAGGGCGTACAACAATCGGATAGCAGGTACACATGCATTTGTCAATTCGATATAGTAATGAAACTGATTAGAAGAGAAATGAATATATGGATCATCCAATTATTTTTTTAATTAACTTTACTAAACCTTCAATTGGTTAGGTAAAATATCACAATTCATGGTTTAGTGCAAATTTGGGTGGAGAAATCAATGACACAATTTACCACGAAAAAATATCACAAATAATGCTGTCAAAATCTAAATGGTTTAATAATGACACAACCATTCATATCGTTGAATACTTGAATATTTATAAAAATAAACTCTTGAATGTGAAAAATTACTCATTATTATAATTATACAATTGAATTTTCAAAAACATTCATTTTATATATGTTCACATGATAATGTTACAATATATATATGTTTTTTATTGATTTTTATTATTTTTTAAAATAGTAAGCGAAAAAATAAAATTAAATAAACACAAAACACATAAATTAATCCTAAATTTCTATCCCAAAATATTTTCCCCTACCCCACACATAAAATATAGCATTGTACTCAATGTGAACCTATGATATGATATATGCACTTAAAATATACATTTTAAAATAGAACAATGAATATAAAAGTGAAATGTTTAGGAAAATATTGATATTCTCAAGTAATAAGGGGGTCATGAAGTGTTATTAAATCCACTAAATCTATTGGAATTATCTCAATGTGTTTCTTCAAACGTTACATGTTGACTGTAAATCTCATTTGAGTGTCCTCTTGTGTGATCTCCATTGTACCATAAGGAAAAATAGTAGATACAATATAAGGACCTAACCATCTAGTACAAAACTTAGCTAGAATCATATTTCACCATGAACTATATATAATGAATTCCTATCAAACTTGGAACTCTCTTTTTTGGATCATTTTATCATGATCTTCTGTTTATAATTCCTTGAAGAGCCTTGAGTTCCCATATGAACAAAATAGAATCTCCTCAAGCTCTTGAATTTTCATATTCCTTTGGATTCCATCATGGCCCAAATCCATGTTTCATATCATTATAACCAAATAAAAATTATTCTCAACTTCCATAGGGAAAAGATAGGCTATAACAAAAATAATCTAAAATTGGGATATACCAATGGATAGATTTTATGTTTTCCTATATGGCCATAGTACATCATCCATGTGCTTGCTTCAAACCTTTATATTCGGCCTTAGAGTTTTCTCCAAAATAATTTCAACGCACGATTATAAACATCAGCATGACCATTTGTTTGGTGGTGGTATGGTGTTGACGTTTTGGTTTGTCACCCGAGACATCCGAAGGAGGGATGAAAAATTTAAATTGCATAAGTGTGTACCTAGGTCACTAAAGATGGCCTTTGGTACTCCAAACATACAAAAAACTGTGTCATGAAAAATTACACTTCAACATGAGAATAATCAGCTTTGATTGCCATAGCCTCCATCCATTTACTCTTATAACCAATAACAATCGAAATATAAAAACCCCAAATGAACTAGGAAAAGAACCCATAAAATAAATTCCCCATAAATCAAAAATCTCAAATAATAGTATGGGTTGTTAGGGATTCTTATGTCTTCAATAATTGTATCATGTGTGTTAGAAACGAGAGGATGACTTACAAAACACATGGGAATCCTGGAATATGTTAGGAAAATATAATCTAGAGTCTAAGACATTCCATGTTGTCCGTTGGGATCAAATGTGTCCACCTCAAGGAAGTGTATGAGGAAAATGTAAAACAAAATCATACTCAGGATCATGAATACACCTCTTAATAAATACATCACTAAACATGCACCAGAGATATGAGTCATCCCAAACATTAAATTTTTACTCGCTTCATAATTTGTTTTGTTTATGATTCATTATATTTGTATAGATTTTAGACGAAACATGGTAGTTACAAAAATATGAATACCGAGGATGCATAAAAAATATGGAATAAAGTTTCTCATCGAGGAAAGTGTCTCTAAGTGGTTCCTTGTCCATGGTGTCATCCTTCAGCGTGTGAGTAAGCCTACTCATGTGGTCCACCACCAACATCTATAAACCCCTCATACCCTTTATCTCAATATAAAATTCCTGAAGAAAGACCATCCATCAAATAATCATGGGCATTGCATCTGTATTCATTAAGAGATACCTAAGAGCATCCTGGTCAGAAAAAACAACTACTTTAGAGCCCAATAAATATGAAGTAAATTTATTTAATGGAAATATATCATTAAGAAACTCATTTTTGGTGGTTGTGTAGTTTGATTGGGCCAAACCCAATGTCCGTGATGCATATAAAATAACACGTGAATACCCCCCGCCCTCTGAGATAAGACAACTCTGGTCACGCAGTTGGATGTGTCACACATAAGCTGAAAAGGAATATCCCACCGTGGGCATTGTATGATTGGTGGAGTTTTCAAACACTTCTTTATCACAAAAAATAAATTACTACAAAAATCTTAAACCACAAAATCAGAATCCTTTTTAATTTATTATGACATAAGATGATAAATCTTTCTAAAATCATATATGAAGCACCAATAAAATCTTGTATGCCCTAGGAATGATCTAAAGATACGCACACATAAATGATATGGTAAGAGTTAAATAATATCTATCTTATTTCTATCAACCATTATCCCATGATTTCACACTAAATTCCTTAAGACAGTGCCCTGATATACCATAAATTGAGACTTTTCAAATATCAAGGCCTTATTATTCTCAATAATATTATTCAAAAACAATCCAATATTGTAGATACAATCACCAAATGATGACCCATTAACTATAAAATCATCCTTAAATAAATCCATGTATGACTAAATAAAATAAGATAAAATATTCATCAGGCATCTCTCGAAGGTACATGGGAATTTGCAAAGTCCAAATGGCATCCTCCACTAGGAAAATGTGCTGAAGGGAGAGGTGAATGTGATCTTCTCTTGATCCTCCGGAGCAATAGGAACCGGAAAATATCAAGAGAATCCATCAATGAAAAATTATGGTTTCATTCCAGCTACTCTCTCATGAATTCGTTCAATAAATGGAAGAGGGAAATGGTCCTTGAAAGTGGATGGATTTATTTTTGTATATCAATACACACACTCCATCTTTTTTCACCCTCATTGGAAGTAACTAATATTTCTTATTTTTAATAATAGCAAGACCAAATTTCTTAGGCACAAACTAAATAGGACTCACCCACTGGGAATCTGAAATGGGATAGATTCTTACGTCAAGCTATATCTCAACCTATTTTTTAACTAATTCTTGGTGTGATGGATTTTGTCTCTTTTATGGATACCTCACTAGTTTATCCCCAACCTAAAAAATAATCATATTCAAGAAAATGGAGGGGATAATAAATGATTTTTCTCCCACTATCCACCATATTTCCATACTTTTCTCCCTCAAATGATTCAAATGTTTGTCTTCATGTTCAATGGAGAGATTGTTAGTAATGAGAACAAGTAATTTTTACAAATCAACAAATATGAGTATTTGAGATTAGGAGGAAATGGAATGAGTTCCAATATGGGGTGTCTTCAATGGAAAAAGATAGTAAAGGAACTGATATTTGTGCACAAAGAGAATCATTATGGGAATATAAATCCTCAAAATTAGAGAATATTGCATCAAATATATCGACATATTCAATAGCCATGTCAAAATAAATGTTCACATGATCAAAATCAAGAATATGAATCCATTTAAAAATAAAATATAAGTTATTATTATGAATTTGAAATAGGTGTGGATGTACTCATGGACATCAATCTATAACCAAAACTCATAATATATCTAAGAATAAGATAATAATAATATAAGGCCCCACCCTTAAACCTTACGTAATATTGAATTAATTGAATAATTCACATTGAGGATATTTTCAGGTTTAGAGTTTTAGATAATTAGAACATAAATCATGAAATAAATTCCACATTTAAACAAAGTGGTTACATAAAATATAGAATTCGTTTTTTCCCATCAACGAAAACATATTTAAAATAAAACATTGATTCTTTTTTGACACTTCCTTGACACTATCATCATATCATGAACCTTCCCCTTGACATGTGAAAAACATTTCAAAAACATGGGATGAGCATAAAAAGCTCAGTAACAGATATGAAAGTATGAAAAGAAAACATTAGTCCATGTATGAAATCATTCTTTACTCATAAAACATAATAATTATAACATACCTCATCAAATCATGAATAAATCATAGAAATCAATAGGCATATAGGTAACTTGAGATATTCATAACATTCTTATGTAGGGAGTAACCGTCTTTGTTACATTTGGAATACCCATCATATTATATTCCCTAAATCTCTTCATAGAAACCTTAAAATTTAACCCATTTGCGATACCCAATGCATTGGAGAGATATATCGGGCTCACCCGCCTTTAGTTAATCACGGAACCACCCATCTTCATAATAATTCCCAAGAACCATAACATAATCGTATCACATAAGACATGCATAAAGGAAACATAAAATTTCCACTTTTCAATCACAACATATCAATACAACACATTGATATAAAAAAATTATGAAAACCATTTTCAATACCAAAATAAAATAAAAGTAAAACAGGTTATTTATTTTTCTTTTAAAAAAGGAATGTCTTTTAGAGGAAGCCGAAACACAAATAATGGTCATAACGGCAGAGAATTTGTTGTTGCCGCATACGTACGACAAAAACATTCCCTTTTTTTGTTCTGTAAAACGCTTCGTTTAAAAATATTCCTTTTGGATAAACATACAAGTCAAAGGGGTTTATACAGCGTATAAAATAAAGTTGTGTATAAATCATAATATTCCGCAATGAAAGGAGACTGAGAAGAAGTCCCATACAAAGACAATATCCTTGGATTAAGGATAAACCAATTACATAATTATGCGTGAAAAATGAATACACCAAATATAAGTTGATATTAAGTGTAAAATAATCAAAGTTTATTCACACATATACATAGAACAACATATTCAAGGAGTGCAAGTTTATCCCAAAGAATCAACATTGGGTTAAGACGTTCCATTGCAAAAATTCGACAGCCTAACTGCATCACTTCAAAATTCAGAAAATGAGTTGACGAGAGATAAAAAAGGTAACTCATCAAATGGACATAAAATTTACATCAAATAAGGATATAGAAGAACATATCCCAACATTACGATATGTAAATATAAAGACCCAACAAAAGAAGTCTTTTAAAAAGAGGGTGAAAGGTTCCCTTACCGACTTTGGCATCTTTCGAAAAATACACCCCATGAAAGAAAGACAATACAACATTGATGTAAATACTCATAAAAGAAATTATATTACACAAACAGTAAAATAATGGGAAGTACATATACCACTCAAAGGAAATGGTGGAAAATGTACCATAAATCTCATGGGAATAAAAGTGAGATGAAAAACCCCTTACGAAAACTCGGCAGCCTAATGGCACCACTTAAAACATCCAAAAAAATTGGATTGATGAATTAAAATAGGGTATATAATAATATGAACATATAAATTACAGTAATAGGAATATAAAATAACATCCCCCAACTAATAAAGAGGAGATTAAAATAAACGACATAAATGTGAGTACTTAAAAAGAAAGAGAGTGTTGGGATCTCTTACGAAAATTCAGCAGCGTAACGACGCCACTCAAAAATTATAAAATGGATTGATGAGAGAAAATAGGGTCTCACATAATATGAACATAAAATTACAGTAGGATTAATATAAAATAACATCCCAATCATAATAAATATGAGCTTAAAAGAAATGACATAAAAGAGTGTACTTAAAAAGAAAGAGAGGGGTAGGATTCCTTACCTCGTGTCTGACATGACTCGATCGTTCTTTAATATCCTGAATAATGAAATTTGGTCAATTTATAATTTATTAAGGACCTAAATTAAGGATTATTATTCATTTAATATCACATATTATAAGAATATAATAATTGGTTAATAAAGTGAGTTCATATCAGACGTTTTTGTCGATGTTCGGTACATGAGTAAAAATCGAACTTGTTGGAAAAGAATTTTCAATGTAGTTATAGGTACATCATATCCAGAATAGTATTGATGTTTTAAATATCATATATATCCAGTATATATTCATTTTATACTATTCCATATAATTTGGAGATAAAAAAATTAAAATCACCGTTCATTGAGACGGTAGAACGTACGTACGCATGAACGCTAAATTCATTTTTTGTCATATTAATGGAATAAAAAAATGAGAGATATATATATTATAATTACAGAATGATATCAATAATTTATATGTAATATATTACATATATATACATTATATATATGTACTTATAATAGTATATATCATTTGGAGAGAAGAAATGAAATGTATCGTTCATGGAGACGGTGAGCCGTACGTACACATGAACGCTACTTTCATTTATTTTTTTTGTATTCAATGGAATTAAATAATAATGATATAAAGGTATATTATAATTACAGTAGGATATCATATGTAATACCATTACTTCCATCCTTCATACGTCCCACATATGAAATTAAAGAATCAAATCACTTTGAGGGGGCGGTAGTCCGCACTTCCTAAAATGAATATATCACGTTTACCCATAATAGAAACCATAAAGGTATGGCATAAATGAAAGATACAGAAGTTTAAAGAAAACATAAACATATTATATATCATATATAATTATAGTGAAATATTAATGGCCATCTTTGAAGGTGTTAAAATAATATTGAACAATCATCGTTTCATGAGGCAGTAATTCGACATCCATAGAAACACTATGTTATTTAACCATTAGACGGAGGTGTGTGAAAGTGTATCTCGAAAAATTCTTATAAAAATATCCTAGTATATTAAATATACTAGTATTGTTACAAAAATAAAGTAATAAAAAGAGGTTAGGGGCTTGGAGAAGAAAAATAAAACAAAAGAACACAAGGGAAGACATTACCTTTAAATCGGGTAACTCTCTTTGATTTGAGCTCAAAAACATCCTTGGAAAGGATTATGCCCAAAGTTAGGCCTCAATAATAAAGAGAGGGATGTGGAGAGATGAAATGAGCAGGGTTTGGCCGAGCGAAAGGCTTGAGAGGTGTGTGTAAGGTGGTAGAGGTGGGGGCCTTTTATAAGAGGAGAGGAGGGGCACTCTTGGAAAGTTATAAAATATTACTTTATTATAAAATGATTTTCGGATTTAAAAGGGTCCAGAAGGATATATTTCAAGGATAAGGTGATAATGTTTCTAATCCCACACATACAATAGGTTTTTGACAAGTTTAAGACTTAGATTTCACCCTGTCTTCTCATTTTATTTAAATCATTCATTTATGAGGTAATCACTATATCATCACGGTGTCATAAATAAATTAATTTATTTAATGTCTAAAAATTATAAAAAAAATATCATGATGTAGGAAATCTTTTTAGATTCCTAATGAATATTTATAGTCAAAGATATGACTTATATAACCCCATTTAAATATTGTTTTTGTAAAACAACACAAGTTTGTGATATTTTAATTTTAATATTAAATAAAAAGGAATTTATGTCATTTTCCATCTAAAGTGGCTAAATGGGGTCCAAAAGATGACCCATGTATTTTCATGGTCGGCCATGACTCATCTAATGAGGGTAGTACATGTGTATAGGTCATTTCATATTATTAAAACATTATTTTTACCTTAAACTACACTAACTACCTCTAATCGCGATTAAAATGTAAAAGTTACTATTCACCCAAATATTATTTTAATCCCATTGAACCACATTTTACTTTATAAAGACAACCATGTATGTAGGATTTTTTAAATTCAAAACACAGAGGTGGTAAAATTTCATTTAAATGAAAAATCTGTTTTTTTAAGTACCACTTAGTGGTTTCACTATTCATCAAAAATTGATGTTTTCCAGAAAAATACCAAAAATTTACCCTAAGATATATTTGATATATAGAATTCAAAAATGATGTCTATTTTACAAAATTCCAAACATATAAGTTACATTAATTCATTTAATAATTAATTCCCGTTGTCAGAGAAAATAACGTGTTTTTATGAAACAACAAGTATCAAAAGATTGACAGTAGTTTAAGTCCAATTTCAAGATGAAATTAATTCCAACGACCACTATTGGATTAAACTGAAAAAATATATTCCAATTTATGTTTAAAAAAAATTAAAAAGATTATCTAATCATATAAATAAATTATATTAAAAAGATGTTTTGAATTAAAATACAACATTTTTCACTATTCATTAAAAAAGAACATTATTGGAAAAATACAAAAAATTTACACAAAGTAAATTTTGATGTCCCGATTCTAAAGAAGAATTTTATTTTTTCAAATATAACACATAAAATTGGAAAAATTGGATTTAAAATAGGTTCTCCATCAAAAGGCAGTTTATCGACCTTTTAAAGAATATTAGAATGTTTAAGCTTAAAATTGGATTCATTCGCATTTTTAATACTCTAACATTTATTGTAAAAAGTAAAAATATTTGACAAACATATATAATCATTTTGTAGTTAGTTCGGTTCATTCCCGCCATTACAATAACTATGCGTTAACTACCATATAAAATAATATTACTTTATTATTAGAGTGCAACGTAAGATTTCCAAGAAACTAGTTGTTGCGTATTGGGTACGCCATCAATCATAGAGTCCCCTTTAAAGTAATATAAATATTTTATTCACAAATATGGATAAATGTGAAAATTTCATATTAGTTATTTACCTGGGATGTTACATCCTTCCCCCCTTTTGGGAATTGCGTCCTCGCAATTTTAAAATTGGTCTTGGAAACTTCATTGAAAATCCCACATCAGAACAAGAGTTAGTAAAACATTCACATTAAAATAAAGAAAGAGAAGTACAAAGGTCACCCTAGTTAAACCATACTAGGATTCCAAGTATGAAAATATAGACATGGAGGAAAAAACAAAGGGTCATGTTCTGATGGAGAGTGATAGTAAACATGTCTAGAAGAAAGTTAACTATAAGAAAATCACAAACTTGTGATGGGTTAAATGGTATTCGATTCCCCAGTAGGAAAAGTTAACAGACAACATTTTTGTATTATGTTAATCTTCATTGAGGAATTTATTTTTGAGCTTAACTAAATCATAATGAAACATACTTAATTGTCATGAATACTTTCAACATTTACAAGATTCTTTAATCAAACTCATATTTTCTCCAAAAGACGTGTATTTAGGAATACTTATTCGCATTAAGAGTACTATAGTCAACTTCTTCAGAATTACCTAATCCAAAAAAGAGAGCTATATATTTCCCATGTCTTTAGACAAAATCAAAAACCAAAATTGTTAGTATGAGATCAGATAATCCACAAAAGTATAATCCTTTATAAAAAGAAAATCTATTCTTAAACTCCAAAATTTGTCAAAAAAAAACCCAAAGTTCAATGGAGACCATTAGATAAAAAATTGTCCTTAAAATTCATCAAAGTAAAGCAAACTAAGATTGAAACCCAAATATTTGAAGGATTTAATCACATAGTCTTCCAAGGTGTAAATTAAATTTTCTCTCCAAATAAAAGCAGTCGCTCTTAAATTCTCATATTGAAAAGTAATTAACCTAATCACATATCATACATGATAGGTTAATCATTTCCATAGATAACCCATAATAAACTTACTCTTGATTCCTAAAATTATCTAACTAAAATGAATTAGTCAAACTAACTAGGTTCTTCACGTAGTCCAGTGGTAGGCAATAAATACCAGTCGCACTTTGGTTGTGGGATCGATTCACACAGCTTTGTCCGACGTGATGGGTTGTAACACGGTCTGCATGTTGTCATTTTTCCAAAACTATATAATTCAAAAAACATTCCCCAAAATCAGATAAAATATTCAAAAATAATCATAACATATTTTAACCTCAATTTTCTCTCATTCCTTTTATTTTCCATCATAATATATAATAATCCATAATTACCTCAAATGTAAGGATCATATAAACCCTAATTGTTACCATTATAATTATTACCTGAACTTCCTCATCGATTGGTCATCTCATACATGATGCATTACAGAACATACCAAGGTACAAGTGGTTGATAATGACTCCTTGATATTTGGTTTAGAACAACCACGTGTTTCCTCATTGAATCCCCCATTTCATCCAGTCTCTTAATCAGAGAACCACCACAGTTTCCTTCAAACCTATTGTCACATTGGTGCCTGCTAGATCCATCCATTCACTAAAAACAGAAATGTCAGTGTGAGTATATCAACAAAACCATCATGTAATAATGAGGAAGATAAACACTAAGATATACTTAATCATTCACTTTTTCTAAAACTATCACTCATTCTGAAATCTTAACCCTTATAGTAATGTCACTTATGCCTAGAGAATACCCTAACCTCTAAAGTTATCTAAACTGACCTCTGATACCAACTATAAGGCCCCGACCTTAAACCTTACTTAATATTGAATTAAATGAATAATTCACATTGAGGATCTTTTCAGGTTTAGAGTTTTAGAGAATTAGATCATAAATCTTGATTTACATTCCACATTAAAACATAGTGGTTACATAAAAGATAGAATTCGTTTTTTCCCATCAACGGAAACATATTTAAAATAAAACATGGATTCTTTCTTGACACTTCTTTGACACTATCATCATATCATGCACCTGTCCCTTGACCTCAGAAAAAAATTTCAAAAACCTGGAATGAGCATAAAAAGCTCAGTAAGGGATATAAAACTATGAAATGAAAACATTATTCCACGTATGAAATCATACATTACTCATAAAACATAATAATTTTAACATACCTCATCAAATCATGAATAAATCATAGAAATCATAAGGCATAAAGGTATCTTGAGGCATTCATAACATTCTTACGTAGGGAGTAACCCTCTTGGTTACGTTTGGAATACCCATCACAGTATATTCCCTAAATCCCTTCAGAGAAACCTTAACGTTTAACTCCTTCGCGTTACCCAATGTATTGGAGAGCTATATCGGGCTCACCCACCCTTAGTTTATCATGGAACCACCCATCTTCATAATAATGCCCAAGAACCATAACATAATCGTATCACATAAAACATGCATAAAGGAAAAATAAAATTTCCACTTTTCAATCACAAGATATCAATAAAACACATTGATATAAAAACATTATGAAAACCAATTTCAATACCAAAATAAAATAAAAGTAAAACATGGTATTTATTTCTCTTTTAAAATAAATTTTTGGCTTGTAGAGGAATCCAAAAATCAAATAATGGTCATGATGGCGGAGAAGTCATTGTCGCCGCATAAGTACGACAAAAACATTCCCTTTTGTTGTTTAGTAAAACGCTTCGTATAAAAATATTCCTTTTGGATAAACATAAATGTCAAAGGGGTTTATACACCTTATAAACGAAAGTTGTGTATAAAACATAATATGACTCAATGAAAGGATATTGAGAAGAAGTCCCATACAAACATATTATCCTTGGATTAAGGATAAATCAATTACATAATTATGCGTGGAAAACGAATACACCAGATATAAGTGGATATTAAGTCTAAAACAATCAGAGGTTATTCACACATATTCATAGAACGAAATATTCAAGGAGTGCAAGTTTATCCCAAAGAACCAAAATTGGGTTAAGAAGTTCCCTTGGAAAAATTCGACAGCCTAACGGCATGACTTCAAAATTCATAAAATGAGTTGATGAGAGATAAAAAGGATATCTCAGCACTTGAAAATAAAATTTACATCAATAAGGATATAGAAGAACATATCCCAACATTAAAATATGTAAATTAAAAGACCCAACAAAATAAGTCTTTTAAAAAGAGGAGGGTGAAAGGTTCCCCTACCGACATGGGTATCATTCGAAACATACACCCCATGTAAGAAGGACAATACAAAATTGATGTAAATACTCATAAACGAAATTATATTACACAAAAAGTAAAATAATGGAAAGTACATATACCACTACAAGGAAATTGTTGAAAATGTAGCATAAATCTCAGTGGAATAAAAGTGAGATGAAAAAACCCCTTACGAAAACTCGGCAGCCTAACGACACCACTTAAAACTTACAAAAAAATGGATTGATGAAATAAAATACGGAATATCATCATATGAAAATAGAAAGTACAGTAATAGGAATATAAAATAACATCCCCCAAATAAGAAATAGTATCTTAAAATAAACGACATAAAAGATATTACTAAAAAAGAAAGAGAGAGGTATGATCTCTTATGAAAATTCGGCAGCCTAACGACACCACTCAAAACTTCCAAAATGGATTGAGGAGAGAAAATAGGTTATCTCATCATATTAACATAAAAATTATAGTAGGGGTAATATAAAATAACATCCCAATATTAATAAATATGAGCTTAAAAGGAATGACATAAATGAGTGTACTTAAAAAGAAAGAGAGGGGTAGGATCCCTTACCTCGTGTCCGACATGACTCGATCATTCTTTAATCTCCTGAATAATAAAATTTTGTCAATTTATAATTTCATAAGGACCTACTTTAAATATTATTATTCAGTTAATATCACATATTATAAGGTTATAATAATTGGTTAATAAAGTGAGTTCATATCAGACGTTTTTGTCGATGTTCTGTACATGAGTAAAAATCGAAGTTGTTGGAAAAGAATTTCCCATGTAGTTCTAGGTACATCATATCCAGAAAAGTATTGATGTTTTAAATATCATATATATTCATTATATATTCATTTTATACTATTCCATAGCATTTGGAGATTAAAAAATTAAAAGCACCGTTCATGGAGACGGTATGCCGTACGTACGCATGAACGCTACATTCATTTTTTGTCATATTAATGGTATTAAAAAAAATGACAGATATATATATTATAATTCCAGAATGATATCCATAATTTAGATGTAATATATTACATACATATCCATTATATATATATATGTACTTATAATAGTACATAAAATTTGGAGATAAGAAATGAAATGTACCGTTCATGGAGACGGTAAGCCGTACGTACGCATGAATGCTACTTTCATTTATTTTTTTGTATTAAATGGAATTAAATAATAATGATATAAAGGTATATTATAATTACATAAGGATATCATATTTAATACCATTAATTCAATCCTTTATATGTCCCACATATGGAATTAACGAATCAAATCACTTTGAGGGGGCGGTAGTCCACACTTCCTAAAATCAATATATCGCGTTTACAAATAATGGAAACCATAATGGTATTCCATAAATGAAAAATACAGAAGCTTAAGGAAAACATAAACATATTATATATCATATATAAATATATTGAAATCTTAATGGCCACCTTTGAAGGTGTTAAAATAATATTGAACAATCATCGTTTCGTGAGACAGTAATTCGCCATCAATAGAAACAGTATGTTCTTTAACCATTAGTTGGAGGTGTGTGAAAGTGTAGTTCGAAAAATTTTTATAACAACATCCTAGTATATTTAAGATACTTGTGTTGTTACAAAATAAGTAATAAAAAGTTTTTAGGGGTTTGGAGAAGAAAAATAAAACAAAAGAACATAAGGGAAGACATTACCTCTAAATCGGGTAACTCTCTTTGATTTGAGCTCAAAGGCATCCTTGGAAATGATTCTGCCCAAAGTGAGGCCTCAATGTCGAAGAGAGGGTTGTGGAGAGATGAAATGGTATGGTGTTGGCCGATCCAAAGGCTTTAGAGGTATGTGTAAGGTGGTAGAGGTGGGGGCCTTTTATAAGAGGAGAGGAGGGGCACTCTTGGAAAGTTATAAAATATTACTTTATTATAAAATTATATTAGGATTTTAAAGGTCCCAAAAGGATATATTTCGAGGATAAGGTGATAAGGTTTCGAAATAAACCCATCCAATTGGTTCGTGACAAGTTTAAGACTTAGATTTCACCAAATCTTCTAATTTTATTTAAATCATTCATTTATGAGGTAATCACTGCATCATCACGGTGTCATAAATAACATAATTTATTTAATGTCTAAAAATTATATACAAAAATATCATGATGTAGGAAATCTATTTATCTTTATAATTAATATCTATAGTCAAATATATTACTTATATTACCCCATTTAAATATTGTTTTAGTAAAACAACACAAGTTTTTGACATTTTAATTTTAACTTTAAATAAAAAGTTATTTATGTCATTTTCCAACCAAAGTGGATCCATGTGGTCCCCAAGCTGACCCATGGATTTTCTTGGTCGTCCATGACTCATCCAATGAGGGTAGGACATGTTTCTAGGTCATTTAATATTATTAAAACATTATTTTTACATTAAACTACACTAATTACCTCTAATAGCGATTCAAACTTAAAAGTTACTATTCACCAAAATAATTTAATCCCATTGATCCACATTTTACTTATTAAGGAAAACCATGAATTTAGGATTTTTGAAATTCAAAACACAGAGGTGTTAAATTTTCATTTAAATGAAAAATCAATTTTTTTAAGTACTACTTAGTGGTTTCACTATTCATCAAAAATTGAAGTTTTCCAGAATAATACCAAAAATTCACCCTAAGATATTTTTGATATTTAGAATTCAAAAATGATGTATATTTTAAAAAATTAAAAACATAAATGTTAAATTAATTAATTTAATAATTTATTTCCACTGTCAGAGCAAATAGCGTGTTTTTATGAAAAAATAAGTATCAAAAGATTGACAGTAGTTTAAGTCCAATTTCAAGATGAAATTAATTACAACGACAACTATTGGATTAAATGGTAAAAATATATTCCAATTTCACTTTAAAACCAATTCAAATGATAATATAATCATATAAATAAATTCGATCTAAAAGATATTTTGAATTAAAATACACCATTTTTCACTATTTATTAAAAAAACGACTTTATCAAAAAGATAACAAAAATTTACACAAATTAAATTGTGATGTCCTGATTCTAAAGAAGAATTTTATTTTGTCAAATATGACACATAAAATTGTCAAAAATTGGATTTAAAAGAGGTTCCCCATCAATAGGTGGTTAATCAACCTTTTAAAGAATATTAGAATGTTTACGCTTAAAATTGTATTCATTCACATTTTTAATCTTCTAAAATTTATTGTAAAAAGTAAAAATATTTGACAAACATAAATAATCACTTTGTAGTTAGTTCTGTTCATTCCCTCTTTTAGAACAGCTCGGCGTTAGCTACCATTTAAAATAATATTTTTTTATTATTAGAATGCAACGTAAGATTACCAAGAAACTCATTGTTGCGTATTGGGTATTCCATCGATCATAGCGTCCCCTTTAAAGAAATATTAATATTTTATTCACAAATATGTATAAATGTGAAAATTTAATATTCTTTATTTACCTCTGGTGTTACACATAATCTGTGTGTTTTTTATGTTGGATAAAAATGGGGGATAACAAATGCATAATGGTCCTCTAAGGGGTAAATCATCAAGTCCATAACATTAAATATCACATCATCATCTACAAGATCTATGGAAAATGTACCCTTATTATCCTAAATGATATTTTTTCACTTTTTGGGAAGGTTATACCTATGATAATGGGATCATGAGAACATATCTAACCATCCTCAATGTTAAGCAATTATAAGTCTTTTAGATAGATCATGTCTCTTACCCAGAAAAGTACATCCTCAAGGACTCCCACTGCATATGTCGTAGGTTTATTTTCCAACTACACCACAAATCTTTTTGTCTTCAACTCACCATCCTATAAAGAAGAAAATACAGAGTGAGGAATTACATTTATGGAAGCTCCTATATAATAAAGTGCATTAGAAAAGTGGAACTCCCCTATGGCTCATGGGATGGTTAATGTCCATAGATCCTTTAACATTGTTGGAATTTCTTGAGTTAGTGTATGGAGTGATGAAACTTTCCATTCAAGATCTATCATCTCATTTCCGTTGATCCCTCTTCGGTTGGTGAAAATTTCTTTTCGTATTTAGAATACCTTGGGATTTTGTTGATGGCTTCATGTAGAGTGAGGTTGATATCCAAAAACATGAATGTGTACAAAATCGCTTTTTTCATTTCTTTTTCAGCAATATTTTTAGTTTGTACCACTATGTTTAGAAATAGATGTGGTTTAGTAGGAACATCATCAATATTTTACTTACCAATATCTTTCTCCTGGGATTTATTGTCGGTTTGTTTGGAAAGGGGATTCATCGGAGTTGAGGTGAATCATGGTAGAACTATATGTTTAGATGTTTCGGTTGTATTCGTTCCACTTCTCAATGTGATGGCACGGAAATTCCCCATGGGATTTGGAGTATGTTAGGAAAGAAACTTTTTGGAGTTCATACATACCAGTTCATGGAGGGTAGTGGAAATCTAGCTTATTTGGTTCCTCAACTCCCCAAGATCTGAACATTGACTCTTCAGCTCATACTGCTGATTAATAAAAATTTACTTTAACAATTCATCAGTGTTAGAATCTTCATTGGTTGGGGGATTACCAGGTTGTTTAATTATTGATTATTGATCTTTAAATATCTAGTTGTGATGTTTGAAACCATTTTTGTAAGGTAGATTCTGTTGGATGTTTTATTGAAAAATGGGATTTTGTTGTTTTCCTGAGCCATACCTCATGTCTCATTGACCCTTCCACCCTTGGTTATATGCTGGAGAAAATAATTCATCCTTCTTTTGGAGATATGGTCTTCTTTTTTGCTGATATGGTCTTCTGGGAGACACTTCTACACATTCTTCTTTTTCTTATAGTTGGGTTCAATGGTCATTTGGGTTTCATGTCTCTATGAAAATGCCACAAATCCATGAATTTGGGGGTTATGATGTCTCTTGGGCCAATTCAATTTGTCTCACAATAGTTTCCAATTCTTATGACATGGAAGCAATTCAATGAATTTCAGGAGAAGATATACATTCCTTATTTACTCACCTAACAAGTGGAGTACCTTGATTTCAAAATTCATTAGTGTTTTGGGTCATCTTGTCAAAGACTGTACGTGTATAAATTGGTGTATTATGACCAATGATCATCTAGCATTGGAATCCACCATTATTCTCTCCATATGTGTGAGTCCTTCAAATAAGTACTAGATGAGTACATTCTCACTGATTTCATGATGTGGATAGCTTGTACAAAACTTCTTGAATCACTCCTAGTACTCATACATTAACTCCCCTTTGGCTTTCAAGATCCCTGAGATCTCATTATGAATGGAAGTGGTCCATGATGTTGGAAAAAATCTTTGAAAGAGAATATGTTTCAATTCATTATAAAATCTTACATGTTTATATTATAAATAATACATCTAATCATTTGCAGATCCATCATGTGAAAATTGGAATTTTATATGTATTATTTGATCGTTAGAAATATTTATTTCATTAAGGGTTGAGAAAACCACATTAATTTTTTTTCATTTTTTTGGGATCCTCTCAAGATAATCCATTTTATTTTTGAAGAAGATTAATTAAACAAGATTTCAGTTCAATGTCTGATTCCAGAATTGGGTTTGCAATACAATTTAAATGATAGTTAATATTAGGTGTAGCCAATTCTCAAATTGTTCTATTATGTTCATTTTAATTGTAATCAGACATTGGTTATTATTTTATGTAGTACATAAATTTTTTTCCAGTTTATTAGTTCATTGGAGTGGAGGAATTCTCCAACTTGTTGAATGTTGAAACATCATGAAGACATAGAATGTCTGATTCACCATCGAAATCTATGTTCAATCTCAGGGTCACAATCTAAGATATCCTCGAGATTAGTTTGTGTCATAACTTAATTATGATCCAAAAGAAATAAAGAAGTGTACAGCATAATAAACATATTTTTTTCCAATGGTCCGATAATAATAAAATAAGAAAGTAAGTGAATAAAAACATAAGAAGGGTGAATGAAAAATGAAATAGGAGAATAAAATAATTAAATGAAAAATTAAATAAATACTTTTCAATGGTTTAATAATCTACTTACCTCCCTAGAAATGACACCAATTTTAATGGCACTGTAATGGGCTCTCTCTAATGAATTGTGATATTTTGGGTACTTGGGTGTTGTAGAGTTGCTAAAGGAGGACGTCACTCAAAGGAGGAAGTAAATTAAAACAACTTGTTAATTTATTATAGAAAATAAAATAAAAGAGAATAAATAAACTAAAAGAAATGATGGGGGTAATAATTTATAAAACTAGATGAATTTCACTATAAGAAGATTGAATTTTTTAATTTTAATTTTTAAATGAAGTCTTTTTAAAACGATGAAACAAGAATATGTTTTTTAGAAAACATTTTCAGAGGTTTAATGTAAATAATTATCACTATACACTTAATTTTTTTCATTGTCTTTTAAATTTACATAAATTAATTTTTATCCCCAATTATTTTACCTCTTGATACCTATAAGAGTTAACTTTACCATAGATATGAAATTAAATAAATCCTAGGCCAACATTGGAACATGAAATAGAAGCACTCTACATTGATTAATGTTCTTAGGTTAACATATAGTTAGTGTTTAATTAAATCGCATATACAATCTATAAATGATAATTAATTGAGTTTAGGGATTATATTAGAACTCAAAAAATTTATCATATGTGGTCTTGTATTACCGATTAAGATCACACTCTCATAACATACATAAAGCCTAACCTCGTGTGTTTTGGTGTCAATTTTTCGATTGCTTTTTTAGTTTCCTTTAAATTAAAATGTCAATTTATATATCATATTATGTGAATTAAAGTTTCTCATTTACTAAATATAAATAAATGAAGAACGAAATTAGTAGATCGATTATTAAGTAAACTACTCTTCAATAGGTGGTGTAGTCAGCGTAGAAACGTTTTTCATTCGCAATAGTATAGAATAGGTATATCCATTTCTTATATCTTATCCTGAAAACCAGACCATATAAGAATATTAATTTAAGAATAAATTGGGAAAAAATAGAAGAAAATAGAAGAAATAAAAGTGTATCAATGAATTATATTACGCTAAAAAAACATTACAATGTGAAGAAGAAGAATGCCTAGAAGAGGGGATCATTGCTTCAAGAGCCACCCTTATTGAATAGCTTGGAGAATTGAAGTGGTGCCGCTTCTACTCTTCCCTCAACCTCCTAATGCACGTCCCAACCCCTCAAAATGAGAAAAACCCGATTTATAGAGTGTATTGGAGGCTTGGATAAATGTGTTTTCAAGTGAAAATAGATAAACTAGGACTAATATTTTAGGACAAAATGCTCCACACATTTGACTACCAAAATGGTTGAACCATCTATTCTTCAAGAATAATGATTGGAGAAAAATTGGGTTGGGTAAATCCTCCAAAATTTTGGACAATTGAATTCATGGTCCATTTTTTCAAACAAATTCATGTTTTAGCTCCACTTTCCTTAACAAATATTGTATCCCATTAATTCAGGAAGACAGTTACAAAATTTCAATTTCAATTAATAAATATAAAAATATCTATCATCAAATTAATATACATAACTATAAAGGATAAATCTATATTTTTAATTATATTTTCAAAATAATGATTAAATACCAAATATTTTATATATAAAAATATTTAACCTAAAATGATGAAATTTTATCATTTATAATCAATAAAATATTATATAAATATGTGTTTTATCAGCGAAATATAGGGTTTCATTTAATGGGATAATTATTTTCTATATTTGGGCTTGTAGTGGAGGTTCTAGGAACCAGTTGGATGGTGGTTGAGATCTATGTGGTGGTGTGTGCATCATTGGTAGGACATTGATCGATCGGTGATGGTATTTTGTTGTTAATATGATCTGGGAGAAAATTATGATATGCAAGTGGGGATTGATTCCTTATATTGGTGTTAGAGGGATTAATCATTTTTTATAGTAGGGAGTTAGATCTGGGGTCCTAGTAGAATATGGAAGTTGTAGTTACCATCTGTGGTCGGTGAAGCATGATGTTGTGGTGAACTCGTCACAGGGGGTGACGACATAAAAAGTTTTAGTGGTTTCTCTGGCTGAAATTTGGCTGGTCAAGCAGGTGCTGGCAATCCATATATGGGATTGGTGCATCAACCATGTGAAGCTAGAATGATGTTGACATTTTCAATCAGATGTGTGGGTTGTGTCCAATCATGGAATACGAGCATGGTTTTGGAAGATGTTGACATGGACATAGAATGAAGATGGTATTGGGATGCATGTTTCGAGGAAAACAGTCAAATTAGAAGGGATATTACAGTGGTTATGGGAATACTCTATTTTTCTGATTACATCATGGATGTAAAATTTGTTGTGGTTAGTTGTGGGTGGTGTTTTGTTTTTAAATTTTTGTTTTGGGGTGATTTTGGTTCCATTCATTGACATTGTTGTTTTATATTATATTTTTATTAATAAATTCTATTAATTGAATATGATTTGATCCCAAAACATTTAGTTATAATAAATATTTAATTCATTCAATTTGATTTTAATTATAATTATATTTATATATTTTTTATATTGATTGGTTTTCAATAAATATATCATGTTAGGTTTATTGACTAAATTATGAATTCTTTCCTTCTCTGATTCCACTTGAAAAAAATATAAAACATATTATATTTCAACAAGTTATTTATGATTGGATTATGAGTTATTATCTTTATAATATATATATATATATATATTATGATATGAGGGGTCATATTCTTCAAAAAAATTATTTATTTAAGGTTTTATACACATCATCTAACAGAAACTGAATAGTTTTAACTAAATCCATTGAATAAAAATGGCAAGTTATTTATAACCCACCAAAGAAAAAAGTGAGTGAATATTAATCCTTCAGTGAAAATAGGTTCTTCTAAATGATACAAAATGAAAATTTTTATATTCTAATAGATGTATCACAATTCCCATTTATTCCATAATTTTGTGATATGAGTAATTTTTATGATTTAATCGTGTGTTATTCCTTGATTTATTATCTATTAATTTTTGAATATAAATTTTTTGTATCTTAATTATACAAGTATGTAATCATATTTCCACATATTATTTATGATATCAACCTTTTTTTTACGATTTAACATGTTTTTTATGTAATAAAATAATTGAATGTTATGTTGTTTTTCTAATGTGAAGATTTAATGCATGATATTTGATGCATGCTGTTTATTAAGATGTTTTTTTATATTATAGAAAAAATGTTCATTACCTAAAAGAGATAATAGTTTTCATAGTTAAACTTTTTAAAGGTTGGGGTCGAAGCCTATATTTATTATTAAAATTACTAAATGAGATTTTCGTGGCAATTCATGGTTATGTCATATTTAAATTAAGTCATGTATCTAAAATTGTCACATTTTTGGGATATTATAAAAATAATTTTTAATTGTCGATGATGTTAATAAATAATGAATAAAAATTTTGATTAATGGAAACTATTTTAAATTTCACAGTAATTAATAATGTTTTTAGTGTTTTATATGTTATATTGTTTTTTAATATCATGATGTAGGTATTTTATAATAAAACTCGGTTGTATCTTTTGTTTAAACTAAATTAATATTAATTTACAAAGTGTATATATATTATACATAAAATATCTGAAATCCTACATTGAGTGTAAATGGTATGAGGGTAATTTAATTTTATTTATTCGTTAAATATTGTAATTTAATTACACTTAAATGACATATGTAATTATTTTTCTTAATTGTAAAATAGTTAAATAAGCTGACATCATGTAAAAAATTTATAATAAAAATAATTTTTCCTTGCATGCATTTTATAATATAGTGGTGAGAGTTATTCAAATATAGAAATTCTGTTTATTCATTAATTTAAGACCTATATAAGTTTGGAAATATTTCAATTTTATTATTATATATAATTGGTGATTTATATAATTTTTCACTATCTATCTAGTTTAATATTTTGTTATAATTTTGAAATAACCATTAAAACTACAAAGTATACAAGTTATAGCCATGTTACATATTCAATGGACATTAATACTATTCTAGTAATTGTAACACAAAACATTTATTGTTACCAATGTATTATATTATATAATTATTCATTAGAGAAAATAGTGTATTTATAATATTATACAAAATATGTATTAGAAGCATGATTTAAAGAATAGTCTTTGTTATGTCCTTTATGACCATGTAGTGTAATATTTTCAGGATTTCGGAAATGAATAGAACTATATAAGGTCAATACAACTTGTATTTTGATATTTCAAAACATAATATGTGTGGAGGATAATAATTTTTTTCTCTAAATATGGAAGAACACGATAAAAGATTTATTAATTTATATAACTACAATATGGACTGATTTATATTGACTAATGATTTATGAAATTTTATTCAAAAAAATTTGAAAAAATTTTATTTCAAAAATAATTGTACATCTTGTAATATATATTTATTATATTATAATGTGTATTATTGTAATATTATTAATATTTTTATGTTTTATTTTATTATTATATTGGAATTAATCAATGTGATTTTATTAAATATGTTTCATTATTTTAATTTATCCACTATAATATAATTATATTATTATTATTATTATTATAATTCTGGATAAAATTGACATAAGATGGTGGAACCCACATCTTTCATTAAATTTTTAACCGATGGAAGACAAGTCAAGGATCTGATTTATTCATTGTTTATAATTATTCACTTGGAATAATGCATTGAGTATTTAAGGTGTATATCTATCACAATTCATATTTATTTACCTAATTTATTTATCACCCCATGTCGTCAACCTATTAGCCTCATCATTTTGGTGGCTTCTAAAAAAGCGGGGTTTCCTTCTAAATGAAAAATATCCAAAAAATAGTTGGATTCAACATTATATGATAGAGTATTCTTATTTGAGTTAACAACACACCGATTAGAGTATTATTGGAACCAAATCAATGATATTTGGGTTTTTTACATCCTTGTATCTATTATAATGAGTGTTTTTGGAGGTTAAATTTTAATAATTCTTTTATTAATTGTTTTTTCTAAAAATGGTGGTTTAATTATTATAATAATTTGGTAATTATACTCTATATCAAAATGGAATGTAAACCTAAACTTATAAATTTATTTAAAATAACCATGGGTTATTGATTATTAATAACTTATATTATAATAAACGTAAACCACTATAATTTATATATATATATTTTTATAAAAGAGGGTCATGATTCTATTTCATGTTATATGATATTATTATAGATTTTTTATTGGAAACGTAAGAAATATAGTTTATTTTAAATTATATGACAATAAATATTCAATAAAATTTAATTTTTTTTTTATTTTTAAATATATTTAGTTAATATATATGATGTGAATATTCTTTATATTAAAATTATAATATCGTGCTTTAAAATTCATAATTTTTTATAGAAAATCTGGTTAAAATATTTTATATATATAATATTTGTATTCATTACACCTTTCTGTTATTCTCCATGATAATATGGTTGAAAGTTTTATTTTATTAATATAGATTGGTCATGTTATGGTTAAAAAATTATTCAATTTTTATAGAGTTTGTATGGTCAATAAATTAAAACAATAATAAATATTTTTCCTCATTTTTATACTTGTAAAACATCATTTGAATTTCTTGGAATCTATATTTGAGTGGATTAAAATTTATATTTTTATTCTTGATTCTTCTAGGACTAACTTCTCTGAATCTGGGATCGTGTCTTCCACAATTTTTTGTAGACTATTTTACTTTTACACGTTAGTTATCTCTATTATACAAAATATATTAGTTAAAATATTTATTTTTGTAGTTGTATATAATCTATTTTGAGATATGTGTAATGATCTAGGATTTCATTTTAATGGAATAAAATCTCAATCCAATGATGGATGTGGTTCAAATTTTTTATAATAGTTATTACTATACTTTTATTCATTCCTTGATAGCTTTTTTATGTCATGTTATACTATATATCATTTAAAATATTATTAAATGTATTTTTCCGAACATACCATTACATATTAAAAATTAACATTTATTATTTAATTTGAAACATTAATTTATGATTCTTTATTAATAGATATTGTGTCATGTCCATACAAATACCCACCTTGTCATTTTTATCGCTACATAAATGTATATCTATAGTATGAATAAAGGATAAAATTCTATATTTTATACATATTATATATAGTGTAAAATATTTTTCATAGATAAGTATTCAAACATATATATCAGGATTTTAAGGAAATAGAATACTAGGATGGACATGCGTATCAAATATATATTTATTTTTTAAAAATTATTGGGTCATGTTTAATGGCCATTTAGGCATTTTCTTTTTCTTTTTTATAACTGAGAACCTATAATTGAATGTAAACACTTAATTCCAAAACATTTACACATTACTAACTATAAAATACCATTATGGATGATAATATTTTAATTACATTTTGTTAATAAAAAATTAACTATTTTTTGGATTCATAATTTCAATACTATATTTTATTTTATTTTTTGAATTTTTTTGAAACATATTATTTTTATGTGAGTAGTGATAAATTATAATTTTTTTCAAAACCATACCATTTTCAAATTTATTATTATATCAATATGTATGAAAAAATTATAAAAAAATAGTGCTTTAAATAATTTTTTCGGAGTAAAACTATATTTTTTAAATACTAATATGAATTTATAAAACAATCGTTTTGATTTTAGGAACATAAGTAATATATCCATATAACTGAATTTATGGGTATTGTTTATATTAATAAAATTCATGAATACTATTTATTTTGATTGATTTGAAATACCAAAAAAATTTATTTTTTTATATTATGTATTTAATATTGATTATTAACATTCTTAATGAAACAAACAATGATAAATTTCTCATTTTTTGAACCATAAAATTATTATTGGAGGTATTAATTTAATGATTTAGTAAAAAATATCTAGAATTGTAATTAATGTATAATATTTTGATTTTTTATTTATATTCAATATTTAATATTCATATTATTTAAATTAAAAAATAAATTGAGTAAATATATTATACAATAAAAAATATCTTAAAGTTAAATTTTTTTATAAAAAATTGTTTTTACTCATTATATGCACCAATCTGATCCTTTAGTTTTCCTACAAATAAATAATTTTCTTGAATAAATAATTTTAATAATTGTAATCTTAATGTCCTAATTTTGTAATAAGGTCCATTTCATTACATTGATTTTAATTTAAATTTACAAGGTAAAAAATTTTACAATTGAATTAATAAAAACGTTGATGTTTTAATTATAATAGAAAATGACCTAAAACTATTTTAAAACATTTCTGGATATATATATTTCATTTTTTTAAGCCTTATCTCTTCTCCTACTGAATTATTTTTACTTTTGTCACCACATGATATGTGTGACTTCTGATAACTTTATATTACTTTTAAATATTAAAAAATATATTTCTCATAACTTATAAATGGTACTCTAATCACCCCTTCAATTCTACATAATAATTTGATTTAGTCATGTAATATTTTCTATCATATGTTATATTTAATTCTATTTCACCCTCATAACATTAAATTCTCAATCTATAATCTTATTCCCTCCCTTCCCAAGCTATATTCCTAGGGAATTATTTAGTACCCAACGTGCATAATAATTTTTCCTAACAACCTTTCATCTCAAAATCATGTAAAAAAATTTAATTTTTAATTCATATATTAATATAAATGGATAATTTTATTAAAATATTATATTTTGATATGGGAATACCTATTATAAACCATTCTCATTTTACCATAAATAAAACAAAAACATCATTCATGTGATTATGTGTGGACTACATCCTCTATAAACCATCAAAATGTGTTTTCCTTAACAACCACACATGAGTAATCTTAGTAATAAATTTGTATTTAATATTTTATTTATATAATATTTTTTAATATTTTTTATTGATAAATTATATTATATAATATACTTTTTAAATGAAAAATTAAATCATCATCCATTGGTATGTGTGGAGTGCATCCTCTAAGAAACGATTGATTTATAGTTTTTTAATTTTATCAAAAGTTGTCATCTATGGTCATGATAATTGATTTAGATGATAAAAATTATTTTCAAAATAAAAGTGTTTTTTTAATGAGACATTAATTAAAATTCAATAATTTGGGAAATAAAAATATATGCTAAATTGATCATTAAAAAGTTTTTTCTATGTGAAAAAATTGATTCCCTCATACAATGTAATAACATTGTTTATGTAATAATACAATTATAATTCATTATTATTATGATATATCACATTAAAAATAATTATGTATTGTAATTTTTTATTTATAGTCTTCTAATAAAAATGAATCAAAATATATAAATCTATTAATATTGATATGTCCCTATTTGGTTGGGTTTGAAACCCTATTTTATCAATGCTACACATTTATATCACTGATGAATAGGGGAATTAAATTGATATAAATATTTTATATAATTAATTATAACATAATAATTTAAATTTTCACAATGATAAATTTAAAATGATGCTAATGAGATAATATTCTAATTTCATTTTGTTAAATGTCACCAAATTGTGATCATGGATGATTTCATCATTATGTATTATATTCCAAATTCCCAGATGATGGAATTAGAAAATTTAAAATTATTATAAATAAAAAATGAATTACCATAAATGATGTTGTAATGATTATATTTTATTTAACTAACAATTATAAAACAACTGTTATAAATATTTTCCGATAAAATAATGTTTACTGACACATTATATTAACAATATATAAAAACTAACTAATATAATGAGCATAATAGTTAGAAATATTTTTTTTTAAATTATAGATATTAGAATTTTTGAAAACTTTAATATGTTTGTTATTTGTGTTATGAATGAAATTGAGTCACATTTTAGGAATTTAAGATTTAAAATAATGGTTTTAATTATAAAATTTTCACTTTCTAAGACCTATTCATTGTTATAAATGATTTTTCATTTCTATTGTACATATAAATTCAATTTAATATGAAATATCACGATTCTATCATTATTGATGGAATAAAATGATGGCTGTTAAATTTAACTATTAATTGGTATTTTAAACAAATTTAATATTCTTTGAGATCATTACTCTTAAATTACTATTATTGAGACATGTATATAATTGTTCAATTAATTCCAACGTTGGGGGTATATAAAATTTATTTTAACAATTATATCCTAAATTTGAAATTTTTATGGTTTTTCAATTCTAATTAAAAGAGATTAATTTCAAAATTGTTTTAGTTGGGATGTTACCTAGTCTAATATAATTCCTAGAAATCATAAATTTTTAATAATAATGTGTAACTATTTTCTTGGACATGATATCCATCTCTAAATTATAGAATGTGGATATGTATGCGGATATGACGCTCCATCAGCTATTAACCCATTAATTTGTTACTCAAGTATGAAATCAATCATTTAATAGTTTATGATGAGTGGTTATAATATGTAAAACATAGATAGAAAATCTAATTGAATATAATTTTCGTAATTCATATGATCATTACATACCATAAGGAAATAAATTTCTATAATTTCATAATTATCTTCCCATTGATAACTGTTAAATTGAAATATTATCTCATTTAAATAGACCAAAAAATATAAATTACACTCTCTACCACCTAAAATTTACTTATATAAGAATCTTACAAACTATTACATTGATAATAATGAATATTTTATTAGTTTATTTCAAAATATTCTCTATGCTAGGCATATTATCGCGTTAAATAAGGAAATAATAATTTTTAATTTTTATTATGTGGTTATCATTTGTTCTATTTATCTATGATTATTTAATGGTATCCTTATATAATATTAACAAATTTGATGCTAAATAATATGATGAATGAATTTTGATTAATTAATCATGAGTGGGGGGAGGTATGTTTGTCTCTACTATGCATTCGTAGGGCTTATGAGATAAAATATATAGGGTGTTGGTATATTCTCTAAAAATTTTGTATGATAATAAGATAAAAGTATATGATGGTTTTTTTATGATATCCATCATTAATTATTCCATTAGTATGAGATATTTTATTATTTTCCATGTTTTTATTTATTATATTTTATATATTAATCCAACATTTTCAATTTATTATTGAATTATTCTGATGTTTTTTAATTTTACCATTTTATTTATGTCATGCTTCTGTTATGATATATTCTATTTTATGATACTCTTTAAGGAGAATATGATAATATCCATATCTTTGTTTCCTTACCAAAAGAACCCTAAAAGATAATTATAATTAATTTTCAATGATACTATGAAATATATAATATTATATACATTGTTTTTTTCAATGTATTTATCTTTCTCATCAGTAATGTTAAAAACATGTAAGTATTTATTCTTCTAAAAAAATTGTCTTTTTGATCCTTTAAGAACACTTATAGTATTTTTCGCAATAGTGTAATAAAACTATAATAATAAGTTATATGGGGATGTGTATATTACACATGATATTAAGCAATGTTTACTATAATCATTTGGTACTAGATTTTGAGGAACATAATTATATGTCATAAATATTATGATAAAATACTAAAAACAAATTATATTTTTTATTAAAAAATATTAAAAGAAATATATTTAAAATTTAATATGCAGTTACTATTATATGATTTCCATTATTTATAGATGGAGAATAATTTAACGAATGTGAAAAATATCTATACTAGTAGTCAATATAGGTATGTTCCTAAAAATCATGTCACTAAGGCTGTAATTAGAAACATTTTTATAAAAACCATGTCACTGTAGATGACCCATGTTGTGGAAAATTATCCCTCGCCCTTATATTAACATTCACATCCACCACATGGATTTATAATGTTGGATAAAATCATGTGTCATAATCTTCCACCATTTAATAGATCTACAAATTTTGTTGGTAAATACACAATGGTTCATTTCACTATAAATGAAATATTACATTTGGGAAGTAGTGAAAATAAAAAAGACATTGTAAATTACTATTGACTGAATGGATACATACAAGAAAGGGACATATTGAAAATTAAATTTTGTAATCAAAGATGAATGTGTAGGAAATTATTGTTGTTTAATGTGATTTCATTAACTATTTAGATATAAATGTTTATAACATGCTACAAAAACTAAATATAATTTATAGTTTCTTCATTGATGGGGAAAATCTAATTCATTTAGATATATTAGACTCTAATAAATTTTCATCATATGAGTATATACTCTCTGGTATCATTATGTTTTAATCTTATTTTCCTAATAAATATGTCATTAATGTTATTAAATAGAAGTATACATTACTTGAGAATCATGGTACAAATAAATCATATAAAATTAAATTAAACTAATTGTTGAATATACAATAATTAATATATATTCATTGAAATAGTTAGCTACAAACATGAAGAGAATGTTTATTTTTATCATGTATAAATAAACTGACCATATTGATATTGAATGAAAAGTAATAGAAGAATTTGATAATGATCAATGAGTTAACAATATATTAATGAGTAACTATGAAACACGATGACCAAAACATCAATGGAATTTACCCAAAAAACATCACAACTACAAGTATTATTCTCGTGCATTTATTATAAGTGTTTATTTAGTTAGAAATAGTTTAATAGAATGCACATTGATTGTAAACTCAATACATGTGTACTATTTGTTTTATTTTTCATTTAAACACTACTTTATATAATTAATTATTGATGAGAATAATGAGTCATAGAATAATAATCTGAGAAGGGATATTTAAAGTAATAAATGTAAGGGGATTATTATTTCAATGATCCAAAATGAAGATACATAAATGATGATGTATATATATTTCACACAAGGAAACAATATTTTTATACTAGTCGATTATTTTTATATAGTGATTGGGATGGATGTGATATAAATTTAGTGTTAGCAAAAATTTATCCATGTGAATGGGACTTATTTTGGTTATGGTTGAATAGAATCATTTGTTTTCAAGGGAGTCTCCTAACCTATCGAGTATTCAATATATTCACCAATATTTTCTCACCATAATGTTATTATATGACATGGTGAATAGAAAAATGTATTTTTTATAGGAATTATATATATTCTATGTATACTATACAAATTATACCAAAATAAAATGATTTATTTATAGATTAATACCCCAATATTGGACATACAAATGATGTTTTTCCATTGAACTCATTCCCAATGCATGTCCCATATCAAAATCTCTTATTGAATGGAACAATTTATGTTTCTTATGATGATGAAAGACTACATGATTTATGTGATAAGGTATTTATTCAATATATTGTTTCACCATATAGAGACGCTATTTTTTCATGGAAAGTAGAGTTCATTTAATATGGTTGTGAAATTATTATGAGGTGATCAATAAAATTCCAACAATAAATAGTATCTTTTATCACATTAGTCAGTTTTTTATCAAATTATAGAATACCGGTATTTATCATAGTTCTATCATCAATATTGTTATAATCAGTTAAGGTTGAATATAGAAGATGTACAAAATATATTTTATATAATATATGGGCATTTTTTTATATAAATTCTTTCAATAATGACTAATTCTCAATTATTTTCATGGATAGGATGAATGTATTATTTAAATATTATATTTATATCATCTATGTTTTATTAATTGTTGATGTCATCATATTTTCCATATTCAATTTATAGAATGATAATCACTAAAAATTACTTATTATATCATATAAAGAAAATTTATTTCTGATACCAATAAATATTGATATTTATTTGATGAGATGTAATGTTTTCATTTTGTTGAATTTTTTCCAATATATAAATATGAATCCTATGTTGAACCTAACTTAAAAGAAGATAATAATATTTTCAATGTATAAATATGAATGTACATAATGAAATATAAATACTAAATGGGATATGTATGATTAAATTGTAGATATTGGATAGAATAGTTCCTCAATGTTTCATTCAAATAAATTCATAGTTCTAAAAAAATATCTTTTCAAAACAATAAAATACTTAATTGATTTTTTTATTATCGAGGATCCAAATTTTATTTCTAAACAATGATATTCATGATATTAGCTATTGTTTATTGAAGAAAAATTTTAGAGTAACATTGAGAAAGTATGGTTTATTAATGAATATATGTGGTATGAATGTTATTGATGATCTTATTTAAGATAAAGAGATATGACAATAAAAATTAATTTAAATTTATAATGTAATAGTGTTGATAGAAAAATCATTCAAAAATAGAAGAATGAGAGAGATCTGGAATAAATTTTCATGTAAATCCTAGAGGAATGAATCTATGAGTTTATTATATATATAATTATGGATAAAGTATATAAAAAAATTAATCACCTAGAAGACTTTGGGTTAGGTATCTTGGACATAATTACATGATTGAATATCAGTATCCATATTTCACTAACTAATTCCTAGTAAAAAGTCATTATATAGAGTATGTTAAAGGGATTTTTAAAAAAGACACTATTTTATTAGAAATAGGCTTTATAATGAATACCACTAGACAATGTGTTTCAAATATACTCTATCAAACAAATATGATCCTATTATGTTGTATCAGATAAAACATTACAAATAATAAAATGAATTTCTTTTTTAGACAATGTCTTTATATTAATATTGAATTTAAATGGGTCAAACTGATAAACTATGAAAGGATAATTAATCTATGATTTTATAATGGTTTGAAAAATGTTGGTTTCCTATTTGTTGGAATATATTTATGATTAATACTAACGCAAACCAATTTGGAGTTTGGAATGTGTTCAATCAGAGGATGTTTCTAATATTGATTTCAATGTTGGTTTCAGTTCAATGAATTAGAAATCTACACTTCCTACTAGATTTTTTGGAGATTTTATACATAGATAAAGGGGGATAAAGTTTTTCACTTGAGTTTTTGATGATGGGGGAATTGAATAAAAAGTGAGGTATCGATTTCTGGTCTATTGACATCATTATTTTTATGGATACATATGTAGTAATATTGGATGACGAAATATAATATGGAGGATATTGAATAGAGGGGTATTTGATATATTGTTCCTAGATGAAGGTGATAATTCTAAGGTTAAATTTATAAGATTTTGTAAACCATGTGAACAATTTCCATAAAGAGAAGTGATCATATAGAATTAATCATACCAAATTATAGATATATTTTCAATATTTTTTGTAATTTAATGTGACGAGAAGGAATGGTATCATATAGTATGTAAAGTGTGAATTAGTGACTACATATTGAAGCATGTTTGTGAAGTGTGATTTTATTTATAATTTTTTATTCAGATAATTATTGTGAGGATCACATATATTTTTAGAGGAATACCATGTTGTGAATTTCATGTATATTATCTTCATTTTTTAATCCATTAAAGGATTGATTTATAGTGATCACACGGTATAATATTACATTCCAAACAATCCAAATGATAGACATTATTATTCATTACTGAAATTTTATGAGACCACCCTCCAAAGGTATCCATCAAGAGATGGAAATGGTAACATATAGGCAGTGATTCATAAATCCTACCTCTAATGTGCCATGTTTTTATTGCATGTACTGAGGTAATATCAAACATAACTGATGGGAATTGGCCAATAATATTTGAGATATGATAAATAAGATAGAAACACCAACAACACCAACTGAGAAAAAAATTAATTACAGATCACAAGTCATAAATTTAATGTTACATAGTATGAAATAATTTCTCACTAAAGTACATGTACCTAGAGTATTGACATCAACAATTACCTCAAATCCCAAAATGATCCAAAATAAGTCGATGAACTAATACATTCTATATTGATCTCCAATCATCAAACAAGATAATATATATATATATATATAATATTAGAATAACATGTATACTCTAATGCAATCTCCTCAAATCATATTAATAAAAACATAATGAAATCTTATAAACCCCAGTAAAAACAAGCAAAGCTAACTCGTCATCCATTCTGGTATTCCGTGACCCGAGAATATGAATATGCATCTATCAATGTATCATATAAATGATAAATTTAATATGACAAATAATATCTTTTTAAGACACTCTATAACCACTTTCAAATTGAATTACCACTCTACCTGAACATTTCCCATCTTGATACATCTCTCTCATAATAGAATCTTTCTTAAAGACACATGTGTTACTGTAGCATACAATGCAATATGTTTATCTCATTATCCCATCATTGTGTTCTATTTACATGGTGAATTATAATATTTATTCATTCCATTACACACAAATATATATAGTAACTAAGTAGTTTCTGGGTGGATTGATAGCATGTATATAGAGTATTATACCTCCTACATTTATACATCATACAGAATATTCCAATAATAGTTTGTATGATACTATATCTATAGATACTTATGTTTTTATAATAATAATACATTAAATCCCTCAATATAAATATATTTAAAAATTTAAAAACATGAATATCAGTATATAATACTACTATAAGAATATATTATTGAAAGTTGGTCCTATCATCCAAAGGTTTCACAGTAGCCTGGTAAATTAGGAGGGAACTATCACCCAATCCAAAAAATATTAACCAATTTACTAATAAGGGAGGTGTATTTTAGGAAATAAAAAAATATATAATACTGATGGTTCATGACTAGAATAAGTACATTGACCTAGTTTTAGGATCACCAACAACTATCCATCTCTAATGGCTTATCAGCAATGCTTAGTACTTTGTATCCTAAAATTGATCCATCCTAAACAAATTAATACAATAAATTAATTCCATTAAAAGCATAATTTTAAATTATTTAATTAAACTATCCCAAAATATTTTTCTATAATTAAATTAATATCATATCTAACTAATTAATGTACCCTCTAAGAAAAAAATCAAAACATTACAAGTTTTCTCAGTTTTATCAATATATTCATTCTAACAATCCATCAAATCATCGAATAAAAAATTAATTAATAATTATTAATCCATAATTTGGTGTATTATAAGACCAATCATATGATACTATAAAAAACTCATCATCAAGGAACTTATAACTAAGTTCATCTATGGGTAAAGAACTGCAGAAATAGGAAAATCATCCATATGAACATTATATTATAGTCAGTATCAAACTAGCATCATAGCATATATCTTAACAGTGGGAAATGATAGGATGAAATTGTCCCATAAGTACCTGTTTCAATCTCATAAAAAATTCATATCATCAGAAAATTAATTAATCATATATCCATTCATATCACAATAAATCGTATCATCTCATATATTAATAGAATCCACAGAATTGTGCCTCCCTACCAAAGTCCTTTCAAACTATCAACCACCCTAGGATCACAATGAGTGACATAAAAATGATCAAATATTTAGAAAACAAACAATTCATATTGAAATATATTAAATCAATAAGGATAATATCCATTAAAATCAATTCATTCAGTCTTCATGTGAAAATGATCTCAAACATCCTTAAATAAAAATCACTACCAATCATTGGGATCATCACAATCAAAAATTAATTATTTCAATCATCATATATTACAACCCTACGAGACCTACAAAATTATCCCTACAATGATATAATATATTATTTAGTAATTTTTTCAATATTCACATGTAGTTCATCATTTTACAAGGAATAATTAAAATTAAATAATCTAGATTCTATATGTATTCATATATTTTTTCATGTACTTATAATTATTCTGATCTCTAGATAACATGAATAAAAAGATATATGTTATTTATCCATATTTCTAAATTAAAATTTCTATGTTAATTAAACAAATTTATTATGTTAATATTCTAAGGGATAGCATAAAAAATAATAAATAAAAAGAATAAAAATATATCAAACAATATTTGGAAAATCAAGGGGGAAACTATAATCAGAGTAAAAATGTATACAATCATAAAAAATAATATCCAATTAGTTATTTTATACAGTATAATATTCATTATGATTCATTACATTCTATAAAATATATATATTTCTTGAAAACATTAATATTGAAAACAAAACCACATAAGTATCAATACTCTTTCAACATAGGGTTCCTAATGTTCCAAAACATAGATATGGATCATCAGAGATGATATATGATCATCTCTTCATAATGGAATAAATTACCACTCCAGAATATTGTCCTCAAATATTCAAAAAATTATCAAAATAACAATTCAATAATGAAGTACACAATCCATCACATAATTGAATGATAATATGAGTGGAAACAATGACTGAGGGAGGGTAATGAAAGGATAATGTCAGAAAACTAACCTCGAATAATAAACAAACAATAATCGTAATATATGGATCAATTCATTTTAAAAGGGAATCAATATACCATTCCAAATAACCAATATTTGGATGGTGTTGGTGGATAATTTGAGTGTTATAAGATAATCATTTGGTGTTATATAATTTATAGGCACAGAAGAAGATGTAGATTCATAACATGAATGCTCCATTTTTTAAGAATAAATTCAAAACCCATCACCATGATAAAATAAATATTTTTCAATTCACCTTAAGAATTAAATACAAGTTTCATGTTTTTAGGGATAGATCCATGAAATCATAACTCTATAAATTCACATCATAGACCCACATTTGACATCATGAATCACACCCTACGAACATCCCCACCTATAATATGAATTCCTCATTAATACCGTGGAAACAATAAATGAAATAGGATTGAAAGATCTATTCATTAAATAAGATACTTCTCCAATAATTCCCCCATCCAGAATTTAAAAACACATTAATATTTAATTGAATGTAATAGCTTCATCCAAATAACCACCTCATGGGATATGCAAGAGTAATCTTCCTATCACATAAACATAATCACCTCACGTAGAGGAATATTGTTTAATACTAAAATACCAATACTTACCTTCAAAATAAACTCTTTATGATGTTTGTAATTTATCGATTTTTAGTATATAGTTCCCTATAAAAAATCATTTATTTGAAATGATTTATATACACAACATTAATATGTAACAAGACATCATAAAATATTTAAATATTATTATTGAATATGATAAAAATCGGGTAGTTATTAGATTATTGTGTCTAAATTAGAAGAAAAAATATAATAATTATATTGTTTACATATGATTAAAATCAATTATTTTTGTAATGAAAAATTTTAAATGGAAATAAATGTCGTTTGTTGATAACTCGGATAATATAATGAAAATATAATTTTACATGTGAAATGTGTTTATTATATTATTATATTAAATTTATTATTACTCGTGATTTATTTTACTAAAATTTATAAAAATATAATATCTTAAATAAAATATTTAATATTCGTTTATTATTTTTTCTTGAATTGAAAAAAATATAAAATATGTTTCATGGTTAAATAAATGTATATTTGAAAAATAAATTTCATCTTATTTTGTCATCATATTTTAAAATGACGTTCGTCAAAATTTTAACATAGAATTTTTTAAAAAAATTACTAATTTTTTTTTGGAGGCCCAAATTATGAAATGAACAAACATTTATTTTGAGTGTTTATGAATAGTAATCATGTTAAAAATTATAACATTCATTACAGGGTAATTTTGTTTACCAAATTATAAATCAACAGGACAACGTCACCAATATTTATCCTCATTCTTATAGGACAAATAAACATAAACAATTATATATTTTGGATATATATAAAATTTATTTAAGAAAAATGGTCCATTAAAATGAATAATATATTGTTTAACCAAATTAAAATTAAAAAATGTCACTCACTTATTGTTAAGTATAATTTATGTCTTTATATAGGGATATAAAAATATTGTGGAAAATATAATATCTCATTTATATTATAGAAAATTTATAACCATTATAGTGATTTATTTGTAATTTTTTTAATATATAATTATCTTCAATGCTTACATAACACCGATATAATATTTTTTCATTCAATAAAAAAATTAGAAAACAATTAAAAATCAATATAATTAAAATCGAGTAACATATGTTGTTCTTTGAATTTTATAGGTTGATATAATTTACTACTGTTATTATATTATATTATAATTATATCATTTTTGGTATTAGTAGTGTCCAATTAAATTAATTTTTTCAACATGAAATTATTTGTATTTTATGAATTAATTATTTTATTAAATTATGTAAAAACCATAAAAATATTAATATATCATATGGAGGATACAATATAGTTGAAAATTCGATTACTTTTTCTTTTATAATCCAATATTAAACTTATAACTAATATTGTAAGCCTATAAGTTTGACAAATAAATTACCACAGTTGATGTTATAAATGGTTAACTCAAGGGTCCAACCAAAATATTAGCTTTCTAACAAAAATTAATCTATGTAAAATTTTATTGGAAGATGTGATTTTAACAACAACCTACATTATTTTCTAATATATATAAATTTAATATAATTATTAAATATATATCCTTTATTACTTATTTGTATTTTACGAAATTCAAAGACGGCCCCTCCTCACACTTATGAAGGGGAACCCATCCTTTCTCTTCTTCATAGAACATTGATAATTTTGTCTTAATAAAAATCTAAAAACTAATTTTCTCAACTTTATCATTGATATTAGTTTTGTTTCATTCTTCCCTATTAATCGAACATTGTTTCTTCAAGAGGATATATAAACAGGACCATTTAAAAATGTGGTAATCCCATTAACTAATCAATTTTTATTTATATCTTATTTTGAAACCAATAAATAATTTTTATTTATCATATTATAATAACTAAATATCATGAATATAATTTAATTTTATTAAATTTTCATAACCACCATTATCCACATTCATTCCCTTTAAATTTTTATTTAATCTAACTCTCACGAATTCGTATGGATTGTCGTCTCCAAATATTGATAAAATTCATTTTTTATCACCATAATTTATGGAAGGGTATTGATATGGATTTTATTTTTTTATATGATAATGATTAAATAGTTATTATATTATAATTAAAATAAAAGTTTTACCTTCTTTACATCATGTCTGTTGGAAAATTATAATGTCATGGGTGTGTATGTTCTGACAACCTCTTTAACGAAGAGGCATGGTTCAATTTGAATTTTTATAATTCATATATTTTAATAAAAATATATTTTAAAAATATATATGATATATATGAAAATATAATGATTCCAAGATTTGGAATTATTTTTTCCCATTCTTGATTCCAATATTTTTTATGGTGAAAACAACATCCATAAATACGTAAATGATATCATCTATAGAAACAGTTTAAATAAGTTGTATATCTATGTACTTTATGGTGACACGAAATAGATTGAAAGAAATATAGATATATATATATATATTATTTATATGATAATTAAAATAATGAAAACTAAGGATAATGATAAAAATACAAGGACCATAACAACATAACCAAAAATATCATCAATAACATTACAGTTAACACTATAAAAATATGATTTAATAATGAATTATTAATAAGTGGTTGTAATAAAAATTTTAAGTAAAATATTTGATATCATAATTAATTTTATTATATTAATATTTAAATATATGAAATTTAAATTTATTTTACTTGAGGATATCGAACATTTAAACGATGTTAAACTCAATGTAAGGGTTTTATATTACAATCTCATTATTTACCATGATGGATTGTGACTTTGTTCCCAATTATCAAATATATTTATCTACCTCCCAAAAATTCAAAGGAATTATTTTTTACTCTAGTTATTTAAAAAATTACATATTATTACACTAAATGTTTCCATTTATGTACTCAAGTTAATAAAATAATATTTTAATGGAAGACCCAACTTTATTTCATTCATTGGTTAAAAAATACTTTTCATCCATAAATATGTTTTATAAAAATATTCCTAGTAATTTTTTAATACAATCTGGTAATATTCTAGATTATTTCTTCAACGTAAATAATTTTATAATATATGTTTAAAACTACTCTACTTCTCAATTTCCAAATGAGGTACTTTTAGAATAATTTTAAAAAATTATAAATGAAATGGTCTCATTTATAATATTTTAAATTAAAAATACCTTATATGGTATTTCTAGTTATTTATTTTAGTAATCCATGTCATTCTTCCAATTTTATATTCAATGAACTAGATTTCCCTAATATTTGGTGAATTTTATACTTTAATGACTTTATTTATAAATAAAACGTTTCTTTTCCTCAAAAAATATTACAGATATCTTTTATATGAATTCTCGTGTATGATAACATCCTTTGATGATACATATGATTTATTGAGGTTATAATCAAATAATATCTTATTATACCATTATTTAGATACATTATGAGGTGTTGATTTAATGAAAATTTTATTGAAATAATATATTTTCTATGTTTTTATTAATTTATGATACATGATTCTTCTACATGGTCTGTACTATTATTAAATACTGAAATTGTTAAAAAACCATATCCTTTTCATGGGTTATGATATGATGAATACCTTTTTCATTTCTATGTAAATATGAATGATTCCTATTATGTGGTTGTTGGACCCATATTTATATAGATTAATGTGGAATTGGGTAAATATGGATATCTTATGAGATAAATATGATTGTTATGGGGAGTGATCCCAATTTATAATATGAATTATTCCACTATGAAGTCTTTAGAGTGGACTAAAAATACTACAATGGTTTTGGGAGTAAATCCCATCCTAAATAATAGTTATGGAAATATTCAATGAAATCTATTGAAATGAATTTCTATACTTCTTATATTGAAAAATGTTATTTCTTAGGCCAATTTTATGATATCTTGGATAACATCCCTATATTTTGTAATAATTCATTTCATATAGACATTCATGAATCATTTTATGGACCATGAATGTTATCTATGATATGTAGGTTATATTTTCAAGATGTTATGAACATGTTCTCATTATATTATGATCATTTTATATACATGTAATTATTGATATCATCTGTGTATACCTTGTCTTTTGATCTAAACTCACACATTCTTATGTTTTCTTTGCATAGGAAATTAAGAAATTTTTTAAATTTTGATATATTTAAGAAGGGTTATAATTCTCACACAGTGTAAATTGATGTAGTTAATTTATGATATTTTTTTTAATATAACTATATATCCATTGAAACCTTACCTATATGATTATCAAATGGATATAATTTTTATATAATTAAAATTAATAGATAGATGTGATAAATATGCCCAAAAATTTGGGGTCACTATTTTTTTATAAAAGATAAAAGTTTTAGTTACCCTTTAAAATTATGTTAATCAGTATTTCGTTATAATCCATAGAAAAGCACTATATATATTATAATATCCAATGTTTGGCTAATCCACATAGCATAGTTTTACCCAAAAAAAATTCCCCAACAATATTCTATTTGTGGATGTTATTTTGGAACACATTCATTCAGGGGTTATATCCCAAAAATAGGTGGTATTATTATATCTCATTCTCTATTTTTGTGCATGGTGACATTGATCTTACAATGTACAAGAATTGAAAATCATGGGGAACACACTTCTGTTAATTAAAATTCTCATTATAAACGAATATGAACAATTTTAGTCGATGCCGACAGTTAATGAAGACAGTTAAACGTATTGAATAAAATAGTTATAATCATTTATCATGATTTATGCATCATATAAATTAGATTTTATGTTTATGTGGTTTCTCATTATGATAATTGTTTCTTACACTATGAATTTATATTTTATCCAATGGATTGAACATGAATGTATTGTAGTAATGATTATTATAGCAGACAATTAAATTATATTGATTATAAGAAATAAAATTTTATCACATTTGATTAAAATAAATTGATTATATTATTATGTGACTCCCTAAATTTTTAAATCATGATGAGAATACTAATGATAAAATTAGAAAACCATTATGTTTAGTATTTAATCTAGAAAAAACTAGCATAATTTTATTGTGTCATGTAATCCACATGTTTTTGAGATATGGATTAGTACCATTGGATATATTTTTTACATTCTCGCCAATTTAAAACAAAAAAAAAATTATTTTTTTGTAATGTAATGTACCACCTTTGTCTATTAGTTTTCAAAATTCATTGTTTGGGGACTTCATGGAAGCAAAAGTATCTTATTTCAAGAGTTTTCTAAATTATCGTTCTTCCATTAGTAGGACGCATCAATGAATCTCAATTGGTGAAACATCATCGGTAGATCACTATTGATAGTTAATGGAATCAGTAGTTTGGGGAATCAGTACATTAGGTATTCAGTAGTTCATGATGTTTGTAGGTCGGGGCGTTAATAGGCTAGGCCATCAGTATTATAGGGTGTCAATAGGTTGGGAATTAGTGATTCATGTTGGTGAGCCACATCGAGGACTCAATTTTGGTGGGTCACATCAGTGACTCATGTCAACGACTTGTATTAGTGACTCACTATCAGTGACTCGTGTCAATGACTCAACCATTGTTAATTAATTTCTAGTTTTTCACAATTTTTTTTAGTTTCACACCACTTATATATTATTTGACATAAATCAAATTTGAATCATTGTTTGAGAGATTGTAATGGAATATAAAAGGATATTAATCATATAATTAATATTTTAATAGTCCACTGGCATTTAAACAGTCAACCCACAAAAGTTTGACTATGATCCCACTTTAATTGAATTTGAAAGAGTCTCCCTTCCATTAATATAGGATCCAACTCTTCTATGTTGACATCCTCTATTCCCAGTGTGATATTTTTTCCTATGGGAGAGCATATACCCTTTCTTCCTAATGGTGTTATATCAATGTTGTATTTTTTAGTCAGTTTTTATTTGAGTATCCTCCTGCTCAAACGACCACCTATTTTGACCCAAGGATGAATCAATGGTCATTTAGTGTTCCATATAAGGATCCCATCAATCTGTCAATTATTTTTATATCATATGTGGTGGTTATACTCATTCCCCATATGGATACAGTTGGAACTAAATTTAATTAATATAATTAGAAGTTATAAATGAGGGTCTAGAAATATAATTAAGATGAACACATTGTTTTAAATTTTTAATTGTTTGATATTTTTTTAAGGGTACTATGCCTTCAAAAAATCATGGTCGTTTGTGGTCATGGTTTGCATGCTAGACTCATGAATTCAATTTTTTATCTTTTATTGAACTGATGTGAACTTGAAAAAATGATTAATTATGAATGTCTAGTTAATTAAATGGATTCCCCAGGATTAAATTGTTCTGTGATAAACCTTGATTTTTCAAAAGATGAGGATGGAAAGGCATTTAATATAATAGAACATAGGAAAATTATTGGAATTCTTCTATACATGACCTCAATAAGGCCAGATATTGTATTCTCCAAATGTCATGCAATGAGATATTAGAGTAATCCCAAGGAAAGACACATGCTTGCAGTGAAAAGAATACTTTGGTACATCAAGGGAACCATGGAATTTGGCTTGACATATAATGACAAATCTCAGATAGAGTTATTTAGATATACTGATGTAGACTAGGCCGATTCAACAGATAATAGAAAATCAACGTCAGGTGGTGCATTCTATCTTAGTGGACTATATATTGTTTGGTTATGCAAGAAGCATGATTTCATTTCTTTAAGAATCGCAGAAGGTGAGTATATTGTGACCACTCAAGAATGCACCAAATTATTGTGAAAGAAGTAGCAGCTTGAAGACATGGGAGTTTATGTGAAGTCTCCAATCTGAATCCGGTGTGATAACTCAAGTGCTATAAATCTTAGAAAAAATCCTGTCCATCATTCAAGGAAAAAGCACATTGAGATAAAGTATCATTTTATCAAGGATAAGGTTGAGCAGGGAATCCTGAAGTTGGAGTATGTGCCTACAGAGCTACAGGTTGTAGAAATTTTGACAATGGCCTTACCTAAGAAAGCTTGTGAGAGGCATCAACTGGCTGTGGGAGTTCAATCGACACCCCGCACTTGAAAGAGTGTGGATGTGGAACACCCCCCTCCCCGATGTATGATGTGTTTCTCCCTAATGTGCTGAAATGTGTTCTATACTCTGTTACAGACTACAAAGGAGTGAGCATTGGGATCGTTGACAAAGGGGGAGAAAATATTGATTGTCTAAGTGGGAGAGAGTGTGTCTATTTGAAAAATCATGAATTATATATGGAGAAACTGATAGGTGGATCAGTGAGATTGGGGGAGCAATGATAATGGGGGAGCGTATTAAATCTGACGATGCTAGAAGTGATCGATCAAAGAACAGATATCAAGATAGTTGAGGATCGTGATAAAAAAAGAAGAGTGGTGTTGGAATGTAGTGTGAATATTTCAAAAAATTGGTATCATCTTGGTGTCAATAGTGGAAGTCATAGATGAAGTGATTCATTGATAAACATTTCACTTACTCTTGTTTCTCATGTCGAGCTTTGCTCATTTGGGAATAGAGTATGTGTTGAGTAAATCCTTGATTGCTATCGGAATCACAATAGACGAATGGTGGATGATGAATTAATGATGTATCTTTTTATGGAAGAGTTTTCAACAAACCTAAAAGGCATATATTGTTGGGAAAAAATCCCTCAAGGTATCATTTAAGATTTTTTGAGGTGATTGTGTTTGTTGACAAAGTGGACATCTGAGTTGTGATTGTTGACAAAGAAAACCATGACATACAAATTTGTTGAAATAGGTGATTTCATGGTGACATTTCAAGTTCAAAGGTTGTGGTTAACAATCCATTATTGATTCAAGAATGTGAATAAGGGAATGGATGATTTGGAGGTGGCCAAAAAATAACAGATACAAGGTGGTGCCGTTTTCCAGTGTTTGCCAAATTTTTGGGCCGAAAAATCGACAAATGAAGAAAAATGGCTTTTGGAAAAGTGACTTGTGCTCCATGTACATGAAGGAGATGAAACATGCACGCCATATGTTTTTCAAGATAAAATCATCTAAATATGGAAAACGGATAAGGGTCGGGCATGTTTTGGAGTTGGTTGCAAAAGTGATTTGTGCGGCAGGTGACTTGTTTTTTGAAACATGAACGCTGAGGGGAGACTTGTGCGCTGTCATGTAGGGTGTCCAAATTCCTATAAATATAGGTTGACCTCTCCTTATTCGTAGGTGATTTCAACACAAAGAAAAATTAGAGCTCATGTTGCACAGGTCTGATCATTGTGCAAGTGGTGTGTGGTCGCGCAAGTAGAAGTTGTGTGCAGGGTGAAATTTGTGCGCCAGGTGATAGTGGTACGCCCCATGTGGTTTGGGTGAGAAACTAAGTCTGTCACCCAATTTTTGATTTATGGAAGGATGTGTCACACAAGTTGTTGAGGTGGACTTGCGCGCCAATTTTTAAGAAATGTGATTGTTGTTAGTTGCGCGCCAATATTGGTTTGGGAGTAAAGGGAAGTTAGTCGCACAAGTTTGGATTTGAGGAAGCTTGTGTCATGCAAGTTGTTGTGGTCGACTTGTGTGCCAGTTATAACATGCGAACTGATACTTCGCGCCATCTCAGAGAAGGGCACCAAGTAAGGTTGATTCCCTGTGGTGATTCAGTACTGCGTGGAAGCTGAAATATTTCCAAATTTCATCGGTGCAAAGAGAGATTCATCTATGGGTGAAAGTTGGAATTCAATAGAGCATTTACATACAATTGAGGATGCATTAATTAGTGATAATGAATAGTCCTACGGGTCTATAAACATTAAGTGGATCCTTTCCAGAGCAGTGAGCAAAGGGAGAGGAATAAGGTGATCCTCTCCACTAGAAGTGATCCAAAGAGAGAGAAATAGGGAGTGACCCTTGGGAAAGTAGTGAGAAGCCCCAAAAATTTGTAAAGTCAGTAAGCCTAGGCATAGAAGTGATCTAACCCAAACCTTGTAAATATTAGTTTGCTTTAGTGAATTTGGTACAGTGGCATGTCTCTATTTCATGCTCGTTGGAAGTAGGCCAGTGAGGGTGAACCAAGTAAAAATCTCTGTGTCTCCTTGCTTACATCCCTGCATTGTATTTAAAGCATCATCATCAGATAAAGAACAAATTAATTGGTCATAATAAAAGCACAAGTGCAAACAAAGTGAACCTTCTAATAGAGAGGTCGAGATCTAGTGGGGCAGGAAGATTTTTTAAAAAGAATATACATACCCTGATTCACCCACCCCCCCACTCAGGTTATATCAGCCGCTATTGGTCCTAAAAATTTGAAAATCCATATGTTGGCACGTGTGTTTGGTACCAACATATATACATGTATTTCTGTTTGATTTCTATACACACCCTGCATGTGTTGAGTAGTATGTGATAAAAGACCAAATTGTTGTGGGGTAGGGTTTCATTTACAAAAATCCATATGGGGAGACAAATGGATGGTTATTAGCTCTTCTGTTATCTTCTTATTTGTATTGGTATCCCATGAGTCCCCAGGATAGTTGTGAGGAGGTTGTGGAGATCAAGTGAATCTGCATGAGGTTTGCTTCATAGGTGTCACCACGATGAGATATGTTGTACATTCCTAGGAGTCTGAGGTCAGAATGTGGTGTGGTTGTGGCCAAGGGGGTTTTTTTTGTGTGATTATTGATGTTGAATAGGTTTGTGTGGGATGGTGATGATAGTGGGAAATGTGGTAGGGCGTGGTATCATCAGGTCGATCACCATTATGGATGAGCAATTAACAAGTTGAAAGTGGTTCATGGTACCCTAATATCGGTGAGATTATATGACTACATTACATGACATGCATTATTTGGTTATCATTCCTTGGTGTGGATGGCGTTGTAAATATTCCATGTTGTGTTCATTTTCGGTTATGTTGTTTTCTCAATATGGAATTAGAATTTTCTCCCACTTGTACATGAGTTACTTTGGTTTCCCAAATGATTATACTTTTATATTCACCTTATACGTATATACTTATTTTTCATTTTATCGAGATATTATATAGTCAGTGCTAGACGTTAATATTTTGAGTGTTGGGATAGTTGATGTGTTTCTACTAATCCATGTTTTTGTAACATTAGTTCGGTTTTATTTTCCATTATACGGTAGTTTTATTTATACATGCATGATTTATATTTATATTTTATCTTATTATATAGTCTATGGAGTTAATTTGGATTTACGATCTTATCTGTAGATTTTTGTTTCCGTAATAATGGTATTTCCGGCAGTGATGTTTGAATTTTTACCTTTCCATGGTGGTAGTCACCACCCCACAGCCTACTAGAGGTGGGACTCAGGGGGTAAATTATCTCTATTTCTCTATTTAGAACTCTGGGGGGCATATTTCAATGTAGGGGTCGTGATAGAATGGTATCAGAGGTGTTGGTTATGAGATATGATAGATTTTGGAATTATAAATTGTGAAGATTAAATGAGTTGGTTGGGAAATAGAGTTAGGTGATGTTGGTGTGTGACATAGGCAAGAGAAAACCATCAAGGGAAAGATATTTTAGGGCCCCTTGATACCCAATGCAATGACTCTGATCTCAGTAACCGATAAAGTAATGCTAAGCTATTTTCAAGGTAAAGACTCTAGGAATATTTCTTTCATCCTAATAAATTATGAACTTCATTGAGTTATTCATTTCAGGGAACAAAATAAATACAAATTTAAAATGAATATTAAATAAAATTACATACTGCTCAGTATTAGGATTTCCTTTTTTTCCTTTCATATACGACACTCGGTCATCATCCATCAGTTTTCCATGCCATTGAGGCTTAGTGGGATGATCCAGCTGACCAACAGAGGGATGAACCAGTGGGGGAGGATGATCAGTGGAAGAATAATCTCCATTATTTCCAACTTTATACTACATGAATCTATGATGAAATCATTTTAGATATAGTGACAGAGAGTTTCCTTGAGGATCTAGTGATCACATTTAGCATAATCCTGGCTTAAAAGGAGTACATGGTTTTGTTGGTGGTAGGTCATATGAGGGGGGATGTGCTTCAATTGTGGATAATGTATCTAGGGGTCATGTTGGTGGTTGGTGTTCTGTAGGACGATTTTGAGGATTAGTTTCTGACATAATTCTTTTATTCAACCATGAAGGTTGAGAAGCATCAAAAGCAACTCTCCCTCCATTAGTAGAGTATGTCAACACATGAACTAGAGATCATTTTCAAAGATCCCATTCAGATTTCCCCGGATTTCATTCCGAATGATGATTATTGGGTGATTGGATTAAAGGATACACTCTGTCCCTCTCCCTAGTATGTGGTTACTCCCTTCACCTTGTCAACGTAGCTAGACTTTTAGAAGACTGAAGAGGTAGTTGAGAAAATTCACTCATAATGAGGTCTATTGTGGCAATGGAGCCAATAGATTTCTTCAATGGGGAAGGGAACTAGGACACTTGTTTCAGGGCCTTCCATTTTCTAACCAATGGGGAGAAGACCCCAATAGTTTCGATGTCAACATTTTGGTCATTAAGATTTTCCCATGGGCATGGGACTGAGGTGTTTCTATTGTGGGGGACCACGTGGACCTTCCGAGTCAGTACAACATTCTAGATTAGTTTTGTGGATGTTGCTGGGCTCAGTGCCCACCACAGTAGTAGCCTCCAGTAAAGTTGTTATTGCATCAGGGATAGCAGGATCCTACTCCATCGAGGGAAGACAATATGGGTGGAGTCTGACCTCTGGGTTCTACTAAGGGACCTCATCCAGGGCATAGTCAGGAAGGAATCTGATACCCAAGGGGAAAAGAAGCTGGGCATGGATAGTTTCATGCCACATAGGTAGCTATTCTAGCTATTCCAGATACCGTTTTAGGTATTATTACTGTAACGCCCCAACCCCAGTTACACAGAGTCGGTGCATTATTACGTAACATTGGCATGATCACAAAAGATCAAGTCTCGAAAGACCGATTAGTTTAGTAGCCTTGGAACACTAGACATATTCATAAGTTTTACAGTACATGATAAAGTAATGAAAAACTACAACAACATCTTGTCTTCATATCCCCACATATTATCCTTTCAGGTCATTCATATAATACTTCTTCACGTCCTGGAAAAATTATAACATTGAAAGGGGTGAGCTCAGATGCTCAGTAAGGATAACAATATAGCGAAAGATTTCATAAATAAACATAAACATTTAAGATAATGTATATCTAAAACAAAAGACTTTTAAACTTGAACTTAAACATAATATGGAAAAATGTAAAATGAAATAATTCCATATACTTATTCACATAGATATTCTACTGGTTGAATAATCACATGAAATATCAATAACCACATTCATAATGATGGAATGCATAATGGAAGACTATCATAACCATGTAGACAAGGCCTCGTGCCAAGACTACAAATAATATTTTGTCAAGGCCTCATGCCATGACACTAGTTTGTCTCATGAGACCTGCCGATGCAACGAGGAGATATTGCGGGCTCCACCCATCACATATTAAGTCCAATAAATTCCTTATAAGAAACGTTTTAAACATATCATAAACCATTACATAATCATGTCACATAAAACATGAAAAAAGGAAACATAAAATTTCCACATTTCAATCACATGATATCAATACAACACATCGATATAATAAAAACACTTTAAAAAGCAATTTCAATACCAAAATAACAGAATAGTAAATCATGGTATTTATTTTTTATTTAATAAAAGTTATGGCTTGTAGAGGAAGCTGAAACTCAAATAATGGTCACGGCGATGGAGAAGTCGTTGTCACCACCTACGTAATAAAAACATCCCTTTTTTCGTTTAGTAAAAACGCTTCGTATAAAAAGATTCCTTTTGAATAAAATTAAAATTCAACGGGGTTTATACACCGTATAAAGGAATGTTGTGTATAAAATCGAATATGCCTCAATGAATGGTGATTGAGACGAAGTCCCTTACAAAGAATATTTTTTTAAATAAAATAGATCTATTATGTGTATTCACTATAAGTACACATAAAAAAGTAAAAATACAAGATAAGACATAATAATATAATGAAATAATTTTAATGTAGGAGATTCACCCAAAGAATGGAAATTGGGTTAATAAGTTCCCATACAAAGATCATTTTTTTAAATAAAATAGATCTATTATGTGTATTCACTATAAGTACACATAATGAAAGTACAAATACAAGATAAGATATAATAATATCATGACAGAATTTGAAAGTAGGAGATTAACCCAAAAAACATAAATTGGGTTAATAAGTTCCCTTACAATGATCATTTTTTTTAATAAAATATATCTATTTTTGTATTCACTATATGTACCCATAACGAAAGTACAAATACAATATTGGACATAATAATATCATGACACAATTTGAAAGTAGGAGATTAACCAAAAGAATGAAAATTGGGTTAATAAGTTCCCTTACAAAGATAATTATTTTTAAATAAAATAGATCTATTATGTGTATTCACTATAAGTTCACATAAAGAAAGTAAAAATACATGATATGACATAATAATATCATGGAATAATTTGAAAGTAGGAGATTAACCCAAAGAACATAAATTGGGTTAAGAAGTTCCCTTACCTCATGTACGACTTCAGTCCACCATTCATTAATCTCCTGAATAATAAACTATAGTTAATTTCTATTTTCTTAAGAAACTTTTTCATGTTCATTATTCCTTTTATATCACTTATTACCATGTTATGAACATTATGTAATTATTTATGTTAATAACGGTCATTTTGTCGATCTTTGGTACTTGAGTCAAAAATAAACTTATTATAATTACAAGTTGTTCATGTGGGGAAATATCCATTATATCCTGCATTATATTCATGATTTAGATATCATATATATCCAATATATATATTCATTCATAATATTACGTATCATTTATAGGTAAGAAATGAAATGCACCGTTCATGGAGATGGTAAGCCGTACTTACGCATGAACGCTACTTTCATTTCTATTTCATATTTAATGGAATGAAATCATAATGATATAAAGGTATATTATAATTCCAGTATAATATCATATTTAATATCATTTACTCCATCCTTTATACATCCCACATATGGAATTAACGATTCAAATCACTTTGAGGGGGCGGTAGACCACAATTCCTAAAATGAAAATATCGTGTTTACCCATAATGGAAACCATAAAGGTATGCAATAAATGAAAAATACATAATCTTAAGTAAAACATAAACATATTATATATCATATATAAATATAGTTACATCTTAATGTCCACCTTTGATGGTGTTATATGAGTTTTGAACAGTCATCGTTTCGTGAGGCAGAAATTCGCCATCCACAGAAACAGTATGTTCATTAACAATTAGATGTAAGTGTGTGTAAGTGTATAAAGGATACTTCTTATAACAACATCCTAGTATATTTAGGATACTGGTTTTGTTACAAAAGAAATTAATAAAAATAGTTTAGGGGGTTGTAGAAGCAAAATAAAACAAAATAACATAAGAGAAGACATTACCTTAAAATCGGGTAACTCTTTTTTGATTTGAGCTCAAGGCTTCCATGGGAAGAATTATGCCCAAAGTGATGATTCTAGGAGTAATATAGGGATTTTGAGAGAGTATTTGGGCAGAGTTTGGTCGTGCCAAAAGGCTTCGAAGGTGTGAGTAAGGTGGTAGTGGTGGAGGCCTTTTATAAGAGGAGAGGAGGGGCACTCTTGGAATGTCATGAAATGATACTTTATTATATAATGAGTTTCAGATTTTAAAGGACACACAATTATATATATCGAGTATAAGGTGATAAGGGTTAGAAATATACTCATCTAATAGGTTTTTGACAAGTGTATGTCTTACATTTTAAAATATATTGTTATTTTATTTAAATCGTTATTTAATGAGGTAATCGCTAGATCATCATGGTGTCATAAAATATTTAATTTATTTAATGTCTAAAAAATATAAATAAACATTTATGATGTAGGAAATCTTTTTATATATCTAATTAATATTTATATTTAAAAATATGACTTGTATAACCCCATTTAATATTTTTTTGGTAAAACAACTCATGTTTGTGACGTTTTTATTTTAACATTAAATAAAAAGTTTTTAATGTCATTTTCCAACCAAAGTGGCTCCATGGGGTCCCCAATTTGACCCATGAATTTTATTCATTGGACATGACTCATCCATTATGGGTAGTACAAGTGTAATTGTATTTTCATATTTTTATAATATCATTTTTACCTTAAATTTCACCAATTACCTTTAATTGCGATTAATTAAACTTAAAAGTTACTATTCAACAAAAAATTATTTTAATCTCATTGAACCAGATTTTACTTCCTAATGAAAACCATCTATGTCAGATTTTTGAAAATCAAATCACAGAAGTGGTAATGTTTCATTTAAATGAAAATTTATTTTTTTAACTACCACTTAGTGGTTTCACTATTCATCAAAAATTGATGTTTTTCAGAACAATGAAAAAATTTCACCCTAAGATAAATTGATATTCTGAATTCAAAAATTATGTCTATTTTAAATAATTACAAACATATTAGTTTAATTAATTAATTTTATAATTAATTCCCACTGTCACATCAAATAGCGTGTTTTTAAGAAACAATATATATCAGAAGATTGACAATTGTTTATGTCCAATTTGAAAGTAAAATTTATTCTACTGACCACCAATGGATAAAATCGTAAAATTACATTATAATTATACTTAAAAACCACTCAATAGTATAATTTATCATTATAAATTATTTTTATTTAAAAATTTGTTTTTAAGTATTTTTCACTAATTATAAAAAATTGGAAGTTCTTAGAAAAATACCAAAAATTCAACATAGGCTAATTTCGATATTCCGAATCCAAAAATGAAGTCCATTTTGAAATATAATATATATATAATTTCAAAAAGTGTGTATTACTATTCATAATGGCTATTTTGATTGGTCGCGGTGTGTTAGAATCTCGAACTTGCGTACAATGCAAGCTATTGCATTATTGAAAGAGAAGCGTATCGTGGAAGCTCGGGGTGTTACAATTACACTGTTCTGTACTATATATTGTGATTTGTTTGATTCTAGATCTTCGAACAAATTGGATACACTTAGTGTGGACCATGCGTCAGGAATAGGCACAGATATAATTTATGTTCCCATGGTGTTGAGTACACTAGTTAGAGGTGAGACCACCATCTAGGTTGTTTTTCTAGAATGTGAACTGATGTTGGGGACACGTCAGTCCCACGGGGATGTCATTCTTCAACAAGTTCAACTGTACGATGTCATCTATGGCCACATCTGGTTGTTTTGCATTCATGTTTTTATCAACTACTTCCAGAGAAGAATCCTGTTTTTAGATCAGTATGGTCATCATGTGGCTTTTGTTTGTGAGAGGAGTTGTTTGGTGGGAAGGCGATGTGTGGAGCCTACACTTTCTTAGTTACCTGAGAGGTTATGGTGATCAATGGATATTAATATAGTGAAGATTCATGGAGTTTCCATAAGGGTATCAGGTGTTTTCCCCATGGAGGAAGTAACTCTACACCCATTGAAAGAAGTTGAGTTTGGGATAGACATTCAACTCGATGCTCACCCAATTTCATTGGATCCATATCGAAGAGAGCCTTATGAGTTGATATATTTTTAGATAAGGATTTATGATCTAATGAAGAAGTTAATTATCCACCCTTCATTAGATCATTGTGGGGTTCACCAGTTTTGTTTTTGAAGAAGGAAAATGGTTGTCTGATGCATTGAATAGACTACAAGATACAGAACTAGTTAAAATTCAAGAACCATTACACACTACCAAGGATATATGATAATTTAAACTAGTTAAGGGTATTAGTTGGGTTCTCTAGGATCGATATTTATTCTAGGTATAACTAGTTATGGGTGAAATGGTGAAATCTTAGAGACTATTTTATGGGGCAATTATGGGATGGTCTTGTCATTCGGTGTTATAAATTCCCCAGATGTGTACATGGGGATCGTGGACTCTGCCTTTCACGATTTTATTGTTTTTTTTTCATTTTCATATTTCACAATTTTTTTATGATCTACTTGATGTTAGAGGAGGAGCATTATGAGAATCTCTAAACCATCCTTGAGGTAATTCAATGCCACCAGCTCTATGGAAAATTGTCCAAGTGCATGTTTTGTTCATGGGAGGTCCTCTTCCATAGAATGGTGGTGTCTCAAAATGTTTTATCAGTGGAATCATCGATGTTCGACAAAATTTTTTATTTGGAAGCTCCAATTAATGTGTCATAGGTTCACTGTTTTCTAGGTCTAGCAGGAAATTACTAAAGGTTTTGTCAAATTTTTCATTAGTAACGAATCAGTTGATGGATTAGAAAATAAATGTCTAGATCAATATGTAGAGTGAGTAGTTCTAGGAAACATTCATCTATCTAAGAGGGATTTCGGTTATTTCCCAATGACCATGATTTTAAAGTCTGTGGTGATGTTCGAGGTTTATTAGGATTCATCCCGTTTAGGATTGTGGTGTGTGCTAATGAGGAAATGGTAATTGATCTCTTATGAGTCAAGGAAATTGTTTCCCCACTAACATGACTATTTAAACCATGATATGTTGCATTAATAGGTAGTGTTTGCACTAAATTTCCGATCACTTTACCTCATTAGGGAGCTCCTTTTGGTCTTTACAGATCACAATAGAATTTCGTACATTATCTCCATGTGAGAACTGAACATGGAAAAATGGAGGTGGATGGAGTTTCCCAATGATTATGACTTCATGATCTCTTAAAACTTAGGAATATGGAATTTTGTGGATGATGATTTGAGAATTATTTCAGGGATGTTAGATTTCTTGGAATCTATGGATGATTAGGAGGTGATGTAGGAGTTTTATGCCTTGAACATAGATGTGGAAATTTATAGAGGTTGAGGATTTCCGTTTTAGATAATGGGGTAGTTATCTATAAGGTAGTAGGTGGATGAGTCTTAATGTGGAGACTCAGAGGTAGAGTTGATTAATGATCACATTATCCATAGTGATACTATGGATGGATGGTTAGTGGAGAGTCCAAACTAGATAATATTCCATTGGATTCTTTTTGTCCTAGGGGTGATGCACAACATAGTTCCCCATGAGTTTCATATCATACACCTGGGGGTACAAAAAATGTTCACAATATTTATTGTGGATTGAAGGATTGGTTTTGGTGACATTGGATGATAAAGGTGGTGGCAGACTTTGTGGAAAATTTCCTAGTGTTCTAGTAGGTGAAGGCCAAGTACCATGTTTCTTATGGTTTGTTGCATCCCTTAGATGTCCCTGGGAGGAAATTGGATGAAATATAAATTTTATTAATCAAGGTATTACCCATGGCATAGAGAGTCTTCGATGAGATATGTGTAGTAGTGGATTGACTAATGAAATCATCTAACTTCATAGAGATTAATGAATCTTGAAAAGTGGGTGACAGGGCGATAAGTTAAGTGGATGAGGTGGTGCAGTTGCATGGTGTTCTGAGATCTATTATCTCTAATCAATATTTGGGATTTAACTCATGAGTTATTAGGGGATCTCATCATTATTTTCTAACTCAATTGTGCCATTTCACTTCCAGGTAACATTAGATAGATGGGAAGTCATAAAGGACAATCCAGACATTAGAGGACATGCTACAAGCATGCGTCTTGGATTTTGGAGGATCATGTATACATGTTTTTCCAATATTAGATTTTTCATAGATTAATTTCTATCACTCTACCATTATAATGAAACCATTTGAGGATTTGTATTGAAGGTTGTGTCCTTAACTATTTTGCTAGAAGGAATTTAGAGAAACCATTGTTCTTGTACCAAATGTGGTGTAGAGCACAATAGAGAAGGGTCGACTTATTTGATAAGGGTTGAAGTTTTAACAAGACATAATGAATTCATATATTGATCACTGGATAAGTCCCTTTAGAGATCGAGGATGGGGACCATGATTTCTTGATGGTTTCCTCTCGTCATGGACAGTTGAGGTTTGGTAGATAATGAAAACATTCTCCTAGGTTTATTGGACCTTTCAAGATGGTGGGGTGTGTTGGAGATGTGGAATACTAGTTGGCATTGAAATTTTAGTTTTATAGGATTCACAATGTCCTCCAAGTCTAACAACATTGTTAGTATATGCATGTCGACTCCCACATCATTGACTGGGGAGGGTTGTATATTGAGGACAACATGAAGTTCGTATAGAATCCAATAGATATTGTAAGTTATTAATAGTATTTTCGTTGTTTATGGACTATTCCATTAGTTCATTTGGTGTGGAGTCATGGAGACTAGGAGGATAGTATTGTGGAGCAAGAAACATAGATGCGAGCCTATTACCTAGTGTTGTTTTGAGTTTTTCACATGTGCCTTGCATTGTGATGTAAGGATTGATACTGGTTTTTTATAAGATGAGTTGTCTCTTCATTTTTTAAAATGTGAAAAATTCTTGACCATGAAGAGGGAGAAACTAGATTCATAACACAGAAGATTTAATTGAGATGTGATTAAACTCATTTGGACGAATCAGTGCAACCTAGAGTGGATACTAACATGACATGGATGAAGGAATTCTATAATTCATGTTTCCAAATAGATGGTGTTTTTCTGGGGTATGAAGTTTATGTTTCAGATAGAAGATGTTGGATTATGTGTTCTTGAATTTTGAGGATTCTCTCCATCATTAGAATAACAGGGGGTGGTTTATCCTTGATTCATATCTTACAGGGTGCTTGTTTAGACCCCTCTTTTCCTAGGTTTGGTTTGGAATTTTTGAGGGTTAGAATAGTTTGAGAGGTATTTAATGTAATTTCCCAAACTCCATGGTCTATTAAATATTCAAAATCAAGTTTTTTGGGTGTTCTTGGAGGCAATGATATTTCATTTTAAGTGTGTGCTAGAATTATATTTTAATATCGGTAGGATGCATTGGCGACACAACATCAGTAGCTCAAATACAGTGGCTCATCATTGGAAGATCAGTGTCAATGTCTCGGCATTGGATGGTCAGGGAGTCAGTAGGTCTGGGCAATGGTATGTCAGGGCGTCGGTAGGTCACAACATCAGTAGTTCAGGGAATTAGTAGGTTGCGTCATTGGTTGGATGGGTGTTGATATCTCTGAGCATCGATATATTGGGCATTGATGAGTCGCGTCAATGATTTCATGTTGGTGGGTCACGTTTGTCACTCATGTTAGTAATTTATTTCAGTGACTCACTATAGTTGACTCGCATTTTAGTGAGTCATTTCCAGTTTCCATAGTTTTTCTAGATTAACCCCACTTAGGTTTTATTTGATTAAATCAATTTTAAAACCTTGTTTTAGCATTTCTAAATATGATTAAAAGGGTATTAATTATATATTTAATATCATAACACCACTTGGTCTATGAAATAGTCAAACTTCAAAATATTAACCATGATCCTAGTTTAATTTCTTATAAAACCATCTCCCTTCGATTGATATAAGATATTTCTCATCTATGATGAAATCTTCTCTTCCCAGTGTGTTTCTATTTCATATTGGTGTGCCTAAAACCATTCTTCTTCAGGAGGGACGTTTTTTATGTTTACATTGGTCGGGAATTATATTGGAGTCTCATAAAACTTTCATGACACTATGTTATGGCACAAGGAAGATTCATTGGTTGCTTGTTGTTCCAAGCATGAATCACTTCATCTCCCGATTATTTGAGTATCAAATGGGGTGGGTGTACCCAAGTACCATTTAGAATATAGTAAAAAACAAATTAAACAAAAATAATAGGATTTAGTAAATTATGTTTTAGGAAGATTATGTTGATGATTGTTTTTTATATGTTATCCTTGTTCCATGTTTCGTTTCTTAAGGACTATATTCTATCTGAAAATTGGGGTTATTGGTGGTATCTATTTCCGCACCAAACACACGAATTCATGTTGATAATATTTTTTTTAATGACTATGAAAATGAATATTTTTTTAATGACGTATATTTGGTAAATTAAATCGATTCACCAGGATCCAAATTTTTCTGTGCTAATCCCTGACTTATCAAAGTGTAATTGAAGAATGAGGTTTTCTAAATTTGAATACACCTTATTGTTTTTATTGGATGTGTGTTATGTATGGTTCTATTTTTCCTTATGTTTGTACTAGTCATGTGATTTTGGGGTTGGGAGTGTGGTTGTGTGTGTGGGATGGTTCAGGTGGTGTAATCGGATCTCAGGTTGAGAGATAGATTGATTATGGAATGGATGTGTAGATTTTGAGAAACAATGATGCAGGTCCGGGTTGCGCCATATTAGGATAACTTGGTGTGCTAGGTGTGGTGTTTTTATGTATCATGGATTTATACTATTATTGTGATGAGGTGTGATGAGTTATTACATATTTATAAGTAGGATAGGGATGCACACAATTTTAGAATTATAGTGCGAGTGGATGGACGGGTGTTTGATAAAGGTTAGTGTGATGTGGGTTTTTTTAACTTGGTCCTTCTTCCTAGTTTGTTATGGCGGACTATGTGTATTTTTCTTAAGTTATGGTTGGTAGTTACTCAGGTAGGTAATAATTGAGGAAATGGTTTTTTAATCGACAATGATAATTTGTCAAATTAATTGGTTGAGATTTTTAAGTTGTGTCTTGTAGTGATGTGTCAATCATTTATCAACTTATAAAGGCACTATTGATGGGGTTGATAAGTGAATATAGTGGTAGTATGAATGGAATATTTTTGTGGGCTGGTATATTGTTTCGAAAATCTATAAGTTGGTTTCATTGTTTGGTACCTATGTATATACAGGTAGTTCGTAGTGATTTTTATAAACACTCCACTTGTGTTGATCCCTATGTGCCGAACACACCCTTATTATGGGGGGGTTCTATTCAAAACATCATGGTGGGATGATGGATGGATGTTTATTGGTTCTAATCTACTCCCACTTCTAGACATTGGTATCCCAAGACTCTTCAGGCAGGTTATGGTGTGGTTGGGAGGCCCAGGTGTCTGTAGGTGAGGTGTTCTTCCCAGGTGTCATCAAGATGAAATATGTTGTACTTTTCCAATTTTATATGGGGGGATGTGGTTGTGGATTTGTCTTATGTGTTTTGGGGTGGGACATATTATGTTTAATAGGTGTGTGAGGGTATGTTGTGATGGTGAGGATTGTGGAAGAACGTGGTACCATCAAGACATTCTCTATTGGGGATGAGAAGTTAACATGTGGGAAGTGGTGCAGGGTTCCCTAACATTGATGTGGTAATATTTTTATATTACATGACTGGTGTTATTTAGTTAGTGTTCTTTGGTGAGGATTGGGTGGTTATTATTCAATGTTAGGTGCTTTTTCGGTTCTATTGTTTTCTGATTGGGAAATTAGTATGCTCCCCCACTTGTGCACTTGTGTATATGGTTTTCATACTAAGTATACTTGTATGCTCACCCTACAAATATAAATATATTTTCATGTTCCCAGGGATATTGTGTAGACTATTATGGACCATACTATCTCAGGTATGGGTATAGTAACTGTGTTATTGCAAATCATAATTTTTGTACATTACATTTGTTTTAGTTTATAACATGTATTTGTTTCATTTTTACATGAATGTGTTGGATTTCAGTTTCTTCATCTTATAATGTGTTTGGACTTGTTTGGGATTTAACATCTTATTTTTCTTAAAAGGATAATTCCTCTCATCTTATGTGAATGTTTTCCTACCCATGGTGGTACTCTCCACCTAATTGCCTACTAGAGGAGGGACTCAGGGGGTCATTATATCTCTTTCTCCACATCCATCTCATCAAGGGTATCATTGTAGGGATGGGGTTATGACATTTGATAATTTTTTATTTTCAAGGCAATTTAGATCCATGGTGGAAGAATATCCTCAACACAATCAGTTTGATAGAATAGGATTAATGGAATTGGATGAGTTTGAGGGAATATTATTAAATGGGTATATTCATTATATTATACACATTAAAATAGAGATGTAATTTGTTGAGCTAAATGATAAGGATGAAGAATCTATTATACCTTATGTAAAAAAATTAAAAATACATGAGATGTACACATATAGTGTTATCATCCAATGTAGAAAAACAATGATTGACTTATCAATAGAATAAAACAATGTATTTTAAATGAATTATACATAATTGATCTCAATAACATTGATGAAATTCCTTGAATTTCATCCAAGGAAGAAATTGATATTGGAATAACCAATAAATGCCATTTTTATAATGAAATATTTATGATATTCAGTTGAAAAAATAATTACTATAGAGAGAATAATATAATCCTTACACTGTACAGAATATTTGGGCTGAATCCTTTAATAAATTGACATATGGGGTATGGTGAATGATTTAAAGGAAGTAAGATGGTATTCAGAATAAATAATTATATAGTTATGGGATGAAGATATAAATAAATGGTTTAAAATAACTATACAATGAACCACTGTCACTCTATTGTTTCAAAGGCCTAAAATATATGTATTATTTTAACTATTTATAAAACATCAAAGGTTAATGATTATGATTGTAGAAAGAAACCTCATAATTAGAAACACATTGAGAAATAACTCATAGTAATTATTAATTATATAGATTACAACATGATGATATTTACACATTATATCTATAAAAAACTAATAATTTCTTATTTGACTTTGGATACATTAAATCATCTATATATGAATAATTTCTAAAGTTATAATAGTACAATATTGATTATTATAATTTGAATATATTTTAAATACACTTATTTATTAAGATGATAAATATCATGACAACTATTCTATATTGAGTATTGTTTAATTGATTATTATACATGAAAATATTTATTAATCTTTGGGTAATATTTGATGTTATATTCAGAATAAATTTGCATCTATTACTTAAATCTGATATCATTTATAATGAATGTATGTAATTATTCATTTAGTGGATGAAAATCTGAGTTCCTACTAATGAAATTATCAGTATCAACATCCAATAGAAATTTACTCTATATTATTTTCCTTCATTCCTATTCAAAAATGATCTTTATCTTATATTCATGGGGATAAACTAAAAAACATTTGATATTCCTATTGTGTGGGGGGTTTTATGCCATTAAAAAAGTTTCTTAGTGTTACAGTAAATGACAAGGTTCATTTATCAACACAACCCATACCTGATGCTTGACTCATTTCGATGAGTATATATCAAATTTCCTAGATTGGGATTCCAGATTTAAATAATAATGTCTAAGGATATATTTTCACTAGATGTATTCAAAAAAACATTCCTCCTTTGGAAACATATGAGCATTTTATTAATAAGAATGATTCATTAATGCTTCTATATAATAATTATTATTAGTAACATTAGATGGTAATAATATATAATATGCATCTTCTGTCTCGTATTGATGGATTCATTGATAAACTATAAGGATCTCAATATGTTTCCATGATTTGTCATCATTTCTGATTTTATTAATTTTGGTTCAAGAAGGCTAATATTCCAATGATTGTGAATCAGATAATGTATTCAGACAATTGACATATAGTAATGGAATGTTTTATAACTAATTTTTATACTATATCTCTTAATTTAGTAAATATTTTCCCTAGATGTCACATTGATAAACTTTTTCTATTATTTATTGATATAATTAGTATATATTAATAGCCAAATTAATATCACGAAGATCAGATTAGGATTTCACTACACAGCCTATGGAACTAGAAGATAAATGAAAAAGATAAAAATAGTAAATTTTGGGATTCATAATCCTCAAATCCTTGTAATATTATTTACAAAGAAGGTATATTTGTGGATCTATTAGTGAAATATCATTTTGAGTGTAAAACATGATCATCCTAATGAATGGGATCCTTGTATTTATTATTATTGAAGTATATTATATATTCAGTAGGGATAATTTGTCAAAACACTGTATTCAACTCACCATGCTAATGTAAAAGTGAGAAGAGATGTTTTGGGAATATAAATATCAGATAAAATTCAATGAAGTGGAGATAATGTTAGTTATTTTACACGTGGTTGCATTACACAACATTGTATAAAGGCTTATAATCTATTGTAATATTTTAATCATTCCTTGGGAATATTTCTCATGAATAATGATATCGTTCTATCTTATACCTCATAATAATTGTTCATTCAAGAGAAAAAGTAACCACAACATGGAATGGAGATTAAAATTTTAATTTATTGATCAATGTTACTTTGGAATTACAATTCATCATAAATATTTTATATATATACTAATCATAAAATTTTAAATTATATATTCCCATAGAAATAGTTGAATATGTTCAAGAGAATATGGTAAGAGATGGTTACGCATTACTTTTATTCAATACATTACCACCCTATGATATAAAATATGGTGGAAGATTATCTGATTCAAACAGATCATAAAATCTTCTATTTGGTAGAGATCAAAAAAGATTCTATATTATTAGATTTTCAAATGAATGATCGTAAAACCGTAATGGAATGTGATATTTATTTTCCTTCTCAAATGAGTGTTCAACTGTCTTTCAATGTGATGTATATAGAGGTGAAAAATATTTTGTTGAACTAAAGAAAATTTTCAAATAGGTTATTGAGTTTGTCCTTTATTTTGATATAATGATATGTATTAGAAATTTTTTATGTGATCCATCCATTCAAGATTTTAATATGGATCAGTTTGATGAGTCTCATAGTTCATCCTCAGATATTTATGTTAATGATGAGATAAATATGTATAAGGTGATTCATTATCAGTACCCTAGTAATAATGGAAATAGGTGAGCATTACCATGAATTTTTTATTCTAAATCCCCAAAATAACTAATGTATGTTATTATATTTTGGATATATTCTTAGACCTAAAAAAATTAATGTCACTTAATTTCAATCAAATAATATTTCCCTGTCAATTATATTTATAAAATATTTATTTAAGAAATTCATACATATTAATTGAATAATTATTCAATTTTATCAATTTGTGATCCAATTATTAACATAGAGTTTTGGGGAATCATTTAGCATGATCTAGATATAGATTTGAGTTTAGTACTACATATAATTTTCAAATAGATGATCATTCTAAGAGAAACATTCTTATGTGAGAATATATGATGATATTTTATGTAGTGGTTTAAATATTTCCTTTAGATATGAAACATCTATAAAATCCTAGAATAACCATCAATTATAACAATGACTTACACATTACATCATGTGAGGCTCCCCATATTCATGTGGGTTATGACTCGCAATGTGGATATAAATATGATAGTGAGGATACAATTCCCTCCATTAAATGTCATTGGGATGAATAATAATTAACAATTTCAAAATAATTTTTATATAATCCGAGGATGATGATGAAACTGAAGTCATGACATACATATAAAAATAATCCTTAAGGTGGTAATACTCACATTATTATATGAATCAGGTAAATATAAGACAATTAATTATACAAAACATTTGGGAGATATTAATTGCTTCTCTTAGACTAATCTATCTACATACTAAACCACTAAATCATATAACAGAGGGTCGTTTCCATTCACTATATGTCTAGTAATAGAATGAACAAGGGAACTAATATTAATGAGAAGGGTATGAGTACAATAGTAAGTAGGACACAAAATATTCATACTTAACAATTATGAATATATTTAATAGTTTATAACCTACCAATAAATATGTTTGAACACAATAAGAAATCATGTCAATATTTGGTGTTCTATATTATATTCTACAATCATCTGTTATAGAATATATGGTTCAATTCCATAATAAATTTGATAAATCATGGACATTACTTGATAACAGGGGCATCCTAATGTTATTCAATAGTATTACAGGCTCAGTGCCTCCAGGTTAAACCACAATATGTCATCATGCATTGATTCTATCCCCAATACCCATCGCATTGATCATAAGTCCCCACTTTTTTCATTCATGACTAATCACTCATGGTCATCATTCCCAAATGTCATAAAATTAGGTTTACATCATTAATTATCCTCAATATCATAGGTCAATCCACACTAATAAATCATTCACCATCTTCAATATTGGTCTCATAATCAGGTCACATGCAGCATATGAACATTCAACCGATCAATGGCTATTGTTCTCTAGTGATCCCACTAGTAACATTGGTATTATTATTAATATAAAAATATTGAATATACAATGAATAAAATAATGAAAACATGGAATTATATATGTAATGTCATCAGTGTGCTAAAATATTTGTATACATGAACATGAGAAACTCAAAAGGTTTCTATAACATCAACATGAATAATCATATTTTATAAAGAAAGAAATATTAATGGTTAATGATACACCATATACATCACATAAAAAATAAGGATCATTAAATCATAAATGACATTTCATTATAATTTCATATAGATTGACCAAAAAGATATGAATATTCCTACATTAAATGTTTTTGATGTAAATGGAAATGATAAATCATCCTGTGTGGTTTGAATTAAGGAGTCAAAACATCAACAATTAAGAAAATGGTCACCAATTCCATATTTTCATTGTAATAAATATGTAAATTCTTGAGTTTCATATAGGGTTCCTAGAACAAAAAATTGAAATTTCATTTTATATATAAATGAAATATTGTGTTTGATTATACGTTCTATCTCTAAAATATTTTTTTAATTATGGCTCTAGGTCAGTGCATGCACTAAAAATTTTCACCATAATAGTGAGTTTTTTTTTGATAAATTCAAATAAAATATAATATTCTAATTAAATTGTTGAAATTTATCTTAAAATATCTATTTATAATTATATTTTCTTAATCACTCAAAAATTATTCTATTATAATTATCTCAAAATTAAACTTAAAAATTTATCATTTCATTGTAATCATTGGATAATTTATTATAAATACAAATTTATAATTATTGGATGATAATTTACTATAAAATATCCATTATAAATATGTTTTGATAATTTACTATTAAACATCCTATAACAAACATTCAATTTTCCACTAATAAATTTGTTATTTAATAAATGACATTTTAATATATTTACTAGATAGAAATACTATAATTTATCCTTAGATAAATGCATTCATTTATACATAGATAATTAGTAATCTATAAATATTCCATTAATGTTATAACTTAATTGACATTTCTTTTTATTGTTCTTTATAATTATATATTTTAATTTCACATAACAACATTTTTTAATTTTTAATATAATTTTATTTCATTATTGGGTGCTATATTTTGATAATTATAATAAAAATTTTATTAAACCAAATTAACAAATATTTTTAATAGAATAACTAAAATTGTATAAAAAATTAAAAATTATAACAAATTTTGTTTAATTAACCCACACACTAGGCACATTGACTACATTATGTTTGGAAGAAGAAAGGGAGATCATGATGCATAGAACTAGTAGATGATAAGTAAAACCATATTGTTAGAGTTTTACTAGTATTATGTGAGTTGGTATCAAGAATTTATATACTTTAAAAAATCATCCCACAAATGAATCTGAACGGGTATTGGTAAATGAACCAATGCTTTGTAAATGAAGATTAATACTAAAAAATGAAAACAACCATTTTATCAATGTTTCAACAATAAATTATTAACATAGTGCCCTAAATACATATATTTAGGGGATTGATTTTTTTATAACATTCAAAACCATTGTATTTTGATGCTTTCGTATTGATGTGACATTACTAATAGTGGCGTAGTGCCTGTGGTAGATGATTGTTGGTATAATAAAAAAATTAAATAAATTACTAATAAAAATATGATAAAAATATAATATACCATATCGTTAAATATGATCTTACCAAACACCGAATGCACACAAATGTTATGTCACACAATGTGTAAACCTGTATACCTTATCTTATAGTGGTCATGGATTTCTCATAAGATGAACCGCATTGATAGATATTACATTATTGTTGAAGAAATATGCAATATAAAAATAATATAAGATATTCTTGTGTGTGATCCATCAAAACATTCATTGTGAAAAAAGTTTATGTCATGCCTTAGGTAATTAACACAACCTGGACCAAATGATGGTATTGTATTTCTCAAATGATTCATTGTTTAGGGGGAAATCAATAATTTATGAGAAAATCATGCCTTTGTAATTTAATATATCTTAAAAAATTATTTATTTATCATCGAGGATCTTTGAGCCTCATAATCATATTCATTCTGAGTACCAAACTCTATAAATATTCATTAATATAATCCTTGCTGAAAAGTAGTATTTGAGCATTATGCAATGAAATTAAATCCTCTATTATGATATTTTTATGGAAAAACTACATATCAAGATAAAAAATTAACATATTATTTTTAATGAGGGGTGTTGTTTTACATTAAAAATTATATATTAAAATAATAATCATTTATTAACCTCACATAAAGAAGAAGAATCTCTTGTGTTCTTGATCAAACAACTATATCCACATAGAATTTGAGCTCCCCCTAATTTTATTCAATTTCCCATGATTCCATGATGTTTAATATGATTTGTGTTCATTGATATTATAGAGAAATTAAAACTATAGCTACAATATATATATTTTTTTCAAAATTATTATATGAATGATGTGTTTATATATTTTATATAGACAACTAAACTATTTGTACCCTAGGGATGTATTACATGGTATCTTATGACAATGTCATAAAGAAGACAATGGAAACACGATACTATGGTTGGGATCACTATATTTTGTATCATAGAGGCAATAATAGAATAAATTGGAAGTATGATTTAGAAATCAATGCTTTTGGAAAATAACCATATTATATATATTGACTGTATTAATAAAAGAATATCCTGATGTTTTTGTGAGAAATGGATTATATGTTCTATCCTTATAATACACACATTTCAAAAAACTAAAATTGTAGGTGGTTTAACACATATTTAGAACGAGGTAATTACTTTAATATGGGTGCATTGGGTTTGACCTTATCATCACACAGTACACGAAAATTATAGTTATTGTTCTCCTAGTTTGATATTCAAAACAGATATTATCAAGAAAATTCACTTTATCATTTCAAACTGTTATGATGGATTTGAAAAGATTATTACAACTATGACCCAGTTTAATCATAATATATCATGTATTGACTGTAATTTTTCATGATTTATACATCCTATACATGATTCTATGGTTTCCACACAATGGTTATATTTGTCTCCACAATACTTATTGGTTTTAGTCAATGTAAAAAACCACATTAAATCTTGTTAACATTGAATATTATGGTTAAGGTTGTGACTACAAGAAAAACAGATGGTGAATGGATTGAAATATATTATTATTATTCATAATCAGTTATGTTGAAATATTTTTAACAACTTACACCATAATCAACTCTCAACACACCAAATAAGAGAATTAGGGATCTCACTATGATCTCGAGTGATAGAGACTATATAGAAAATAATGCTTGATTTCATTCCTATTAGATATGCCGATGTAGAGACCAAATAATGCATCTCATTATAATTGTAAAATGATTTATTAATAGAGAGGGAGGGAATAAAAATTATTTTAATAGGAAAATTAATGAGTATTATTATAGGCCAAAAATATTATCTTGAGGAAGAATTTTGAGTTCATATTCATATATGTGGGGATAATGGGAAATATCAAAGTAAAATATGACATATAAAGGGTAATACCTAGGACAATAAAGGTCCTATTTAAAAATAAAACATATATTATATTTTAGTATTGTTATTAAGGAATTAAAGTACATAATTATCATTACCAATTTTATTTTTGTTGTAGGATTCAAGAAATATCTATTGGCTGTTTAAAATTTATATAGCATATGCTTCTTTATTAACATCGTATTTTAGTATACCACCATGAGATTTTTGATTATAATGTTCATCATACATTCAATTTCTTAAAATTAACATATGGAAATTTTTTTCCAATGTAATATTAAATGATTATGGATATTATTAGTAAACATTAATTTCAATAGATTGCAATGTTTAATAATATGGCATGTAATTTAAGTAATAAATCCTTAAATTTGTTTATAAAAAAATTAAATGTATATGAAATAATTAAGTTTAATATTATAATTTATTTTTGATTATTTGTGGGTCAATATAATTGGGGAACCCAATATAAATTATTTTAATATAGTTTTAGAAAAATTAAGTCTCAATTCCTATGGAGAAGGTCATGTTGAATGAACCTAAAATTAAAGGATTACATGGTTTTAATTCCTACCACATGCCAATGTGATGTTCTTGTTAATATTATATAGTAATTTGCTAAAATATTTTTTAAAAAATATTATTGATGAACTAGGGGTTCTATATTTGAGGTATAGATATTATGATTTTATATCATATAACATATTCAAACCATAATAGTTTTGAAAAATATGTCGATATATGTGAAAACATGTGTTACCCTTCAATAGATATCACAATTTGGTAAACATGAATTTTAGTTCATTATTAAAAAAAATTGATTTTTGGATATTAATTTCATTGTGATATGGATGATTTTCAAATTGATCAAGACATAACCAAATATTGATATTAGTCTTATGAAATTAAAATATATCATGTATATATATATTTTGAAATATCAGCTCTTAGTAAATTTTTTTACCATCTTCAAGAATGGAATGTTGAAAAAAAAGGTTATCTCATTACCTTCATTTCTTATTAATCAAATGATCTTTGAAATTATATCATTTTTTTGGATTGAGGTCTTTTATTTACCAATGATTAGTCACATTCTTATATTCAATGAACTTTATCTATTTACATAATTTTTTAGTCTTATCATCCATGTTCATCTATTAAAAAACAACCAATATTATCCCATATAGAAATATTGTTTTTCTTTATTACATTTTATATTACAACATCCAGTTTTCACTATTTAAGAGGGTATTTTTTGACCCTTTGTATGATGCAGGGTTTTCAACAATGATATTTCCACATACTTAACCCTTGATTGTTGAGATCTTCTTAAAATGGGGAGAATGAAATTAATTTATGTGGGGAGAATATAACACCTATAAATTTTAAAATAAGTTAATTTTTTTATAGTGTAGGTGTAAAACAATAACCCATTCAGAAAGAAGAAAATTTATTTTTTTAAATATAATATCATCTATATATTATGTAACTTGAATCCATGAGTCCAAATGAACCATAATATAGTATACAGTTATAACATAGAGATTAATTTTGATGATAATAATAGTAAAATGTGAATTGTTAAATTTATTGTTATCTACTGATTATAAACGAAATATGAATCATTAGAAAATATAATATGTTTTCAAAAAAAATATAATTTTTCTAAAAGAAATATATTGCATAAATTGATCATATAATACAAAATTAAACATTCCCATTTTATATATTTTATATTAAATTTTAAACATAAATTTTTATTTAATCGTATCAAAATGATTTTATATGTATTTTTTTGAAATGATTCATCTTTTAGGAGTATTGAAAAAAAATTAATTCAAAAATTCATTTATAATAAAACTATTCAGAAAGTAAAATATTATTTTCAATTTAATTTAATATAAAATTAAATTTAATATTATTTTTTTAACAAATATTTTTCATTGATATAATTTTTATACTGAATTTAGTTTTAAAAGCCTTGTACCATTTTGTTTATTATCTCTTTAAATGACCACTTTCTCAGATCATATATGGAATTAAATTTATTTTTTCATTTTCCACATCAATAAATGGAATTTTTACAAATTGGTGGTATTATATGGAATCATAATAATTTATATTTTCTAATTATTTAGATATATTTTATCACGATAATGAATTGTGAAAACAATAAATAAAATTATCGCGGTTTCATTATAAGTGTGTTTATCATGGTATTGAAGTCATATTTAAAGGGATTAAATGTACTAAAACCATACCTAAAATATTTGTATGTCTATATTTCTTCCTTATCATTTCTACATTTTTATACTATTCAATTTTGACCCCAAATTATGCCAAACCCCTAAATTGTAATCTATTATCACATTATTCAAATGCATGTATGACAAAAAATAACAAGCATTGAAGAGAATATAATATACATATACTCAAAAACATAATTTAAAAATTAAATTAATTATGTATATTTTGTATCTTTAAATACACACATTTTCACATTATATTTTGTTACACCCGATAATGAATTTATTCATTTGCTTTTATTACATGAAAAACTCTTTTTTTCCAAATACCATTTATATTATTATTTAAAATAGAAATTATCTATATGATACTAAATTAGTGGATATATATAATATTAAATAAATTGTTAAAATAAATATTTAATTCGTTTCATATAAATTAATTAGAAATTAATATAAAAACAAATTAAAGATACAGTATTTTTTAAAAAACATTTACACACTAAATTTATTTTATCATGATAAATTAGATTAATTATTGTAATAATATTAAATAAATTAAATAAATATTATATATTAAATAAATATTTCTCAATATAATGTAATATATTTTATAGTTATAATATAAGAACAAATGTTATTTTACTCATAAAAATAATTTTTATAAAGACTATTAGGAAGAATTTTATTGGAACATATTTTTTAAAGACAAATTTTTAAACATTTATAAATTTTATTTAACATAATATTGTAAATATTTTAATGAATAAGTGAAATATTATCATTGGGTAATATTTTTATTTCTTATGAAATGTTTCATTTTTTACGAGTAATGAGAAATAATGGTTTTTTATTGGAAACCACCAATTATTTTTAATATTTTATAATGATATGTTATATTTTTAAATAGTGTTAAATTAAAAAAAAATTAATTAAAAATTTATTTATCCATCATAGTTATTTGTAATCATTTGAATATCAAATTGAGATGTAAAAATATTGAAATCTTCAGAAAATTTTATCATTAAATTCTTTCTTTTTCATTATGTATGTATAATAAATATTAAATAAAATTCATCATCATATCAATAAAATTAAAAAAGTTATTAAATATGTTTAAATTGAAATTTTTATAATATCTAACAATTCAAAAATATTTTTAAACAAATTTATTAAAGAGAACTCTTAAAATTAATAACATCGATTAATGTAAAAACATTTTTACTTAGTGGATAAACATAGATCATAGGGTTTAATATTACCTTCCATAATATTCAATCTCCATTTACCAAACATATTTTAACATTTAAAAATATTTATACGAGTTATTATAATGATATTCAATGAATATGACCCATATAAAAATTTAGGAAAAGATAAAGGAAACAATATTCTTTTATAGATTTTAATTTCTATAATGATTTAGGATCATGGAATATATAGCATATATTTGGTTTCAGATTTCCTTTTGAAAAATAATTTATTCATATATATAATTATAAATTTTATTAAAATTTATTATATGAATTAATTACTTTAAATGGATATCGAATTCCAATATAATAAATATTTAGTTAGTCATTAAAATTCAAATGATTAATAAAATATTATATGTAAAGTAAATTTGTAACACCACAAGCTTCCATGATACGCTTTTCTTTGAACAATAGAGCAGCGTGTATTGTATGAATCCTCGAGTTCTAACACACCAAGACCAATCAAAGTAGTCATTATTAATAGTAATACCCACTTATTGAAATTATATAAATTTTTTATTTCAGAATGGATTTCATTTTTTGATTTGGAATATCGAAATTAGCCTATTTGAATTTTTGGTATTTTTCCGAGAACATCCAATTTTCGATGAATATTGAAAAATACATAAAAACAACATTTTTAATCAAAATAATTTATAGTGATAAATTATACTATTGAGTTGTTTTAAAGTATAATTAGAATATAATTTTAGCATTTTATACAATGGTGGTCATTAAATTTAATTTCACTTTAAAATTGGACATAAACAATTATTAATCTTTTGATTGATATTGTTTCTTAAAAACACGCTATTTCTTATGACAATGGGAATTAATTATAAAATTAATTTATTCAGCTTATATGTTTGTAATTTTTTAATATAGGCATCATTTTTGAATTTGGAATATCAATTATAGCTTGGTGTGAATTTTTGGTATTGTTTTGAGAAACTTCAATTTTTGATGAATAGTAACACCACTTAGTGGTAGTGAAAAAACTAATTTTTCGTTTAAATAAAACATTACCACTTCTGTGAGTTGAATTTCAAAAATCGAACATACATGGTTGTCATTAGTAAGTAAAATGTGGTTCAATGAGATGAAAATAAGTTTCGGTGAATAGAAACTTTTATGTTTTATTAATCGCGATTAAAGGCAATTAGTGTAATTTAAGGTAAATATAATGTTATAATAAAATGAAATTACCTTTAAACTTGTAATAACCTTATTGGATGAGTCATGGCCGACCAGGACACTCCATGGGTCAACTTGGGGACCCCATGGAGCCACTTGGGTAAGAAAATGACATTAATAACTTTTTATTTAAAGTAAAAATTAAATTGTCACCAACATGTTTTGTTTTACTAAAACAAATAATACATGGGGTTATATATGTTAACATTTAGAATATAAATATTAATTGGAAATCTAAAAAGATTTCTTATATCATGGTAATTTTTTTATAATTTATATGCATTAAATAAATAAATTTATTTATGACACCATGATGATGCAACAATTACCTCATTAATGAACAATTTAAATAAAATGAAAAGATAATGTAAAATATATGACATACACTTGTCTAAAACCTATTGGATGGCTATATTTATAACCCTTATCATCTTATCCTCTAAATATTTCATTTTGGGGCATTTAAAATCCGAAAAGCATTTAATAATAAAGTAACATTTCAGGACTTTCCAAGAGTGTCCCTCCCCTCCTCTTATAAAAGGACCCCAACTCTACCACCTTATTCACACCTTCAAATACATTTGTATCGGACAAAATCTACCCAAATACTCTCTCAACATCCCTCTCTTACTCCTAGAAGCCACACATTGGGCAGAAGTCATCCCATGGATGCCTTTGTCTCAAATCAAAAAGAGTTACCTGATTTTAAGGTAATGTCTTATCTTGTGTTCATTTGCTTTATTTTGCATCTCCAACCCCTTAAACTGTTTTTATTCATTTATTTTTTAAAACACCAGTATTTTAAATATAGTAGGTTGTTTTTTTATAAGTATTTTATTTACACTTACACACACATTCATCTAATGGTTAAAGAACATATTGTTTATGTGGGTGGCGAATTACTGCCGCACGAAATGATGATTGTTCAATCTTCTTTTAACACCTCTCATGGTGGCCATAAAGATGTAAGTATATATATATATGATATTTATTATGTTTATGTTTTCCTTATGCTTCTATATTTCCCAGTTATGGAATACCTTTATGATTTTCATTATTGGTAAACGCGATAATTTAATTTTAGGAAGTGCGGACTACCCCCCCCCCAAGTGATTTGAATCATTAATTCTATATGTGGGACGTATAAAGGATGGATTAAATGATATTATATATGATATTATACTGGAATTATAATATAATCTTAAATCATTATGATTTAATTCCATTAAATACAAAATATAAATGAAAGTAGTGTTCATACGTACGTACGGCTTACCGTCTCCATGAACGGTGCATTTCAATTTTTACCTCTAAATGTTATGTAATATTATAAATAAATGTATATACTGTATATGTATTATATATATGATATCTACATCATGAATATAATTCTGGATATAATGGTTATTTTACCACATTAACAACTTGTAATTATAAGAAGTTTATTTCTGACTCAAGTACCAAAGATCGACAAAACGACAGTTATTAACTTAAATAATTACATAATTTTCATAACATGGTAATAAGTGATATAAAAGGAATAATTAACATGAAAAGGGTTCTTAAGAAAGTAGAAATTTACTCTAGTTTATTATTCAGGAGGTTAAAGAATGATCGAGTCATGTCGGACACGAGGTAAGGGTCTTCGTCTCAATCTCCTTTCATTAAGGCATATTTTGTTTTATACACAACCTTAATTTATAGGGTGTATAAACCCCTTTTAATTTTACTTTTATTCAAAATGAATATTTTTATAGGAAGCGTTTTCATAAATGACAAAAATTAATGTTTTTTTGTCGTACGTATGCAGCGACAACGACTTCTCCACCGCCGTGACCATTTTTTGTGTTTCGGCTTCCTCTACAAGCCATAACAATTTGTTAAAATGAAAAATAAAAACCATGTTTTACTTTTCTTTTATTTTTGTATTGAAAATGGTTTTATCATATCAATTTATTGTATTGATATCTTTTGATTGAAATGTGGAAATGTTATGTTTCCATTATGCATGTTTTATGTTATATGATTATGTTATGGTTTATGATACGTTTAATCCTTTTTATATAAGGAATGGATTGGACTTAGTATGTGACGGGTGGAGCCTATTATAGCTCCTCTATGCATCGATAGATCTCATGAGATAAACTAGTGTCTTGGCATGAGGTCTTGACAAAATATTTTTTGTAGTCTTGGCACGAGGCCTTGGCTACGTGGTTATGATAGTCTGTCATTATGAATTCTATCATTATTGTAGTGGTTATTGATATTTCATGTGATTATTCGACTCATAGAATATCCATGTGAATACGTAAATGACATTACTTCAATTTATTTTTTCCACATTATGCTGATTTTCAAGTTTAAAAGACTTTTTTTAGATATTCATTGCCTTAAATGTTTATGTTTATTTCTGAAAGATTCCACTATATTGTTATCCATACTGAGCATCTAATCTCACCCCTTTCTATGATTTATTTTACCAGGATGTGAAGAAATATTTCATGACTGACCTGTAGTGATAGTCTGAAGGGGGTGTGACTGTGGACTATGGAGACTATGTTATTTTTATTTTCCACTTTATGATGTAATGTAACATTTATGAATTTATCTAGTGTTTCAAGGATACTAAACTAAACAGTCATTCGTGACTTGATCTTTTTTGATCATGACAATGTTATTTAATAATGCACCGACTCTGGGTAACTGGGGTTTGGGCATTAAAGTTGGTATTAGAGGTAGGTTAGTACTCACCTTGGATGATAGATTTAGATAAACTCTGATTTGAGCACATAGCCCTATGATGGAATTTGAGGATTTGTATAGAATAACTTCATAGAATTTTGGTATTATATAGATTTTGTGAGTTTTTCGAGAAATACATCCCTATCTGGATACGAGTAGGTAAAGGCAACTCTGGTACAGATGTACCTAGGGGTAAAACCCGAAAACACCGCTTTGAGATAGACTCGAACAGGAACTGGTGCACGACAACGGGCCTTGCTGCACTCTTGGTTAGGACACTCCTGGGGGATATTCTTAGGATTATTACAATTTTCATTAAAAACCATTATGAAGGGTTTATTATTATATACTTCCTCAGGGAAATTTTTTTTATGATTATGGATTATATCCATAAACTATTCAATTTATGTTAAGTGTTTTACAAGTATGGAATATGTATTTTGATTCATAAACTGATCTAGTTTATTCCATTGTTTAGAAATGGCTCCTAGTGGAAAGAATGTAAACTGTATCAATGCATGAACTCCATGTAGGGATTTCCCTCTTTCTCAAGATAATTATAGTGGATCTGATGATACAACTGGTGCTGATCAACTTATCACCATACATGGACAACTCAATCAGGTTATGAATAATAACCTTACTCGTAGGGAGAACCCAGAGCCTCAACGTGGAGGATCAATGTTAGACCGCTTCATGAGGAAAAAAACAAAAAAAATCAATGGGAGTACAAATCCCTTAGTATCTGTGTAATGGATAAGTTCCCTAGAGAAAATATTTCAGGCTTTGGGGAGTAGTCAAAGGGAAAAAGTTGTCATGGTAGTTTATCACATCACTGTAGATTCTGATTAATGGTGGTCATTGATACAAAACACGAAGGATGATGATGAAGTATCAAATATGGAATGGAGGGATTTCAAATAGATTTTCTTAGAAAAATACTTTTCTCATGACCATCGAGAAGATACGGAAAGGCAGTTTCTGGGTCTCAGACAAAAGGAGGATGAGAATGTTGAGAAGTATGATGCTATCATTAAATGGTTAGTGAGGCTTACAGAAGATTATATATGTAACCCAATAAGTATGATTTAGAATTTATTTTATGGGTTAAAACCATTTCTCCATCGAGCCTTAGTCTCACAATCTTTCTCATCGCACGAAGATATTGTCTCATGTGCTATCAAGACAAAAAAGTAATTCTCTAAATCTTATGACAATAAAGTAAATCAAGAGAATAAGAGAACGGTGGAACAAGAGACAAATAAAGGGAAAAGGGGATAGAAGGATTTTACATTATGTGATTATTGTGGAAAGAATCACCCCGATACTTTCCTAAAAGGAATGGGAGTTTGTTACAAATGTGGAGAAAATGGTCACCAGGCTCGTGATTGCAAGGGAAAGAAAAAGGCTATCAATGTTGAATGCTACAATTGTACGAAAATGGGGAATTATGAAAATGAATTTCATAAGCTTTAGGGAAACTTACCTCAGAATAGGCCGAGGGATCAAACCCAATCTTATGTTGTTACTACAGTTTATGTGGAATAATTAATGTATTGGTGCATTTGGACTCAAGGATTATATTATGGTTATAATAATAATGTGATATATATATGGATTGTACTGCAGTATTTGTTGTTTTCATTAAGGTTTTAATATGATGAAGGTAATCATATTTTTAGTATGTGACAATAAGAGAAACATTACTTTTTTGGGGAATCTGATGTTACAATTGATTTTGGATTTTAGAGACCTTTTCGAGAAAGTCTGTACAGAGGTATTTTGGATAACTATAAAGGTTGGAATGGATTAAGTTGAATTTTTTATAGTATTATTTAAGGTTAAAACATTTCTGAAGATTATTTTTGGAATATTATAATACTATAGTTTTAGGAAAAGGACAACCTGCAGGTCAGGCGATAACCCATCGCATCGGAAAAAGCTGTAGGAATTGAACCCACAACCATAGTGAGACATTCCTTTATTACCTACCACTAGCCTACATGAAGTCCCTGGTTATTAAAAAATATTTTTCCTAATCTAAATGGTATTTTTTAATATTCGGAACCTTGTGCGATTAGGATAAATATAATATTTTTGAGTTCAATTATCTTTTTCAGTGAAAGATGAGTTTGTGGTAGAAATTAGTTGAGGGTTGAAACTCTACTTGTCAAGTATATATATACTTATATAGCTCTCTAATATTCTATGAATAAATTATTTCTTAAAATTTAGGGAATGGATATTAAAACAAAAATGTGTTATCCTAATACCTTATGTTTTATTGAACATATGATATTTTCATCATAGATTGATGGCTTTGAGGCCCTCAATTTTACACTTTTTTGTGATTGATGACCACAATAAATCCCTATAAATATTTAATTTTTTCCTCTAATTATGTGTCTATAATTTCCATCAATGTTCTACTATTCGAAACCCTAATGTGGTGGCGACTTTCTCATTTCCATTTCCCTTTTATTAAAACTAAATTTTGTTAACCCTATTTCTGATATGGGTTTTCCACAAAGGTATTTTCTATTTTCCACCTTTTATTTTCGAAGAACAATTTCAAATTGCGAGGACACAATTTATTGAAGGATGGGATAATGTAACACCCCAAGATTCCATGGTACGCTTCTCCTTGAATAATAGAGCAGCGTGTGTTGTACGCAACCTCCAGTTCTAACACACTGCGACCAATAAAAGTAGCCTTTATGAATATTAATACCCACCTTTTGAAATTCAATAATATTTCTATTTCAGAATGGGATTCATTTTTAGATTCAGAATATCGAAATTAGCCTATGTTGAATTTTTTGTATTTTTCCGAGAACATCCAATTTTCGATGAATATTGATAAATACATGAAAACAAATTTTTTAATAAAAATAATTTATAGTGATAAATTATACTATTCAGTGGTTTAAAAGTATAATTAAAATATAATTTTACCAATTTATTTAATGGTGGTCATTATAATTAATTTCACTTTGAAATTGGACATAAACAATTGTCAATCTTTTGATTGATATTGATTCTTAAAAACACGCTATTTGTTTTGACAACAGAAGTTAATTATAAAATTAATTAATGCAACTTATATGTTTGAAATTTTGTAAAATAGACATCATTTTTTAATTATGAATTTCAATTATATCTTAGGGTGAATTTTTGGTATTATTCTCAGAAACTTCAATTTTTGATTAATAGTGAAACCAGTAAATGGTAGTTAAAAACTAATTTTTCGTTTAATTGAAACTTTACCACATCTGTGAATTGAATTTCAAAAATCCAACATACATGGTTGTCATTAGTAAGTAAAATGTAGTTCAATGAGATGAAAATTATTTTTTGTGAATAGTAACTTTTAAGTTTAATTAATCACGATTAAAGGTAATTACTGTAATTTAAGGTAAATATAATGTTATAATAATTTGAAATTACCTTTAAAAGTATCCTACCCTTATTGGATGAGTCATTTACGTCCAAGAAAATCCATGGGTCAACTTGGAGACCCCATGGAGCCACTTGGGTAAGAAAATGACATTAATAACTTTTTATTTAAAGTAAAACAATTGTCACAAACATGGGTTGTTTTACTAAACAAATTATTAAATGGGGATATATGATTTAAATTTTTAACTATAAATATTCATTGGAAATATAAAAATATATCCCACATCATGGAATTTATTTTTATAATTTTTAGACATTTTATAAATAAATTAATTTATGACACCATGATGATGCAACAGTTATCTCATTAATGAACAATTTAAATAAAATGTATAGATAAAGTAACATCTAAGACTAAACATGTATGAAACCTATTGTATGGTTATATTTAAAACCCTTATCACCTAATCCTAGAAATATATAATTGTGGGACCTTTATAATTCTTAAATCATTTCATAATAAAGTAACATTTCATGACTTTCCAAGAGTTCCCCTCCTCTACTCTTATAAAAGCCCCCTCCTCTACCACCTTATTCACACCTTCAAAGACATTTGGATCTGAAAAACTCTTCCCAAATACTCTCTCAACTTCTCTATATTACTCCTAGAATCCTCACTTTGGGCAGAAGTGTTTCCAAGGAAACCTTTGTCTCAAATCAAAAAGAGTTACCCGATTTTAAGGAAATGTCTTCTCTTATGTTCTTTTGTTTTATTTATCTTCTCGAACCCCTTAAAATCTTTTTATTCATTTATTTTTTAACAACACCAGTATCTTAAATATATTAGGATTTTTTATGAGTATTATTTGATTTACACTTAAACACACATTCGTCTAATGGTTAATTAACATACTGTTTCTGTCGGTGGCGAATTATTGCCTCACAAAACGATGATTGTTCAAACTGCTTTTACACCTCTCATGGTGGCCATTAAGATGTAACTATATTTATATATGATATATATTATTTTTATTCTTTTTTATGCTTCTTTATTTTTCATTTATGGCATACCTTTATGATTTCCATTATGGGTAAATGCGATAATTTCATTTTAGAAAGTGCGGACTATCGCCCCCTCAAAGTGATTTGAATCGTTAATGCCATATGTGGGATGTATAATTGATCGATTAAATGATATTATATATGATATTATACTGGAATTATAATATACCTTTATATCATTATGATTTCATTCCATTAAATATGAAATAGAAATGAATGTAGCATTCATACGTACGTAAGGCTTACCGCCTCCATGAACGGTGCATTTCATTTCTTATCTCTAAATGTTATGTAATATTATAAATGATTGTATATACTGGATATGTATGATATATATGATATCAATATCATGAATATAATTCTGGAAATAATGGATATTTTACCACATGAACAACTTGTAATTATAAGAAGATTATTTTTGACTCAAGTACCAAAGATCGACAAAACGACCATTATTTACATAAATAATTACGTAATAATTATAACATGGTAATAAGTGATAGAAAAGGAATAATTAATTTGAAAAAGGTTCTTAATCAATTAGAAATTAACTCTAGTTTTTTATTCATGTGGTTAAAGAAAGATCGAGTCAAGTCGGACATGAGGTAAGGGACTTCGTCTCAATCTTCTTTCATTGAGGCGTAATTTGTTTTGTAAACATCTTTCTTTTATTGGGTGTATAAACCCATTTGAAATTTATGTTTATTCAAATGGAATCTTTTTATACGAAGCATTTTACTAAACAACAAAAAGGAATTTTTTTTGTCGTACGTATGCAGTGACTACGACTTCTCCTCCGCCGTGACCATTATTTGAGTTTAAGCTTCCTCTACAAACCATAACTATTTTTTAATATGAAAAATAAAAACCAAGTGTTACTTTTCATTTATTTTTGAATTTAAAATGGTTTTATCATATCAATTGGTTGTATTGATATCTTTTGATTGAAATGTGGAAATGTTATGTTTCCATTATGCATGTTTTATTTGATATGATTATGTTATGGTTTATGATAAGTTTAAACCTTTTCATATAAGGAATGAATTAGACTTAGTATGTGATGGGTGGAGCCCGCTATATCTCCTTGATGCATTGGTAGGTCTCATGAGACAAACTAGTGTCTTGGCATGAGGCCTTGACAAAATCTTATTTGTAGTCTTGGCACGAGGCCTTGGATACATGGTTGTGATAGTCGGGAATTATGCTTTCCATCATTATGAAAGTGGTTATTGATATTTTATGTGATTATTCAACTAGTATAATATCCATGTGAATATGTAAATGGAATTACTTTATTTTATTTTTTCCATATTATTCTGAAGTTCATGTTTAAAAGGATTTTGTTTTAGTTATTCATTCCCTGAAATATTTATGTTTATTTATGAAAGTGTCCGCTATATAGTTATCCTTACTGAACATCTGAGCTCACCCCTTTCTATGTTTTATTTTCCCAGGATGTGAAGAAATATTTTATGACTGACCAGCAGGGATAGTCCAATGGGGATATGAGTGTGGAATATAGAGACTATGTTATTGTGATTTTTCACATTATGATGTAATGTAACATTTAGGAATGTATCAAGTGTTTCTTATGCTACTAAACTAATCGCTCTTTTGTGACTTGATCGTTTTTTATCATGCCAATGTTACATAATAAGGCACCGAATCAGGGTAACTGGGGTCAGGGCGTTACAAAATTGAATGAATAACTCAAAATAATTACTTTTATAGATTATGATATAATATAATAGTAGTGATAAAATTATACATATTAATTCTGTCATTTTTTATATATTCATAAATTCATATGAAATAAAAATGTCAAAAGTGACAATTTATTTAATTTATTTTAAATGATATTACATTAAATGTTTTAAAATTAGTAAAAATATGATCATCTAAAAAGTGATTTGAAAATTTTAGCAAATTTCAAATATTGTCTATTAATGGTCTAATTTATCTATTAAAATGATCATCTTTACCCATATAATTTAAAAACATTGTAATACTGATTACGGTTAAAGCAGTGTTTTTTTACCCCACATGCACATTTATTAAAATCAATATCCCACAGTTATGGGAAATTTTATTGTATTAATTATATATCATATCTTGAAATTGTTGGGTTCTAATTTTTTAAAAATTCATTATTTTAGTTATTCATAAATAATAAAATACCTAACTTTAAACAAAAGTTACATTAGTGGAAAAAATTATAAATGATAGGATACATTGTTGTTAAGAAAAAAATGATAAAAATGTGGTTATTTTTTTGAAGTGGACGTCTTTCTCAGTAATAATCCACTAAAATAACATATTTATAATTTTTTATGAATATGTGTTAAGTAATCTATCATCGTGACCTAGGGTTTAATTTTATTTTATTTCCTTCATTGCTCTAGTTATTTAGATTCAGGTTCGGGATGAGTTCCATGTTTGAATTTTGTAGTTTTGATGTAGTTTTGTGTTTTTTGACATATTTCTAGTTTATTTGAATGGTTTGGTGAGATAATATCTTGGTTTGGTCTTTGTGGAACCAAAAATGCCACTTATATTGGTGGTATGTTTGTTGGATAGTTTATCCCCATGAGTAAGAGGATTTTTTGGTTGAAAAGGGTGATGTTTGTGTACCTTTTCTCAGTTGCATAGTTATGGGGAATGTAAAGACCCAGAATTTCCATTGAATTTATTTTCATAAATACATGTGAATTTTATGAGTCTGCAAAAATTTACAGTACATGATTCTGAGGCCTGGTGTGCCCAAAATCAATTTCTGAATTTTTGTTCGGGTACGTTCAGTAAACGTACGAATGCGTTTTTATAACTATGAAATCGGTGCACGGAATTGAAATCTGAGGACACCAATGAACATGCAACACTAGTATTCACTTAAGATGAATTTCACCTCGATGGAGGTTGGTCACATTTAAAAGATAGATTTTGGGTTTTTAGAGAACGAATTAAATAAAAATAAAGTGTGTGGATTAATTTTTATTTGTTGGTTAAAACCTCCTCATGGAAGTTGGGGGGTGGGACAACCACACCGTAACCTTCCATGAATGGATATGGTGGTGGGGCCCACCCAAACCAAACCTCCCACAAGTGGTTACAACGTGGGGAACACACAGGACTAAACCCACCATATTAATGGTGGGAGTGGAAAACCTCTCAACTCCCCTCATTAATGAGGGAGAGTCTCTCCACACCTCCCTCCTTTATTGGTGCCAACTCCCCAAATTTAATGGTTCCAAATCCACCACATTAATTAAGGAGGAGCTAAGTTAATTAATTAACCATTTTAAATTTTGTGCGAACAAAATCTATTAATATTTTGGTTGGCATTGATCATTTTGGTGTTAGCTTTGAGAGGAGGATTATTGGGAGAAATATCCCAATGAAGAATGCCTTCGGCTACAAAAAACACCAACCTTATTCGACTTCTTCCTCGGAGCTTCTACCTATGTGGAGCTTCTTCCACAACCGATGTGAGAGCTCGGGATTGGAAGTGTGCGGAGGATGTGACGAATAGCGACAGCACTGTCTTCTTCCTCATGACTCCATTGACGAATGAAGAACAAAGGAAGGGGGTTTATTTGAATAATATTACCTTATTTTTTCTCTTCTTCGGATGGAAAGGAATCATTGCGGAGGTTGTGAAACAATTGAAGTTCATCATTATTACTTATTGATTATCCAAATGTTGTCACCCTAAACACGGAGGGAGCGGGACAAACCAACATGGCCTGACCCCTCCACTATTCTTGTTTATGGTGATCTTCAGTATGGCGACGAAGAAATGTGGCAACGAAGTCGATGAAGACAAAGGTCGTGCTACCCACGGCCCCTGTGATCCATGTCGCCCCTGCGGCGCTCTACACCGCAACATGCCGAACCAGCCCTGGTTGACCTCCTGCTAGCCGCACCGCTTGCAGGGTCGAGCTGCTACCCCGAGCTGGCCCAAGCCCCGCCGGCCCGCCTGGCGCCCTACCTGGCCACCTACTAGTCTGCCTGGCCACCTCTCGGCAGACTGTCGGCCTACATAGCCACCCTCCGGCCGGCCTGGTGCGCTTCCCGGCCGCCTCGCGGCCCGCCTGGCGACCTTCTTGACCACCCATCAGCCCACTTGGTGCCCTAACCGGCCACCCGTCAGCCCGCATGGATCCCTGCCAGGCCTCCCGCCAGCCTGGTCATGCCCTGCCCAGCCGCTTCCCGCCCGCCCAGGCACACCCCTCCGGCCCGCGTGGACAGCAAGCCCTGCGCACCATGTTCCTCTCAAGCCATACCCACTATAAATTCCCTTGTCGAACCAGTCGTATGTTCCCTTCGGTCCGAGCCGCATCGGGCCGCACCTCGCAGCGCTCCGGGCTGAACCGGCCCCGAGACCGAGCCGAACCGCCAATACAGCCGCTGGGCGGGGCCCTGCATGTCGGGCCGAACCTTGAAGGCGGGCCCGCCCCATAGGTGTACCAGACCAAATCGGTCGGACTGGGTCGAACTAGACTGGGTCAGCCCAGACAGGTTCGGACCGTGTCGGCCCAGACAGGTTCGGACAGGGTCGGTCCGACCGGGTCAGACCGATCACGGGCCCACTTCCGACCCTTTACTTTCTTTTGGCCATATCATTGGCACCAGATGTCCAATTGACGAACCGTCAGTGGTGATTATAATCTTCGATCTTGATTCTACCTTTGAGTATACCCCACAAGAGTTTGGGGTATAGTTGAGTTATGGTCAGGTTGGATCGTGTAAGAATCCAACCAGGCCCCCAGGACTAAAAGGATAATTAATCACAGATCGGGCACCTGATTGATGCACCGTCTTTTTTGATTAGAGCCCCTATGATGTGGAGGAACTTTTATATACTTATAGATGGGACTTCATGATAGTTGAGAGTATCCACCAGTATCTCATGGAGCGGATCCTTCCGATGTTGAGCGGGCAAAGTGCGGAGAGCTAGTAGCTGGCTGAGACCTGACGACTGCTGACCATTTTGCCTCTGAGTGACTCGACTAGCCTAGTGGGGAGCGCCTTGGTGTCGTGGAAGACCCACTGTGAGGAGCTCCGTGGTGTCTCGGCAGACCCACGATTTTTGGCAGGAGGAGTACCTCAGTAGGCTACGAGGGGAGCACCTTGGTGATGCAGCAGACCCATGGTGTGGAGCGCCATGGTGACATAGTAGACCCATGGTACTCGACAGGAGGAGTACATTATCAGTCCAAAGATAGTGTGAAGCACCTTGGTTTTGCGTCATTCCCACTATACTCGATAGAGGAGGGTTCTTCAATAGTCGTGGTTTCGATAATGTGAATAAAAATCATGGTTTAGTTGACTTAGTAACATTTGTGTTTACCTCATGATTGAGATGGATTACTTGATTACATAGGTATATATATGGGAATATACCTAAGTATGGTTATCTGTGGATTTCATACTTTTTGGTTTATCCATGTTGGATTTTGTGAGACCTTGAGGGTCTCTAGGTCTCTATTGAGTATCATTATAATCACCCCTATGAGGGATATGCCCACACCTCGTTGTGTTGGTTTCAGATGATGGAAAATGCTGACTGAGGCTAAGTGTACTAGGACTGGATGGTACCCGGAGGTGGACCACATGGTGTGACGGTACATGGAGTAGACGGATAGACATGGAGTGCTATGGAGGATAGTTTTACCTACCCTTCTGGTAGGATCTGTGGAGGACGATCCAGGAGTTGCTTTTCACCTTCCATCTATTTTTTCATTTTCAACTGTACTTGTACTTTTTTGTTGGGCTTGAATTTACGGCCCGCATACTTTTCAGAACTCTCTTGTTATACATTTTTGCATATTGTTTTGTATCCAGCTATGTGGTCTGGTGTGTGTGTTTACATTTATAAAGGCAATACCTTCCCAGATTTATGGAATTATGCCTTTGGTGCTAGTCTCCATCCCCTGGCCTATGGAAGGTGGGCTTTGGGTAGTCACGGCACGGGCCCCGGGGGATGGGTCCTGAAAAATTGGTATCAAACGAGAAGGTTAAACCATAGAACTTAGGACTCTGATATTTTATGTGAAGCAATACTATTAAGGGTACTGATTGTGATTTTCAGTTCAGGAAGTCCAGTGATGGTGTGGAAGCCGATGTATCCATACACCAAGATCCTACTACTGATTTCTAACTCAGTGCACGAAAACACTGATTGCATGTGTTTCTTAAAAAGTTTTTCTTATGTCAACTCAACCAGGTCAGCTCATCAGGTATAATCTTTGACCATGTTGCATCTATTCCTTTTAGAATGTCTCCACACAGACTACCAGCTAGAGCCTCGAGAGTTGTACGTGCTGATAGCCCACTGAGAGACGAGGCCTCAGTGCAGGGCCCTCTTCCAGTAGAGGCACCAGTGGTACCACTACCCGTTGGTCCACTGATTCTACCAGCACCAGCAGAAGATGATGCACGCCGCTTGAGTGTGTTGCATGAGTCACAACGCTAGAGGCTACCAAGGTTAAGGGGAGAGACGGACCCACATGCAGATGAGGATTGGATGGAGGCTATGGTGAGATTCTTCATACTGGTAGGGATACCAGCTGACCTTATGGTGATTCATTCTCTGAGCCTCCTTCAAGAAGCAGCAGGAAGATGTTGAAGCCTGATGCTCTAGGTTCAGGACGAGGCGACACTACTCTGGGCAGATTTCGAGAGCCTGTTTCAGGCAGATTGTGTCCCATACACTCTACGTGCAGTGCGGATACAAGAGCTTCTTCTTCTGCAGTAGGGATGCCTGATGCTGGCACATTAATCAATGAGGTTCACTAACATCTCACGCTACTCCAATGATATGTTACGAGACCCATTATTCAGGGCCCATACCTTCGAGCAGGGGCTCAGGCGAGAGATCAGGGCTTAGATGATCTCACTCGGTATCCCAATGCAAAAATGGGTGTTGGAGCGAGCCCTCTTAGTGGAGAGTTACCTTGCTCAGCACTCTCTAGCAGCGAGACCCACCACTAGTCAACATGCAGCAGAGTCTTCTGCAGCCAGTAGTAGACAGATGTCGTAGAGTTCCAAGAGGACCAGACCCAGGGGTCGATGACCACATGACTTAGGATCTGTTGTGAGGGGAACCCGGGGTAGAGACATACATGCCAAGAGCGGGCATTGATTCACATGCAGCGGGAAGGGTTACATGGATCATGACTGTCTGACCCGCTGTTCAGATCATCAGCAGACAGTTAAAGGACCATACAGGATGAGACAGAGATTCGATCAAGGCGGTCTGCAAGGCGCAAGCAGACGTGGAAGAGGAGATGGCTATGCAGCTGGTGGTGGGCAACATTTCAAGGTGTTACTGCCACCACCACCGGGAGGTCCACCCCGACCACATGGAGAAGGTGGGCAGGTAAGAGCTCCGCTCTAAAAATTTGATGCTTGCGATCATGGAACTCCAAAGATGATTAGAAGTATAGTCTTTGTCTACTACACCTTAGCTATATTTCTTATAGACACAGGTTCTTGTAACTCCTTCATTACCACTGCCCTCGTTAGGATCATGAAGATTCTGATGGAGCTTTTGGCTAGATCCTTACTACAAGAGACTCCAACAAGAGTAGACTCGATGATTATGCACTGGTTCTAGAAGTGTGTTATTACTCTAAGAGGCGAGATATTCAGCTGGATTCTCCTAGTAGCGGCGTTGAGGCCTTACGATGTCATCTTGGGTATGGAGTGGTTAACTACAATCCATGTTCACATCGACTATATTTTGCACAAAGTACGGTGTGTCCGCACAGATGAGACCAAGTTTACCTTCTCCAGCAAGAAGGGAGCCTTTGTAGTACAGGACAGACTTACATGGAGAATGTTTGAACCGATCACTCATTTCATGGCATGCCTTACCCTCAGAGAAGTTGATGTGGAGAGTCTGATCCATCTTGTAGTGGTGGACCAGTATGCAGATGTTTTCCCAGACTATGTTCCAAGACTACCTCCTCACGGAGAGGTGGACTTCTACATTGAACTATACCCTGAGAAGGCAATGATATCTACACCAGCGTATCTGATGGCTCCCGCGGAGCTTCAAGATTTGCAAGTATAGCTAGAGGACTTACAGGAGAAGTGATTAATCTTGCCTAGTGTTTCTCCCTGGGTAGGCCCGATTCTATTCACTAAGAAGGAAGATGAAATCTTTATGCTTTGTGTTGACTTTAGACACTTGAACCAGCTAACCGTGAAGAACAAGTACCCTCTCCCATGGATTGATGACCTCTTTGATCAGCTGAATGGAGCACGCTGGTTCTCAAATATAGACATTAAATAAGGTTATCACTAGCTCAGAGTTCGAGATGTGAATATGTAGAAGACTACCTTCAGATGTCGATACAGCCACTATGAGTTCTTTGTTATTCCATTCGACATAACCAACACTCCAGCAGTGTTCATGGGACTCATGAACATGATCTTTCAGCCGTACCTCAATCGCATTGTCGTAGTCTTCACCGATGACATTCTGATCTACTCGACTACTAAGGAGGAGCATGCCTACCATTTTGAGGTTGTACTGGACACACTCCAAGAGCCCCACTATTATGGAAATCACTTGAAAAGCCAATTTTGGATCCGAGAGGTTCACTTTTTGGGACACATCATCTCAAAAGCTGGAGTTGCAGTGCGTCCAGTGATGTTTGATGCAGTACTTACATGGGAGCCACCTAGGAGTGTGACAGAGGTACTATGTTTCCTGGGATTGGTTGGTTTCTACCAGAGGTTCGTTCCAGACTTCTCCAGAGTTTCAGCACAACTCTCAGCCTTGAATAAGATGGGGAATCCCTTTATGTGGTCGGTGAGATGTCAACATATATTTTAAAAACTGAGAATGAGGCTAACTAGTGCCACCATTTTGAGGCTTCCAGAGGAAGGCGTAGGGTACATATTATACTGAGACACATCAGAGACTGGACTTGGGTGTGTTTTGATTCATGAGCAAGCAATGATCGTGTATGGTTCTTGGTAACTGAGATTACACTAGTAGAACTACGCTAGCCATGACATGGAGTTAGCAGTAGTGAACCTCGCCTTGAAGATGTGGGGACACTATCTAATGGGAGAACGTTTTATCGTGTACTTTGATCAGAAGAGTCTCAGGTATATCTTCTCTGAGACAGACCTGAACCTGGGACATCGACGTTGGTTTGAGTTTACGATGACCATGACTTTGAGATAGTCTATACTCCTAGAAAGGGGAACGTTATAGCAGATGCACTCAGCAGGAGATCTGGTATATGACAGAATGGTGAGGCAACATAGTAGCTGGCCGCTTTGTAGATATACTTTGTTGATAGAGATGGAGAATATTTCCTTCAGACCCTTACAGTAACTCCCCCAATTTTTCAGCGTGTTAGGGAGGCACATCAATGGGACACTGACAGCAATACACGACGTGCTCACATATCCACAGGGTAGGCACCTAATGGATTTTATGAAGGTGGGGAAGCACATCATCCTATTTAGAGGATGTACTATGGTACCAGGGTCACTTTAGGAGGAAATGTTGATAGAGTTCCGAACATCCTCATTAGCAGTACATCCATGTGTGTTGAAGATGTACCAGTACCTTTGACGACAGCACTGGAGGCCAGGTATGAAGAAGTTAATAGCGGTGTTTGTCTCTTGATGCCTCACTTTTTAGCAAGTGAAGGCAGAGAACTAGGTACCAGTAGACTAGGATCAACCTTTAGAGGTCCCATAGTGGAAGTGGGATGGGATATCCATGGACTTCGTGACTTGACATCCATATACATCTAGGGGTCATGACTCGATTTGGGTTATCGTTGATCGACTCACCAAGTCAGACCACTTCCTACAGATCAGATAGAAGTGTAAAATAGAGGGATTGGGATGCCTCTCCATGAAGGATATCGTGCGGCTACATGGAGTAACTTCTTCTGTTGTCTCTGATCGTGAAACATGGTTTACTTCCTGGCTGTGGAAGTGGTTGTAGGAGGATTTTGGGAAGCAGCTTCATCTGAGAACTGCCTTCCATCCATAGGTGGATGGTCATAATGAGCGGACCATTCATGTCCTTGAGAAAATGTGTTGTGATTGTGTCCTCAACTTCGGTCGTTGTTGGGATGACCACTTACTTTTGGTGGAGAACTTACTTTTGGTGGAGTTTGCATACAACAACAGCTATCACTCCACCATTGGGATGACACCTTTTGAGGCATTATACGGGTGACCATGAAGATCACCCTTATGCTGGACTGACCTTGGGGATTCAGAAATAGTGGGACCAGAAATGGTACGAGCTACCACGAAGAAGGTGAATATCATCCCGGAGCGGATGAAGACTGCATAGAGTAAACAGAAGTCGCATGCTGATAGGGGACAGAGACCTCTAGAGTTTGAGGCTGGAGACCACGTCTTTCTACAGGACTCACCTCAATGAGGTTTACAGAGATTTGGATGAGGTGTAAAGTTATCTCTGAGATTCATCGGACTTTTCGAGGTCCTTAGTACAGTTCGCGAGATGGCTTACCAACTGGATCTACCGCCTTAGTTGCTCCGATTGCAGGATGTCTTCCTCGTATCTCTACTGAGGAGATACGTGCACGACCCTTCTCACATTATCAAACATGGAGAGATGGATTTCAACAACGGGGAGACATTTACCGAGGTTTTAGTGGAGATTGAGGAATGACAAGATCAGGTACTACGTGGATGGTCGATACCTCTAGTACGCGTTCATTAGAAGCACATGAACCTCCAGGAGATCACATTGGTGCGGGAGGCTCAGATGCGTGCTCAGTACCCCCACATGTTCCCTAAGTTAGAGTTGTAGTTTATGGGGATATGAATCATTGAGGTGGGGAGAATATAAAGACTCCGAATTTCTATGGAACATTTTTTCTTAAATTAGAGGGAATTTTACTACTCTGAGAAAACTGACAGTGCATGATTCCGAGGCCCGGTGTGCCCAGAATCAATATCTAATGTTTTGTTTGTGTATGTTCAGTAAACGTATGAGCTGGTTTTTTATAACATTTGAACAGGTGCTCATAATTGATATCTGAGGATATCGTTGAACTCGTAGTGCTGATATTCTCTTAAGAAGACTTTCACCTCGATGACAGTTGGTCGAGGTTAAATGATAGTTTTTGGGTGTTTAGAGAATTAATTAAATAAAAATAATGTATGTGGCTTAATTTTTATTTGTTCGTTAAAGCCTCCACAAGGTTGTTGGAGGTGGGACCACCACACCTTAACCTTCCATGAGAGGTTATGGTGGTGGGGCCCACCCGAACTAACCTCCAGCGAGAGGTTACGACGTGGGGACCACACGAGACTAAACCCACCTACTAATCGTGGGTGAGGAAAACCTATCAACTCCCCTCATTAATGAGGGAGAGTCTCTCCACACCCCCTCCTTTATTGGTGCTAACTCCCCTAATTTAATGGTGTGAAATCCTCCACATTAATTAAGGGGGAGCCATGTTAATTATTTCACCATTTTGAATTTTGTGCGGAAAAATTAAATAATAGATTATCACAATATATTATTATTTTAGTTGGCATTGATCATTTTGTTGGTAGCTTTGTGGGGGGATTATTGGGAGAAAGCTCCTAATGAAGAACGCCTTAGACTACAAAGAATGACGACCTTCTTCAACTTTTTCCCCAGAGATTCTATCGATGTGGAGTGTCTTCCACAACCGACGTGTGAGCTCAAGATTGGAAGTTTGTGGAAGACGTGATGAACGAAGACAACACCTTCTTCTTCCTCTTGACTCCATCGAAGAATGATGAACAAAGGTAGGGGATTATTTTGAATAATATTACCATCCTTTTCTCTTCATCGATTTGAAAGGAATTGTTGTGGAGGTTGTGAAACAATTAAAGTTCATCTTTCTAACTTCTTGATGAGACAAATGTTACCACCCTAAACGCAGAGGATGTGGGCCAAACCAACATGGCTAGACCCTTCTACCATTCTTGTTTTTGATGATCTTCGGCTTGGCGACGAAGCAATGAGGTAACGATGTCGGTGAAGACAAAGGTCGCACTACCCACGACCCCCGTGATCTGAACCACCACCACGATGCTCCCCACCACCACCGGCCGAACCATCCTCAGTCGAAACCCCACTATTTGAACTGCTCGTGGAGCCGAGCTGCTGCCCCGAGCCGGCCCGTGCCCCGCTGGCCTGCCTGGCCACCTCTCGGCCACCCGTTGCCTTACCTGCCAGCCTGGTCAACCACCGACATTCCTGGACATGCTCGGCCAAACCACACCAGCCTGCGTGCCCCAAGCACCCCACCTTCCTTGTGCTTCCTGAGCCGCGCCCCCTCTCTAAGCATTGGTCGAACCGGTCTGGCCTCGCCCTACCGTCGAGCCGCGCTGGGCCGCACCCTCACGACGCTCCAGGAGGAATCAGCCCCGAGCCTAGGCTGAACCACCCACACGATCGGTTGGGCTGGTCCCAGTGGACCGGGCCGAACCTAAAAGGATGGCCTGCCATATGGTCCATGCCAGACCCAATAGGTCTGACTGGGTCGGTTTGACTGGGTCGGACCAGACCCGAGCCCACTACAGACCCTTTACTTTATTTTGGCTATATCGTTGGCATTAGACGTCCGTTTGACGAACCGTCATCAGCGCTAGTAATCTTAGAGAATGGAACTACCTTTGAGTATACCCTACTAGAGTTCAGGGTATAGATGAGTTATGGTCCGGTTGGATCGTGCAGGAATCTAACCAGTCCCCCGTGACTAAAAGGGTTATAACTCACAGACCATGCATCTGATTGATACGTTGTCTATTGCATTGAGACCCATATGAAATGGAGGACCTTTGAGATAATTATACATGGGTCTTCGTGATAGTTAGAATATCGACCAATATCTTGTGGAGCATATCATTCCGATGACGAGTGAGTAGAGTGGGGAGACCTAGTAGTTGGGTGAGACCTGACGCCAGATTACTGTTTCGACTCGGAGTGACTCCACTTGCCCAGTGGGGAGAGCGTTGGTGTCATGGAAGAACCTCAGTGGAGAGCACCTTGGTGTCGCGGCAGACCCACAGTACTCAATAGGAGGAGTACCTCAACAGGCTACGAGGGAAAGCGGCTTGGTGATGCGGCAGACCCATGGTAGGGAGTGCTTTACTGATGCAGCAGACCCACGGTTCTCAACAGGAGAAGTAACTCAACAGTCCAATGTTAGTGGGAAGCACCTTGGTGTCCCGACAGGCCCACTGTACTCGACAGAGGAGGATTTATCCAGTAGCCATGGTTTCGATAATATGAATAAAATTCTCGTTTGAGCTAAGTTATTAACTTTTTTGTTTACCTCATGATTGAGATGGATTACTAGATAACATAGATATATGGATGGGCATATACCTAAGTATGGTTATCTGTTGAGTTCATACTTTTTGGGTTAGCCTTGAGGGAATTTGTGATACCTTGAGGGTCTCGGGGTCCCTTCTAAGTATCGTTATTCTCACCCATGTACAGGCTATGCTCGTACCTCATTGTTTTGGTTTCAGATGATGGACAATGCTGACTGAGGCTGAGTGTACCAGGACTGGATGGTACAGGGAGGTGTTCCACACGGTGTTATGGTATACGGAGGAGATGGACAGACGTGGGGTGATGTGGTGGATATTTGTGCATACTCTTCAAGTAAGATTTGTGGTGGATGATCTAGGAGATGCTTTTCACCTTTCATATGTTTTCCCTTTTCAGTTGTACGTGTATTTTTATTGATGGGCTAGTATTTCCAGTAGCTTTAATTTTCTGCACTCTCTTGTTATACAGTTTTGGTTATTGTTTTGTATCCATCTATGTTCTCTGTTGTGTGTGTTTACGGTTAAAAATTAAATTCCTTCCCAGATATAGGGAATTACGATTTTGGTGCCAGTCTCCATCCCCTTTCCTATAGAAGGAGGGCTTGGGGTAGTCACGGCACGGGCCCCGCGGGATGGGTCGTGACAGGTAACGATTAGTTTAAGCTTACATACTATGTGTTTAGAAGTGTATTTTTTAAGTAACATGGTCAAAAAACTATGACTTCAATTTGTGGATCCAATGTAACTCTTGATAGTAGGTAATTATATGGATTCTACAAGGTTTTCACAGGGATTGTTTAACGGTGTGAGCTACCAATATAACAAACCTGAATAAGTGTATTATTTGAATTTTTCTTTATATAAATTAGTGTTTATTACCTTTATAACTCCACTCAAATTCTCTTATCATAGATCCATCCTAAAGATCAATATTTGAACTCTAACCCTTTTAAGTGGATTTGAAGGTGATTTCATGGGGATTCTCACCCGTATTTAAAGGTCAGTGATCATCCCTCTTTCTCCTTCAGTTTTATTCCATTTTACCAACTACTATATTTTTTATTAATAATTTAGTGATGATTTATCTCTTATATGAACTTTAATAGTTGAGGTTTATGTGTGGTTTGATTTCATTCAAGTTTGTTTGTGTATATTATCTCTTGGGGTGTATATTACTTCTCTAAATTTCACATTTCATTCCCGCATCATAGAAGAATGAGTTTCCATCCAATTAATTTAAAAAACCATAAATTTATGGTTCATATTTCTTTTATTGTTTTAAACTTGATACAACCTTTGTTGTGGTATGTTAGTATAAATTGTTTTGTTATATTCATGACGAAAAATCGATGCGAAATGGTTTCTGAAGGGTTTATTTAAATGTCCCTATATTTAAATTCACACAAGTTGATTGATAAAACTAAATTTTTCATTTTAATGGAAAATTTTGTACTTTTAGTGGTTCTTGAAATTATATATGTTTTGGAATTGTGTTTGGGTTGTGATTTTAGTATTTTATGTGCATATTAGAGACTTTTTATAGTATGATGACTATGTTTGGCTTGTTGTATTTATTTAAAAACAAGTGATGATTCATTGAAAAGTTTTTTGGATAATTTAATGGATAATTGAATATTAAAAATAGATTTTACACATCTATATGTGCATGGGGTGCACATATTAATGGGAAAACAAATGATAATGTCCATTGGTAATGATGTTACCTTGAACCACGTGTTTTCCAAAGTCTCTTCCTCCACTCACTATATAATTTTCCATAAATAATTCCCTAATTTCTAAAATTTCATTGTATTTAATAATGGTATATAAAATATTAATTCAATAATGTTCTCTAAAACATGCTCTTTTTCATTTTGAGATTTGTTTTGGTGAATAAATTTCATAGGGGCCTATTTAGCACTTTTCATGTTTCTTCATGTATTAATTAGCTTTGAAATGGATATGGGTTTTTAATGTATTGTCCCATTTGTTAATGTTAACTTGTAATTCAGGTTTCATATTTACTTTGGAGATTATATAGAAACATTTTTTAAATGAATTTTTATTGGAAATTATAATGGAACGAGTGGTATTTTTTAATGATTTGGAAAATGGTTTTGGAATAATTATGTGATTTTAAGGCCCCAATAGAACTAGTTAATGGATTTTTGTATATGGGAACATATATGGTAGAATCCTAAAGGTGATGGGAATTACATAGGTGGTGTCTATGTTTGGTTTTAGGAAATTCGGATGTTATTTTGTGTTAGTTGAACCACACATGTGAGAACCCCAATTCACTGAGTTCTATTATCACTGGATTCATGGGATTCATCTAGAGGGTCGAGTGACAATTTATTATAGACTATGATAATACAAGTAGTTCCCCTAAATTTTTTTTGATTCCATGATTTACAATCCACTACATTTTCTAGTATAGAATATCTAGTTGGTTATTATTTGTGAAAGTGTACCATATGTCGCCAGGTGAGTCTGAATAGAGTACATCTAGGGATTATTTCTAGATATGTTTTTTGGTAATTTTAATTATTAACTATATATTTATTCTATATTATTCTGATGCTTGTTGTATATTACCCATTAAAGTCTATTATTATTTGTTTTTATTCATTTACCTTCATCATTTATCCTTGTTGGTCATCTTGAATAGATTTTGTACTTGGATTTTGGTTTTGAACTGGGTTTTCTAGTGTGAAAGTATTTGTAAAAGCAATGTTATGTGTCTGATTTTTAAAATGTAATTTATGGAATGACATATTGGGTTACATAAAATAATAATAGTCATATATTTATGTGTATTTTAAACGAGTGTTTGTGGATTTTTATGGAATGTAAATTCATTTACTCTATGATGATTACCAACTGAGCTATTTATGCTCACACCCTATATGTGCTACTTGACATCGGTACAATTGAACCTTTTTGTAGTTTTTATTTTATATTTCTATTTCCTTATGATGTAGAATGGTCTTGTGGTTGGTGTTTGAAAAGAGATTATGTTGTGGTCATGTATCATTGTTTTCATTAGTTTTGTTACATGTTTTTATTTGTTCATAATATGTTGTATTTTTATTATATTGTATATTGATTGATGTTTAATTATTTTTGGTTTTTATTTGTGTTTGGATTGGTTATTTATCATGTTTTTTGGGAAAAAAATGTCCCTTTGTTATTAAATTGGTTTTAGGAAATAGTTCTCCACCTGTGGGGATTTGGAATGTCATTCGGGCCATGTATCATGATAATTTGGGTATTGGGTGGGATAAAAACACTTCATGGTTCATGAAAAAATTGCATCTTTTAAGTCCATTTTTATTTGGGGTTTTAGTTAGATCGATGATTAGGAATATTTAAACTCAATATGAAGGTACGACAAGGATTCCTGAAATCATTGATCAATATAATCCATTTTTTTAGAGTTGGTTTTAAATTTATTTCTTTTGTTTTGGATTTGGGGAGTATATGAGTAATGACAATGGATGCACACTAGTGTCATTTTGTGATATCACTTGTATTATTGACCCGTGTGAAGTAAGATTGAATTATTTAAGGACATCATAGTATGGCATTATTACTTAGTTCGTGTCCCACAAAGGTTGTCAATTTGTTATGCATGTACACTACTTCTGTGTTCATTGTTTTTGATGTGAGTAGGTAATTTGGGATGGATTTTTTGGGTGTGAGTGGATATTCAAATGGAAAATTATTTTTTAGAAAATGCTTTTCCATGTAAACATGGATTCATTTTATTATTATGTGTGATTCAATGGATGAATGAGATTTCAATGTGAGCTATGTTTCTATGGAATATTTTTGATATTTTATGTTTTTTTAAATTGAAATGAAAAGATGGTTTTTGAAAAGTGGATTTTTTTTATTTAAAATAATTGATTTCCGATATTATTATTTTGGATTGAGGTGTTATATTTTTTGTATTTTTTTGGGTTGTTATTTTTTGTTTTGTTTTTTTCATCTATTCACAGTATGCTTCCCATAATGGTCCTATATTATTCTAGAGAGTCTCTTCCCATTTTTAACACAACCCATACTTCGAGTGGGGTGGATGATTTGAGTTTTTCTCATTTTTTTCCTATCATTGTTGTTTACCAAGGTCTGTTAGAGGTTTTCCAGTGTCTAGTTATTTTCAATGGCCTCATTAGGTTATTTTGAATTCTCAAAGCAGGTAAGGTTCAATATTTAATTGGTTTTCATGATGGTTTTTAGTTGATAATATAGAGTGTGATAATCTTGAATTCATTGTAATTTTGGGTATCTTCAGAAGTGTTTGAGACCAATTTCATGAATTTTTTTGTACATGAGGGGTTAAAGTAAAGGAGATATTATTGAACATTAATGTTCTACAATCTTAGAAAAAAATGATGGCCTATAATGACCACCTCTGAGAGTTGGTTTCCATTTGATTTAGAGGTAGAATCACATAATCAGTTGAAAGATAATCTATTCATTTGGGGTCTTCATGTTGAGATCAATGAAAATTTCATATCTTCCATGGATGTTTTATTTGAGAAGTATATGTATGAATAATTCTTAGCTGGTTTGGTTTCCATCACACAATCTTTTAGAAATTTGTAGCCTTTTACTACTCATGACTATTCCCTGTTAGGAGAGAGGTGTGTGTAAGATGAATCTATTCCGGAGGAGTCCTCTCTGCCCGCTAAGGATTCTCACTCATCAGTCCAAATGTGGGTGTGTTTCAATGTTTAATGTTCAGGGAGGTCTTTCCATAAACCTCATAAGCCTTTTCATCGATGAGGACATATTGGTCATAAGTAGAAATTATGTATCAATAATGGTCATAAGAGGAATATTTATTTGGGATTCTCACAACCTAGATACAGTGATGAAAATTCCTCAAGTCATTAGGTCTCTAATCATAGGCATACAAGTAATTCTTTTCATGTAGTCATGAATGTATTGGGGTGTAAAGAACCCTGATCTAGTTTTTGTCTCTAGTGTTTAATGGTGATAGTTAATTTTTCTTAGTAGTAATATTATCAAATGATGTTACTTTCCATTTTTTTATTAATCAAGGTGGTTATTTTTCATTTTTAATTCTACTGGCGTTCCTTTTTAATTGAGAGACATTAAAAAGTTGGTTTATCTTTTGTTTGAATATCATTTTCCAAGTCAGTTCTATATTCTATTCATGATCATTATTTTTTAATTTTTGAGTCATGAGTAGTTGATGAACAATAGTTTTTTTTTCATTTATTGGTTCATGTTCCTCCCATGTAAATTCCCATTGTGGTGGGTGTTTTTTTTCGTGGTGGGATTTTACGTATCAGTTCAATCTTGTAAGGAGTTTCAATATTGTCCATTCTAATATGTTTCATATGTTTTGGAGAACACTACTATTTTTCATAGTTTTCTTTCATTGAGTTTTTCCTTAGAATTAGTAAAGAGTGACTCCTGAAGTGAAACATCACCTCGAGTTTTGTTATTTCATTCGAATTCATTTGATTTGGCATTGATGTTTTGTTTATAATTCAATAAGTCAATTTATAAGGGTAGAAAGTGATTCCGTGGGTATAGTTTTACATCCTGACATTTTTATTTCTTTATATTTATTCTTTTCATAGATCACACACTTTTTTTAAGGTCAGGGTTGAGTTCATGGTATGAATTTTTATGTTTTCATGTTTTTTTGGGTTTTTTTAGATATTATTAATGATTAATATGAATTTTATGCAGTGATAATGGCATGGTGGTGAGTTTTGGCACCCTTATATGAACTTCATTGTGTGGTGTGTTTGTTTGATGGTCTATCCCCTTGAGTTAATAGAATTTTGGAGTAAAAAAAGTAATGATGGGGTATTTTTCTAGGTCACATTGTTAATGTGAATGGTTTATTTATCCATACATTATATGTGTACATAAGAATCATGGTTAATTTGAATAGTGAATATAAACATGAAGCCTATGTTTGAATCCAATGTAAATCTTATAATTTGTTAAATGTCATGTTTTACTAGGATTCTTTAACAGTGTGAGATAACTGTTCATCCCAACTAAAGAAGGGTATTTCTGGAATTTAAAATTCTTTTTATGTGGGTATTCTTCCCGTAGAAACCCCGCTAATTTTATCTATACCTCATTGCCTCCAATTGGGAATTATGGCTTCTCCGACTACCTAAATGTTCATTTCATTGTGGTTTATTAGTAATTCATTACCATGAATGAATATTTAAGGTCCTTTTATCCTTCTCATTTGGTTTTCATCCATATTACATGCATACACTATTTGTGTTGTTTCATTATCTTGGTGGGTATATCTTTGATGAACATTAATACATATGGATTATGTGTCCTTTATTCTATTAGATGTTACGGTTTGTGTATTCTCTCTTGGGGTGTATTCGTCCTTTTAATTAATTCTCATTGCATTCACATATTTTTCTGGTAGGTGGTTCTATCCATTTCATTTCCATCACATTCCATTGATGCATGGGATTTTATTTAGTGTTTTAAACATGTTATAGTCATTATTGTGGTATGTTAGTATAAATTATTTAGGTGTTATAAAAATATAAAATGAGTGAAAAATTGTGTCGTTATTTATGCCTATATTGAAATTCACACAAGGTGTTTGATGAAATATCAATTGATATATTGAATTTAACTTTTCATATTCTGGTTGAGTTATCCCCTCGTTATTTTTTAACTTTTTGTTTGGATGTGATTTTTTCTACTATATAATGAAATTCGAGACTTTAAGGGTTGAAAATTACGATTGGCTTGTTTAGTTGGTTTAAAAAAAAGTGATGTTTCTTTAAAATAATTATATGGATGATTTAATGGATAGATGAATAGTTTAATTGTATGTTGGAACATAGCAATGTGAAAAGGGGGCACCTGTGAATGGGAAAAATAGATAATGCCATTTAGTAATTATATTATCTTGGACAATGGTTTTTAAAAGATTCCCCTCCTTTACCACATTCTTGTTTCAAATGTAGTTCCTCAATTTCTAAATTTTTAATTTGGTTCATCAAGTGTAATTAAATTTTAATTTAAATGTGTTCTCTTAAATACGTCATGTTTTTAATTTAAAGTCATGTTTTGGTCAACAATTTGTACATGGGACATTTAAAACTTATTGTGGAGAGTAAATTTCCACAATTCTTGGAAATGGTTTTATAATTAAAATGTAATTATTTATTTTGAGCATTACATATGTACGTAGTTTTTTATAGTGACATTGGAAATGATTTGGACATGGTTTTAGATATTTATTTGGATGATAAATGTTAAAGTATTGACATATATATTTTAATGGCTTGGAAAATGGTATTGAATAGATTTGGTTATTGATGTCTTGATTGGAACTTTTGAATTGCTTGTTGTGATACATGATCATCTATGGTAGATCCCCCCAAGGAGAAGTGAATCACATAGGTGGTGTGTCTCATTGGAGATAGAAAATCATAGTGGTAGTTGGTTTTATTTTATCCATGTTTTGGAAGACCATTCCATTGTTTGACTACTATTATAATGGGATTCTTGAGTATCAACATGAGGATCACCTGAACGTTTCATGTCTACTTCGATTAGATGGGTTTTATCCTCGAGATTTGATGAGAATATAGGCTTGATGTGCCAATACATTGGATATTTTAGATAGTCTAGTTTTTTATTTTTTGTGGAGCAACCCCATACATCGATATGTGAGTCTGAGTAGAATATGTACAAGGATTAATTATATAGTTGCTTAGAAAATTCCCACAATTGACTATATTTTTATTCTGTTTAATTTTTTTCAATGTAGGATATCATCTCTTATAGTCTATGATTTTTTATTTTTTTTCTGTTACAAACTACATACCCCCTTTCTGGTCATATGGTAAATATTTGTATTTGGATATTTTTTCTAAACTGGTTTTTGGAGTGTGTAATTGTTATATAAAGGAATGTCATGTGTCTAGTTTTATTGTTATAATTTTTGGAAATATGTATTTATTAAATCAAAATTATTAAAACATTTTATCTATGTATATTTTAAACTAGTGTTTATTGAATGTTATAGGAAAGGAAATGAACTGAATCGGTGGTGGTTGCCTACTGGAATGTTTAATCTCATTGCATATTTTTTCCACACGACATCTATAGACCCATGTTTTTCTAATGCTTTTAGTTTGTAGTTCAATTTTCTTCTATAGTAGGTTCGTCTTCTGGTCAATGGTGACCAATAGGTCATGAAGATATCATGTTTTCTGGTTCAGTTTATTATTGTATTTAGTTCCTATTTTTTCATTAGATTTTTATTTTGATTTTGTTGAATATTTATTATTTTTAGTTATTGTTGTTATTTATACATGTTTAGTTTGTCTATTGATCTTATTTTTTGGGGGAAAATTCATTCCCATTATGAATAACCTTGATTCCCTGGACATGTTCCAACCCATGAAGATTGGGAACACCCTTTGAGAAATGTCTCAGGCTAGGTTGGTTATTCCGTGAAATGGATAAATGACTTGGTTTGTGAAAAAATGGTATCATAAAAAGATTTTATTAATTGGTTTGTCAATATAATATGATATTAGTACTATTGGTACATGTGATGTTGGTATGGGAATGATTTCTAAAATATCTCTTATAATAATCCGCAAGATTCTAAAAGCATCTTGGATTTTAATTTTTTTTAGTATTTGAGGAATGAATGAGGAATTAAAATCGAGGAATGTTAGATTCATGTTGTGATCTCACATGTAGTAGTGACCAATATGGAGTTTGATTATATTGTTCAAGGTTCAATTAATTGGTGATTCTAAAAAGTAGAATGGCCCACTATCCATGTTACCATGTTATACATAGCCACTATTTCATCATCATTGGTTTTTTATTTCAGTTGTTAATGTGTGGTTTTTTTGAGTGGATTTTCAAATTGGAAAATGAATTCATAAATGGGATTCCTCATGGGAAAAATGAATTCATGTTGTCATTATGTGTGATTTATTGTTTTAATTATATCCTAAAATGAGATGTGTTTTTTTGGAATGTGTTTTGAGATTTGAAGCTATTTGAAATTAAAAATAAATGGTCATTTGTGGGAATGTTTATTTTTCATGTGTTTTAAATGATATTTTATCATGTTTACATTTGTTTAGTTATTCATTTGGTTGGGTTTTGAAAGACGTTCATTATTGTTCAATGTTTTTATTCAGTTCTAATTGGGACTCCCAAAGTGGTCCCAACAGTTATAGTGAGACTCTTCTTATTATTCACCATACCTAGACATCGAGAGTGATAAAATTGTCAACTTCATCCCCATTTTTTCATGAATTTTTTTGGGATCAAGGTCCATTAGAGGATATTGTGTCGATTGAAAACTTCAATAGTGTATTCAGTTTGTTTGGAACTCCCAATGTGGTGAGGGTTCGATCGATATTTTGTTTGTTTGAAGGCTCACTATTGGAAATGTGGATGGTGATCATCCTAAATACATTTAAATTTTCAATGTCATGGAAATTATTTAAGTGAATTTTTATCAAATAGTATTTTACTAAGGAGTTAAAGATGATGAAGTTATAAGATCTTTGGAAGACTTAGTAAGGTCCACAGATTGTGAATGCATATATTAACCCCTACGTAGAGTCAATTTCCTTTTATCTGGTGGTAGAGTTGCAAGACCAGTTGAAATATCCTATTTTCATCTACGGTGTTCATATAGAGATCATGAAAAAATTCCTCAAACCATGTGATGTTCAATTTGATAAATGATTGGTTGAAGCATTCTAATATGAGTTGGTTTTCGTATAACAGGTAGTTGGAAACCTGATATATTATTTCATCCATGAAGCTAGCATATATAGGGAGATATATGTCATAGATGAACATTTTCTTGAGGATTCCCCTTTTTTGGTTCCGTATTCTTTCTTGTATGACTAGTCATTTTAGGTGTTTCAGTGTGTCGAGTTTGAGCATTTCAAGCATTATTTTCATATTCCTCTATAGTCTTTTTGTTAATGTGGAAATTTGGGTCATATAGAGAAAATATTTAAGAATAATGGACTAATAAGGATGTATTTATTTGATAATGTCATCTCTATGATGTGTGGAATCTTATTATTCAAGACATCAGGGCTCTATCCATAGTAATTAGAGTAAATCCTTCACATAGTCGATAATTTTCAAGCCTGTGGGGAACAATGGCCCCGTTTTTTTCTCTAATGTTGGAGTAGATATGGTTACTGATTATGAGTTTTAATTTTCACTAGTTTTTTGAGTTCTTATTTTTTGAAATAATATTTTTTATTTGTTTTTTTTGAATTCCAATGGTTGTGACTTTTTCAAATTGGTTCGTTAATTAGTAGTAATTTATTATGTGTCAATATCCTTTTTCAGAAAGGTTTTAGTAGTTGGTTTTGTTCACATTGGATATGTTTGTGTGTTGGGGATTTATTGAATTGTGTTTTTTACTGTTTGGTTTGACTTCCTCTTGTGGGGTTTCCCCTTGTGCAAGGGGTCGATGGTTCTGGTTGTGATTTACTATATCGATGAAATCATTTTGGAATTATCAATGTTGGTTATGATAGTTGGTTTCTTATGGTTTGGATAACTCGCCTCCTTTTTAGATGTTCATTATTGTAGATTCTGAAATAATTTTTTCTGTGACTTTTGTATTGAATTTTCAACCCATGGTTCATGATTTCATTAATAATTATTTAGGTTTCGGATCAGGTTTACTAGATCTGTTGAATCAGAGACTTTTAATGATAAATATGTTTTTGTGTTGGGGAGAATTGTAAAGACCTGGAAATCTCGTGGATTTTTTTTAATACATGTGATTTATAAGAGTCCAAAAAAATTTATGGCGCTTGATTCCGAGGCTCAGTGTGCCCGGAATCCATTTTTGATGTTTTGTTCGTGTACGTTCAGTAATCAAACGAGATGGTTTTTATAACTTGTGAACCGGTTCTTGGAATAGAAATATAAGGGCACCATTGAAATTGTAGCGCCGGTATTGGCATGAGAAGACATTCACTTCGATGGTAGTGAGTTGAGGAAGGATGTATATTTTTTGGTTTTCTTAAAATAATAATTATATAAAGTGCCTTACACATTATTTTATTTTAGCCGTCGTTTGGTGTGTGGTGGTTAAAACCTCCTCATGGAGGTTGGTGGTGGGACCACCAAACCTTAAACTCCCATGATAGGTTATGGTGTTGGGGCCCACCCGATCACAACCTCCCATGAGGGGATTAATGTGGTGGGGACCACCCGGGATCTTATCCCATTAAACTCCCCATTAAAGTGGAGAAACACACAAGTTTTGATTAATATGGGGGAGCCTCTTCAAATCCCCTTTATTAAATTTGTGACAACTCTTATCAATTAATTAGGTGGAACCTATCTAATTAATTATTTCTCTATTTGAATTCATGCAAATAACTAATATAATAGACAATCTATTATTTCTTTTGGTTTGGAATCTTTCATTTAGTGGATCGTTGGAAGAGGAGAGCTAGGGAGAAAAGCTCCCAATGAAGAATGAAGAATGCTCAACCGACGAAGAACGTTGATCCTCTTATACTTCTTCCCCAGACACCTACCAACATGGAGCGTCTTCCATGAGCCGACGCAACACTTGTTTGGAAGTGCTTGGTGGACGTGACGAATGACCATCCTCTTCATCTTCTTCCCAAAATTCCATCAACGAATGATGAATGACCAAAAAAGGTAGGGGTATACTTTTATCTAAGTGTGAACTTTGACTATGTTCTTCCTTACTCTCAAAATGAAGAATGAGGGTTGTTTTCATTCATACCTACGAACCAATTGATACCACCCGAAAGACGGAGGGTGTGGGAAAAACCAACATGGCCCGACCCCTCCACTGATCTTGTTTATGATAATATATGGAATCACGATGAAGCAATGAGGCGATGGAACACCGATGGAAAAGGTCTCACTACCCGCGGCCTCCGCGAAGCGCACCACACATGCGATGCTTTGTCTGGATCAGCTCTGCCTCCCGGGCCGAACTGCGCTGCCCGCTGGTCCGTGCCGCACCAGTTCCCGACCACCGCTAGCCACCGGCGCACCCTAGATGCCTGCCCGCGGCTTCCAGCGTGCCCCGCCAGCCTACCCGCGATCTCCAGCGTGCCCCTCCAGCCTGCCACCATCCTCCAGCACGCCCCTGAGGCCTACCTGCGGCATCCAGTGCGCCCCACCGGCCTCCCACGTACCCCTTCCTTCATCCCTGCGGCCTCCAGTGTGCCTGACCTTCCTGCTTGCTTCCTCCAACGTTCTTGCCGGACGGCCCGAGGACTGAAGCGTGCCCCGCATGCCTACCCAGGCTGTACCCCGGCTCCCGGCCGAGCCGTGCCGGCCTCCCGAGCTGGTCCGTGGATTCCATTGCGGGTCGATGGCTGAAACGGATCAGCCTTCAGCGTCGATTCACCCGAGCCACTCCCCTCATGGCGTAGGATGAACTAGCCCCTGTCTTCTGGGCCCAACCGCCAACACGGTGACCACCAGAAGACCGTTTGAAGAACCGTCAGTGGCTCTAGTATTCATGGAGCATGATGGTCCCATTGAGTAAAGATCACTATAGTTAGGGGTAATATTGAGATACGGTCAGGATGGATCGTACATGAATCCAACCGGGCCCCTGGGACAAAAAATCTTATAACTCACAGACTGGGAGTCTGATTGATGCACCATCTGTTCTATTGATACCTCGATGACAAGAAGGATATTTGAGATACTTCTACATCAGACTTTGTGAAAATTGGAGTATTTACCTATACCTCATGGAGTAAACCCTCTCGTAGATGAGTGAGCGGAGTACGAAGACCTACTAGCTGGCTGAGACCTGACGACTTCTTGACCGATTCAACTTGTATTTATTTTACTAGCCCATTGGATAAAGAATGGTAGTTGGTGGCAGACCCACAGTGGAGGAGTTCCTGGTAGTTGGTGGTAGATCTGTGGTACTCAACAGGAGGAATAACTCTGTAGGCTATTAAGAGGAGTTCCTAGCAGTTAGCGGCAGACCAACAGTGGGGAGCGCCTCTGTGTGGGTGCGACAGGCCCATGATACTTGATAGGATAAGTACCTCAGAATTCCAAGGTTAGTGGGAAGCACTTGGTTGTGGCGGCAGCCCCACTGTACACGACAGAGGAGGAGTTCTCCAGCAGCTGTGGTTTCGAAAATGTGAATAAAAATCCTGGTTGAGCTGAGTAAGTAACTTTTCTGTTTACCTAATGATTGAGATGAATTACTTAATAACATAGGTATATCTATGGGCATATACCTATGTGTGGTTATCTGTTGATTTCTTACTTTGTGGTTTATCCTTATTGAATTTTGTGAGAACTTGTGGGTCTCGAGTTCCCTACTGGGTATCGTTATACTCACCCATATAATAATATTTTCCTTGGAAAATATTTCAGGGGAAAACCACTAGAGAATTTGAAGAATGTTGTTCCTCTCTCGACGAAGAACACCATTCTTCAGTGAAGAACATCTTTGTCGAAGAACATGAATAACTTCTCCAATGACGCTTCCTCTTCATACGCACCTTGAAATCAACGGAATCGACGTCCCTATTTTGCGATGCATGACCTCTATGATGATCGTCTTCCGCGGCTCGATGATGTGCTCCATTCTTGAAATCGAGGTAGGGGTTTGTATTATTTTAAGAGAATAAATTTGAACACCATTCATCGTTGAATTTCTTGGATGTCTTCGGCCAAAACCTATCGCCTAATGTGGAGGGAACGGGACAAACAAACATAGATTGAAGACCCTCCATTTATCCTTGTTCGTTTTAACGATGGATGCAAAGATGGAAGAGGTAGTGACGACTGGAGGAAACAGCGACCATGTGCCGGCCGCGTAGAGAAGAACTGTGACCCGCATCTACGGGCCGCTCGGCTGAATAAGAACCAGACAACTAAGGTCGATCGGGATAAAGGAACCATGAGGGAACTGCGCCGTATAGAACCACAGCCCGCTTCCGCCGGCAGCTTCGGTGGGCGAACCGGCCGACAGGCGGCTGGTCGGGTTGATGAAGGTCGCGGAACCCAAAGGAGTTGCGTGGGAAAACAGGAGCACGCCTGTGCGGGACACCTGGGCTAGAAGAGCCGACCTGCATTGGCAAGACAGGAAGGAGGGGTGGCACCACCGTTTTAGAAAACTGGGGGCCGCTGGGCCAGGCCACCAGCGGCATGGACTGAGCCGCCTTACATAGGTTGGGCCGCCTGTCGTTGGGTCGGGTCGTGCCCCACCGGGGTGGGCCATGCCTTGCGGGGCTAGGCCGCACCACACTGGGTCGGGCCATGCCCCATCAGGTCGGGCTGACCCTTAGCCGGCTCGGACACCTCGAGCCCGGACGGGCTGACCCGCCAGCCCATCGGGCGTGACGGATCGGGCCCATTTCACTTAAATGCAAATTACTTCTTGACCATGCGTCTGATCGACGCGCCATCTACGGAACTAGGACACTTGCAAAAAGGAGGTCCTTTTGAGTTAATCTAAGTGATTTTTGGACAACATTGGAAAATTTCCGGGTTTGGAACAAGCATAATTCCAACCGGGACCCTAGAACAGAAAAGCCAATAACACTCAGACCGAGCGTCTGATTGACGTGCCGTCTATCGCGATGGGTTTCTTTGTTGAAAGGTAACATCGGGATACATCGAATCTAGATTTCGTGATAGTTGATGTATCGACCTCCCTTTTCTTGAGGAGAAGACCCTCTCGGAATCAAGCGTGATGTGTGTGGGAACCCTAGAGCTGGCTGCGACTGCATCGACTACTGTACTGGGATCCTCCGTGGGTTTGACAGTGACGACAACTATACTGGAATCCTTCATGGGTTTTACGCTGATGACTATTGTTCTTGTATACTGTGTGGGTCTGAGAGTTTGACCTCTATACTTGTATCCTATGTGGGTCTGGTAGAATAGCTGGTCTTGTATCCTGTGTGGGTCTGACAGCTCAGCTGGTCTTGTATCCTGTGTGGGTCCGACATCTTAGATTAATTAGTGACTAAATCTGATCATCTCTATCGCTATTCAAAAGATTTATACCTATGTGAGATTAGTCTTGACTTTCAATCATTATCATCTATGTGGTTGACTTTACTTCCTGTGTGGACTGGGTTGTGCTTGGGCTCCAGAGTTGGAGCTGAACTGAAATTGATAATATAGCTATATGTATGGGAATATACCTATGTAATGTTGGTTGATACTTTGTGGTTGAATATTTCTTCTTTGTTTTATCCTTCGTGGATTCTAGGAGACCTTCAAGGGTCTCGTGGTCCCTACTGAGTATTGTATACTCACCCCTCCACGGGCTGTGCCCGCACTACGTTGTGTGGGATGCAGACGACAAACAACACTGATCGAGGTAGAGACTTCTAGAGCTAGACGGTACCCGAGGTGGACCGCTTGCTGAGATGTACATGGAGCAGTCAGACGCACCTGAGGTGCTGAGGAGGCCATCTGTACACACCCTTCAGGTGGGATTTCTCGGAGGATGACTCAATGGTTTCAGTTTTATTTTAATGCAATTGTATATGCTTTTCCAGTTGTACTATACTTACTATTGGGCTTGTATTTCAATCCCCTTGTGTTCAACACTAACTTTTGTATACAGTATTACATATTTCTTACATCTGTTGCATACTATGTTGTGTTTTTTACATTTATAAAGTCAATGACTTCCCTTTTTATTGGGACTTACGCCTTTGGTGCTAGTGAGCAGCCCCTGGCCTATAGAAGGCGGGCATGGGGTAGTAACGGAACGGTCCCCGTGGACGGGTTTTGACAAATTGATATCAGAGGTGTCGTTTCTACCACAGAACTCAAGACTCTGATAGTTATTTTTGTTAATCAATAGTGTTAAGAGCATTGAGAGTGGTTTTCAGTCCAAGGAGTCCAATGTTGGTGTGGCGGAAGAAGTATCCATACACCAGGACCCTGACCTCTGATTTCCGACTCAGTGCATGAAAAAATTTATTGTGTGTGTGTTTCAATTGAAAAGTTTTCATTGTGATTACTTTGAGTTAACTCTGAAGGTATACTATTATACCGTGGCGCACCTGTTTCTTTTCAGGAATTCCCTAGGAATGCAGCCATCTAGGGTTCTGAGTTACGTACGAAATGGAAGCCCACCGAGCAATGAGGCCTTTGTGCTAGGCCCCATCATGGTGAAGGTACCAGTGTCACCTCTACCCGCTGGACCACCGATACCACCATCCCCAACAATAGAGAGTGCACGCCGCCTGAGTGTGTTTCACAAGTTCCAATGACAGAGGCCACCCAGGTTTCATGGAGAGATAGAGCAACATGAAACTAAGGATTGGATGGAGGCTATCATTAGAGTTTTAATATTGGTTGGGACACCAGTCAAACTCATGGTGATCCTTTCCGAGAGTCTCCTGCATGTGACAACTGGAAAATGGTGGAGCCTAATGCTCCAGGTGCAGGATGAGGCATCTTTACTATGGACGGACATTGAGAGTCTCTTCTACTCGGAGATTATTCCAGCTACCCTTCGTGCGGTGCGGATTCAGGAGTTACTACATCTGAAGTAGGGAAACATGACAGTAGCTCTGTAATCAGCGAGGTTTACTAACCTCTCATGCTACTCCACATATATGGTATGAGACCCGTTCTTCAGGGTCAGGACCATCGAGGAGGGACTCAGGCATGAGATCAGGGCTTTGACGATTCCCCTCAGCATCCAAACATAGGTGGGGTGCTAGATCTAGCCCTTCTAGTAGAGAGTTTACTCGCTGAGAAGTAAACAGCGGTGAGACCACCATAGGACGGCACGTAGAGGAATCTTCTGTATCGAGCAGTAGACAGTAGACGCAGAGGTCCAAGCGGACCAGGCCATTAGGTGGGCGTCCTCAGGATACGGGTTATGTTCTTCGGGGCACACGAAACAGAGCTAGCCTTACGAGGAGTAGGCATTACTATGCATGCGGTGGGTAGGGCCGCATGGCTCGTGGCTGCCCGAGCCACCATGCAGACGAGCAGCAGGCAGTATAGGGTCCTCCTAGGCAGAGGCAGAGGTTCGACCGTGGTGGTTTTGTGGGAGAAGCAGGACGTGGCAGAGGATCTGGATGAGCAGCGGGTGGTAGATGACGTTTCGAGGATCTTACTCTAGCACCACCAGGAGGTCCACCAAGACCACAGGGAGCTGGCGGACAGAGGTAGGCTCTGCTCCAGGTAGTCAAGGCCTACGACCACGACTCACCTGAGATGATTCGAGGTACTATCTGTGTCTACTCCAACCTTTCTCCAGTACTTATTGACACATGTGTGAGTAATTATTTTATTGTCACTTCCCATGTTCGGATCATAGAGATTCCGATAGGGCCGTTGGCTTGATCTTTACTGATAGAGACTTCTATAAAAGCTGACTCGATGATTACACACTAGTTCTAGTAGTTTGACCTTACTCTAAGTGGTGAGATATTAGGCTGCAATCTTCTTTTAGCAGCGTGGAGGCCTTACGACGTCATATTGGGTATAGACTGGTTATCTATAGTCCATGTTGAGATCGACTGTATTAGGCGCAATGTGCGGTGTGTCCGCACAGATAAGAAAAGGTTCACCTTCACCAGTCAGAAGGGAGCCTTTGCAGAATGGGATGGACTTACACATAGGAAATGGTAGCTGATCAAACATCATTTGGATAGTCTCATCCTCAGAGCGGTTGATGTGTGGACACTAAGTTTTCCAGTTGTGGTGGATCAGTATGCGGATGTTTTTCCTTACGACATCCCAGGACTACCTCCTCACAAAGGGTTAGACTTCTTCATTGACCTGTACCTCGGGACAACACCGATATCTACACCAGCATATCGGATGGCACCCGCCGAGCTTCGTGAGTTGTGGGTACAGCGGAGGACTTAAAGGGAAAGGGATTTATCTGACCCTGGGTTTCACCCTAGGCTTCTCCGATTTTGTTCTCCAAGAAGGCGGATGGGAGCTTACAACTTTGTGTGGACTACCATCACTTGAATCAGGTGACTCTGAAGAACATGTACTATCCCTAGAGGATTTATGACATCTTTGATTAGCTCAATAGTGAACTATGGTTCTCAAAGATAGACCTCAAGTCAGGCTATCACCAGCTCAATGTTTGAGATGAGGATGTGCAGAAGATGGCATTCAGGTGTCATTATGTCCACTAAAAGTTCTTGGATATGCCTTTCAACATAACCAATTCTCTAGAAGTGTTCATGAATCTCATGAATAGGATCTTCCAGCCTTACCTATATCGATTTGTCATAGTCTTCATTGACGACATACTGATTTACTCCACTACTACGGAGGAGCATGCCTACCATTTTTGGGTAGTACTGAACACACTCCAAGAGAACCAGCATTATGGTAAGATCGTGAAGTGCCAGTTCTAGATTTGAGAGGTTCACTTCTTGGGACACGTCATCTCGGAGGCTGGGGTAGCAGTGGATGCTGCGAAGATCGAGGCAATACATTATTGGGAGCCACCTAGGAGTGTGACGGAGGTACGGAGTTTCTTGTTACTAGATGGGCACTATCAAAGATTTGTGCCATACTTACCTAGAGTTGCATCACATCTTTCAACTTTGACGAAGAAGGGGTAACTCTTCGTGTGGTCACATAGGTGCTAGAAGAGCTTTCAAGAGTGGAGGCAGAGGTTGACCAGTGCACCCATCGTGAGGTTACAGAAGGAGGTCGTAGGGTACATAGTTTACTATGACGCATTAGGGACCGGATTTAGGTGTGTTCTAATGCAAGAGTGAGAAATGATCTCTTATGGTTCATGACAGTTGATACAGAACGAGATGAACTATGATACCCATGACATGGAGTTAGCAGTAGTGACCTTTGCATTGAAGATGTGGCGACAATATCTGATGGATGAGCGCTTTACAGTCTATTCTGACAACCAGAGTATCAGGTAAATCTTCTCGCAGAAGGAACAGAACCTAAGACATTGACGATGGCTCGAGTTCCTCCAGGACTATGACTTCGAGATAGTCACTACTCCTGGGAAGGGGAATGTTGTATCAAATGATCTCAGCGGGAGATTAGGCATTCAGCTGCTGGGAGAGGAGACAAAGAATCTAGTCGTGTTATAGATATCCTTTGTGGATAGAGATGGAGTAGCCTATCTTCAGTATATCACAGTAAATTCTACACATCTTCAGCGAATCAGAGAGGCACAACATGGTGACATTGACTGTAAGATTTGGCGTGCTCAGATATCCACAGGGCAGGTGCCAGAAATATTGTTTGAAGGAGGGAAGCACATCATCCTTTTCCGGGGATGTACCATGGTACCAGTTTCACTACAATATGAGGTGTTGAGGGAGTTTCACACTTCCCCTCTAGCGGTACATCAAGGTGACTTGAAGATGTATCAGCACCTCAAACGAAAGCACTGGTTGTCGGTTATAATGAAGGTTATAGCAGAGTTCATTTCACGATGCCTCACTAGTCAGAAATGAAGGTGTAGTACCCGATACCAAAAGGATTGGCACAACACTTAAAGGAACCATAGTGGAAGTGGGATGGGATATCCATGGATTCTATGATGGGGCTTCCATGTACACGTAGAGGACACAAATCAATCAAGGTGATTGTAGACTGACTCACCATGTTGTCCAATTTCCTACTGATCCGAGAGCAGGGTTCAAAAGAGAGCTTGGGCGCCTCTATGTACAAGAGATAGTAGGGCTTCATGGAGTTTCATTGACGATCGTCTCCGATCAGGACACAAACATTACTTAAAGACAACGGAAGGGGTGGCAAGTGGAATTTGGGACGCAACAACGTATGAGAACCGCCTTCCATCCCAAGATGATTGAACAGACAGAGATGACCATTCTGAATCTCGAGGACATGCTCCGTGTATGTGTCCTCAACTTTGGTCGTAGCTAAGAGGAACAGATACCCTTGGTAGAGTTTGCGTATAACAAAAACTACTACTCCACCATCGAGATGGCCCATTACGAGGTACTGTATGACCGACCTTGCAGATCACCTCTGTGCTGGCCTGAACCAGGGGAGTCAGCACTTGTTGGACCAGAGATGGTTTTGGCTACGATGTAGAAGGTGAAAATCATCCATGAGAGGATGAAGACTGCACAAAGTAGATATAAGTCCTATGCTGATAGGAGAAGGAGACCACTAGAGTTTGAGGATGGTGACCACGTCTTCGTACGAGTCTCACTTCGACGAGGTCTACGGAGATTTGGCAGGGGCAGTAAGTTATCTTCACATTTCATCTTGTCATTCTAGGTCCTTAGCAGAGTAGTAAAGGTGACATACCACCTAGCCCTTCCACCTTAGTTGCACCGGGTGCACGACTTCTTCCATGTATCTCTACTGAGGAGATACGTGCATGACCCGTCCCTCATCATCGACCATTGGGAGCTGGAATCGATGATAGAGCGACATTCACGGAGGTCCTAGTGGGGATTGAGGATCGACTGGAGCGGGTCCTACATGGACAGTCGATTCCTCTGGTGCACATTCAGTGGCATCACAGGAACCTCCAGGAGAGCACAAGGGAGCATGATTCTCAAATGCGTGCTCAGTACCCCCATTTATTTCCCCAGTGTCTGTTGTAGTGTTACAGGGATGTAAAACCCGGAGGTGGGGGTAATTTAAAAAACCATAAATTTCAAGTAAATTTTTTTTTATTAAATTCTTTTGTATTTTACAAGTCCGCAGTTTCTGACGGCACCAGATTTCATGGCCTGGTGTGCCCAGAATCATTTTCTGAAGTTTTGTTCAGGGATGTTCAGTAAACGTATGTGCATGTTTTTCTATCTTTTTAACCAGTGCTCAAAATTGAAATCTGAGGGCATCGATGAACTCGTAGTGGCAATATTCACTTAAGAGACCCTCACTACTATTGCGTTTGGTCGGGAGTGGATGTTTTATTTTGGGTATTCGTAGAAAATTAAATAAAATTGTTGTATTGTACAATTTTATTTTTGACGTGGTTATTTCAATCAAAGGGGAAGTTGGGGTGGGGCCCACTACTCCCATAACCTCCCATGAGTGGATTTAGTGTGGTGGGGCCCACACGAACCCAAACCCTTTCACCTCCCCATTAACACCACTTAATTATTTTGACAACTCCCATCTTTTAATGTAAACTCTCCACCTCCCACCATTGATTATGCCAACCCGTCTAATTAATATATTCATTAAATAATTGGAACCACTTATTTTAATCAATTTGAAGTTCATGGAAATTATATAAAATTGGGGGAATCCTTATTATAATATTTTCCTTGGAAAATATTTCGTCTGAAAACCCCTGGAGAATTAGAAGAAAGGTGTTCCTCTCTCAATGAACAACACCATTCTTTAGCGAAGAACATCTCCGATGAAGAATATGAAGAACTTCTCCAATGAGGCTTCCACTTCGGACGCACCCCGACATCAGTTGAATCGATGTCCATCTTCCATGATGCCAGACCTCTATGATGCTCATCTTCTGTGGATCATGGATGTGCTCTGTTCATGAAATTGAGGTAGGGGTTTTTATGCTTTTATGTGAATAATTTTGTACCTCGTTCTTTGTTGAATTTCTTGGATGCCTTCGACCAACTGCTACAGCCTAAACTGGAGGGAGTAGCACGAATGAACCCGGCCCGATGACCCTTCGTTAATCCATGTTCTTTTTCATGATAGAGGTGGAGATGGAAGAGGTAGTGATGACTGGAGGAAGCGGCCACCGTGTTCCGGCCGTGTTGAAAAGAACATTGACCCGCATCTGCCGGCCGCTCGGCCGAAGAAGAACCAGCTGGCTAAAGTTGGTTGAGCTGAAGGAACCACGGTGCCCGAGGGCGCCGTGCTATATAGAACTGCAGCCTGATTCCACGGGCCTCTTCGTCAGACGAATCGGCCTGCAAGTGGCCGGCCGAGTTGAAGAAGGTCGCGGCACCCGAAGGTGCCGTGTGGGAAAATAATGGCCTGTCCGTGTGGGCCGCTCGCGCCAGAGGAGCTAGCCAGATAAGAGGGGTGGCGCTGGTCGGTGCCGCTGTTTTGGAAAAATGGTGTCCCCCCCTGACTACTCAGCTAGTTGGCCAAGCCGCGACCAGCCGCTAGCGGACCAGACCGGGTCGCCTTGCGCGGGTCAGACCGCCGGTCGTCAGGCCAGGCCGCGCCCCGCCAGTCCGAGCCGCGCCCCACCGTGCTGGGTCATGCCCAATCGGGTCGGGCCGACCCCTTAGTCGGTTCAGACACACTGAGCCAGGACGGGCCGACCCACCAACCCACCGGGCTTGACGGATCAGGCCCATTTCGCTTAAATGCAAATAACTTCTTGACCGTGCATCCAATCGTTGCATTGTCGGCGGCACTGGGACTCTTGTGACAAGGCGGTTCTTTTGCATTAATATACCTGAGTTTTAGACAACATTGTAAAATGGCAATTTGTGGAACGAGCGTAATTCCAACCAGGCCCTTGGAACGTAAAATCCAATAAATCTCAGACCGAGCATCTGATTTACGTGTCATTTGTCGGATTGGGTTTCTTTTTTTGAGCAGAAATTCGGGATACATCAATTCTGGACTTCATGGTAGTTGATGTGTCGAAACCAATTTTCTCAAGGAGTGGACTCTCCTGGAATTTAGCGTGCTCTTGGCGGGAACTCAAAGCTGGCTCTGACTGCATCGAGTACTGTACTGGGATCCCCTGTGGGGTCAACAGCGATGACTACCATACTGGAATCCTCTACGGGTTAGACGGTGATGACTACTGTTCTTGTATCTTGTGTGGGTCTGGATGTTTGACCTATAAACTTGTATCCTATGTGGGTCCGGAAGAGTAGCTGGTCTTGTATCCTGTGTTGGTCCGACAGCTTAGTTGTTCTTGTATCCTGTGTGGGTCCGATAGATTAGATGAATTAGTGACTACATCAGAACATCTCTATCGCTATACAAAATATGTATACATGTGTGAGCTGAGTCTTTACTTTTAAAAATTATAATTGATGTGGTCGAATTTGCTTCCTGTGTAGACATGGTTGTTCTTGGGCTCGTGGGTTCGAGCAGAACTGAAATTGATAACATATGTATATGTATGGGAATATAATTAAGTATAGTTGGTTGATACTTCGTGTTTGTAAATATCTTATGTGATTTATCCTTCGTGGATTCTTGGAGAACTTCAGGGGTCTCGGGGTCCCTACTGAGTATCGTATACTCACCCCTGCATGGAATATGCATGCACTATGTTGTGTTGGATACAGAAGACGAACAACACTTATTGAGTTAGAGACATGTAGAGCGGGATGGTACTCGGAGGTGGACCACTTGGCGAGAGGTACATAGAGAAGTCAGATGGACCCGAGGTGATGAGGAGGCCATCCTTACCCACCCTTCAGGTGGGATTTCCCGGAGGGAGACTCAGGGGTTACTGTTTTTCTTTAATGTAGTTGTACTATCTTTTTCAGTTGTACTGTACTTACTGTTGGGCTTGTATTTCTGGAAACTTTTCTTCTGCACTTACTTTTGTAATCAGTATTACTTAGTGCTTACTTATGTTGTATACTTTTTTGGGTTTGTTTACTTTTATAAAGCCAATATCTTCCCTTTTTATTGGGATTTATGCCTTTTGTGCTAGTCCTCAGCCCCTGGCCCATGGAAGGTGGCTTGGGGTAGTCTCGGCACCGACCCCGAGGACGGGTCGTGTCACAGAGGCTGGCAACTAGCACCGAAAGGCTTATTCCCTAAAATAGGGAAGGCATTGCTTTATATACTATAAAAACACACAACCAAGAACATATAAATATATGAACACAAGTAAACTATATATTAGAAAAATTGTTTATAGTAAGAAAAAGGGGCTAGAATACAAGCCCAACTAGAATGTACAAGAAAAATGGAAAGTACAATTTAACTGAAACAGCTCCCGTGAACACCTGGAAGGATCCTACCTGAAGGTTAGGTAAAGATCTCGAACGGTCGTTTCTGTGGTACAACTCGTCTAAGGTCCCCCTCCGAGTTACCTCCAGTTTCGACACCCACATCCTTAGTCAATGATGTATTTCATCTACACCAAAAACAATAAGGTGCGGGCATAGCCCGTGTAGGGGTGAGTATAATGATTCTCAGTAGGGTCCCCGAGACCCTCAAAGGTCTCAGAAAATACAAAAAGGATAAACCAAAAAGTATAAAAACAACTGGAAACCCTACATAGGTATATTCCCATACATAAACCTAGTTTATCAAGTGTACCCATCTCATTATTATGGAAACACAAGGCCCAACTAAATAGATCAATGATCAATTGTTCCACGATGGATAAAATACCACGAATGTGACACCACAAAGGTAAGTACCAAAAAGGTAACACCACACAGAATAATTCCACAACGAAATTACAATAAAGGTAAGTACCACACATATACGCCAAAAAGAAGAATACCAAAAGGTATCACAATGAAGGAAAGTACCTCACAGGTATGCCACACAAAATAATACCACCATGGATTCACCACAAAAGAAAGTAACACATAGGAACACCACAACGAATAATACCACAATGGTATCACCATGAAAGTAAGTACCACAACGGAACACCACATAGATGAATGCCAAAAATGTATCACCACCAAGGAATATACCACACATGTACATCACATAGATGAATACCACCATGGTTTCACCACCATGGTAAGTACAACATAGGTACTTCACACAGAAGAATACCACAATGTTATCACCACGATGGTAAGAAACTCATAGGTATGCCACATAGAAGAATAACACCAAGGATTCAATATAAAGGTAAGGACTCGGCTCACACCAGGTATAACATAGGTACGTTAGTGAATATGATTAGATGTAACTACTGAATCATCTTACTCTGTTAAGAGGAAGACCCACGTAGGATCTTAATTCATCATACCCACATAGGATCCTAAATCATCAAACCTGCATAGGATCCCTGTACATCTTTAGATTTCATCAGATCCTGGTACAGAAGACCCACGTAGAATCCTATATTAGTCCCTCGTGAATTAATAGAGTGTATCCAAGTGAGACTTAGGAACACATACCCACAAAGGATCCCAAAGAACATACCCACATAGGATCCCTTTATTATGTTACAGCCACCTACAGGGTTCCCGCATGAAGCTCGCTTGATTCCGGGAGGGTCCGCTTCTCAAGACACATTTAAATACTCAAAATACCACAATATCCCATGATTAATTAACGCAAACTACCACAACGTAATATCGGTGTCAATGCAAGAGACAATGCATCAATCAGACGCCAAGATTTTATGTTATTGGCCTTTTAGTTGCAGGGGCCCGAATCAAATCATGGTAGATCCTACATGGCCATACCCCAACATTAACCAAAACACAATTGGGGTATTCCAAAAGGACTGTCTTAATATATTAATTATGACGCCATAGACGGCTTGTCAAATGGACACCCATAGCTCAAGATATGGTTGAAATAGCTAAAAGGGTCCAAACTGGTCCGATACGGCCATGCCGACCTGGCCCAGGCCGACTGGAATCTGTTCATATCGACCCGACCCAACCCGGGGCTGGCCCTAGGTTGGACCCGGTCCGTGGGATCTGACCCTGCTAGGCCAGGTGAGCCGCCTGCAGTGCGGCATCCCTCAGTGTGGCGTCCGTTGGGCGTCTTCGGCAGGCCATATGGCCAGCCTCTCCTCCGTGTGGCCCGGTCGCATGCCGCACCATCTACGGTGGCTGGCAGCGAGTCGTCCACGATCACCAGACCACCACAACCTTGTGTTATGGCCCCCCTCCATCGAGCGGTGCTGACGTGTGCCACCGCCCCTTCACGCAGTCGGCCGCTGCTGTCTGCTGCCCTTGCTCCGCTACGGCCGACGGGCTATGGCCCTTCACCAGCTGCACGGTCGCGCCTTTGGATTCATCGCGGTCATTCGGAGTGTCGGCCGTAATTACCATGCACCACCGATGTCATTCAATGACATCGGTCGCCATCGTCTTCTATCGTGAAGAACACAACAAAAACAACAAGATTTTCCGAGTGGTCGGTCCATGTTCATTTGTCCTGCACCCTCCACATTAGAGTGGTAGCATGCGGCATAGACCTTCGTAATTCAATAAGGATGTCAAGAACGAGGTAAATGAATTCAAAATAACATTCCTTATAATATACCCCATAATATCCTCCCACAAATATTATGGAATCGTGGGTCAATCTTTCAGTCAGTTGACCATGTTCTTCATATAAATTCAACAACAAGGGAGATGATGTCTAATATTCCCAAAAGAAAATAATCCCCTACTTCAAGTTCATTGGAGAGTGTCTGCATTTGGGGAAGTGTCAGATTTATTCATCCCTGGCAACTAACCTCCAACGACGTCACACATTCGTCGATCTCCAATCTGTGGTTTCAGCGTTTCTTGTCACCTCCCGTTAGTACCGACAAAGTCCTCCAAGGGTTTGGTGTCACTGCACTTTGTCAGCACATCGTTGACTGGGGAAGCAGTGTTGAAACCACTCCCCATGCTCCATATAAATAAGAGAGGGGAAGGGTGTTCACCAATCATTTGATTAATGGAGGATCATTAATTTGGATCCTTCTTAATTACCCAATGGTGCAGTTATATATAATTGGAAGGTCATGCCATTTATTGGCTTAACATGTAGTCGGTCCCACTATACTGGTCGTCTGTTAGAGAAATTGAATAAAAATAAAATAATAATGTTATTTTATTTATTCTATTAAAAGTTCCAAAAACTATCTTCTTCTACGAACCTACTGCGGTAAATGTGAAGGTATCCTTTAATGAATATTGGCAATGTAAGTTTAATGGTGTCCTCATGTTTCAATTCTGATCATCGGTTAAAAAGTTAAAAATGACACTTGTGCGTTTTCTGAATGTACCTAAAACAATGTTCGGAAAATTATTTATAGTAACCCTCGACCTGCACCAGTCGATGTTAGGATCTGTCTAAGTGAAAAACGCCCCAACTAACCCAACATTACTCTCTGATTTTGTAAATGAGTTACCGTTTAGTAGTTATGAATTTTACTACAAAATAATTGTCATTTAATTATTTTATTTACGGCCAAAAACTAACTTTTACTGGTGGCCCGCGCCGACCAATTTTAGTATCTTCTGAAAGGGAGAATACCATCATGAGTTCAGTGGTGGTCTCTGATTTTAAATATGAGTAAATTTTTGTTTTTTATAAGAATTTGAAAAATAAAATAATTTATTTAATTATTTTATTCAAGATTTTTCAAATTTTGGTTTTCAACACAAGAGGCTCGCGCCGACTAAACATAAGTTTCACCTAGGGTAAACCCGCCATCCTGAACGCAACAATGCCCTTAGAATTATGATTTGAGTTACGTTTTATTATTTAATCCACTTTTTGAGGAAAAATACTTTCACAAGCTAATTAAAACATAACCAAACTTCGATGGATCATTCCAAGGACACTGGGCCTCGGATTCATGCGCTGTCATATATTGCGGTCTTGAAATAATTCTTTATATAAAAATTATATAGAATTTCTAGTACAATACATCGAATTCATCTAAACTCCCTGGTTTCATTAATATGTATAGGTATTTGAAGGAACATTTTTGGTTGGACAACATGAAGAGGGAGATTGATGGTTATGTGTCATGATGTATGTCTTGTAAATAGGTTAAGGCTAGAAGAAAATATCCTACCAGAGTCATGCAACCTATTCCCATTCCTGATTGGAAATGAGATGATATTATAATGGGATTTTTAATGGCGCTATCAATGACTCCAAGAAGAAATGATGCAGTATGTGTCATTGTTGATCGTCTTACCAATTCAGCAGATTTTATTTCTCTAATAGAAGATTTTTCACTTGAATATTTATCAAGACTACATATTAATGATGTTGTAAGAATTTATGGAGTACCCCAATGGATTTTATCTAATCATGATCCCTATTTTACATCATTATTACGGAAAAGTCTTCAGAAGGCCTTTGATACTGAAAATCATTTGAGCATTACCAACCACCCTCAAACTAATGGACAATCAAAAAGGACTATTCAAACCATAGAAGACATGTTGAGATATTGTGCACTTGACATTCAAGGTAAGTGAGATCAATTTTAACCTCTGGTATAATTTTCCTATAAAAATAGCATCCCTTGAAATATTCAGATGTCACCATATGAAGAATTATAAGGAAAGAGATGTTGTGCACCAACTTGTTTGGATGATGTTGGTGAAAGAAAATATGTAGGCCTAGAATATGATGACGAAACATTGGAAAAGGTGAAGGTTATCTAAACACACAAAAAATCAGCTCAAAGTAGGTAGAGGAAATATTCTGAGAACTGACGTAATGATTTGGAATTTCTTGTAGGAGATCATGTTTTCCTAAAGGTATCTCCATAGAAAAGTGTTATACGATTCTGTAAGAATGGAAAATTATGCCCCAGGTACATCATACCTTTTGAGAATCTAGAACAAATTGGAGTTGTAGCTTATCATTTTCCAATGCCACCAAGTCTCTCCAAAGTTCATGATGTGTTCCAGACATCTCTATTTAGTAAATACATGGATGACCCAACACATGTACACACATATAAAGAAATTGAACTAGAACCTAGTCTGTCTTATTGTGAAGATCCATTCAAGATTCTTGATTCCAGAGAACAAGTGATGAGAACCGGACGACTTGTCTTGTGAATTTTCTATAGAGAATCCATAAGATGGAAGTGGCAACGTGGGAACTCAAGAATCATATGATGAAGAACCACCCGAATCTTTTTATGTATTAATATTCTAGAAAGTTGAGGAAAAATTATTTGAAGGAGGTAAGAATGTAAAACCCCAAGCTTCCATGGTATTCTTCTCTTTGATTAATACAATAACTTTGGTTGTACAAAATTCCGAGTTCTAACATGCCACGACCAATCAAACTAGTCGTTATGAATTGTAATACCCAATTTTTGAGAATTTATAAATTTTTTATTTTCATAATGTACTTCGATATTGGATTCATAATATAAATATTATCTTATGGTGAATTTTCGGTATGTTTATGAAAACAATTAATTTTGGATGAATAGTGACAAAAATTGCGTTATTATTTAAAAAAATATTTTATTTAAATAAATTTTTATTTTATTTAAATTTATATTAGGTAAAAATAGATATATAATATCTATATATGTTCAATGTAATTCATTGGATCCATTTTATAATAATTATATATATATATATATATATATTGAACCTTTTAACATCTTTTACTAAGCTTCGAGGGGCATTTAAAAATTTTCATGACACGTAATTTTACAGCTTCTATGAATTTAATTTCAAAAATATGGGAGACAAGCTTAACACCAGTAAGTAAATTGTTGTTCAATAAGATGAAAATAATTTTTGGATACTACTAACATTGGATTTTATTTACCACGATGAAAAGTAAATAGGGTAAATAAATGCAACAATGATTTTATAATTACCATAAGACATGTCCTAATTTCATTAGATAAGTGTATTTCGACCTAAATCATCCTTTGGAATAAAATTTTATCCTATTGGTCCACTTAGATTAGATTAGGACATTAATTATTGTTTTATTTAAAGAAGAGTTAAAGGTGTTAAATTTTATTTTTAAAAACTAAACCATTTTTAATGTAGGGTTATACATAAGATATATTAGGCTATAAAAATTCATTAGAAATATAATAATATTTAATAAATTATGGTATTTTATTTATAATTTTTAGTCATTATATAATTGAATTTATTTATGACACAATGATGATGTAATAATTTCATTAATAATGAATAATTAAAATAATTGATATTACAAATATCCAAATAAATGTATATTGAGACTTCTAATAAAGTCAAAAAAAATTCTAGGTTAATATGACATGTTAGGGTTTATTAGATAAATTTTTTCAAAGTGATAATTTTGTTACGACTTTCAGAAAAAAAAAAAAAAATAGTGTCAAAATTGACATAAATGAGTTTTTAAATCAAATACTATATTATTAATTGATATTATATTCATAAAAATCTAAGGATCAACCAGAAGACTTAGATAAGGTTATATTCATCAATAATGTACAACTTTGAGTTCTTTTTTCTTTTTATAATATGTTTTTTAATCATTTATTATAATAATTTAATAATACATGGTAAAAGTTAAACTATTTAACATAGAGTTAAATCTAAATGATAAGGATAATATGGTGACATAAACCTATATAAAACCTATTTTTTTAATTTTTTTCTTCCCATCTCCACCTTAGCCTCTAAATAAATCATTTTGGATCCATTATAAACCTAATATGATTATATAATAAAATAATATTTCAAGATTTTCCTAAAGTAACCATCACCTCTCTAATAAAAGGGTAAATCCCCATTCTCTTAATTGTAAACCTCCAAATCCATTCATATCAACTAAAAATTGTTCAAATATCCTCAAAACTACCCTCAAATAGTCCTAGATTCCTTAATTTGATCTGAAATTCAACTTATAGACCCCTTTCGATCAACTCAAAAGGAAACATCCGAAGAATAGGTAATAATTTCACCACCTCATTCCAAGTTCTTTTCTACTTCCCCTTCCACTTTCATTGTTGTTTCCTTACCAAAATTATAACTCTAGTACCTTATAAAGTTTTTTTTGATATTATAAATATGGTACAACCATATTAATTATTCTATCCATCCTATGAATTACAAATCACCATACTTGCGTACGAACGGCTTACCATCTCCATGTCGTGGTGTAGTTTGTTATTAAAACACTTTATTATTTTAATGGGTATAATAATGAGTGTAACTTATGAAAATAATAAATATAACATGTTAAGAATTCTGTATATATGATATGCATTCCAATTATAAACGATTTATCCATAAATAGAATGATAGTGTTGGTCGTGTGTACGTACGGATTACCGTCCCCACAAACGTGACTAAATTCCTTACCAATCATAACCATTGACGAATAATTATCATTTTATGATTAAAAAAATAATTTTTAAGATCTTATTATCAATCGGTATATGAATCAAATACATCCTATCCATCAGAAACATGCTTTACGTATCCAAGCATATAAAGGAAAATGAATCAGTTAGCACCAGAAACGATGATAATACAGAAATATTATTAAGAAAGCAATATTAGAAAATTATATATGATATCATATTTTTGTATATGGTTATTGTATAATTTAATAAAAATTATTTAACTATTTTTAAGATGAATAAAATATCATTGATCAATGAAAAATACAAGGTAATGGTTAATTCAATAATCTCTTTATTATCCGAGGTTGTTTATACATGAGTATCCACTGGGACCTTATTATCATCCACATTTGTGTTTCTTAGTAATGTATTTCAAAATATTTGTACAATTTCTTATACTAAGGGTTAAATACATTTATAAAAATTTTCTAATTTTGTATGATGATTATATTGGAATCTTACTTTCATTTTCCAAACTAGGTCCTTTACAACTTTTTCGGAAATATTAAGGAAACAATGTTTTTTAACTTATACGAAGGGTGTGGTTATTATACACCATTATAACACCTTATAAGCTTCCATTAAATATTTTAATAATATTTTAAAAATAAACGTTTCATTTTAAAATTATGTGACTTTTAAATTATTTGAAAATAGAGAAAAATATTTATCTCAAACAATTTTTATTTCATCTTTGTCAACATCCATTGATGGATTTTACACTTGTTAGAAGTTGATTTATTATGATAAAATATTCCATATTGTATTGAATTTTTGGTGATATTTTTGAGAGTGAATGTGTTATTTTTATTCCATTAATTGTTTATGGTTAAATTATTAACATTTTTAAGCTATTTTTAATGTGAATGTTTATGTTATGTTTCAACCATTTCATATGTGGAATGAATTGGACTTAGTAATTCAAGGGGGTAGCCCATTATAGTCCTTGATGTATCAGTAGGTCTTATTAGACAAACTAGTGTCTTGGAAAAAGGCCTTGACAAAAGCTTATTTGTTTTCTTCATAAGAGGCCTTGACTATGTTGTTATGATGTCCAAAATTATAAATTCCATCCTTATGGAATTTTCTATTGATAATGAATGTGATTATTCAACTAATAGAATATCAATTTGAAAAAGTAAATTGAATTATTTGAATTATAGTTGCCATATTATGCTAAAATTTAAGATTAAAAGGCTTGTGATTTTCTCTTATACATTTCCATATATGTTTATGCTTATTTATGAATGTTTCGGCTATATTGTTTTCTTACTGAGCATCTGAGCTCACCCTTTCATATATTTTATTTTTTCCTAGTATGCGATGGAGTATATTATGATTAACCTGAGGAATATGGTATGGGTTATAAGTTTGTTCAAAGTGGTGACAATGTTGTTTTTACTTCATGATGTAATGTAAAACATATATGTGTATCTAGTACTTCTATGGCTACTAAACTGGTCACTCTTTCAAGACATGATTCCTTATACCATGCCTGTGTTATGTAATAAAGCACTTACTATGGATAACTGGGGTTGGGGAGTTGCATACAATGATTTTTAAAATATGGAAAACACACACAAATACCCCCATTTGTGTACTCAAATCCACTTCTGAAAAAAATATCACACCAAAAAAACATTCAAACATGTTTCATAGAAATTATAATATTTTATAAACCACTTAAAATTTTATTAAACAACTCCATGAAGTATCGAAATACTTTTAACAATAAATCACACTAAATAATCTATTCTATAGAGAAACTAACACAAATAACATTTCAAAACAAAATTCACAGCCCATTCACAACATAATAAAAAACTATTAAAAGACTAAACATGGGTTTTTGTCACAAATTCCCTCCATTACATATAAATGCACTTCACAATGTATCAAATACATATTAGACTTCAATAAAACCAAATTCAAATCTAAAAATTTAATCAAAGTCCATAATAAATTAATTTATCATGTAAAATAAATCATCAAATCAAGATAATACATAGAACCCCCTATCATTGGGGTCAAAACCCCCCCGATTAAGGTGTTGAACTTCAATTGCTTGCCAATCGCACCACATGTAATTCAAATTGAACCCTAAAATCATGATATCAATCCTAATCCAAAAAACCAAAACAATTAAAACATGAAACCCTAATATGAAAACCTACCATATAGAAAAAACACCCAATTGATGTGGAACACACCTACATATATGGTGAATGGGTCCATATAACAAATTAGGTGGGCTACTAGAGGAGAATCAAGCTAGAAAGAGCACGCCAAAGGGACCATCCAATAAGGGGGTGTTATAAGATCTGTGCAACGATGTGGTTTAGTGCGAGGCATCAGTGTTGGTGCATGGATACTCAATTGGCTGGATGTAGAGGCACTGGATGGGTTTTTATAAAATGTTGTAGAATTATTGCTCATAAGAGGAGAGATTTGGTTATGCGTATGGAGGGTCGGGGGCACATCACGATGAGAGATGGGGGGGGAAGGGAGGATGATTAGGATAAAAGTTAAAAAAATATGGGGAAAAGAGAAAATAAAATAAAATAAAATAAAATAAATAAAATAAAACATAATAAATAATAATAAACCTAATAATATTTAAAATAAACTCTAAAAATAATAATAATACTCATAATAATTAAATTATAATAATAAACTAACAAATAATAATATTTTAAACCATATTAATAATAATAATATTAACCATAACAATAAAATTATTATTATTATAGTTTTACATTAATTTTATTTTATATAATTTTGATTTTAATTTAATAAATTTTTAAACTTTAAGAAACTCAAAGACAGAAATAAAAATAAAAAAACTAAAAATAATAAATGTGATAGCAAGATGCTGGGTCGGGGTGTGACATTATCTTCCACCATCAATTCATTTTGTATCATGATTATATATTAAAATAATTATCTAAAATATATATTGATTTATTATGTTATGTTAATAAAATAAAAATTCCCATGGATCCGTCAAATGTGTTATGAAATCATCATTCATGTGTATGGAGGACTACCTCATCGCAAACCCATATCGTTTTATTAATACCAACATTCATGATTATAAAATTAGATGGAAGTAGTATTTTAATATTAAATATAATATATTTCTGATCTATTGATCCATATATAATTATTATCTAACAAATACATTCCCATATTCCTTTTTATGGTATAAGATAGCATCGTTCATGTGTACGGCGGACTGACACCTCACAAAGTTATATGATTCATTCATGCTTTAAATGAAAGATAGTAAGGGTTATTTTAATAATAATATGATATATATATGAAAAAATATTATACTATAATAATAATATAATTATAAAATTTTATTTTTTTTGTTTTATATATGATTAGAAAATAGAAGAAATGTACACTCATATGTATAACCTAACATTTAGATAAATTGTTTATTTTATTTAATATTATAAAATTTTATAGGTACTTTAAATAAATATATAATGATAATATATGAATATTATATCATGAAATAAATTCTATAATGTCAAACATCATGATTTATATAAGGGAAAAAATTAATAAGTTGAAAGATACAAAAAAACAAGTCAATCAACATCGAAAACAATGAAAATAATGAAATATTATTAAAAACCATTCCATAATATGTTAGAAATGGTTTATATATGTTATTATAGTTATTAACATGGCACTATTATAATTTTATAACATTCATAAAACCATTATAAAATAAGATAAATACAATTCATCCAAAAATAAGAACATAGTAATGAATTTCGTCTCAATTTACATTCCATTGATACTTATTTTATTTAGTGTACCAATTATCTTTTATATAATGTATATAATGACCCTATGGAAATGTAATATCATTAAGACAACATTATTTATGGTATTTGAATTTTAAACATTAAATATCACATTCAATGGTATTTGACTTGAAAATCACCACATGGTAAATGTTATTTTTCAATCCAACGTTCTTTTGGGATTGATAAATTCATATTTAAAAAATCACATAAATTTAATCATCTTTCACTTGATATCATAATTTTTTTAATTTCCATAATGTTGAATGATGGATATGATTATTTTCTTAATAGTATAGATTTTTTATTTATAGTGTTTGCATTCAATATTATATTATTATTTTTGGTAATACTGATAAATATATATCTCTTACCAAATATATATATTTTATTAAAAAAATGTGAAGTGTTCACATTTTTATTCAATATATGAGGTTTATTTCAGACATTGAGTACATGGGATTTGGATTGTTTAATATAATCACATCAATTCATTTTTATTATCATGATATTTATCAATTTACCAAATTTGACAGAATTCTATGAAAACTATATACGGTCTTTAAGATATATCTTGACAGTAAATATATTGAGGTTAGAACTTTATAGTTTATATGAAAAACATTTTTAATTACTTCAGTAATGTAATTAAATTTCATTTTTTATTAATTTAATATAAATGGTTATGTTTTAGAATGATGTTTTTATTTATTTGGGATTGGTTGGTCATCATTTTTTCCTCCCATATTATACTCATGTTATTGATTAATTGGAATGTGTTTTAGTCATTTACTTTTCCATGATGATTATTCATTATTCATCTATGTTTTCTTCTATTGTACATAATTCTTGTTGATCATATGATATCATCCTTAATTTTTTCCCTTTCCCCAAAATATGAAAATGAATTATTGGAATGTGTTTAGTGGTGCTGAACAATTAATTAAATTAGTCTTTCTCTAATTCTCCCAATATAAAATTACTTCATGTCGGTAATTTTATACTCCAAAAATACTAAAATGATTCATTATTTATAATAATAATTTTTTATTTATTCTATTCCCCTAATGTAAGTTACCACGTCTGGGATTCTAGGTTTGGGGTTTTATATGTTCCAAGTCATAATTTTTGATGTACGTTTTTCTTTTAAAAATTTAAAAGTGTGCCACTCAGCTTAGTTATAAATGGAATCCACGCTTATCTTTTATTCCCTCCTAAAACACTTTTGGTTTTGGACAAGACCTTCGAAAATAAATTACTAACCTCCATACCCTAGTTATATAACCCTTGGATTGTTCATATATTTTTCCTCTGAATACATTATGTTTAATCTTAAAGAGGGTTGTCTGAGAAGAGGTAAAATTACTATCTATGAATTTTTTCATGTATTTATTCATCCTCCTCCATCAAATATTCATAATTTATTAATGTCCTGACCTATCCCCGAGGGTCCGTATCGTGACTACCCCAAGCATGCCTTCCATAGGCTAGGGGCTGGTGACTAGAACCAAAGGCATAAATCCCTAAACTGGGAAGGAATTTCCTTTATAAATGTAAACAAACACATCAGAGTACACAACTAGAAGAAAAACACTAAGTAAAACTATATACAAAGGAAGTTCTAGAATGTAAAAGGGTCCAGAAATACAAGCCCAACAGGAATGTACAAGTACAACTAAAAGCAAGTACAACTGAAGAAAAGTAAAGAAGATTTTGGGTCTTCATATGAGGTTCCTACTAGAAGGGTAGGTACAGATGGCCTCCTCAGCACTCCCATTCATCTGTATCCTCTGTGTACTGTCACATCGAATAGTCCATCTATGGGTACCGTCTAGTCCTCTTACTCTCTACATCAGTCAGCACTGTCCGTCGTCTGCCACCAACACAAGGAGGTGTGGGCATAGCCTGTGTAGGGTTGAGTATAACTATAATTAGTAGGGACCTTGAGACCCTCATTTTCTCCAAAAATCCAACAAGGATAAACCAAAAAATATAAAATCAATGGATTACCATTATATAGGCATATGGCCATACATATACCTATGTTATCTAGTAAACCATCTCAGTCATGAGGAAAACACAAAAGAAATTGACTCGGCTCAAAACATGATTTGTATTATCGAAACCATGACTAGTGCTGTACTCCTCCTCTATCGAGTATAGTGGGCCTTCCGCGTCACACATAGGCACTTACCACTAACCTTGGATTGCTGAGGTCCTCCTCCCGTCGAGTACCGCGGGTCTCCTGCACTCACACAAAGGTGCTCCCCACCACGGGACTAACACGCTCACACAGAGGAACTCCCACAAGTATCCTATTGAGGTACTCGTCCTATCGAGTAACATGGTTATGATGCACTCACACAGATGCGCTTTCCACCGTGGGTATACCGCGCTCACACAGAGGTGCTCCCTACTGGGCTAGACAAGTCACTACGAGTCGAATCGGTCAAGCAGTCGTCAGGTCTCCGCCGACTATTGGGTCTCTATACTCTGTTCGCTTTCCTTTGGACGAATTCGCTCCATTGTCTACTGGTTGATACTCCAACTATCATGATGTTCCATGAAGATGTAACAAAATGGTATGCCACGTCACATGGGTCTCAACGCAATAGAAGACACATCAATCATACACTTGGTCTGTTAGTTATTAGACTTTTTGTCCTAGGGGCCCTGTTGGATTCGTGTACGATCAACCTGACCGTAACTCAAATATACCCCGAACTCCAGTGGGTTATTCTCAAGGGGAAGACTTCACTCCATGAATACCAGCGACGCTGACGTTTCGTCAAACGGTCGTCCGGTGCCAATGTTATGGCCAATATAAATAATGGGTCAGTGATAGGCCTGGGCCCAATCTGACCCGGTCAGACCATCACGGCCCATCCCAGACATGGCCGACCGAGTCTTAGTTGACCCTGTCAGACCCACTAGTTCTGACCTGGCCAGGTTGACGGGTAAGCCCACTTTGGTTGGCCAGGTCCACTAGGCCTGGCCCAGTGGAATGCAAGGGTGGTTCGGCCCGGAGGTCGCCTCATAGGCGACTCGGGACAAAGTTCGGGGCCAATTTGGTAAGAGCTGTGAGGGGCAGAGCTTGGGAGACTTGGTATAGGAGGTCGGGCTGGTCGGGAGACCAGTGGGAAGGCTGTGTAGAGCCCGGGCAGGCTGCTGGTGCTCCTGCTAGGGCACGAAAGGGGACGAGAATGCCACAGGGGCACCTGCAGGATGTCGGGCAGGCTCTGGGGGCACCGGGCAGGTCGTGGAAGGGGTTGGGTACGCTGCGGGGGCACTGGGTAGGGTACGTGGGTCCCTGCAGGGCGCGACAGTGGCTGGGCTGCATGCCTTGCTAGGCGCCAGGTGGCTGCGGGAAGGTAGGCCGCGCACTGGGTAGGGCACCGGGAGGCAACGAGTAGGCGGGCCGTGCACCGGGTAGGGAACCGGGAGGCCGCGGGACGGCGGGCCGGTAGTTTTCGGCATGTATCATCAGTGCGACATGGGGGAGGCACGATTCATAGAAGCCGTAGGTAGTACGGTCTTCGTCATTGTCACCTTCGACTTCATCGCCTCATCGTCGTGTCATAAAATGCGAAAAAAAAGAGAAAACGATGGAGGATGTTGGGCCATGTTAGTTTGGCCCACACTCTCCACGTTTAGGAAGATATATTTTTTCTTATCAAGAGAAGAAGATGATCAATTAAAGCGTCCGAATCAAACCCATTTTCTCCATTGAATAAGATAAGAAAATGTGTATACCATCATAAATATTAAACCCCCTACATTTCATTCACCAGTCATTGTTCGTCAATGGAGTTGTGTAAAGAAGATGATGAAGATCTTCGTTCATCGCGTCTGATGCACGTCTCCAATTCCAAGTTGTGTTGGTTCATTGACAATGTTGCGGAGGGTAGGATTCGAGGAAGGAAGTCGAAGAGGAAATTGTCGATATCGTTCTTCGCGTTCTTCTTTCTTCATTGGGAGAACTTCTTTTCTCCCAAGCTCTCCTCTCAAGATCCCACAAAATGAAAATTTCCATGCCAAAAATAATATTAGTGATCAATTATTTTATTGTCAAAACAATTTCAAATGGGAGGAATAAATTAAGAGGCTCCCTTTAATTAAATTACACGCATTAGCGCAATTGATTAATCAGGAGGTCAAGGGAACCCCCCCCCCACCTCATTAATGAAGGGATTTGGTAGGTTTTCCACCCTCCCTTCAATTGGGGGGATTTTAGTCTCAGGTGTGCCCCGCGACGTAAACTGTCACAGGAGTTTATGCTCTGTTGGGCCCCACTACCATAAACTCTCATGGGAGGTTAGGGTGTGGCGGCCCCACCTCCATCTCCCATGTATAGGTTTTAACCAACAACCACATCACACTCATGGTGGATCAAAAATAAACTAAAGTGTTGTACACTTTATTTTATTATTATTTTATGAAAAACCAAAAACTAAATTTTACTCTCGACCATCTGCTGTCAAGGTGAAAGTCTTCATAAGAGAATACTAGCACTGCGAGTTCAAATGTGCCCCCAGATTTCAATTTTGAGCACCAGTTCAAATGTTATAAAATCCCACTTGTATGTTCACTTAAAGAACCAGAAAAAAACATTAGAAATTGATTACAAGGACACCGAGTCTCGGAATCAAGCACTGTAAAATTTATCGGACTCATAAAATTCCTTATGTATTTTAAATAATTTTCTATAGGATTTCTGGGTGTTTACATTCTCCCCACCTCAGGGCTTTACGTCCCCAAATGATACAACCTAAACTAAGAGAACATATGGGGGTACTGAGCACACATCTGAGCCTCCCACTCCCATGTTCTCTCCTGGTTATTCTCGTGCTGTCAGCGAACGCGCACCAGTGGTATCGAACGTCCATGTAGGAATTTCTCTTATCGATACTCAATCTCCAATGGAACCTCCATAAAAGTCACCCCATCATCGGCATCCATCTCCTCATAGTTTATGATGTGGGAAGGGTCGTGCACATATCTCCTCTGTTGGGATACCTGGAAGAGGTCGTGCACCCGATGCAATTGAAGTGGATGAGGCAGGATGTAAGCCACATTTCCCACTCTGTTGAGGACCTATAATGTTCCAATGAACCTTGGAGATAACATTCCTCCTCGGCCAAATCTCCTTAAACGTCATTGGGGTGAGAACCGTAGAAAGACATGGTTGCCATCCTCAAACTCCAGAGGTATCAGTCTCCTTTTAGCATATGAAATTTGTCTACTCTGTGCAGTCTTCATCTACTCCTGGATGAACTGGACCTTCTCCGTGGTAGCCCGTACCATCTCTGATCCCACCAATGCTGACTCCCCTGGATATGTCTTGCACAAGGGTTATCTGTATTGTTTCCCATACAATGCCTCGAAAGGTTCCATCCCTATAGTGGAGTGATAGCTATTGTTTTATGAATACTCCACCAAAGTAATGTGATCCTCCCATCTATGACTGAGTCAAGGACACATGCATGGAGTATGTACTCGAGGGTCTGAATGGTCTTCTTGGTCTGACCATCCATCTGAGGATATAAGGCGGTGTTCAAGTGAAGTTGTGTCTTGAAAGCTTAATGCAACCCCTTCCATAGCCGAGAAGTAAATCTTGTGTCACGGTCGGAGACAATAGAGGAAGGTACTCCATGTAGTCACAAAATCTCATTCACATAGAGGAATCCAAATCATTCTATTGAACAATGCTCTCTGATCGGTAGGAATTGGGCCGACATGGTGATTCTATCGACGATCACCCAAATCAAGTTGTGACGCCTATATGTACGTGGAAGACCCGTCACAAAGTCCATGGATATCTCATCCCACATCCTCTACAGTAAATATAATGGATGAACCAAGCCTAGTGGTAATTGTTGCTTTGCCTTCACATGCTGACAAATGAGTCACTGTGAGACAAACTCTGCTGCTGCCTTCTTCATACATGGCCACCAATTCTGTCGTCGAAGGTCCTGGTACATCTTCGCCACTCGTGGATGTACCGCTAGAGGGGATGTGTGGAACTCCCTCAACAATTCCTCTTGAAGTTCCACTGGTACCAAGGTATGTCCTCTGAAGGGGATGACGTGCTCCCCACCATCAGAAAATCTATTAGGTGCCTTCCTTGTGGATACCTGAGCACGTAATGTATCGCAGTCAGTGTCCCCATGTTGTGCTTCCCTAACATGGTTAGGGAGTGGTGGAGTGACCATAAAAGAATGTAGAAAGGATCATCTGTCTCTATCCACTAAGGATATCTTCAAAGTGGCCAGCTGCTCTTTTCCCTCTCTTAGCATTTGTACAGCAGTCCTCCAACTGAGTGCATCTACAACAATGTTCCCCTTCCCAAGAGTATAGAATATCTCGAAGTCATAATCCTGGAGGAACTCAAGCCAATGTCACTGTCTCAGGTTCAGGTCCTTCTAAGAGAACATATACCTAAGAATCTTGTGATCAGAGTACATGGTAAAAAACTCACCCATTAGATAGTGCCGCCACATCTTTATGGTGATAGCCAATGCTGCTAACTCCCGATCATAGGTAGCGATGTTCTGCTCATGTTGTCTCAACTACTAAGAACCATATGTGATCACTGCTTTCTCCTACATCAGGACACACCCATGTTTAGTCCCTGATGTGTCGTAGTGGACTATATACCCTACGCCTTCCTCTAGAAGCCTCATGATGGGGGAACTATTCGGCCTCTACTTCAGCTTCTGAAATCTATGTTGGCATCTCTCTGACCACACGAAGGGTTTACCCTTCTTTTTCAAAGATAATAGTAGTGCTGAAACTCTAGAGAAGTATGTCATGAACCTCCGGTAATATCTAGCCAATCCCAGGAAACTCCCTACCTCAGTCACACTCACGGGTGGCTACCAAGAAAGTATCGCCTCGATTGTCGAGGGATCCACTGCAACTCCATCCTCCGAGATGACATCTCCCAAGAAGTGAACCTCTCAAATCCTAAACTGGAACTTCTAGAGATTACCATAATGCTGGTTCTCTTGGAGTGTGTCTAGTACTACCCGAAAATGGTAGGCATGATACTCCTCAGTAGTCGAGTAGATCATAATGTCATCCATGAAGACTATGACAAAGCAATCGAGGTATGTCTAGAAGATCCTATTCATGAGTCCCACGAACAATACTGGAGAATTCGTTATGACGAAGGGAATAACTAAGAAATCATAGTCATCGTACCAACATTTGAAGGTCATCTTCTGCACATACTCTTCTCGAACTCTGAGCTTGTGATAGCATGATCTGAGGTCTATCTTCGAGAACCATCATGATCCCTTCAGCTGATCAAATAGGTCATGATTCCTCTAGAGTGGGTATTTGTTCTTCACAGTCATCTGGTTTAGGCGACGGTAGTCGACACATAGCCTCAAGCTCCCATCCATCTTCTTGGTGAACAGAATTAGGGCTTCCCAAGGAGAAACACTAGGCTGGATGAATCCCTTCCCCTGCAATTCCTCTAGTTGTATCCATAGCTCATGAAACTCAGCTAGAGCCATCTAATATGATGGATTATATATTAGTGATATCCTAGAGTACATGTCAATGAATAAGTGCACTTATCTGTGTGGAGAATGTCCAGGAATTTCATGAGGGAAAACATCCGTGTACTAGTCCACCACTATAGTATAGCTCGGACTCTCCACATCGACTGCCCCGAGGGTAAGGTAGGCCAACTGATGAGTGATCATCTGCACCCTCATCCAAGTAAGTCCATCCTGCGCTACAATGGCTCCCTTCTCACCGGTGAAGGTAAACCTGGTCCTATCCGTGTAGACACACCGCACTATACGCCTAATATAGTCGATCTGAGCATGGACTGTAGATAAATATTCCATACCCAAGATGGTGTCATAAGGCCTCGAAGCCACTACGAGGAGATCCCAACCGATGCTTTTGCCTCCTAGAGTATGCTCAGTTTTCCTGCATCAGTGCATAATCTTCGATTCTACTCCCGTATGTGTCTCTAGCCGTAAGGATTGATCCAACGGCTCTATAAGAATCATTGAGCTCCAAATGAGGGTAGAGTCAATGAAAGAATGACTTGTACCTGTGTCTATAAGAACTGCAGCTATGGTATAGTAGACACAGATCGTACCACGAAACATCTTTGGAGTGCCATGGTTATATGCCTCAACTTCTTGGAGCTGAGCTATCCCCTGCCCACCTACTCCCTGTGGTCAGGGTGAACCTCCTGGCGGTGGTGGTGGTACCACCTTGTAACGTCTCCCTTCGACAGCTGCACATCCAGATACTCTTCTATGTCTGACTCCTCCCTGCGGACTACCTCGTTCGAACCTCTGCCTCAGTCTGGGAGGTCCCTCAACTATCTGGTGATCATTTGAACAGTGGGTAGGACAATCATGAGCCATATGACCCCGCCCTCCACATGAGTAACACTAACTACTCCTGGCATGTGTTTCTATGCTCTGTGTGCCCCGCACAACAGATCCAGAGTCATGCGGTCGGCCACCTGTAATCCTGGTTCTCTTAAACCCCCACGACATCTATCTGCTACTAGCTGCAAAAAAATCTATTGTCTGTCGTCATGTAGTGGGTCTCACTACTGGTGACTGCTCAGTAAGGAAACACTCCACTATGAGGGCTCTCTCTAACACCCCTGCCTACGTCAGGATGCTGAGGGAGATCATCAATGCTATGATCTCTCGCTTGAGCCCCTGCTTGATGGTCTGGGGCATAATTAATGCGTCATCTACCATATCTGTGGAGTAGAATTAGAGGTCGGTGAACCTCGCTGAGTATTGTGCCACGATCATGCTACCCTATTGTAGATGTAGTAGCTCCTGTATCTGCACTGCGTGAAGAGAGGCTATGACAAACTCTGCACAAAATTGGCTTTCGATGTCTTCCAAGAGTAGCGTCGCCTCATCATGAACCTGGAGCATCAAACTCTACCATCTTCATGCTACTTCCTGAAGGAGAATCGTGACAAGGATCAACATGAAGTCTGCTGGTGTCCCAACTAGCCTGAAGACTCTCACCACAGCCTCCAGCCAATCCTCAGCTGCCTGTGGGTTCGTCTCTCCCCTGAACCTAGGTGGCCTCTGGAACTGGAACTCATGCAATGTGCACAAGCGGTGTGCATCATCTGCGGATGGGGCTGGTGGCATCAGTGGCCCAACAGGAAGTAGTACCACTGGTGATTTTGTTGGTAAAGGGCCCTGCATTGAGGCCTCATCGCTCGGTGGGCTGTGTGAACATACTAATCCCAGGTCTCTAAATGGTCATCTGCAGGGAGGAATCCTAAAAGAGGAAAATGCGACACGATCAAAAGATTATACCTGGTGAGATGACAAGGTTGAGCTGACTTAATGAAAACTTTTGTAAACATGCATGCAATTAGTGATTTTCTTGCACTGATTCAGAAATAAGAATTCAGGGACCTGGTGTCTGGATACGTAGTCCGCCCGCACCAACACTGGACTCCCTAAAATGAAAATCACCCTTAGTCCCTTTAACACTATTTCATCACAGAAAATAATGATCAGAGTTCTATGTTCTGTGGTAGAACTGACTCCTCTGATACCAATTTGTCACGACCCATCTCCCGGGTTTCGTATCATGACTAACCCAAGCCCACCTTCGATAGGCCAAGGGATAGCAACTAGAACCAAAGATGTAAATCCCTAAACTGGGAATGAATATCCTTTATAACTATAAACAGAGACATTAGAGTACACAACAGGAAGCAATACACAAAGTTAAATTGTATAAAAAAGAAGTGGTGGAAAGTAAAAGGGGCTCTAAATACAATCCCAATAGGAAAGTACAAGTACAAGTAAAATCATGTACAACTAAAGAAAATTAATGTAGATTCTAAGTCATCTTTCAGGGTTCCGACCTGAAGGGTATGTACAGATTCCCTCCTTAGCACTCACGTCCGTTCGTCTCCTCCATGTACCATCACACCGAGTGGTCCATCTCTAGGTATCGTCCAGTCCTGCTACTCTATGCCTCATTTAGCATTGTCCATCGTCTGTAGCCAACACAACAAGGTGCAGGAAAATCCCATGAAGGGGTGAGTATAACGATACTCCGTAGGGACCCCAAAAACCTCAAGGTATCAAAAAATACAACAAGGATAAACCAAAAATTATGAAATCAATCGATAACCATTGAATAGGTATATTCTCAGACATATACATAAGTTATCTTGTAACCCATCTCAATCACGAGGAAAACACAAAAGTCATTGACTCTGCTCAAACTAGGATTTGAATTATCGAAACCGTGACTGGTTGCATAATCCTCCACTATCGAGTACGCTGAGCTTGCCACATCACACAGAGTCACTTCCAACTATCCTTGGACTGCTGAGGTACTCCTCATGTCGAGAACCATGGGTTTGCTACACTCACACACATGCGCTCCCCACCACGGGTCTGCCACGCTCACACAATGGCACTCCCCTTTGTATTTTGCTGAGGTACTCCTCCTGTCGAGTACCATGGGCCTTCCGCCCTCACACAAAGGCACTCCCCACTGGGCTTGTCGAGTCACTCCGAGTCGAATTGGTCAAGCGTTCATCATGTTTTTTCCTGCTATTGGGTCTTCGTACTCTGTCTGCTCGGCTCTGGAAGAATCCTCTCTATGAGCTACTGGTCGATACTCCAACAGTAATGATGTTCCTTGAAGAAGTAACTCAAAGGTCGACCACATAATAGGGGTCTCAACGCAATATAAGAAACATAAATCAGACGCTCGGCCTATTAGTTATTAGCCTTTTTGTCCTGGGGGCCTGGTTGGATTCGTGTATGATCCAACCTGACGATAACTCAAATAAACCCCGAACTCCAGTGGGTTATTCTCAAAGGGAAATATTCACACAAAGAATACCAGCAAGGCTGATGGTTCGTCAAACGGTTTTCTAGTTCCTGTGTTATTTCCAATGTATGTAATGGGTCAGTAATGGTCTTAGGCCTGATCCGACCCAGTCGGACCGTCTCAGCCCATCCAAGACTTGTCAGACCCAGTCTGGGTGGACACGGTTAGCCCACTATGTTTGCCCTTGTCCACTGGGCCAGGCCCAACAGACTGTGTGGGTGGTTCGACCTGGAGGTCGCCACATAGGCGACTCAGCCAGAAGGCTGGGGCCGATTCAGCCAGTGCCGCGAGGGGTGCGACTTGGGCGACTCGACCCAGGAGGTTGGGCCGGTCAGTAGATTAGCAGGCTGCGTGGAGCGCTCGTAGGAAGAACGTGTTCTAGGTAGGGAGAGGCAGGGGCCGGTAAGGCCATAGGGGTGCCGACATGACGCCGGGCAGGCCGCGGGGGCGCCGGGCAGCCCGCGGGGGCACCGGAAGGGCACCAGGTAAGGCAAGATAGCAACCAAGTAGGCCACGAGGGTGCCAGCAGGGCACCGGGTAGGGCGTGGGGCAGCCGGGTAGGGCATGGGGGACCGAGAAGGCTGCGGGAAGGCGGGCCGCACACCGGGAAAGGCTCTGGGATGGTGCAGGTTGGTGGGCCGCGCACTGGGCAGGGCACCAGGAGGCTGCGGGTAGGCAGGTCAGGCGCCACTCAAGCCGGCATTTTTCGACCAGAAGCATCGGTGTGCCATGAGGGCGGCACGATTCACAAATTCCATGGGTAGCGCGGTCTTCGTCATTTCCACCTTCATTGTCGTCACCTCATCGTTGTGCCGTATAACTCCACAAAAAAAGAGAAAACAACGGAGGATGTCAGCCCATGTTATGTTGGCCCGGACCCTCCATGTTTAGGATGGTATCATTTGGCTCATCAAGACAAAAAGATGATCAATAAAATGTCTGCATCAAACCCATTTTATCCTTTGAAGAAGATAAGAAAAAGGGTATAACATCATCATGCTTAATCCCCCTACCTTTGATTATCTGTTCGTTGTTCGTTGATGGAGTTGCAGAAAGAATACGATGAATATCATCATTCATCATGTCCACCACACGTTTCCAATTCCGAGCTGCGTCAGTTCGTCGACGAAGATGCGGAGGGTAGGATTTGAGGAAGGAAGTCGAAGAAGAAATCGTCGCCGATGTTCTTCACGTTCTTCATTTTTCGTTGGGAGAACATCATTTCTCCCAAGCTCTCCTATCAAGCTCCCACCAAATGAAAACTTCCATACCATAAATAAATTAAGATATCTATTATTTTATTGGCACAATAATTTCAAATTGGAGGAATAAATGAAGAGGCTCCGCATAATTAAATTACATGCACTGGCCCAATTGATTAATGGGGAGGTCAAGGGACTCCACCCACATTAATGAGGGGAGTTGAGAGATTTTCAACCCTCCCATTAATTGGATGGTTTTAGTCTCGTGTGGTCCCCACGACGTAACCTCTCATGGGAGGTTATACTGTGGTGGGCCCCACCACCGTAACCTCCCATGGGAGGTTATGCTGTGGCGATCCCACCTCCAACTCCCAAGTGGTGGTTTTAACAAACAACCACTTTACACTCATGGCGGATCAAAAATAAAACAAAGTGTTGTACACATTATTTTATTATTTTTTTTATGAAAAGCCAAAAACTCAAATTTTAGTCTCGACCATCTGTCATCGAGGTGAAAGTATTCTTAATCGAATATCAGTGATGCGAGGTCAACTATGCCCTCATATGTCCATTTCAAGCACCGGTTCAAAAGTTATAAAATCTAGCTCGAATGATCACTGAAGGTACCTGAAAAAAACTTATGAAAATGATTACGGGCACACCTGGACTCGGAATAAAGCACAGTAAATTTTCGCGGACTCGTAAAATTATCTTGTATTTCTTAAAAAAAAAATCCACGATATTTCCAGGTGTTTAAATTAATAGATGATAACACTATTATATCTTTAGTATAATGATTTTATTATGATAAAAAAATTTACTATATTCATTTAATATTACTTTATAATGGAAAAAATAATACCCCTCATGTGTACAATGAACTACCTCCTTGCAAATTGAAGTGATATGTTTTACTTGAACACCTCTCCCGGTGGGGTATGATAGTGGGTATAAATTATATATATAATACTAAAAACATTATTTTACCTATGGGGTTATTATAAAATATATTCCTTTTTAATATGGATTGTGTAGGTGATACAATTACATCCCTCATATGTATAATGTATTACCATATCATGAAGTGATTTGATTCTTTTTTCACTAACATATTACATAAAAGATAATATTGATAGATTAAATAAATATATGTTATATAAAGAACATAATTATGATATTCATGTATTATATATCATTCAAAAATGATATTATATAATTTTCATTTAGTATTTTTGTTTCACATATATATTGTAATATTGTTCATGTTCGTGTGAACTACAACCATCATGAAGCGACATGACCATTTTTCCTAAAATCATATAATGGATGATATACATAACATTATTTGATGAAATTATAGAATATTTATGATATAATAATTATTACTTAATGATAAAATGTTTTTGACCACCATTTCAAAATGATCGTTAAATAATTTAAATGTTATTCATACGTACGTATGACCTACAATCTCCATTATCGTAACATACATCATTTTGAATAACCAACCTGAATTATTGGTCATAAAAATATATTTGATGTATAAATATGACTACTATGTCATGATTATTTTTTTAAATATGAATTATATATCAAATATGATTAAGAACTAGAACATTCTGGACAATGAACGAATGTGAAAACAAGTAATTAACATCTGAAATAATGAATATAATGAAAAACTACTAACGAATGGTTGATAAGATGTTATAAAAGGATGATTTATGATATTATAAATATTAGTATGGTTATAATATTTGTTAATAACACATTTAAAAACACTATGATGAAGGATAAGTCCGATTCAATGAAATGAAAGTATGATGTAATGAAATTCTTAACTCAATTTCCATTCATTGGGTTTACATTCTTTTTCATTTATTTTATTATTCTATGATCTATTGTCTAAAAAAATTGATTATTTTATTTTTTATTTTTATTTTAATAATTATTTATTTATATTTTATACTCATAATCCTAACATTGAATAATATCTACATTAATTATTGTATATTCGAAAGGAAATTTGTTTTAGTTTCCCTTCAATGAGAAATGTTATAATATTATTCTCCTAATTTATTTTAAATGGTGTATTTAATACAACATTTAAGTGTAGTAATAAATTAAATAAAAGTTTATTTTATTTTATATTTAATTTTATATTATTTCATTAAATAGAATTTGACTTAAAATGTGACAATTGGTATATAATATCAAAACTAAATTTCTACTTAATATGATTTATTACATCTATGTTCTCTTTAATATTCTATGATTATTTGTTTAACTTGATGGAATTACCTTATGTTTTATTCCCAATTGTTTTTTTAAATTTTATACACATAATCAGTTCATTTGTAATTCTCACTTCAACAATATGATCATTGCATTTGTCTATTTAAAAATGTCATTTTAAATGAGATTTTACATTAAATTATATTCATTCACCGAAATTATTTGACCATTAATTAAAAAAATTTATTTTCATACACTATAGTTATTCATGAAATTATTCATGTAATATAAGAATTTTCAAATATTTATTAATTAATGGTATTGATTATTTTTTTTGGAATCTGACAATATTTATCTCATTGTATGTATATCATTTTATTTTGTATAATAAATATAAAAATGATTTATATTTTTTCATCCTTTTTAAAATTGAATCAGTAATGAAATTTTAACCTATATTGCGTTTTAATTATTTTTTGAAATTAATCATCATGTAATTTTCAAAACAAGAACCATTTTACTTTGATAAAAAAATATCAAAGGAATAATTATTTTACCGTACTCTATGTTTATGGAATTTCATACAATCATAACCACCTAATGTTTGTATTATTCATTAGTTTTTAATATTATATTTTTTTAAATAAAATAATTTTCAAAATGATATGATTTATTTTAGTTTTAAATGGTAATTTTAACCACAAAATGTATATAATCTTATAAAATAATTTAAAACCCAATTTTATGGGTTTATTTTCATTAAATAGAAAACACTATAATAATACATTAATTGTTTTATTCTGAAAATATACTATATATATTCATTAAATGGATTATTTTTAATCATTTTCACAGTGTAATGTATTAAAAATAACTTTTTGATTCATATTTGTTCCCATTAACATTCCCATGAATTATTCATCTTCATGTGGTCATCATACATTTAATTTCACCAAAATATGCATATTATTTATCAACGATATAGAAATTTATAAATATTTTTCTCATTTATTTAAATTTTATTAAAATTTTAGTGTTTTTTAATTATCTAGGGAAATATTTGGAATATTAGTACATTCTTAAATATTAATATTTAATGGTAACGAATCTTTTCATGAATTATGTCTACTAGTTGATATATGTCGAATTATTTGGAGATGAAAATACTGATGGTGAGAAGTAATAGATAACACCCCCCATGCCTTGGAAATCTCATGAGATGAATAAACATTCCAGCCTTAGTTAAATGGTTTTTTGTTTACCAAACCATTAGTTTTAAACTATCTTGTGGAAAAGTAATGATGGTAAAGGTATTATGATGTTTGAGAACATGAAATACAATAATTAATTATTTCCTTTAATGAGAATAAATAAATTCTTTTCCATGAAATTTTCACATATGATATTATCTCTATATTCCATTCTTAATATATTTACTGAATAAATATAAATTTATTTCAGTTATTTTCCATGGAATATTTATTATTCATTATCTTATAATTATAGTCACATTATTTAAATTTTATGTGTGATTAATTTTTTATATTGACATGCCATTTATTCTAATTGTTTCATGATATCATCCATTGTGCATCATCATTTTAAGGAATTTAAGCGCACACTTATCTAGGTTCCTTTTACAACATTTCATAAAGAGTACTACAATTTATGTCAAAGGATATCATGTAAATAATAATTTTATTCCCAAAAAATATTATTTTGTAATGTTTGTTTTCGAATTTTATAAGAGAATAATTCCTGTATATTGTTTATAATTACTAATAAAAAACTTATTCATTTAGGATTTGATTCATTCTATCTTATGAAAATTTAATAATTTAAAAATTGTATCTAGGCTATTGGGGTTGGTGTCCCTATTATAAGGATGTTTATAAATAATAAAGACAATATGATGAGGTATTAAATAGATACAATAATATTTTTAGTGATAGATAATAAATAGTGTAAACATTAATAATTAATCTATACTGAATGAAATGATCATATATAAATTAAATCTTAAAATTTTTCTGGTCTGCATAAAGGATCATTGTTGGATTAGAATTATTAATTTTGGCATTTACGAATTTGATAAGAATAAAAATTGAAATTTTTTTTTAAGGATGACTGCATTGAATGATATTAAAATTTTTTTTTCCTAAAAAGTTAATAAAAAAAAATTTAATGAAACATGTATTAAATATTACATAAAACATATTCCTCAAATATTTAAAAAATATTGGGATGGTATTTTTTATTCATAGCCAATTTGAATATAAATTTATTAACTATAGAAATATTAGTCTAAATTAAGTTAATTATTTCTAAAATTGATATAAAATCAATTTTTTTTAATAGATTAAACAAATTATACAATTTTTTAAAAACCATATGATATTTTCATTCATAATCATTGTGGAAAAATGAATTACAAGAAGAATACACTCTACTTGGAAATGAATGAACTGGGATTCTCATATTTATTTTATAGTGAATAAATAGAAATGATGGATTATTATATAGAGGATTTTATCATTGTAACTATATGAAATATGAGGTTTATCATTTAGTAATGAATATTATTTTTATGGACGAAAAATTATTTGATGGTTGATTATGTAAAAATGAATAGAAAATGATAATTTCATATGTCGATAATTTGAAATATCTATGATTGATGATTATTTGTATTCATTATTTTATATATGATATACAGAATATTGGGATATATATTTCTATATTTAATTTTGTTATGTAGGAAATTTAATTTATTTAGTATAGTATAATAAAAATATTAAAATATTTGTTGTTGACTAGATTATGTTCTCAAAATATAACATTTGAAAGACACTTCATATTATTTAGTGGAGATAAATCATTATGATCCAAAAATAATTAATTTTCCCCTGGATATAAATTTCATTTTCTTCATATATATAGATATATTTCAAATTTTTCATATAGAATTATTTTAAATTTTCTAAAACAATATTTGGGTATATCAAATGTATAATCTATTTGGATTTGTTTTATTGAGTAATAAGGTGAATGACTAATCATTATATATTAGGATATATTTTTGGTTTTATTGGAAAATTATAAGAATTATATATTATGAATTATACTTTTCATTATTAATTACATATTTAATTGAAGATAAATTTTAATTATATCTAATCATTGAGAACAATTTTATATAAATACACACTTGTTACTCAATCATGTGTCACATATAATAGATGTAAAAATAAGTTTAGGATATTCATGTCAAGGAAAATTTATCAATTTTTATTAAATCTTATATTTCAATAACAAAAATTTTTATAGTGAGTTACTTCATCATTAATTGATGATCCACTTTAAGAAAAAATAATTTTTTATCAATGTGATTTTTGAGAAATGTAATGAAAATTTTTAGTATATTCTTACGCCATAATAAATAGTTTAGCTTGTAGAAAATTTAATTTACATTGAAAATATATCATAAATTGTAAGGATATAAGATTTAGTCATTATCTATTAACATTAATAGCCTTGATAAGCTACCAAGACACCCAACTTTGTGATTTTAATTCCATGTTTATTCATTAATAACTAGAATAATTAATAAAATTATATTATTTTTTCTTTATTAAAAAATTAATTAAGATAAATATTTATTTTACCCTTTGATTATATAATTTATTTTATTGATTAATAATTATAACATTGAATATTTTCTCACTATTTTTATTGACATATGTGGATATAAAACTAAAATTTATAATGGGGGGAGTTATTCATCATGAAATTCAATGGTGAGGAGTTAATTTTTTCAAATTTCATTCCAGCGGTGATTCTTTTATATGGGAAATAAAATTTTAAATGTGGTGAAAGGGAGATTGAAATTAATTTTTAATCAAGGTGAGTATGTGGAATTGGAAATGTGTATTATATAAGATGGATTTTTTTTTTCTTTTTTCATGAAATTTTGGGTCATGGAATGAGGTTAATGAATTTATTCCTTGATTAACATTTAATTTAACAATTATTTAACATTAAAATAATTACTCATCTAAGATTTGTTTTAAATATTATCAAATAATATATTTTTTTACAAAAAATATACTTATGATTCTTCAAAATTTTGGGAGAGTTTTGTAGTCTATTATTACCATAAAAACCCAGAAAAGAATATTTTTATAAGAAATTATAGTCTATATTTTACACTGAAAATATTTAAAAAATAATTATTAAAATAATTTCAAATTATATTAATATTATTTTCAATAATATTTTGTTATTTTCATATAATTTTGGACGATGTTCAAATTTTTTTACACAAGACTGTAAATAATCATGTTGTTGTGATGTGCGTGTTACTACATAAATCATTTTAATCAATTATGGTTAATACATATTAACAGTTTTCTTTGTATTTATAATAATTATTTAATAATTTTTCTTGTTCTTTTATTTACGATAGTATTAATTATGTTTCAATTGTAATTTTTTATAATATATTTTATTTTTAAATTAATGCTTTGAATAATGGTTTTAGCTTTAGATATTTCTAGTTGATTGTCAAACTGTATTATGAAAAATGGTTTTTATTGATGACTTCTCGTAATAAATTAGGTTTGGATAGTCATTATAAATATTGGAACACAACCCAGTGGATGGTCATTATTTTATAATTTTTTTATAATGGTTATGATTACTCTATAATTAATCTATTAGATATATTTTTAAATTATTTATTATAGAACAACATATAGATTACAAATTAATTAAATTACATGATTATTTGAAAATAAATCAATTATAATGAAATTTAAAAATAATATATGTGGTTAGGATAAAATGGTTCTCTGGTAGTCTGATAAGAAAATTTGAATTTATTTATATATGGACATTGTGGATTAAATAAATAAATAAAAAATTTACCCCATTATTAAATAAATGGTTATATAACAAGTATCTATTGTAATTGAACAACTATCAAATGTTTTGAATGATATTTTGAGTTAATAAAAATTTATTATATCTCTTGATATGAAGAAAATATTTGTATGAATGTTATTATGGGTTAAAACGTATAGAATATAAATTGAGATAATATAATTTTACATGTATATTTTGGATGTTTTCAAATTCATAGACCTAATTATTCAATTCGTCCAAAAAATGAATGAAATATAATTTATGATTATAAACACATAATATATCATTACACAAATAATGTTTTAAATATTTTAGTCTAAATTTATTAAGAGAAATAAAATTTTGACCCTATGTGAGTTCTTCTTATGTGATAATGTATTAAGTTATATTACCGTAAATGTATATTTACTAATTGGGAGAGTCGGTCTAGTCTAAATATATTAAATTTTTCCTTCGATTTATTATCATAATTTATAATATGAAAACATCATGTATAAGATCTGTGGTAGTGGTAAAGTTTCAGTTAATTAAATTTAATTTCATTAATCCCCTATCATTTATAACATTATTATTTAAATAAGAATTTGGTACTTTCTAAATAACGATGAAATTTGGTCATTTCATCATTTTAATTATTAATAATAAATCCTAATTGAACACCTATATCATGATTACATTACTTTATGAGAAAACTATGTTCTCCCATTAATTCGGAGTACCATTTTAAAAATTTATATAATATTTAATTAAAATTTGGTCTAAGGATCACATTAATTAAATATATTTTATGCATATTATAAGGTATGATAAAAAGGGATATCAATTAATGATATGATAATTCAACACTTGATATATTTTGGATTGGATTTTCATCACATCGCCATTGAAGGGTTTACGCAACCAATAAAAATTTAATGATATATACTGACATATTGGGAAAACAGTAATGATGAAAATAGTGATAATAATTATATTAAATCCCCTCATTGAACGAAATAATTATGATGTTCATGTGATTTAGCTAAATATCATTTATATATGATATATATAATGATATTTATGAAATAAATAATATTTTAATATAATTATAATGACAATTATTAAATTTTAAAATATTAATCATTAAAATGGATGGGGATAGAATAGAGGAAGGATATTTTAAATGGGTGAAATCTAGTGTTGGATTAATTTATTCAATAGGATATGTTTATATATGTGGATATTTTAAATGATTTTGTTTTATAAATTAATAACTTCATTGAAGATAAATTGAATAATATATTTACATCCTATGAGATGAGATTATATTTAATGTTGAATAATAATATAATAATATAGTAATAGATTATCTACAACAAATTCAGTGGAATATGAATTAAGGACCAATGAAATGTAATTATTAAAATATAATAATTAAGGTTATCTAATAAATTATGTTACCTATATAGGACATAAATTAAATCTTTTCAATAATGAAAATTTCATGGTACACATTATGATTACTTAAATATGTAAAAATTAATGGAATATTAAATTTTAATTTCAAAATATACCTGATAAGGAATATTTGGAATATAATGATAACCAACCTATGTAGATAATTTAATCATACCAATATCAATGTATACAATGAAACATTTGAATAAACGATAACATAATAATGAGAGAATATTATTATATTAATAAATTATGATTAATTATCTTTCTATGATGTATGAATAATATTTGGAAAATAAGAGTAAATTAGACAAACAAAGAAAAATTAACAATGTTGTCTTTGTGTTTACAACATAACCCAAATTTAATAATGAATCATTTACTGAATAATAAATTGGTATAAATGACTAGGATAAAAATGATACGGAATGAAATTACCCCTTGAAAATAGAGAAAATAATTTTTTTCTAGAAGATTTCCATGATTAAAAATGATAATGCATATTTTAAATAGTTTATTGGTTCAATGGATGTAAAAAACTAATATGACGAAAGGGAAATTATATGGTAATATTAAATATCTTAATATCATTATATCAAAATTAAAATTTATTATCAATGAAATATCCATACTCTTAATCAATTGATCTTGTATTTTTTAGTCACATAACATTAAATAAAATGAAGATCAATGTTTTTTTGGGAATTTTTTACATGTGTTTTATTAATTTATGATATAGTTGGGGACTCTTTTAAAACATAAATTAATGTTTATAAATCCTAAATATACATTGCTAATTTGATCATATAAAAGAGATCAACTGCTATAGTTACTATAATAGTTTTAATTATTGAGCGATGTTGTGAAAATAACAATAATGACATTATCATTTAATATAAAAATGTTTTTTCATAGGTTGTTTCATCTAATGATAGTGTTATAAATTAATAAATATATTTGATAAAAAATAAAATTATTTCAATGTCTTAAAAAATGTTTTATGAATTAGTTCTCGTAATTTTGATAATATATAATGAATTTATAAATTTTTTTGAACAATTCATAATATTGCATATGAATATATACACATATATATATATATTAACTATAATTCATGTAGATGATAATATATATTTTTAACAGAACTTTTTAT